>OY856401.1:7235402-7927902 GCA_963693495.1 Malacosoma neustria
TCAGGAAGCTGCTCCGTAAAATCTTTTCGTCCCAAATACCGCAGTGTCTCAAGACGAAGGTTTTTAACCAATGTGTGTTACCAGTGATGACTTACGGAACGCAGACGTGGTCGCTAACTATGGGCTTTATGAGAAAGCTAATGGTCGCTCAGAGGGCAATGGAGAGGGCTATGCTCGGAGTTTTCCTGCGAGATCGAATCAGAAATGAGGAGATTCGCAGGAGAACCAAAGTCACCGACATAGCCCGGATGATTGCAAAACTGAAGTGACAGTGGGCTGGGCACATAGCGCGAAGGACAGATGGCCGTTGGGGCAGAAAAGTCCTCGAATGGCGACCGCGTACTGGAAGACGCAATGTTGGTAGGCCCCTCACAAGATGGACCGATGATCTGGTCAAGATCGCCGGAATAGGTTGGATGAGGGCAGCTCAGGACCGATCATCGTAGAGATCTTTGGGGGAGGCCTTTGTCCAGCAGAGGGCGTCTTCCGGCTGAAATGAACTTGTGTGTGTGTGCGTTTTTATGTACATCAAGTTCATTTTTTGTGGGCGTACTTTGAAATGGCAGGCTCATAACAATAAGTAAAAAAAACGCACAGGACTTTTCACTGCAGCCTTGCCAACCGTGTTGTTTTTTTTTTATGCGCGCTTTTCCTAATTATAGCCACGGCACCCAATTTAGGAACCTAGGCCCAACATTGTACAATGGTACCCCAGCACACCTACACGTGTGTACGCCAACAAAGCGCCCATTTTTAATTCCACCGCGCACAATAGCGACAGGCCGCTGCCGATTCCTTTGTCGTCGCCGTATGTCGCCGTGTGACGCACGCCAGTTGCAATACCTGCCGCAAAGATTGCTGAGGTCGTGCATGTTTCATTATCATAGACACTTCACAAAACGCCATCTCGTCACAGAGTAAGTAGCATAACACTTTTATTTTGGGTACTAGACAAATAATATGCTAGATATGTACTTTTTTTTTGTAAATAAGTACATACATATTATCATCTATACAAATAAATAAAATTGGAGTGTCTGTTTGTAATATTAAAATAACCGTTTTTTACTAAGTGCATATGGATGTATACACGGTACATATACCAAAACAACATTTTTTACAATTTTCGTCTGTCTGTCTGTTTGTTCCCGCTAATCTCTGAAACGGCTGGACCGATTTTAACGGGACTTTCACTGGCACATAGCTGATGTATCAAGGAGTAACTTAACTTAAGCTATATTTATTTTAGAAAAAGAAAATAGTTTTTGTTGAAAGTGATAACTTTCGGACCTCAGATTTATGTCATCAATCATATGAAATAGGGTTCAGCTTAGGCTGGACTTTGTAGGTTCGAACGTACGTATTCCGGAGGCGCATGGCGTAACAGTTGCATTCGAAAATACTGACTGTTTGCATATTTCATTTATATTTTAGGGTTTATAGGGTTTGTAATCCAAAATAAACCAAAAGATATATCCAAAAATTCTGCCCAAAGTCGGACGGAGTCGCGGGCACAGCTAGTCTTCTATATAAATACAATGATAGAGGTCTGCAGTTGTACTAATGAGATCTAAGTTTTACTTCTTAGACACTTAAGACATTATCTAAAAAAATTGCAATATCTTCGTTTTATATAATTCGCTATTAAAGTTTTAAGAGACAACGATTTTTCTTGCAGCTGAGAAGTGGGACACGCGGTGTAGCGCGTACGGAAACTTCTCAATATTTTTTTCCGATTTACATACTTTTTCCTGTTAGGGGCTGTCCATTAATCACGTGAGGCTCGAAAGGGGGGGGGGGGTAGTCCATAAAAAATTACGAAATATCACAGGGGGGTGTAATAATATATCACATGTAGATATTTATTTTTTCGACAAACGCGTACAAATTCGAATTTAGCACTGTGCCAACAACTGACTTGCAAGATGCTTATCCAGTTATTGGTGTTGAAGAAAGTCTTGCTAATCCGTGGTCCGAGGATACTGTACATTAAACTATGTTCATTGTTCATGTATTAGTATTAAAGTTTTTCGCATTTCTTTCATTATTTTTATGTCAGTCAAAAACAACCTGCAACTTTTCTGTCTACCTCTAAACGTTATTATCGTAGTCTTTAATTTTTTATAATAAAATTAGATGATACTTAAAATTAAGATCCTTTTTAGGTACTAAAAAATACACGTGATATAGGGGGGGGTTAAAAATTCCAAAAAAAAAAATCACGCGATTAATGGACGGCCCCTTATTCGTCCAGCGAAGCAGGCGGGAATGGCTAGTTATCATATAACATGCACATTAGGCGAAAAAAAACACTGCCTAAGCATGGTAACATGTACCGTGTTACCGTGGGATACGAATCTGGTACCTGCAGAACGTTCGCCGAGTGTAATTAAAGGTATTCTTTGCACATTACACCGACTCAACTTACAGTATGGCATTGAAATGTAAGCTCTATGTTATGTTAATTAAGAGTGACTTTATCAACTTGTAAGTTACAGTCGTATACCCTAGGTAAAGGTAACCGACTAGGTACACTTTAACTTAGAAGTTGACAAATTCACTCTTAATTAACATAAAATAGAGCTTACATTTCAATGCCATATGAGTTGAGTTGGAGTTGAGTCGGTGTAATGTGCGAATACCCTAAGACCACTGAGCTACCTACCTACCTGGTAACTTAAAATATACTCGACGACCTCCGTTACGGCTAGCGCACTTAGGTACGCTTGCGGAGGTCACGGATTCGATTCTTATCTGACGCCTGGATGTTAATATATACATAACACAAGTGCTATGCTACTTTGGGACTAGATGACGCTGTGTGCTAGTACATTTATATACAAATGTTGTAATGCAAAAACACTAATGACCTAAACCGCATAACGTTGGCCTTGTAACAGTTCTGCAGCCTCCACCTCAACCGGCAACCGCCCGCTGTCGACGCGACGACACCCGAGCCGCCTGTCGCTGACCCACTTCGCCATCATTGTGCCATGCAAACGTTGCCTACGTTAGCAACGTGGCGTCTAAGGCTTTAATGTTGGATTCTGTGCGGACTGATCTGCTACATTGTATCGAAGACTATTATGAACCTTTAAATTTAGGAAGATTGCTCCAACGACCTTGACGCAACAGCTTTCGCAAGGTGGAATACCTGCGCGGGTCATGGTTTCCTTTACCACTCGAGTATCGATTTAATATATGTATATACTAGCTGACCCGGCAAACGTTGTTCTGCCATATAAATAATAAAATGTCAAAAAATTAAAAAAAATTTTTTGGGGGTGGGTCACCCCTAACATTTAGGGGGATGAAAAATAGATGTTGGCCGATTCTCATAGATACCGGATAAGCACAAAAAATCACTAACTCAATTTAGTTATCTGCCTACTGCCTACCCCCTAAGAACGATGGCGTGATTATTTATAGCCTATGACCATTTCTAGGTTATCATCTATCACCATACCAAATTTCATCAAAATCCGTTCAGCCGTTTAGGCGTGAAAGAGGAACAGACAGACAGACAGAGTTACTTTCGCATTTATAATATTAGTATGGATTACTTTAAAATAAAACTACATTAATGATATATTAGTTGTATAGTATCCGTAACACAAGCGCTCTGCTAGTTATTTTATTAATGTGGCACCGCGAACACGCTGGTGTCGCATAAGGGTACAGGAACTTGGGTCACTAATGCCGGACCACAACACAAGGTTATTATGGCGGCATACTTAAGACCAAAGGTGGTCGCCATCCAGACGGGCTTGGAGCCCTACCACGTAGCTAGGGTAGGTAGTTTTGTCGCCTTTTACAACAGGCCGACCCTGCCGCAGAGGTTAGTATTCTTTCGCCGCCTCTGCACGCATAGAATATAAACCTATATAATACCTACTCACAAGTATTGCTGTATAATAAAGAATAATGCTGTAATGGATGTATGGAGTTACGAAAATGTAAGTAAAAAGAACCAGACTAGCGTGGTATCACCATAATAATGGAAAGGCAGAATGTCAATAACAAGGATATTACTAGAAATGAGAGTCGATCGATAAAAAAGGAGGGGTAGACCAAACTAAAATATGGATGATCTTCGCCACACGTTGCTTAAAAATTGATCTTACTAGTTTTCTTTTAAAGAAAGAAAAAAAACGCTTCGTTTAGGAGCTACGATGAGAAGGCTGTCAAAGTCAAGAAAGAATAAACAATCCGTGTGGCACCGGCCAGAATTAATAAATACTTATTATTTATCTAAAAACATGCATATTTAAAATAGTATAAACATGTTTTATATTTAAATGAGTTAAGATTTAGTTGTAAATGTTAGAGAAACCTTCAAATAGCACGAAAATTGCGTTATCTTGCAATTTATATAATACGCAAAAAGGCCAGCGCACGATTCCGGGTGCGCACGCGCGTCCTTGTTAAATAATAACCTTCCTTGTATTCGCCTCATTGTTAAAAAATTAACAACCTTTCGCACCATACTTGGATTGGGCGTGTTTGCGAACCTCTCTCGCTCCCGGCTGTCACCCTAGCGATGGTACGCCCGGCCGTCGCCTCCTTCTGTGAGACAGCCGTGTCCGCGAAAGAGGCGGCGCGGCGCGGAAAGGAAAAGGGAGCGCACCAGGCTCCTCACTCGCTCACGCAGGACTACTCGTCGCTCACGAATGGCGACCAACCCTATGTGAGAAAGAAGATGCCGGGGTCCATCATATATCCCGATTTTGTAGAGGTCTTCCTGCGTGTGAAGAAATACAGGGGCAGTCTTAGTGGGTATATCGACTGATACTCGACGACTGACTAGGGGACGCACATAGCCTAGATAAGAGGACGAACGGGCGCAATGCTCGGGGTCTCAAACTACCCCGCCGCCCGTACCAACGCGGCGGGTTGTATGTTACATCAAGCAATCCCAACTCCCAATAAAAGACGTGTTTGCGAGCTTGCTTCGTCGCTTCTTTTCCATCTAGGTATACATTGCGAAATCGCAGGACTGTGTATTCTGATATATTATATTCTGAGAAGCTGCTCAAAATGGTTTCTCATTTCTTGGAGCCTCTTCTTTCTTATACGAAACGGTTCACAAGAATATTTGTGATGCATACTATTCGGATTTGGAATTTATACGGATGTGAAGCGTGGCCGGTGCTGGAGCGACACAAGCAGGCACTTCAATATGCTGCGGTGAATGAGTGGAGTAACGCGGAAGAATCGCGTTAGGAACTCTCGCATTCGCGGCAGCCTTCATGTCCGTGACATTACGGATAAATTGCAGGAGTGTCGCCTTCGCTGGTATGGCCACGTTTTACGGCAACCGGCTACTTATGTGGGGAACAAATATCTGGCCATGACGCCACCGCCGGGTCCCGGCAGAAGGGGTAGACCCAAAAAGTACTGGCTTGACGTCGTAGGGGTTGATATGCGTGTCAATGGACTGACTACCAGAGATGCCGAACATCGTGCGAAGTGGAGAAGAAAAAGTCGGAAAGCGGACCCCGGCGCCGAAGCGAGTTTGGACTGCAACCGGGATTCAATGCTAAGATGATAATGATGATGACTCTTCGGATTTGAAACGAGCTTCCGGCTGAGGTTTTCCCATCGCAGTACGAAACAAGGATATAAAATTTCGAGCTTGGGGCCCTACCACACAGCAAAGCTTGTTTTGTCGCCTTTTACGACAGGCCGACCTCGGCAACAGGGGGCCAGTAGTAAGTTTTCTACCATCATAAAACTAAGCTCTTTCTGAATTTTATATGTACACAGTACAACCATTTTATAACGAAATTTAAAAAAACAGAGAAAGTATGCAGTGTAGACTTTCACAAAAACCTTAACTTTTAAAGGGACCGAATGCAAACGGAAAGCGAGAAAGGATACGATGTCACTGTTTAACGTTTGGTGTGTGAAAGAGATGGTTGTGAAATCTGAGCGGGTGTGTTATGTTTTTGTATACGAATAAGTAGAAATGAGACGCCATCTGGTGCCGGGCTGAGAGAACGCATAGCAGATTTGATATCAAGTATCAAACTGATGTATTTTTAGAGATTGGGTATGGTTTCCATCCAAACGGGCTTGGAGCCCTAGCATTTAGCAAGGTTTTTTTGTAGCCTTTTAGAATTTTTTATCCGTGCAGGGGCGAAGAATGCATACTAACCTCTGCGGCCGGGGTCGGCGACCACCTTTGGTATATTAAGTATGCCGCCATAATAACTTTGGTGTTGTGTTCCGGCATTAGTGACCAAAGTTCCTGTGCCCTTACGGTATAGCAGAATGTTCGCGATGCCACATGCGATGCAAACACCTATAGGCGAGGGTAACTGTTAAATTCTAAGCGGGCCGTCAGCCTGTCCGCTGTCCTACAACAATGAAAAAGGGCCCCAGCTGCGGGGGTGAAAATTGCTCTAGCCCAGCACAAATTAGTGGATTCCAATAAACATACAGCGACAGCGTTGTATAGAAACGTGTGCGTGTTTTCGTGCGCGTAAGCCTTCGATGTTCAAGATTGAACTTCTACACTGGCACACTATGATGGCCGTTTGATATTTGTCCACTTGTGAAGTTTCGTATTCGCTATTGACAATAAAGAACAGCAATTTGCTCCTTCAAATGTAATTACTAATTAATACGAAACTTCATGGAGTGGACAAACGTCAAAACGGCCATCATAGCGTGCCGGTAGCACAATGTAAATAATAACTGAGCGAAATGTAGTGTAGAACGCCCCCCAGACCGACGACTCGCGGCTGGATGGAAAGACACGAGAGGAGCGGGATGTTTAGCGCAACCTTGTCAACACATTTACGAGGTGGAATGGCAGGTAGCACCAGCTCAATGGTGAGGTTCAAAAAATTATAATACAAAATATCACAAGTTTGCGGAACTATAAAAAAATATCACCGCTCGCCCCCCGCGTCCCTCGGACCGCAGCCAGGCCCTCGCCGGTGCGCGGGCGCAGGTAGCGGCCTTCGTATTCAAACTTAGAGCAATTTTACGCTATGGAGATTACTTATTGGATTTTTATTGGAATATTTACTGTTATAAGACAATCTATTTTTTACAATAAATATATATATAAATAAGATCTATATACATCAATAAGAACGGATTTTACGGTAATCCTATCCAAAAAGAATATTTTTATTTATTTATTTAAACAGCAACAAGTAGTACATATGTATTTAAGGATATCTTATTGATATAAAACAATTGGACCAAAACACAAAGTGTCAATAGTTTTAAAGACAGGTTGAGTAGTTTCGGAGTCTAGAAAAAAAATTTATATCAAATGTTTACACTGCCCAATGTAATATACATACAATGCTGAGTTTTGTCATAGGGAGTTTCTCCATGCAGGCTGTGGCTGGGGTCGGCCTGTCGTAAAAGGAGACAAAACAACCTTGTGTTGTGTTCCGGCATTAGAGACCCAGGTAACTATATCCCTATGCTCCTAGCGTCGTGAACATCTATAGGCGACGGTAACTGCTTACTGTTAAGTGGGTCATCAGCCTATCTGCTGTTCCCCAGCAATAAAAAAAAGGGTTTTATATTCACACAGCGCCACCTAGTGTCAAACAAGGCAGCTGAGCGCTTGTGTAATGGGTATAAATAGATAACTCATATACTTTTACTAAGAACACCCAGACCACCACTTACACCCAAAAAGCCGTTGTCTCACAGAGGTCATCTACGGTCCTAATTGAGGGGAACCTTCATGGGCTCGTACGCGCTTTTAGAACAGTGACATTAATTTTCTCGTCAGTAACACTTGGGTCAACTAAGGTTAGAGTAGAATAGAGGTTGGCACTGAAAATCAGCGCCGTGTCGAAATTTCGATACGGCATAATGCTGAGTGCAGACCTTATTGGTGGAGGGACGGCGAATATTGGCGAAAACATGTACTCTATTTAGTAACTTTTATACTTGCTTGTGTTTTATGATAATTTTTCTGTATTCGTCATTCTTGATCACCAATAAAATATCTTTCTTTCTTTCTTTCTTTCTAAATTTATTCTTATGTTAAGAATTATTTTTTCCTTTTTAGTTTGGTTAACTATAAAATATAATTTATTTGTGGTCAATTCCCAATTGATCAATGTTTTTATTAATTTAACACCATCTACTGGCAGTGTTATTAATTAAACGTCAGATGGTGTTTCGACGGAATTTTGAATTTTTTGATTGTTCAATGTGGGTAAAAATCGAGTTCGAAAAATCCGTTACATACAGGTCATCCATCCAAGTATCAGTTACTTGGATGGATGACCTGTATGTAACGGATTTTTCGTGGTCGGACCACGCGTGAGCGCTTCTTAACTTCGGTGATTGGACGAGAACCGCTCTGAAAATTCACCAATCCTGATGATCCTGGTAAGGATAATGATACAAATCGGTCCTTGATAAGTATGCCAAATTTCGAGTTATTCAGACATTTTGAAGGGGGTCAAAATCATGTTCAAAGTTTCCGTTACATAAGCACGTACTAACTAACACACGTATGGAGCTAATAAAAGCGTGTTTAAAAAATACATTACATAATTATATTAGTGTAATAAACACTACGATAGCCTGAACAAAGAGGAGACGAAGATTATAGGAAACACTGTACACTCGTATTCTATCTCTTTATCTCGCAGGCTAAATACTATTTATGAATATGTCTCTTTTTGGTGTCGCTTTTACGTTTCATCTAATTCCCAGATCACAATGGTGCAAAAGAAGTTTCACATAAAAAAATATTACTTTTAAACGTGTTATAAATTCTTAAATATATTTTAATGATGATTTTCTTCTTAATAGATACAAAATATTTTAAATCTCTTAGTGACTGCTCCATACGATCGAATGCTCTTAGGGTTCGACGAACTCACCGTCAATCGGTCCCTAAATAATACACGCACACATACCCACTACTACAACACTCTTTGGTCTTTTTGCAAGTCTTGTGTGTTTGGATGGGTTTTTTTTTATTTTTAGGTAAGATGGATTCGCTATATAAATAGATAATATGATGCCAAGTAACAAAGGTTTTTATTGTGTTGGAAAGTTCGTTTTTATCCGTGCAGGGGCGGAGAAAGAATACTAACCTCTGCGGCCGGGGTCGGCCTGTCGTAAAAGACGACAAAAACAAGCCACCCTAACTACGTGGTAGGGCCCCAAGCCCGTCTGGATGGCGACCACCTTTGGTCTTAAGTATGTCGCCATAATAACCTTGTGTTGTGTTCCGGCATTAGTGACTCAAGTTCCTGTACCCTTATGGGACAGCAGCGTGTTGCGATGCCACTGGCGTTGCAAACACCCATAGGCGACGGTAACTGCTAAATTCTAAGCGGGCCGTCAGCCTGTCTGCTGTCCTACAGCAATAAAAAAAAAAGAAAGTTAGATATCGACGCTTGAAAGGCAGTTTACCTTTACTAACCTACAATGAGTGAACATTCCAGGAAAGTGATTTTAAGTTCTGATATTTAGAAAATAAAAATATTACAACCCACCTGATTGTTGGATTGAAATGATCCAATAGAAAATAAATAAACATTTAAATACAACAATTAGGTGAGTTGTAACATGGGGTGTAAGGGGCCCTACCAGGGGGTGTAAGGGGCCCTACCAACATCTTCGGGGCCCAAGTCAACCTCACCTGCAAGTCGGCGCACCCTGCTGAATAACGGACGAGGCTCTGACGACGGCTTTCCTTTTGGGGTTGGGGGGTCAGACGGCAGTCGCCCCCGTAAAAGCCAAAACTTGCCAAATCGATGGAAAGAATGAGGTTACGGGATTGTGTAAGGGCTAGGGCGCCGCCGCATAACGGCGCGCAAGAGCTTCGCCCGGCTCTTGTGAGAAATGGACAAGGGCTACCGTGTCATGGGCGGGCACGGCTAACGACGTTAGCCCCAACTCACGCAGCCCAAACATCTCGAAAGATCCGCTTCGCAACATGGAACATAGGCACGCTAACCGGACGCGCGAGAGAGTTGGCCGATGTGCTCTCCAGGCGGAGGGTGGCCGTGGCGTTCCTGCAGGAGACTCGGTGGAAGGCCAGCAGATCCCGGTTCATTGGGAATGGCTACAAGCTGATCTACACAGGTGCACCTGGTGGGGAGAATGGGGTTGCCATAGTGCTCTCGGAGGAGTTCCAGAACGACATTTTGGAAGTGAAACGCCATAGCGACCGGCTTATGGTCGTTAGGGTACTTATCGATGGGGTAGTTACCCACTTGATAAGTGCCTATGCGCCACAGGCCGGTTGTGACGACGCCGATAAAATAGCGTTTTGGAATTTACTCGGAGAAGTGCTCCGTGGAATCCCATTATCACAGGGGATCGTTTTGGGGGGTGATCTGAACGGTCATGTGGGTGATGAATGTGGGGAATTTGAGCGAGTTCACGGGGGATTTGGGTACGGTAGCCGCAACGCGGAAGGGGAGGACATCCTCAATACGTGTGCGGCTGCCGACCTTGCCGTCGTGAACACGTATTTCAAAAAGAGACCCGAGCATCTCATCACCTACAGGAGCGGGAGGAATGCTACCCAAATCGACTTCCTACTCACTAAGAGACACCACATCAGCAAAGTGGCCAACTGCAAGGTCATACCCGGTGAGAGTCTCACTGCACAACATCGCCTTCTTGTCATGGACCTCTGCGCTAAGCCTAAAGACACGCATACCGAGCGCGTTCAGCGCCGAATCCGGTGGTGGCTGCTCAATGAAGTCACGTCCCAGGAGTTCGCCTTAGCCATCGGTGACAAGTGCGCCGGTGGTATGGGCGAACCAGTTCAGGCTTACTGGGACAAGATTCAGGCGGCTATCCTTGGGTCGGCGAAGGAGGTGCTTGGGGTGTCTAAGGGTGGTCGCAAGTGTGACAAGGAGACATGGTGGTGGAACGACACAGTTCAGAGGGAGACAAGAGCGAAGAAAGCCCTCTTTAAGAAGTGGCAAGCGTCCAGATCTCCTGAAGATCGCGACGCATACCGGGTGGCAAAGCGCGCCACTAAGAGAGCTGTTGCCAGAGCCAGACGAGACCACTTACAACCACTTTACGACAAGTTGGAATCGTCTGAGGGGCAGAAGCTCATCTATAAGTTGGCGCGCTCCAGGGTCAAAGCGGCACAGGACATTTCCAAGTGCCGCTGTGTAAAAGACCCTGTGGGCAACCTGCTATGCGAGGACCTCGCGGTGAAGGAGAGATGGCGCTCGTATTTCCACGAGCTGCTGAACATGCAGCATAAAGGGGTGCAGCCGCCAGATCTCCCTCCGAATCAAGGACTAGTGCCACTGGTAACGCCGGCAGAAGTCCAGAATTGTCTTCGCCGCATGAAGAATCGGAAAGCTGTTGGATCCGATGGAGTCCCCATCGAAGCCTGGAAGGCGATGGGCTCACGTGGTGTGGGCGTCTTAACCGACCTCTTCAACCGGACGCTCCTCACCGGTACGATCCCGAGCCAATGGAGACTGAGTATCATCACTCCAGTCTTCAAAGGCAAGGGGTCGGTGCAGGAGTGCGGTAGTTACAGAGGGGTTAAGGTCATGTCCCACACCATGAAGCTCTTCGAAAGGGTTATCGACTCTCGGATTCGACAGGAGTGCACTGTCTCGGAATGTCAATATGGGTTTCGCCGTGGTCACGGGACAATGGACCCTATTTTTGCCCTAAGGACTGTCGCGGAGAAATACAGGGCGAAGAATACGCCTCTGCATTGCCTGCTTCTCGACTTGCAGAAGGCCTTCGACTGTATTCCTCGCGCGATAATCTGGTGGGCATTGCGGTCCAAAGGGATTCCAGAGGCCTATATTGACATCATCCGAGACATGTACCGGGACTCCGATTCCGTAGTTCGGACCGCTGTTGGCGACACAAAACCTTTCCCCATCACCGTCGGGGTGCACCAAGGATCCGTCCTTAGTCCGTTTCTGTTTAGCGTGGTATTAGACGTTTTGTCAGACAGCATCAGAAACTCACATGAGCAGCCCCCGTGGTTGCTCATGTATGCTGATGATATCGCGCTGGCAGATTCGGACAGGGGTAGGCTGGTGCAACGCGTAAAGGCGTGGAAGGAGTCGCTTGAGAACGGTGGTCTGAAGATCAATGTGGCGAAGACCGAGTACTTGGCCTGTAACTCCACAGATCCCACACCCGTACGCATAGGTGGCGACACGATCGAGCGCACGGACCAAGTGAAATACCTGGGATCTGTGTTCCATGCGTCTGGTGACATCGATTGCGACGTCAAGGCACGCATTGCTGCCGCGTGGGCCAAATGGCGTGAGGTAACTGGTGTCATTTGTGACCCCAAGATGCCGGTAAAGTTGAAGGGACAGGTCTATAAGACCATCATTAGGCCTGTCCTTTTATACGGCTGTGAAGCGTGGCCGGTGTTAGAGCGACACAAGCAAGAGCTGCGTGTCACGGAGATGAATATGCTGCGGTGGATGTGTGGAGTGACGCGGAAGGACCGCGTTAGGAACTCCCGCATTCGCGGCGGTCTTCATGTCCGTGACATTGCGGATAAATTACAAGAGTGTCGGCTCCGTTGGTACGGCCACGTTTTACGGCAACCGGATGCTTACGTGGGTAACAAATGTCTGGCCATGCCGCCTCCGCCGGGCCCCGGCAGGAGGGGTAGACCCAAAAAGTGCTGGCTTGACGTTGTAAAGGGTGATATGCGTGCCAATGGGCTCACTACCAGGGATGCTGAAGATCGTGCGAAGTGGAGAAGAAAAAGTCGGAAAGCGGACCCCGGGCGCCGAAACGAGAGTTTGGGCTGCAACCGGGATACAACGCAAAGATGATGATGATGATGATGAGGTGAGTTGTAACATATTTCTTCTAATTTTTTTTAAATTTTTATTTATCACTGTAGGACAGCAAACGGACTGACGGCCCATTTAGAATTTAGCAGTTACTGTCGCCTATGGATGTTTGCAACGCCAGTGGCCGTGAATACGCTGCTGTCCCGTAAGGGTACAGGAACTTGGGTCACTAATACCGGAACTAACCGGAACACAACATAATGGCATATTTAAGACCAAAGGTGGTCGCCATCCAGACGGGCTTGAGGCCCTACCACGTAGCTAGGGTGGGTTGTATTGTCGCATTTTACGACAGGCCGACCCCCGCCGCAGTGGTCAGTATTCTTTCTCCGCCCCTGCACGGATAAAAGTATGTTATATGTAAAGAGTATATATTCTCTTTAAATTTAGCGCGCTTAGGATACTCTAAGTGCGCTTCTATGACACATGATAATGAAATTTATATAAAAATAATTGACTTTCATAATTATATTACTAATTAATTGTGACCATTAATTGATTCCAAATAAAAGCCGGGTTTTGAAAGAGACAGGAATAATTGACCTTAATTGTCATTTCTCTTATTTATAAGTTACTTGTAATTCTTGTAAATAGTAATATAGGTTATAAGACTCTTATTTATAGAGAAACTAATTTGGTTGATTTATTCTGACCATCCCAACTTCTGATAAAAACATATTATATTTATATATTTTTTTATTATTGCTGTATGACAGCAGACTATCAGTTGATCACGAACGCTCTGTAAAGAGTGAAACGACTAAGAAGAAGAAGGACAGCAGACAGGCTGAAGGCCCACTTGGAAATCAGCAGTAACAGTCGCCTACGGGTGTTACAACGCCAGGAGCATCGCTAACATGCTGCCATCCGCAATATTGAAATCTGGTCACTTATGCCGGACACACAAGGTTATTATGGCGGCATATTTCCAAACCTGAGGTCGCCATGCAAACGGGCAAAAATAAAATATTTGAAGTTCAAATCATGTTCCTGGAAAGTTTACTCAATATCACTTAGGTTAAGTTGCCATTCAAGCGTCGATATGAAAGTGTGGAAGGTGTTACTTGAATGGTATGAAGAGTTATTAAATAGGTGAGGATTTCGCCTGTAATTCCATCAGATCCTGACGAGCTCAATAATTTAGAACTACTGTGAAATATATTTTTTTCACCATGCATGCGTGGAGTAAGAATACTGAATTCTATGGCCTGTGGAAAAAGGTCCAAGCCCTTTTTTTTATTGCTGCAGGACAACAGACAGACTGACGGCCTCATCCATAGGCGGCGGTAACTGCTTAATTCTAAGCGGGTAAGCGGGCCGTCAGTCTGTCTACTGTCCTATAGCAATAAAAAAAAAACAACAAATAGATGGCATTAAGGAGTTTATAAACAATGGTGATGAATTTATATTTATGGTAGAACAAAAATGCCCACTATTATTCTTATTAGAAATATCATTTACCAATAAGACCAAAGAATTAGTATACCAGTCTTCCTGCCTCTCCATTCTCCTCTGGTAGCAATCATCTCAACATTCACAACCTTTTTTGCAATCCTTTTCTTTGGTATATAACTCTCCTCCGGTATTTATACATACATATAATCACGCCTCTTTCCCATAGGGGTAGGCAGAGACCACTTCTTTCCACTTGGTAAGTTCCTTACACACTTGTTTCGCTTCGTCCACTTTTCGTTTTAGGGTACTCTTGACCTGGCCTTTTTTCAGGACGTCCCTGATCTGGTCTCGAAACGTCCACCTAGGTCTATCCCTTCCAACACTTCCATTCACACTCGCCTTATACACTTTTTTCGTCAATCGTTCTTCATTCATTCTCTGGACATGGCCAAACCATCTCAGTATCTATCCACTCTCCTAAATGAATATCATGAATAAATTTATCTGAATATAAACAAAATGGTCTCACTTCCTTTGTCAATACAAACAAGTCTTTTTTTATGGCTAAGGAGCAGCAGAGAGGCTGACGGCCCACTTAATATTAAGCAGTTACATAAGCCCATGGATGTTTGGGTATTAGGGGCACCGCGAACACTACTGCTGTCTGTATATAGCTGTATAATCCTAAATGTTATGGTAAAATGATATGGGTATTTCAAATAAGGTATATTATCTGTGTAGTAAACATCTATCCACAGGTTTCAATACTCTAAGAATATTAATTTTAAATTTAGTTGTCATAATATTTGGTCTTTAGTTTTAATTTTTATATTGAAAAGGAATTTATGATACTCTTATGCAAGAGAAGATAGAAGGAAAAGTAGGGGAAGTCAAGTTATGCAAGAAAAACATATGCTATGTAATCCCATCCAATAAGAAGAGTAGATTTAGATGGTATTTACCATTTAGATGGTATAAAAGTAAAAAACTCAGTTCTTCCGTTAAGTAACATGTAGCAAAAACACCGTTTAACCTTTCCCACAATGATTAAGTGTAGAAGCGGTAAAGAGAAGATTAAGTCGAATTTCTTGGATGGGCTATGAAAATTGGAAATTCAAATTAGATGTGCAATATCCAAATGCAATGTCTCACATTAGTTTCATATGCATCAATTAAAGTTTTTTTATTGCTGTAAGACAGCAGACTGGCTGACGGTCCGCTTAGAATTTAGCAGTTACTGTCGCCTATGGGTGTTTGCAACGCCAGTGGCATCGCGAACACGCTGCTGTCCCATAAGGGTAGGTACAGGAACTTGGGTCACTAATGCCGGAACACATCGCAACGTTATGGCGGCATACTTAAGACCAAAGGTGGTTGCCATCCAGACAGGCTTGGGGCCCTACCATATCTCTAACGTGCTTGACTCCTTTTACGCCAGGTCGACCCCGGCCACAGCAGTTAGTATTCTTACTCCGCCCCTGAATGGATAGAATAGAATTATTTGATACATTAAGAGCTTCTAGGGTAGGTTACCATCTCATTTTCTCTACATAGGGGCCCAAGCCCGTCTGGATGGCCACCACCGTTGCTCTATAAGTATGCCACCATAATAACTTGTGTTCCAGCTTTTGTGACCCAGGTTCCTGTACCCCTATGGGAAAGCAGTGTGTTCGCGGCGACGGTAACTGCTTATTTAAGCGGACCGTCAGCCTGTCTGCTGTTCTTCAGCAATAAAAAAAAAGACCAAAAGAGAAACTCGAGTACGTCATCTAACAGTAACTTTCTAGAAATAAATTACGCTTACCTATAGTTCTGTTCGTAATCCCAGTAGTCTTTGTAGCGCGGGTGCCAGCGAGGGCCCCCGCGCGAGTATGGTTTACGCGAGCCTCCTTGACTCATACTTCCGATATCATAGCAGCACTTATTGATCCGCGCCAACCAACTCCTTTGCACCCACAAAACAACCACCACACCACAATATAACTGCACAACAGCACTTTTACTTCATATAAAACTTCAAGTTAATTTTTTTAGACTCCGTAACACGTCAGAATCTCACGAAATTGTTTTGGAGTACTGCAATAGTGTGAAGTTGGCTGCGATCAGGCAAGCGCGACAACGACACGGAACGAAGCGACCCCTACGTGACTCGAGTGAAACTACGTTCAAAAACGACCGCGAAATTACACAATTACTTTAATTACCTATTCTAGTGATAATAGTTCAATTAATACAAATTTACAACAATTAACTAACTTAATTGCACTCTTAATGTGTTTTTAATAAGGTTAACTCAACTTGGAAGCGCAGCAAAAATTTATAAGTACCAAAGTATTGATTTTATATTATCCGCACGCACTTGTTATAAGTTTTGGATTTCTATAATACAAAATGTTCAGAGTTATTGCGAACGACTGGAGGGCGTGTTATCGCGCACTTAAAATGGTTCGTCACCGTTCACATAATTAATATGAATCAGACTAGCTAATCTTGTTAAGTCGTCACGCACTGGCGCACAGCTCCACCTTTCCAAATAATCACAAATGATGAATACAATGTCTTAGAAACTTAAATTAGACCTATTTGAAGCGAAAACTAGAGAAATGAGGGTAAAAATGCAATAATAACGTAACGCTATGCGCCCAGTCCGGACGACCGATACGTAAGCCATAAAAAGTTTACACAACTCGTCTACGGAATACTCATTAGCGCTTTTTCCGCTTAATAGCACATATAGAAACCAGCCAATTCAGTTCAATGCAAACTACAAGAGCGCTGAAGCGCTTTAAAATCATGCGTACTTCTATTGTTATTATAATGCAGCCAACATGACGCACGTAGTGCAGTGTGAAGTTGGTTATGAGTACAATAGCATCCTATCTCTTTCCCACTAATTTAAAAGACAGAGATAAGTGTAAAATCGTGTTTGCTTATTTCTGTGAATTTAATGAAATAATGGCGGCGGAGCTCGCACGTCCCATCTTCCATGGCGCACCAATACGCTATTTTTGTAATGACACAACGCTCTGAGGCCTACTTTCACTTAATTTCGTCTTATTTTGCAACATGAAACGAAATTCTTGACATACGACCACTATTTATGATGCTAATCGACTCATTTTAATAAATTATTATGTGAATATATGTTTGGATTCTACACTAAGTTGCGCAGTTGTAAGACTTAATAACTTCGAACGCTTTTCATTTTATACATGGTTACAATGACAGTATACTTATATAAATACATATATTATTTCCTCACGAACATTAAAAATAATAACATATAATTTACGAGAATATTACCTACAAATTGCAATTACAATGTAAAGGAATTATATATGTTTTATCTTTTCTATTTAAATTATGTTTAATAAATGTTAATAATTCGATGTTATCCTCCAACATCGCGATAGTGGTACTGGTATTATAAGCGGAGACCAATAAGAATCGAGTTGGAATCCCACGATGCCACTGCCAGGGCAGGTTTTCTCACATGTGCATATTATGGCACAATTGCCACGGAACAAGCGCGCGAAGGAAATGCAACCTGTTCAGACACGCTGGCCCCTTCCCATCTACATGGAACCAACAACAGAGCTGGTGCGGCTTGTGAAGCGGCTGAAAAAGCTAAAGCATACAAATACAGAGGTCTAGGCTCCGAATATGAATTTGTCCCATTCGGTGTCGAGACCCTTGGTAAGTGGGGTCCTAGCGCTATAAGGCTTTTTAAGGAAATAGCAAAGAGGTTAGTCGACATCACAGGAGACCGAAACGCTGGCAGCTACCTCGGACAAAGAATTAGTCAAAGAGGGAACGCTGCCAGTATCTTCGGAACCTTGCCTAAAGGGACTCCTTTTAATAATATATTTTAGTTATTTTATTATATTTTTTAAGGTTTTTAGTTTTAGGTTCATTTTACTAGTAATATATTTCATATTATGTAAATAAATACATCAACACACTATATATAGATATTTGCAGGAGTGTCGGCTCCGTTGGTATGGCCATGTTTTACGGCAACCGGATGCTTACGTGGGAAACAAATGTCTGGCCATGCCGCCTCCGCCGGGCCCCGGCAGGAGGGGTAGACCCAAAAAGTGCTGGCTTGACGTCGTAAAGGGTGATATGCGTGCCAATGGGCTCACTACCAGGGATGCTGAAGATCGCGCGAAGTGGAGTAGAAAAAGTCGGAAAGCGGACCCCGGGCACCGAAACGAAAGTTTGGGTGGCAACCGGGACTAACGCTGGGATGATGATGATGACTATATATAGATATTTTCTACGTGGTAGGGCTTCAAGCTCATCTGGATGGCGACCACCTTTGTCTGTATGCCGCCATAATAACTTTGTGTTAGGCGATGGTAACTGTTAAATTCTAAATGGGCCGTCAATCTGTTTGCTGTCCCACAGTAATAAAAAAAAGACATTAACCATACTGATGCTACGGTATGAAATAGAATTATGATGTAAAGAATACACAACACAACAACAACAAGTTAGAACTTAACACAACACTTCAGATAACAAACGTTTGGTGAGTAGTCAGAATTACACGCAGGTGTTCATTATTCATTCGTGCAATTTCGCTTGAATCAAATGTGTTTGCGAAATTGCATATTACGTCATCGTTACACAATTGTTATTATTTAAACTGTAACAATAGCAGTGCCATTTAGGGAGCGTACAAGTATTACGTAACGAATTTGGGGGGGGGGGGGGGGGCTCGGCTTGTCTTTTAAAACGATACGGCGCGTTACATTGGTCAAAAATCTTCCAAAAATTGCGATATCTAATACTTGAATACTCCCATAAAGTATAAAAATTTATTAGAACAAAAAAAGAAAAAAGAAACATTAGAAATCTCTTGCATTTAAAAATTAAACTTAAAAATAATATTAACGCATGATTAACGCGATTAAAACAATAACAAAAGTATTTTAGCGACTTACCGGTATTTTACGCCACATAATTGTGACTTTTAGGTAAAAATGGTTACATAACGTTTTACTAGGGGAAGGGGAGGGGGGGGTAGGAGGTTTACAGAAAGACGTTACGGCGCGTTACATGGGGGGGGGGGGGGTCAAAAATCTCCAAAAAATGCGTTACGTAATACTTTAACGCTCTCCGGAACCTATTATGTAACTAATTTGGGGGTTCTTTTAAAACATTACAATGCGTTATAAGGGTGGGATGGGGGTTTGAACAACGCGTTGTATGACATTTTTTTTATTATGTAAAAAACTAGGAAATTATATCTCATAAGTTGGCAAGCATTTTCATGTATATTTTACGGGGAAGTCGATTGTATTTTTTCAAAAATCTCCAAAATCTGTCCTAAAATGCGACAAAACCCCAACTAGGTGGTAGGGCTACAAGCCCGTATATGGCAACCACTATTGGTCTATAAGTATGTCGGAGTAATAACCTTATGTTGTGTTCCGGCATTAGTGTCCTCAGTTACAAGTGGTCGGCAACCTCGGCATCCAAGAGCTGCGAATTCCATACACGCCTGTCGTGGGTCTACGGCAGGTAGTGCGTAAGAGGTGGTAAGAGCAATATTCCACCTCCGGATTAAAAAAAATACATCTATTCAAAGAGCCATTTTTACCAAGCTTTTATTAAATCGACCTGTGTGTGTGTTTTTTTTATTGCTGTAGGACAGCAGACAGGCTGACAGCAGCTTAGAATTTAGCAGTTACCATCGCCTATGGATGTTTGCAACGCCAGTAGTATTGCGAACACGCTGCTGTCCTATAAGGGTACAGGAACTTGGGTCACTAATGCCGGAACACAATACAAGGTTATTATGGCGGCATACCTAAGACCGAAGGTGGTCGCCATCCAGACGGGCTTGAGGTCTTTTACGACAGGTCAACCCCGGCCGCAGAGATTAGTATTCTTTCTCCGCCCCTGCACGGATAAAAACGAAGAACTGTACGAATAGCTATGTAACAGAATTTTCGGAAACGATTTTTACTAACTTTGCACGATCAAAAAAATTCATAATTTTGCACACTTATCAAAACCTGATAGACAATACACAAATTTAATAATTTTGTCCCGTAGTCCTTATCTCCTTTAACGCTTTTTTCCTTCTGCCAGAAGATGGCATTAAAAAAACATTTACCTATTGGGAATTGACAACTTATTAATTATAGTTAAAAAAACTAAAAAAGCACGCTTTTATAGTTAATTAAACTAAAAATTAAAAATAATTATTAACATAAGAATAAAATTACTGACGAGAAAATTAATGTCACTGTTCTAAAAGCGTGGGGTGCTTTGTACGATATTTCTAAACTAACTGGATTTCAGAATGACACTAGTGAAAAAAAATTATTATGATTGATATCGAGCACCCCATGCTTTGTAGAACAGTGACATTAATTTTATCATCAGTAATTTAATTTAAGATATGCTTTTCTCTATAGTAGTCCCAATTTAAACTGAAAAATGACTTCCTGACTTCTATCGGCGAATAATACTATTTTTTTTAAATTGCTTTAACGACACAACAACACTAAAGCTATTCCAGCAGATGGCGTTGTTAAGTAACACGAAGTCAATGAGTGTTTGCTTTGAGGTTAAACTAAGAAAATCAATTGTTAATTTCCAAAAAACACAATTTATAAAAAAATACCGGGCAAAGCTCGGTCATCCGGATATTTATAGATAATGAGTACATAATATTCCGTGTCTGGACTAAACATTTAGCCGAAAAGCCGCAACCGAGGAGATTGTTAAATTAAATTAAAGTTGCCAGTCTCTCGGTGTTTTACAGGATACATTTCGGAGAGTGTGTGGCGGAATTACACAACTTAATTCCTCGGTCTCCCTTCCATCACAAGACAACCAGACGACAAGCGTGCTACACCGTCAACCGCATCGTTGCTTAACATGAGGTGAGATCTCGGTCAAACGTACGCCTATCTACAATAAAAAAAAAGATGCGGGTTGCCCACCACTGTCACGCACGGCAGCGTGTTATGGCATACATTGGTACGAGAATGGTTTACTATTAAGGAGACATCCATTAATTACGTGAGCTATTTTTGGATCAGTTTAGTCCCCCCCCCTTAGGTGAGATTTGCCTGGACACCCCCTCCCCTTACGTGAGATTGGCGCTAAAAATATTTTAAACTAAAATTTATTTTTACTATTCGGGAAAATAATAAACCGTTCAGGTATACTATAATTAATTAATTTAAATTAAATACAAAGTAAAAAAACAGATAAAACATATTTTTTAATATCTGTAATATTTTTTGAAGGTGACGTGAGATTTTCGATTATCCCCCCCCCCTCGGTTTAAATGAGATTTGGTGAGATTTCATTGGACTCCCCCCCCTCCCATTCTGAGCTCACGTAATTAATGGATGTCCCCTAAGACTCAGACTTGGGAGGGCAATCAAAGCCGTGGCTTCGACGTGTTCCGTGCATAAGCTGTTACGTCATGGACGTCTTCAAATTGATGACCAATAGACGACTGATCGCCACCGGCTAGCTGCTGGCCAGTTATATAGGCATAGGCGAGAAACCCAAATTAATATCGCCAAATTAAGTTTCCCTTCAAAAGTGCAGGAAACTGTCTAACAATAGCATAAATGAAGAACATAATAGTTGTGTAGGAAGTTTATTATTTATATTTACTATATTTACAATATTTTTTATAAATGAGTTACATTTGATAGTCCTTGGGGTCGTAAAGTTCTGAAAGCAGCCGGTAGATGTAGGATGGTGAACTGCCACCTCTGAAAAAGAAAACATATTTATTTATTACTATCCCCTCACTCTGTAACAGAGCGACTCATACTGAATGGCCCACACTCACAACTCTGTCACAAACACACACATACGCACTCACGCACGCATACGTACTAACATACACACTCACAGTTCTATTCTTATTTCTATTATCTAATTCTTATTGTAAACTAGCTGTACCCGCGACTCCGTCCGCGTGGAATAGTGACTGTGGGCAGCATTTTATGGAGAAATCTTATAGTTTATTTTGGATTACAAACCCTATAAATTTTAAAATATAAATAAATGAAATA
The DNA here is from genome assembly GCA_963693495.1 of Malacosoma neustria. Lineage (NCBI taxonomy): Eukaryota > Metazoa > Arthropoda > Insecta > Lepidoptera > Lasiocampidae > Malacosoma > Malacosoma neustria. The sequence goes on from OY856401.1 coordinate 7,257,664, forward strand.
TGCAAACAGTCAGTGTTATCGAATGCAACTGTTACGCCATGCGCCTCCGGAATACGTGCGTTCGAACTTACATAGTCCAGCCTAAGCTGAACCCTATTTCATATGATTGATGACATAAGTCTGAGGTCCGAAAGTTATCATTTTCAACAAAAACTATTTTTTTTTTCTAAAATAAATATAGCTTAAGTTAAGTTACTCCTTGTTACATCAGCTATCTGCCAGTGAGAGTCCCGTCAAAATCGATCCAGCCATTTCAGAGATTAGCCGGAACAAACAGACAGATAGACAAAAATTGTAAAAAAAATGTGGTATATGTACCGTGTATACGTCCGAATGCACTTAGTAGAAAGCGGTTATTTATACATATATTACAAACAGACACTCCAATTTTATTTATTTGTATAGATTCAATAGATTGTACATTCATTGTATGTAATAAATCCTCTGTATTGTAGGTATAGGTAATAATAAGTTCTGTGGGCCGATCCCGGCGGCACTGCAATGCCGGGCCGACCCGTGACGGGATTGGAGCGAGCCCCGAACATCCCGTCGGTATACAAAAATCAGTTTAATATACTGGTCCCGCGGTGCGGGAACTTTCAGATATTAAGCTGAAAAGAACAGATACTACACTTTGATCTTAGCCAAAAGGCCGAGAAGCGATACCAAAGAGCGTTCGCTCAATGGACCTGATTCCACACGTTCGGAACTTGTTAGCGCGATTATGAGTTTCGACAAAAATGTACAACGCCATCTAGTTTCGTTTGCGACAAACTAAAATTTTACGTCATACAAACAATACAATGCGACGCGAATACAGTAAACCCTTTATTCGCGGGGTATACGTTTCGTAAATATGCCGCAAATATGGAATGGTAATTTATATGGGATTAAAAAAACACAAATATATAAAAAAATCAGTTTTTTTTTATTGCTGTAGGACAGCAGACAGGCTGACGGCCCACTTAATACAAAGCAGTTACCGTTGCATATGGATGTTTGCATCACCAGATACAATTCCAACGCACCGGCTTCAAAGTTCAAAGGCGTCTGGGTTACTTACTCGGGGGGCAGGGGGGGGGGGGGGCGAAGCAGTTGCTCCATTTTGTCAGTCATCACTCATCACTCACGGCGGCAAGTAGTCTTATTTGTTACGGTCTGTCTATGACAGATGCACATGATGTAAAATATCTAAAGATGGCTCGTGCGTTATCTCGAGATATCGAGACTGTCATTTTCAGTGGCCGAATATTTTAAGAAGAGAAAAGCTGACAAAGTAATTTTAAATGTAAAAGTGACGCAAATATCTATCTATATCTTCTTTATATGAAAAGATAAACACTCTGAATTTATTGTGATTTTTTTTTATTGCTGTAGGACAGCAGAAAGGCTGGCGGCCCGCTTAGAATTTAGCAGTTACCGTCGCCTATGGGCGATTGCAACGCCAGTGGCATCGCGAACACGCTGCTGTCCCATAACAGTACAGGAACTTGGGTCACTAATGCCGAAACACAACAAGGTTATTATGGCGGCATAGTTAAGACCAAAGGTGGTCGCCATCCAGACGGGCTTGAAGCCCTACCACGTAGCTGGGGTGGGTTGTTTTGTAGGCTTTTACGACAGGCCGACCCCGGCCGCAGAGGTTAGTATTCTTTCCCCGCCCCTGCGAAATGGAAAGTGAAGTTGAAACAGAATCTACCTATGTCAGAATAGTCAGTGTAATTTATTGACCTAATAAATAGTTTTTAATTTTTTGCTTTGAATTGTCAGTCACTTTTTCTTTTTCATGCATGTAACAAATTGCTACAAACATTTACATTGGTTCTTTATTTGTACTTATTTAAAAATCATATTGAACAAAAACGGAGATTGGATATACATAATTAAACTAAGTAAATATACAGCTTCAAAAAAAATATATGCTTGATATTGTAAGATCTGTCTGGCACTACGAATCTCATGAGTTCATGCTCTTTCCTTCCCACTCCCCACCTCCCCGCGCATACCTAAAGCGCGGTACAGCGGTAGTGGTCAGACTAATATAAAGAAACTGAATTATTACCTCACTTCTTATTTGATGTCTTTATTACGCGCTGGCTTAACACAGACTGACTGCCGACCGGGCGCTCACTCACCAGTTAACCACTTCGGAAGCAACTCTCATTGGTCGCTTATACTCCGGAAGTGATATTTTTAAATATTAGTCAATGTAGCCAACAAGATGATATCAAATTGCAATTTTTTTTTGGCAAAAATATGGCATGAAAGAAACGTTATTATAAAGATCACGACACTATAGTAAGTGAAGTGTTTTATTTAAAAAGACAAATCCAAAGCTCACACAAGCACGCATACACGCACGCACGCACGCACGCACGCACGCACTCACCACACATTAACACACATTACTGTGTTGATTTCAAAAGGTTTTTGGAAAGTTTAACTTCTTTGCGCGCATGAGGGTAAATTTTTTACGGATGAAACACAATATTAGCGTCACGAAGATGTGAAACGTTTTTGCTTTTTCTATAATGTAATTTTAGAATGATTGCATTGTATTACTTATACATATCTATTCGAATTGCGACTTTATTGCAATAAAATACAGTTGAATTTTGTTTAATAAGATATAAAATAATAATATTTCATATATTCTCTATTCTAAATTTTTTAGAAGATATAAAAACTAGTTTGCCAAAGTAGTTTCACTTCTGACATGTGTACTTTGTACGCAAGCACTTTTGTTTTTTTTTCTAATACATTACCATAAAAACTCATTTTACAAATATTTAATAACAAATTCTACACTATATCTAGTAAAGCGTATACTCACAAATTAGTGATGAACAGCGTGACGTGGTCCGGCAGAAGGAAGTCAAACAACGGCGCGTACACCTGCACCGTGCTGCCATCGCACCGGCTGCGGAGGGACATTACACATCACTATAGTACGTCGTGTAAGCGGCCTGAACCACTCATTTAATACTTCATCGACTTCGCCTATATTATATCGAATATATTTTTATGAGTTGAGTATGTTTTAATGAGTTTGTGTATCTGGGTTCAAAGTTTACAAGAGATGGAGAGTGTGAGAGTGATATTGAAAGAAGAGTGAATGCAGGAAACATGGTGAATGGAGCTTTGCACTCCTTTTTGAACAGTCGGAAGGTGTCTAACAAGGCTCGTCTGGCTGTGCATGAGGGGGTGTTGGTTCCGACACTCATGTACGGAAGTGAAAGTTGGGTATGGCAGAAGAAACATGAAAGCAGAATAAATGCAGTTGAGATGAGAGCGGTAAGAAGTGTGATAGGAGTTAAACTGAGTGACAGCATAAGAAATAGTGAGATAAGGAAACGTTGTGGTCTGAAAGAAGATGTAGTGACAAAAATTGAGAAAGGAATGCTGAGTTGGTTTGGCCATGTCGAGAGAATGAATGAAGAACGATTGACGACAAAAGTGTATAAGGCGAGTGTGAATGCCTAGGCGGACGTTTCGGCCGCGGGCGGCCCCTCGGGGGAGGATCCACCGCCCGCACCATTGCCGCGAGGGTGAGGGCTGCGTGCTGTTCCGCGGCCCCCCTCAACTCCTAGAGTTGTTAGGAGAGCGCTGGGGGGACGAAATCCTGACCCCCTGGCACCAACACTTTAGAAGGGGCCCGCCTCAAGACAAAGGGCGGGCCGGCGCCGGCCCGGGCCACGAGATCGGCTGGCCATATATCCGTGGGCCCGGGCGTAGGCGATAGGAGAACAGCGGGGTTTTTTAGTGGGTAGTCGGATGGCCAAACATCTTTCCCGGAGTCCCACATATCCCTCGGTCCCCCCGGGCCGGGGGAACCCGTCAAGAGAGGTTTTTCCCCGACACCAAAAAAAAAAAAGGCGGACGTTTCAAGACCAGATCAGGGACGTCTTGAAAAAAGGCCAGGTCAAGAGTACCCTAAACCTAAGTGGACGAAGCGAAACAAGTATGTAAGGATCGTAGCAAGTGGAAAGAAGTGGTCTCTGCCTATCCCTACGGAAAAGAGGAGTGATTATATGTATGTATGTATACCTAATTAATATTGAGTGAGCGCCAGACATGCAAATTAATTACGTAAAGCGTGATGCGCGGCGGCGGCGCAGCGTGACACGCCCCTTCGCCGGAAAATGCCGAGCGTCTACGAAGTTAATATCAGCGAGACAGCAACCCGAACGGGCACACACGTGAGTGAGGACGCTGGCGCCGACTCAAAATTGCTTAGGTATACTTACATTGATGACTTACGGAACGCAGACGTGGTCGCCAACTATGGGCCTTATGAGAAAGCTCATGGTCGCTCAGAGGGCAATGGAGAGGGCTATGCTCGGAGTTTCCCTGCGAGATCGAATCAGAAATGAGGAGATTCGTAGGAGAACCAAAGTCACCGACATAGCCCGGATGATTGCAAAACTGAAATGGCAGTGGGCTGGGCACATAGCGAGAAGGACTGATGGCCGTTGGGGCAGAAAAGTCCTCGAATGGCGACCGCGTACCGGAAGACGTAATGTTGGTAGGCCCCCCACAAGATGGACCGATGATCTGGTCAAGATCGCCGGAATAGGTTGGATGAGGGCAGCGCAGGACCGATCATCGTGGAGATCTTTGGGGAAGGCCTTTGTCCAGCAGTGGGCGTCTTCCGGCTGAGATGATGATGATACTTACACTAGTTTAAGAACTTAGTTATTAAGGTTAATAAAAAGGTTTAATATTTTTAGCTTTCCAGTTTTTTCGGAGGTTTAATTTTAGTTTGATTTTCTATAAAAGCGTGTTTTTTTTTTTTTAAATTAAAGTCTTTTATTTCATTCAAATTATTTACGACGCGCTACAGCAATAAAAAAAGAAACTAACTAGCTCAATCGAATGTAGTCCGTGCCAGAGCCTCCTGCAGCCATAATCGAAGAGCCCCCCTATGATAAGTGGTTGTGCATTTGTGTTGTTGAAGTTCCATTCCCGATACCGAAGAGTTGAGTCTTCTCATACACTACGGATAATCATTGAAGAGGTATCGGCATGTAAATTAAAGGCGAAAGAACGAACGTGACTGTCTGTTGGAGCCGCCCGAGCTGCGATTCTCCCGCGCATTTCGTCTCGTGAGCGTCAAGTGATGAGAGGGGGGGGGGGGGGTACCTCTATTTATATTATACCTGCGCAACAAAACTCACTCGTAAGGCAGCGTGCTGTTGGAGATGGACTGCATGGGGTAGATGTCGTCTTCACCGTGGAGGGGCACCAGCTTGTGGAGGGGGGTCAACACGAGAACCTGTTAATATTCAAGCACCCTTCAAGACTATGAGGTTTATTCACGAAAAAGCTTATTTTAATAAAAATAAACTTGAGTTTGAATTAAGACAAAACAGCGATGAATTTTATACTAAACCAAGTGTGTCTCTCCGAGCAGAGGCAGCCTGTCGTAAAAGGCGACAAAACAACCCTAGCTACGGCGTGGTAAGGCTTATCAGGGTAGGATCGGAAGGCCACATATCCGTGGGCCCAGGCGTAGTGCCATCCCAGTGGGTAGTCTCATCCCTCGGTCCCCCCCGGGCTAGGGAACCCGTCAACAAAGGGTTTTTCCCCAAGACAAAGCGTGTAAAAAAGGGCAAAATTAGTGTCTTTTTAAAAAATGTGTACAGGTTTCACTCACCGGTACACTGTAATGCTTAGCCGCGGCCACTACGGAGTACACCCCCGCCTCAGCCAATACAGCCCCCCCACCTAAGGCCGCGCTACAGCCTATCACCACCTAGAATAAATCTCCATATTAAAACGTGAAGTGACAACATCGTACCCCTTTTTACGAAAATTGCGCGGAAATTTGGCACAGTTGAAGTTTATACGGAGAAGTGCAGAAGCTATTTTTAGGCCTAAAATTAGAAACATATTAAATTAATTAAAATAAACATCACGCACACTACTGTTCGAATGGCACACAACATACACACACATGCATACCTTACTTTTTTGTCATAGATAAAATCTATGGTCGAACTGTAATTTTGTAATAATATTAATAATTTAATTCATAATATACATTAGTAAATACTTAAATAATAAGTAATAATATTATACAATTATTAATAATTAGATATATTTCACAAATTACCATTAATTGTCTATAGTCTTCAGTATAGTAACGAGAAATGAAACTTTGAAATTGTTGCCATTTGTATCATCATCATCATTTCAGCCGGAAGACGCCCACTGCTGGACAAAAGCCTCCCCCAAAGATCTCCACGATGATCGGTCCTGCGCTGCCCTCATCCAACCTATTCCGGCGATCTTGACCAGATCATCGGTCCATCTTGTGGGGGGCCTACCAACACTGCGTCTTCCGGTACGCGGTCGCCATTCGAGGACTTTTCTGCCCCAACGGCCATCAGTCCTTCGAGCTATGTGCCCAGCCCACTGCCACTTCAGTTTTGCAATCATCCGGGCTATGTCGGTTACTTTGCCATTTGTATAGTTGTTCATAATTTGTGAATTATATCTTGCTCAAGTATAGAGAAATGGTCTATAAGTAATCTTAGTAAGAATTGGTTTAACTCTTGCCTGTTTGTGAGAATAGTGTTTGCAAAATGCGAATATATGCTTACGGAACGGATTTACAAAGCAGGTGTTGCAATGCCAAACATTTTTAGGTTTTACAGTGATGCTGTTCAAACTACAGATGGGCGTTTTCAGATTTTTACGCAAACCGATACAAATTCGATTTATGATATTGAAATCGATTTCAAAATTCGATTTCAGTAATCGATTTCCGGAGCGGTCGGCGGAGCGGATTTACCTCAGTTTCGATTGATATTTGATGGTTTTAGTTATTTTAGCGTAGCAGACGAAAAACGCAAAAAAACGAACCCATTCAAAATATTTTACTTTTTTTTTATCATGGAAGTAAGTTGCATTCTGATATAGATCTTATTCCCTGTCCCTTGTAATTCTTTTTCGTTTCAATCTGCCATTCTTAGTTTCTTAGAAACCGCCAAAATCCAAAACTGATGACAATTCGCTTCATCTCTTTCACTTCGCTAAACGATCGCTTAGTTAGAATGAAAGGAGGCGAATCCTAATGAGATTCGCTTTCTCTCATTCTAACTAAGCGATCGATTGGCGGAGTGAAAGAGTTAGTAAGTTTTCAAATATTGGTTTGAAATGGTTTGATTTGCAAAACTAGCAATAGAAAACGATTGCGCGATGATTAGATTCATATTTGTTTGTGTTTTCGTTGTTTTCTTTTGATATGTCGTGTTGATTTAGTTTCTGCCGAGATACGTTTTCAAAAATCAGTCTGTATAGTGTTGAATATCGATACGATATGATTTCTGACTGAAATCCGATTTCAGATTCGTTTTGATATATCGGACGCATACCTAGTTCAAACTGATGTAGAAAAATGGTAAAATTACTTATTAACTGAGTAGCTATGATGAAACCTTGAACTATTGACGTATATATATATCTATATATATATATATATATATATATATATATATATATATATATATATATATATATATATATATACCTAGTCAGGTCATAAGTATTGTCACACAGTAAAAACTTTTCTTTTAGAATGCTGGCCACAAAAAAGTTTATTGAATTCGAATTTCGAATTGTTCATGAAAATAAAAATGTATACTTTTAGAATTTTACTCATTTTTTAAATATGGAGTGGACGCTTAAAGAAGACCGTGTTGCAGTTATTGCGTTGCATTGTTGCGATTACGCGCCAATTCAAATTTTTAACATACTGAAAAATTTGAATATAACCAAAAGATTCATTTATCGTACCATCAAACGATATAATGAAGACTCTAGTGTAGATGACAGGTCAAGAAGTGGTCGCCCTCGGTCTGTTAGGACTCCAGCAGTGATAAAAGCTGTGAAGGCACGAATTCAAAGAAATCCCAAACGTAAGCAGAAACTGTTGGCCCTTCAGATGGGGTTAAGCAGAACCACGGTGAAAAGGGTGTTAAATGAAGACTTAGGGCTTCGGGCATATCGAAGAAAAACAGGACATCGTTTGAATGCTCGTCTAATGGACCTGAGACTGAAGAGATGCCGCGCTTTGTTGAAGCGGTACGCGGGAAAAAAATATCGGGAAATTCTTTTTTCGGATGAAAAAATGTTTACCGTAGAAGAGAGCTACAACAAACAAAATGATAAGGTGTACGCACACAGTAGTGAAGAAGCGAGCAACCGTATTCCGCGTGTCCAACGAGGTCATTTTCCATCCTCGCTCATGGTATGGTTGGGAGTTTCTTATTGGGGCTTAACAGAGGTACATTTTTGTGAGAAAAGTGTAAAAACGAATGCTGTTGTGTATCAAAATACAGTCCTGACGAACCTTGTGGAACCTGTTTCTCATACCATGTTCAATAACAGGCACTGGGTATTCCAACAAGATTCGGCGCCAGCTCATAGAGCGAAGAGCACACAAGACTGGCTGGCGGCGCGTGAAATCGACTTCATCCGGCACGAAGACTGGCCCTCCTCCAGTCTAGATTTGAATCCGTTAGATTACAAGATATGGCAACACTTGGAGGAAAAGGCGTGCTCAAAGCCTCATCCCAATTTGGAGTCACTCAAGACATCCTTGATTAAGGCAGCCGCCGATATTGACATGGACCTCGTTCGTGCTGCGATAGACAACTGGCCGCGCAGATTGAAGGCTTGTATTCAAAATCACGGAGGTCATTTTGAATAAACTTTAATGTCATAAGAATCTATGTTTTGTTAAGTTCATTTTGGTATATGAATGGTTACATAATGAATAAACTTGTTACAATTATTTTACATTAAACATGTGACAGAATTTATGACCTGACTAGGTATATATATATATATATATATATATATATATATATATATATATATATATATATATATATATATATATATATATATATATATATATATATATATATATAATATTATTTATTTGTTTCAGTCTGGATGGTCCGAATAAATCAAACCAAATTTGTTTCTGTAAAAATAACAGAAACGACAATTAAAGTTGATTACTCGTCTCTCATAACTCTTGCTTTTCTATCTATTAATTAAATTATTTAAATCAAATCTGTAACGTAATAACGTAAATATTGTTTACTTTTTTGTAGGCAAATGTCATGTGTCACACTTCTATGACACATGACATTAAGCGCGTTAAATCAAAAGGGATTATGTCCTGGTTACACAACCTAACCATAATACAATAACATTAAAGAGATGATATTCTCTTTACATCTCCCCTCCACGATATGAAAATTGCATAATTTTTCAATCAGCTTCAACTTCAAACATTGGAATTAGTTTTGTCACGTGGAATAGACTCGTGTCTTGATTTCTTTTTCCAGTTTTTATTTTATAAATTGAGTTTGAAATTTTTTCTTCTATTATATATGGGCCGATTCTTAGTTCTTCTAGCTTTTTCCTATTGAGTTTGTTTCCATTCTCTATGAATACCATATCTCCTTCGTTGAATTCATGGTGTCTTCTGTTTCTATTAAATAAACTTTCGTTATACTTATGTGATCTCTGTGTTCTTTCTAATGCTAATTTCTTATCTCTTATCCAGTCTTCTCCGTTTTTCTTTCTTTTTAACTCTTCTGGTATTTTACTGGTGTCTGTGCCATATAATAGATACTCTGGTGTAAATCCCGTTATTGTATGTTCTAGTATATTATACTTATTCACACATTCTCTCGCTATCGATGTCCATGCTCTATTCTTTTTCTCTTCGTTTATTTTACATCTTATTTTATTTACTAATGTCTGATTCAGTCTTTCATTCAGACCATTAGAAAATGGTGCATTTATTGCAGTAAAAATTAATTGCACTCCTTTATTTTTTAAATAATCTTTAAATTCTTTCGAATTTATTCCAGGATATTGGTCCGTTAAGATTGTTCCGATGTTTTCTATGTCTAACACAGTTTGAATTAGTTTTATAAAATCAGCGGCGTTTTGAGTTCTTGATGTTGAAATGAACGCATATCTCGTGAAATGATCAACAAGTAAATGAATATATTTTTTTGTTGATCTAGTGCTTCCAAATCCTCCAATTGTATCTATGGACATAATTTCGAAAGCTTTGGTCGCTGGTCCTAATTGTGACATTGAGCCGAATTTATGTTGCCCTCTTGACTTATTCTTAATACATATATAACATTCTTTACAAATTTTTTTTATATTCTTCACTAAATTTTTAGCAGTATAATATGGACATATTTTCATTTGTGTTTGTGTTATTCCTGTGTGACACCATTCCTTGTGTATTTTATTAATTAAATCAATACTGAATTTTTCTGATAATATGATTTTCTCTCTTTTCTTCACTTTTTTATAATATATTCCGTTTTTCTCTATTAATTTTTCTTTTTTATTCTGTAATAGTATATTATTCATCTGATCTAATTTTATTTCATCTATTTCAATAAAATTTACCGTTTTTAATAAATCCTCTTCTTCTGTATTTGATTCTAGAACAGGGTTTCTACTCAAGCAGTCCGCTTCTTTATTATCTTTACCTGGGACGTATATAATTTTAAAATCGTATTGAGATAGATAGTGACTTAGATCGCCCAATTCTTCGTCTGTTCGTGCTTTTATATTCATATTTTCCAGTGGTTTGTGGTCAGAGTATATTTCGAAGTATCTCCCTATCAGCCAGTGTTGCCAGTACTTTATTGCCTCTTTTATAGCTAAGCATTCAAGATAAATAGCTTTTTTTCTTTTTTGCGTTTCATTAAGTTTCTTTGAGAAGTAGGCCACAGGTTTTTCTTTTCCATCCTCTTGTGTTTGTTTTAGTATTGCGCCTATACCTTCAAGTGATGCATCTGTATATATCTTGATTGGAAGGTCTTTGTCGAATATCTCCAACACTGGTTGGGAACATAGCATTTCTTTTATCTTTCTGAAAGATTTTTCACAATCCTCTGTCCATATAAATTTTACATTTTTTTTTAATAGTTGATGTAATGGATCTAGTAATATTGAGCTCTTTTCTATATATTCATGGTAAAAATTTATTTTCCCCAGAAATTGTCTAATTTGCTTTTGTGTAGTAGGAATTGGGAATTTTTTTATTGACGTTATGTTGTCTTTCAACGGTTTAACCGTATTTTCTCCTATTACATGTCCTAAATATCTAACCGAACTAGCAGCGAATGTACACTTTTTAAATTTTAACCTGAGTCCTTCTTTTTTTATTGCATTTAATAATTTTTCAATATGATTTAGATGTTCTTCAAACGTCGGTGAGTGTATTAAGATATCGTCTATATAGTTCACTGAAAATTCAGTTAGTCCATATTTTCTTAATATGCTACTCAGAATTCGTTGAAATATAGCTGGAGACGTTTTTAAGCCAAACGGTAGACATGTCCATTGATAGTGACCATCTTGTGTTACAAATCCCGTCTTCCTCCTATCCTCAATTCTTAGTGGTATTGACCAAAAAGCTGAGTTAATGTCCAGTGTCGTAAAGTATTTACAATTTCTGGCTCTTATTATTATATCATCTATTAAAGGGAATGGTTGTGCCTGAGGGACAATGTTTTTATTTAAATCTCTAAAGTCTATGCACAGACGTGTCTTTCCTTCATTTTTCTTATATGCTAGTGTGACGGGTGCAGCAAAAGGACTATAGGATTCTTCGATTAAATTCTTCTCTAGTAAGTTGGCTATTTGTTTCTCTATTTCTTTTTTGTCTTTTATATTACATCTATAGGGTCTTTTACTGCAGTATTTCTCCACTATTAAGTCAATTCTAGCTTCATATTCGTTAACAGTCCCAATATCATACTTGTCTTTCGCAAACACTGATTTGTTTTTATCTATCAATTTTTCTATCTTCATTTTTTTATCTTTATCTAAATGTTCTATATTTGTTTGAAATTCTTCTGTTTCCACGTGTTCATTAAAATTAATTGAACAATTTGTAACTTCACTTAATGTTATCTCTGGTTTTTCTAACTTTCTCTCTATTTTCTGTGAGATTTCTAAATTTTCATTCAACCTCAACTTAAACATAGGAATTAAGTCTAATCCTATTATAAAATCTTCAAAATCCTCTCTTTCAACTACATATATATCTACTATTTTTTCTATATCAAATATTTTTATTCTTATTCTTACCAATCCATTTGTCTGATTCACACCATTGACAGACCTCAAGAATATCTTGTTTAAATCTTCTCTATTCTCTTTTATTTTTATCCATTTCGAGTTTATCAAGGATACTTGAGAACCTGGATCATATGTTCCCATTATCTCTATCTGATTCTCAACTAGTAGCTTAAGTCTGATCAATGGTGTGACTATTAGTTTTTTTTCTCTGTATTTAAATTTACTTCTATTACTGAATTGCTTCCTATAGCTTTAGGTTTCTCTTTTTTCTCTAGTTTAAACCAGCATTTTTCTTCTGGATGATATCTTATACCTTTACCCATGTTTTCACATGTCATACATGGTTTCTTTTCTTCATTTCTGAATTTATGTTCTGGTTTACCTTCTTTTTTAAATGTTTTCTTTTTATTTATTATCCCTTCAAGCTTCTGTAATTCATTTATTAAATCTTTTGTATTTTCTATTTCATCTCTGGCGATCTTCTCTCTAATAAATTCTGGCAACCCAAATGCAATTCTATCTATCATTGTATCAGCGTCCATGTCCTTATTTATTTCTAATAATAATCGTTCTTTCTTTATTGCATATTGTACTATTGAACCTTCTTTGTATTTAAAATAATGAGCATATGTCCTGCTACTCCATCCCTTACCTGAAAAGGTTTCTATTAATATCTGTTTCCACGTATTCCAATTGTTTTCATGTTCTCCTTTTATTACAGTAGAAGTATACCAATCTTGGCAAGTTGCATCTAAAAATATTCTTAATAATTCTATTTTAGTTTTATCTTTTTCTATTTTAAATCTTCCACACTCTTTTTCGAATATATGTAACCATTGTCTAACATTAGATGTTTTATAATTAAATTTTTCTAATACAAATTTATCTACAATATGTTTTAAGTTTTTTTCTTCTTCGTGTTTTTCTGATTTTTCAATTAATTTTTCTAATATTTTTTCCAAGCTCGAGTTTTCTTTAATATTCTCTTGAAGTGTTTGTTTTAAATATTTCCCTCCAAACTGGATATTTCCTTCATCATCTAAATATATCTTTTCTAATTCTTTTGAAATTTTTATCCATATTTTTAACTCATCATGCCTTTTTCCTAATGAATTTTTTACCTTTTTGAAAGTCTCCATCTTTGTCAACTCTTCATGATAATCTGCATACATGAGGTCATCTGGTATAACATATTTTTCCCCTTGTTCTGTGACAATTGAGGTTACAGCTACTACTGTAGTTTTACAGTCCTTTGGAGAAGCCACAGCTCTGAACTCGAATTGCAATTTCATTTTGTGACGAAAATTGTCGTTTTATAATATTATTTATTTGTTTCAGTCTGGATGGTCCGAATAAATCAAACAAATTTGTTTCTGTAAAAATAACAGAAACGACAATTAAAGTTGATTACTCGTCTCTCATAACTCTTGCTTTTCTATCTATTAATTAAATTATTTAAATCAAATCTGTAACGTAATAACGTAAATATTGTTTACTTTTTTGTAGGCAAATGTCATGTGTCACACTTCTATGACACATGACATTAAGCGCGTTAAATCAAAAGGGATTATGTCCTGGTTACACAACCTAACCATAATACAATAACATTAAAGAGATGATATTCTCTTTACATATATATATATATATATATATATATATATATATATATATATATATATATATATATATATATATATATATATATACCTAGTCAGGTCATAAATTCTGTCACATGTTTAATGTAAAATAATTGTAACAAGTTTATTCATTATGTAACCATTCATATACCAAAATGAACTTAACAAAACATAGATTCTTATGACATTAAAGTTTATTCAAAATGACCTCCGTGATTTTGAATACAAGCCTTCAATCTGCGCGGCCAGTTGTCTATCGCAGCACGAACGAGGTCCATGTCAATATCGGCGGCTGCCTTAATCAAGGATGTCTTGAGTGACTCCAAATTGGGATGAGGCTTTGAGCACGCCTTTTCCTCCAAGTGTTGCCATATCTTGTAATCTAACGGATTCAAATCTGGACTGGAGGAGGGCCAGTCTTCGTGCCGGATGAAGTCGATTTCACGCGCCGCCAGCCAGTCTTGTGTGCTCTTCGCTCTATGAGCTGGCGCCGAATCTTGTTGGAATACCCAGTGCCTGTTATTGAACATGGTATGAGAAACAGGTTCCACAAGGTTCGTCAGGACTGTATTTTGATACACAACAGCATTCGTTTTTACACCTTTCTCACAAAAATGTACCTCTGTTAAGCCCCAATAAGAAACTCCCAACCATACCATGTGCGAGGATGGAAAATGACCTCGTTGGACACGCGGAATACGGTTGCTCGCTTTTTCACTACTGTGTGCGTACACCTTATCATTTTGTTTGTTGTAGCTCTCTTCTATGGTAAACATTTTTTCATCCGAAAAAAGAATTTCCCGATATTTTTTTCCCGCGTACCGCTTCAACAAAGCGCGGCATCTCTTCAGTCTCAGGTCCATTAGACGAGCATTCAAACGATGTCCTGTTTTTCTTCGATATGCCCGAAGCCCTAAGTCTTCATTTAACACCCTTTTCACCGTGGTTCTGCTTAACCCCATCTGAAGGGCCAACAGTTTCTGCTTACGTTTGGGATTTCTTTGAATTCGTGCCTTCACAGCTTTTATCACTGCTGGAGTCCTAACAGACCGAGGGCGACCACTTCTTGACCTGTCATCTACACTAGAGTCTTCATTGTATCGTTTGATGGTACGATAAACGAATCTTTTGGTAATATTCAAATTTTTCAGTATGTTAAAAATTTGAATTGGCGCGTAACCGCAACGATGCAACGCAATAACTGCAACACGGTCTTCTTTAAGCGTCCACTCCATATTTAAAAATGAGTAAAATTCTAAAAGTTATACATTTTTATTTTCATGAACAATTCGAAATTCTAATTCAATAAACTTTTTTGTGGCCAGCATTCTAAAAGAAAAGTTTTTACTGTGTGACAATACTTATGACCTGACTAGGTATATATATATATATATATATATATGTATATATATATATATATATATATATATATATATATATATATATATATATATATATATGAGGTATATATTGAGGTATAGCTTTTGACAAAAGAATCCTAATATATTTTTTTTATTGCTGTAGGACAGCAGACAGGTTGACGGCTCGCTTAGAATTTAGCAGTTACCGTTGCCTATTAGTGTTTGCAACGCCAGTGGCACTGCGAACACGTTGCTATCCCATAAAGGTAACAGGAACCTGGGTAACTAATGCCGAAACACAACATAAGGTTATTATGGCGGCCACAAGTTTGGAGCCCTACGACAGGCCGACTCCAGCCGCAGGTCAATATTCCTTCTCCGCCCTGTACGAGAAACCGTTGTTAGCTTACTCACCTTATTAACACGCGGCATGATGGCGTAAACGGCTGCACTGTTGATCACCGTTGTTGGGACGCCGGCGGCACTCAACCGCTGTGCCATACCGTGGCTCTGAAAGGATATATCACCATACAATTTAAATATTTTAAATTGAAACTAGAAGGTAAAATTTAATTGTGTATATCGGTATGGTGGACCACACAGGGGAGGGATGAAAGGGTGTCGTCACATGCTGCGGAGATGCGAATGCTGAGATGAATGTGCGGAGTTAGGGAAGTGGATAAAATTAGAAATGAGTATATTGGAGGAAGTGTGAAAGTAGCGCCAGTTATTGAAAAAACCGAACCAGCAAGCTAAGTCGAGAACCTTTTTTTTAATATTTTTAGATTTATTAAAAACATGTGTGCGATTCACACACGATAGAAGTGAAACTTCAGTAAATCGACAAAAATACAAGCAAGTATTAAATACACACCGACATTTACTCTCTCGCTCTGGCTCACTAATTACAGGCGATTATAATTAAAAACTCACATTTAAAGATTTTTTTTAAAAAGTATTGTTTCCGCCCGGGATCGAACCGGGGGCCTTCTGCGTGTTAGGCAGATGTGATAACCGCTACACCACGGAAACTGTACTCACAATGTCGAAATACTTCAAAATAAATACACACCGACATTTACTCTCTCGCTCTGGCTCACTAATTACAGGCGACTATAGGAGAGACCGAAATATACATATTTCTGTCTCATTCTTTGCTGGCTTCATCCTACACATTTTTGTATTTGTGTCTCTTACCTGTCATTTTTTCGTTGCATCCGGTTTGAAATCACAACGATTCTAAAGAAGTTTCACTTCAAAACTTAAAGTAACAGACTAGCTTGGTTTAGAAGAATGCCATATAACTAGGTAAATGATAAAATGAAAGTGTATTGAGACGGAAGGAGAGGTAGATCAAAGAAAAGATGATATGGTAAGAAAGGGTGTGAATGGTGCGATGACGGCTAACAGAGGAGAGTGCAAGGAGAGGACATGCTGTGCCGATCCCACATAGTTTGGAATAAGGGCAGAATCTTTGGATGCGCAGGAGTCACTGACCGCAGAAAGAAATATTGTTTAGTGCAGCAGACAGGCTGAAGGCCCGCTCAGAATTTAGCAGTTACCGTTGACTATGGGTATTCACAACGCCATTGGCATCGCGAACACGCTGCTGTCCTATAAGGGTATAGGAACTTAAAAGTTATTATGGCGGCATACTTAAGACCAAAGGTGGTCGCCATTCAGATGGGCTTAAGACCTTACCACGTTGCTAGGGTGGGTTGTTTTGTCGCCTTTTACGGCAGGCCGACCCCGGCCGCAGAGGTCAGTATTCTTTCTCCACCCCTGCACGGATAAAATATATACGCGTGTACAGAACTAATTCCAAAATACCTTAGCCAGGTTAACACCTTCGGCCAGTATGAGTTTGTACCGCCTGTTGACTGCCGCCCTCAGGAACTTCTCCACGAGGACGCTGCTGCTGAAGGTCAGGACCAGCTCGTCGGCGTGGATATGCTCCTTCGCTTGCGAGCATATCGACGATGTCGAGGACTCAAGCTCGGTGCGGATCTGAAAATATTTGTGTGCGTGTTTAACGTAAGAAGTTACACTTCTTACGAAATAATTCAATCCGCGTGCCACAACTCCTTGTTTGTAAAAATAATTATTACATAATTTTACCAAATACCCCATGAGGAGTATAACTTCAAAACAACAACCCTCGACACATGGTAAGTGCTCTGGCTTGGTACCAGCTTAACAAGATACAAACGCTTCCATTAAAAACCCACCAGAGTGTGGCGCTAGTCGTTGTGATAATTGTAACAATCTACAGTAGAATCTCGATAAGTCGAATATCTGCCAAGCTCGAAAAAAATTGTGTTCCCCTCTCTTCAACACCTGAACCTCCCCGTTGCTCAAAATATGAACCCTCTAGTCGAAATATTAAGTGAGTTCCTAGAAGCGAATTCAGTACTTTTGTATCTCGGACACCAGTAGCAATGTTTGATTCTACAATCTTCACATGTCGATTATTCGAAAACCAACTTTGAGAATATACCAATAATGTACAACATTGTTTATTATAACTGAGATTTTATTTATTTCACCCATATAACTCGAAATTAGTTAATAAATCAACCTCTACAAGTCGAATGTTTCCTAACAAAATGTTTGAATCGAAATTCTCCATTTTTTTAAATATAAATAGGGACAGCAAACAGGCTGACGGCCCGTTTAGAATTTAGCAGTTACCGTCGCCTAAGGATGTTTGCAACGCCAGTAGCATCGCGAACACGTTGCTGTCTCATAAGGGTACAGGAATTTGGATCACTAATGCCGGAGCACAACACAAAGTTATTATGGAGGCATACTTAAGACCAAACGTGGTCACCATCCAGACGGGCTTGAGGCCCTACCACGTAGCTAGGGTGGGTTGTTTTGCTGCCTTTTACGCCAGGCCGACCCCGGCCGCAGAGGTTAGTATTCTTTCTCCGTGACTGCACGGATAAAAAGTCTCCATAAGTGGAGACAGCAATATTGATACATGGATCGAGTCAACAACAGACCAAAAAGGTAGTGAAAACTATGATTACATTCACAAAAAAAAAAATTCTTGTCATGATCTGCCAAAGAGAATATATCTATTATTCTCTTGAGGGATTGAGAGAGTCGGCTTTTGATATTTAGTTTTGTAAAAACTTTGGTTAATATATAAATAATAGATAAATATCGTCAAGAATCTTTGTTTCATTAATCTGTTGACTGTACCAGTTGACGGTATACAGCATCCCACAACTCTAGGACTCAAATTTTTTGGCATTTCCCTTCAACTACCTTACTTACCTTCGACTTAGAGTTTCCAATGTACATGTTTTCACAGTAATAAGTTACCCTACCTCAGCTATGTGATCCCTGATGGGCTCCCTAAGGTCCTGTTGATTAGGTCCAAAAGTGGCCCTGCGATGTGGTGCTGCGAGTACCAATCGCTGGAGACTCTCTCCTGCACCTTCTCCACTCTAAAAAAACAATTGCATAATTGAACAGATACAGTTCAGTATATATGTAGTGATCCTAACTAATATTATAAATGCGGAAGTGTGTTTGTTTGTTATGCTTTCACGCCTAAACCGCTGAAGCAATTTTGATGAATTTCGGTATAGTCAATGGGTACGTTCCCAAAGGAAAAGTTTCTATCCATGCACAAGCAGAGAAAGATACTGACCTTGGCGATCGGGATCGGCCTGTTGTAAAAGGCGACCAAACAACCCACCCTAGTTATGTGGTAGGGTTTCAAGCCCGTCTGGATGGTGACCACCTTTGGTCTTAAGTATGCCGCCATAATAACCTTGTATTGTGTTCCGGCATTAGTGACCCAAGTTCCTGTACCCTTATGGGACAGTAGTGTTCGCGATGCCACTGGCGTTGCAAACACTCATACGTGACGGTAACTGCTAATTTCCAAGCGGGCTTGTCTGCTGTCCTACAACATTAAAAAAGGTGTTTTGTTTTTGCTAGCTACTACTGCTACTTTACCAGGCACCTTAGTGGTAGCTTATCATTAATCAGAAACAAGGTCATAGGATTTTCATTTCTTTCCGTGAATTAATAATATAATACAACTGTCAGTGATATCCACACTAACATTATAAATGTGAAAATGTCTGTTTTCACGTCTAAACCGCTGAAGCAATTTTGATGAATTTCAGCATAGAGATATATTGGACCTTGAAGGAGGAAATATTTTTAATTTACATGGCAGAACTGCATCCTAATAAGCTTGCCACGCAACTAACCACACCGGACCTAATAAATAGGCTTAAAAGGCGACAAATCCTAAATCTTGATAGACACGGTTGACAGAGTGGAGCAGTCTCGATGGAGATTTTGCTCTGAACGCCTAACAGCTCTCAACACATCTGCTCATAGTCTAGCTGACTGATTGCAAGATAAAGACTTAAAAAAAAAAATATGACAGAACAATGTTTACTGGGTCAGGTAATAAAAAAAGTAAATAATTTTCAATCAAGACTTTCATCATACCTGATTAGCATGTGCCCTATTCTCATCCCTGATAGCCCTGAGGACCCTCCTGACCATGTTAGAGGCGATCATTTCCGTTGGGAGGGCGCTGTGCACACGTCTCCCTACCGCACGTAGCAGGTTATGTAGATCACTATGGGAGATGGTAAACTAAATTTTTAAATTGCTCAGTGAACTCCATTCACGATACAGTCCAGTTATGCTAGTTTTTAAATAGCCAAACAGCAGACTGGCTGTAAGCCTACAACACAGGGGGTAGTTGCCATCCAGATTTGAAGCAGTACCACCCAGCTAGGCTGCCACAGGACTCAATATACTTCACCACTGTTCAGACAATAATCAAATCTTAATTTAATGGTGATATTTGGAGTAGAGACTTTTCAGATCATTTCCAATTCATGATATTTCTTCTCCTTTATCGAAGAGGTACGAAAGAGATTTTGTTTCAGTAAGTTACCAGAACAATAAAATCATCTACGAATAGAATGGTGGTGGGGTCAAATTTTTAATTGGCAGGATTCACATTACTATAACTAAATATCACAAATAGTCACCTCATGTTAAAAGAAGGAAGGAAAATTACTTATAGGTGCAAGATTTGTAAAGCCATTGCTATAACATACGTGTTTTTTTATTGCTTTAATAATGCAGGAACCCAAAGTTATTATGGCGGCATACTTAAGACCAAAGATGGTCACCATCCAGATGGGCTTGAGGCCCTACCACATAATTAGGGTGGGTTGTTTTGTCGCCTTTTACGACAGGCCAACCCTGCCTGCAGAGGTATGTATTCTTTCTCTGGCATGGTCACTCTCCGTCCATTGGTATATTTAAAGTGAACTTTTCTAAACTACCTATATATAACATAACAGTATGTATTTATTTTAATGAGTGAAGCTGTGTGCTATAACAAAAGCCATTTGACTTACAAATATATAAAGGTTTATAACTATATTACTTACAATGCATTTGGATTCTGTGACTCTCCAATGATTTGTTCCACCATTGCTAATGTGGCAAATGCTACATTGTTGGAACCTTCCAATTTCCTAAAGAAGATGTCATATTATTGTTGGGTAATCTAAAAATTCTACTTCGAGTTATGTCCTACCAGTACTGACATACGAAGCCAAGATATATAGACACTGACAGCTGGATCATAAATTTCAAGTCACTCAGCGAAATATGGAGTAGACTATGTCATTGTGTTTTATTATGGAAAACAATATTAAAATAAGAAAATCTGTAGAAGAACCAAAACTGTAGTGCAACCCGGTGAATATGTCCAGCAGTGATGATAATGATTGACTGACTCTGATTTAGAAATTTACTTAAGTCTTTTACTCTAAAATGACTATATTGGGAATCAGAACTTATATACTGCTTAGTAGAGGGCTCAGGTCACCCTACATTTTCTTTTCGCCAAGGCCCATGGCTAAAACTTGTTGTCAGAAATCTGCAGCCACTGTACATCTCGGCCACACATCCTGCCGGCGTGAGGAGCCAAAAAACTGGAAACAGAGTCGCACGTGAAAGCATATCCCAACGCTTAACCATCGGGTAGTAGAGAAATCCTGTTAACTTTGAAGGTGCACTGATGCACAGTATGGGAGTTCCACACTGCCCTGCCGCGAGACCCAAGAAGTAGGATGTGCATCAATCATTTCTGCCTCAATAACAACAAAAAAGAAAGGTCAGTCAAGAATACGTAGTCACGCATTTAACGCTTAGATGATGATTGTGACTGAAACTGAATAACAATACGCTGGCCACAATCAACAGCTGCTAATGCAATTTTTAAAATTTTTTGATATGTTTTTGATGATGTTAGCAGCTAAACTTTACAAAACCAACAATATTAATGTACTGATATACATTTTTATACATAAGACAATAATTATACAGCAAGAGAAAGTAAATTTCTTACCAAAATATGTCAGACAATATAACTTACCCGTGTCTTATGTCTGATACAAATTTGCCGATAATAGTAAAATATTTTTCATCAATCTCTTTTTCGATATATTCTAAGGAAGACATTTTTTTTTATTTTATAATAAAAATATTTTTAATAATAAAATAAATGAGGACAAAACAGTTTTTCACTTTAATCACAACAATATAACCTAAAAAAATCAATTGTTGTTGTTTTAATTTGCCAATCTGGCAGGCAGTGTTGTTCCTGACAAATTTAGGGATGCCGTATTTAAATTGTAAAATTGCCGGATTTTTAGGGAAAATTAAGAAAATTGCCGTATTGTAAATGTTTATTTTGCAAAGTTAAAATTAATAAAAAAACACGCTTTTATAAAAAGTCAAACTAAAAGGTAAAAAATAATTTTCAATAAAATTAAATTAAGGATAGGGGGATTAACAAAAAAAAATGAATTTTATTGTAAAAAAGTGTGGAGTGCTTGTTGTCCATTGTTATTTTGAAAATATCTTAAAAAGTTGCTTTCTATACTTCTGTTTTATGTGTTTACCTTTTTTGCGGTGGAGGTAACCCGTCGTCATGCATTGTCACACTCATTATCACTCATTTTCAATTTAGTAAAACTTATAGAAATCTTATAACTTTCACTGATAGATCGTGTCATACAGCAAACCAAAGAAGCAATGAGACTCTAATAATGAGAGAATCACAGTCACAGTAGTTACAGTACAATAACGATTATACCGGGGATTCTCACACGTCCCAAAAATCAAAGATTTTAGACTTTAACGTTTTAGAGATACGATTGCATTTGATTGAATTCTGTTGACGTTTATTTTTGTGGGGCTTCTACTAAATCTATGGTTTACAATTTGGTGCGAGAGATAGAATGATATGTTTTTTTTGTTCACTTTAGTCAATTACCGTATATTTTAATACGGTAATCAAAGAGCTGCCGTATACCGTATTTATGATGGTTAAGATGCCTGAATGCCGTATATTACGGCAATTGCCGTATCAAGAACAACACTGCTGGCAGGCAAAGGACTTGGTCCATACAGCGTTGTCAATTGTAATCATTTCCAGAAATTCTAAAAAATCAAATATTTAAATCTGTCAAAAGTCAAAATAGCAGGTAGCGATTGTAGTCCTTAAGCCTTTTGCAATTTTAAACGTCGTTATGGGATGGTATACATTGAGTTCTAGGGAAGGGATATTTCGTTTGGTTTGTTTGTCTTCACTGTTTTAAATCTTTAATTTAAATCTCATCAATTTTAAATCTCACATATGACAACCAACCCCCTCTGATTCGATTCGATGACCTCTCAGTTAAATAATTTTACTCTCCGAGCTCACTAAATTTCGATGAGTACCTGTTAATAATGTGATTTTTAGGTATAATATCTTAGACTGAAAGCAATACTGAACTGCTAGTCTTCAATGAATTAAAAATGATAGGTCTGGGTAACCAGTGATGTAGATTATTGAAATCATTAATCCTCTATGTGCAATTTCCAAAATGAAATGGAACTATTCTAGAGGTCTTCTTGAGTAGTTTTATTTGCAAAAATTTCGAATTTATTTGCATTTAATGTAAGTCCCTACTTAGAACATCCTTGAAAGCGAAGAAATGAAAATCTTATAAAATCTCCACATAAAATCCTGAAATTTTGTTTTATAACTCTTTAAAAATGAAACAAAAATAATCATCAATATAATTTATTTAAAACAAAAAATATCTAACAAAGAATCAGTGTAAAAAAACTATGATAACATAAAACTCAATGTGCCAGACATTATGATAAAAAAATTACAAACAAAATAATAAATCCAATATGATTTATTTATTATGAAGAAGACCAAATCTGGTTGATGTCGTTTTATTTTTGATTTTACTATGATACCCATGATAATGCATACAATTAATTATTATTCAATATTCATAAATATTTAATGTTTAAAGTAGATATACATTATTTTTAGATCAACATATTAATCGATTTGAAAACAGATTTCCTCCAAAAAAACTCCGGAGTGTTTTATCGGCCTTAAAGCGTGAATATATTGGTAGCCATTTTGAATCAAGTATCACCTGTCATAACATTCCGCGTTTTTGCTAACACTTGTACAGCAAGACAAACAAAACTAGTAATTACCTTCAGAAGTGTCAGTAGAATGGTCACTACGTTGACAAAGTCGGAAAACCATCGGTTCTCTGACAAAAAAGTTTTTGCTTAACATAGCCCAATGCTTTTTAATGGCCGACACACTTTTCAGTTTAGCTTTACTATATCTTTTGCGCTTCTTTTTGACTTGTCGAAAAGATGATGAAGTACTTTGGTTGTCATCACTTGATGTTTTTCGTTTCTTACTGTCTTGTTGGATATGAGTAGGAGTTGATGTAAAAAAACTTAATTTACGAGATGGCGTCTTTGGTATATCGCTATCAGAGCTAGAGAAGCTGTTATATCGTTCTCTTCTACGCTTTCTAATAGAACGTAATGATAGTGTTCGAATTGAATCTCTTTCTGGATGATGTGTGGGTGTCCTCATTTCTTCTATATGTTCCCCTAGTACTGATGATTCTGAAAAGGTTGACATGGAGAATGCACTTTGATTAGTTTTATTATTTTTTTTTTTTGTAGATCAGTAGACAGGCTGATAGCCCACTTAGAATTTCGCAGTTGCCGTCACCTATGGGTGTTTGTAACGCCAGTGGCATCGCGAACACACTGTTGTCCCATACGGGCGCGTTCCCACTTTGTCGTGACGACAGATAATCGTGTAGTTTTAAGTGTCGTGGCTTATACCTAGTCAGGTCATAAATTCTGTCACATGTTTAATGTAAAATAATTGTAACAAGTTTATTAATTATGTAACCATTCATATACCAAAATGAACTTAACAAAACATAGATTCTTATGACATTAAAGTTTATTCAAAATGACCTCCGTGATTTTGAATACAAGCCTTCAATCTGCGCGGCCAGTTGTCTATCGCAGCACGAACGAGGTCCATGTCAATATCGGCGGCTGCCTTAATCAAGGATGTCTTGAGTGACTCCAAATTGGGATGAGGCTTTGAGCACGCCTTTTCCTCCAAGTGTTGCCATATCTTGTAATCTAACGGATTCAAATCTGGACTGGAGGAGGGCCAGTCTTCGTGCCGGATGAAGTCGATTTCACGCGCCGCCAGCCAGTCTTGTGTGCTCTTCGCTCTATGAGCTGGCGCCGAATCTTGTTGGAATACCCAGTGCCTGTTATTGAACATGGTATGAGAAACAGGTTCCACAAGGTTCGTCAGGACTGTATTTTGATACACAACAGCATTCGTTTTTACACATTTCTCACAAAAATGTACCTCTGTTAAGCCCCAATAAGAAACTCCCAACCATACCATGAGCGAGGATGGAAAATGACCTCGTTGGACACGCGGAATACGGTTGCTCGCTTCTTCACTACTGTGTGCGTACACCTTATCATTTTGTTTGTTGTAGCTCTCTTCTACGGTAAACATTTTTTCATCCGAAAAAAGAATTTCCCGATATTTTTTTCCCGCGTACCGCTTCAACAAAGCGCGGCATCTCTTCAGTCTCAGGTCCATTAGACGAGCATTCAAACGATGTCCTGTTTTTCTTCGATATGCCCGAAGCCCTAAGTCTTCATTTAACACCCTTTTCACCGTGGTTCTGCTTAACCCCATCTGAAGGGCCAACAGTTTCTGCTTACGTTTGGGATTTCTTTGAATTCGTGCCTTCACAGCTTTTATCACTGCTGGAGTCCTAACAGACCGAGGGCGACCACTTCTTGACCTGTCATCTACACTAGAGTCTTCATTGTATCGTTTGATGGTACGATAAACGAATCTTTTGGTTACATTCAAATTTTTCAGTATGTTAAAAATTGGAATTGGCGCGTAACTGTAACGATGCAACGCAATAACTGCAACACGGTCTTCTTTAAGCGTCCACTCCATATTTAAAAATGAGTAAAATTCTAAAAGTTATACATTTTTATTTTCATGAACAATTCGAAATTCGAATTCAATAAACTTTTTTGTGGCCAGCATTCTAAAAGAAAAGTTTTTACTGTGTGACAATACTTATGACCTGACTAGGTATGTTTAAATGGAAGTGTTCACATATAGAACGACACGATTTACTGTCGTCTACGTCATTTTTTGCAGTGACGACAGATTGTCATGACAGTGGGAACGGCTAACACGACAGTCGTAAAACGGTAAAAAATCGTTACGACTAAATCGTGACGGCAAATCTATCGTAGCCACGATAAAAATATCGTCTCGTCGTTTACACGTAGAGGTGACTGTTGATTTGTAACTTGCTAATGTGTAAACGATGCTGATGTGTAAACGACAAAGCGACTGCTGTGAAACGATAAAATGTCGTCGCGATCCAATGGGAACAGATAGATACGATAGTCGCTACACGATAAAAAATTTTGACGACAAACAATCGTTATAATGGGAACAGCTAGAGACGACAGTCGTCCAACGATAAATTAATCGTTACGACATAGTGGGAACGCGCCCTAAGGGTACAGGAACTTGGGTCACTAATGCCGGAACACAACACAAGGTTATTATGGCAGCATACTTAATACCAAAGGTGGTCGCCATCCAGACGGGCTTGAGGCCCTATCACGTAGATAGGGTGGGTTATTTTGTCACCTTTTACGACAGACCGACCCCGGCCGCAGAGGTTAATATTCTTTCCCCGCGCCCCTGCACGGATAAAGTTATACCTTTTTAGAACTCATTTCTTGAAAATCACTTTCATATTGCAATGGAAGCACCTCAGCCGGAATCTCATAGTTGCCGAGAACCGTTTCGTACAG
The DNA here is from genome assembly GCA_963693495.1 of Malacosoma neustria. NCBI lineage: Eukaryota > Metazoa > Arthropoda > Insecta > Lepidoptera > Lasiocampidae > Malacosoma > Malacosoma neustria. The sequence goes on from OY856401.1 coordinate 7,284,068, forward strand.
AAAAGAAGAGAAGAACGCCCAACTACCAATGGTAGGCAGTGTGGTGGTAGAAAGCAAACGAAAGCAACAGTCTGAATAGCTCCATAAAATATTCTCTGATTTACAGACGGTAGAATACGCAAAGAGACGCAATGTCTCTCTGAAGCCCAAGCGTGTTTAGACCATCTGTAAATATGTATCTACTAGTATATCCACTGACAAACTTCTATTTGTAGCTTTTAAGGAATTTAATTCGAAAGGTCAGAAGATAGCAATATCCTTAGTGTTGCAAACATTTGACAAACGCTTTTAGTGCATCTTGTGCCTCTATCCAGCTTGACAGGATCTTACGAAAACGTACCGTGTTCTTCGGTTAGGTTTTCAACAAGAGTGGGTTTCCCTGGTTCTGACGCTTTACAGGCTAATGTGTAGATCTCACTCGTCACAGTGCTAACTTCCACATCTCGAATATCAACTTCCTTATTAACTTCAGTAGTTTCTAAAATCTGTAAACGTGAAGGAATTACTAGAATATACTATATATGATACCGGTCTAGTACTGTTTTGAATGGAAATAGGTTGGACTTGAATTAGACATTTTTATCCGTGCAAGGGCGGAGAATAAATACTGACCTCTGCGGCCGGGGTCGGCCTGTCGTAAAAGGCAACAAAACAACCCACCCTAGCTACGTGGTAGGGCCTCAAGGTCGTCTGGATGGCGACCATCTTTGATCTTAAGTATGCCGCCATAGTAACTTTGTGTTGTGTCCCTGCATTAGTGACCCAAGTTCCTGTACCCTTGAGATAGCAACGTGTTCGCGATACCACTGGCGTTGAAAACACCCGTAGGCGATGGTTAACTGCTAAATTCTAAGTAGGCCGTCAGCCTGTCTGCGGTCTTACAGCAATAAAAAAATACATAGGTAGGTACTTAAAATTGATTTTGAGGGGGTACAATTACAATTGAACTTCATTCCGGAATTCTAAGTATTTACTAAAAGAGAGTGAAGGTATGCCAGAATATTGCTATACTATAAAATTCACTTTACATCCAAAACGCCTAGCGGTCAAGACATAATACTTTCGCTATTTTTTAACTCACGGTATCGACAAACTTCGGATAACAACGTTAGCACAAAGGTGCGTCCTTTAATGAACCGCACGTACTGTCTAATGCCTAAAAGATAAATTTCTTCTTTTAGAGACAAGCGATCTCATTCTCGTCTAGTCTCTTCTGACCCATACCCAAAATAGCATATACAGGGTTACTTTGACAAACCCGTCCAAATTCACACAGAAGAATCTTTAGTAAAAGTTATGAGAAACATGTATTTTAGTTTTGTATCACATAGTACAAAAATGTTGAGAAATCAGCATCACAAAGTCATTCAAAGAACTCGCAATTTACGTAATACGGCGCTAGAGTGCATTGACACCTCTCCATCTCACCTAGTAAAAGGCCGAGGACGGCGGCATTGCACCGGGCGAGCGAATACGCACTACTCATTTACGCGGAACAGACAGAGACAGGTAATAACAGGTTAACATGCGAAGGTTGCACCAAAGGACTATTCTGTACAATTGAATTAATGATCATATATGAAATATTTTATGGTGAAAATTTGACATACAATTTTTTTTTGCAAAAAAGGGTTCCTTAAATGATGTTTAGTGCGTAAAAAAATTTGGACGGTTTTGTCAAAGTCACTCTGTATATGCCTCACAAGCATTTTTTTGATAATACGATTAGATTTTGAATTTTCATTATGTAATAAACCTGTGCTTACAGGACTGAGAAATTTTCCAGCTGCACCTCTATTTAACTCAGATGAAGAATTTTCAGAAGAGAAACTTTCGGCTGCTCTCTCGCTGTCGTGGGATTCTAAAATGCAAAATATTAAAAGATTATTGTAAAAGATGTTTGGATACACTCTTTTTCGTTCCACTGTGGGTTAGGTTGCTTTTCCTTCCACTACCTTCTAAACTATCTTCTGATCTAATGTAATTCAAAACTCCGTTTTAATACTTAAAAAATTCACTGTGACCATCTTGCCTATATGTTTGTAGCCACCGTATAATACATATAGATAAGGAACAGGGATAAGAATTTGCTCTGAAAAATCATACATAATCGTCGGCCACGTCGCGTATGTATACTATCCACGAAGAAGAGCCCTCAACTGAATCACAGTTCCCGGAAGAGGCTTCGGACAACGATAATAACAGCGTACATATATCGACAACACGACCACATGCTCACTGCGCAACGTCTCAGCCAGGAATGACGAAGCACACAGCGAGCGCGCGTATTTATATCGCGAGCGGAGGTGGCTGCGCGGGACGTGACCCTAACCAATTTCGTGGAATCACTAGCCTCGTGTCTTAAAATGTTCATAAATATGAGAGCATATTTTCGATTCAGTTAACTTAGATTTAAACCTTAGGTAGGCCGGTGCTGCTGTCACATAACAAGAGGACCTGAAACGCTGCAAATATTGTCCATTGGCATCTCATTCATATTTGCAGCTTTGGGTGTTTGGCTATGGGATCCACAAGCCTATAGCCCTTACCGCAAACTGTCAAGATGCTTGATGTAAGTCTCACAGGATCAAAAAGCTGGTTTGTATTGAGGGTAAAGGATAATGCGGTAATGCAGCCAGTGGTTTGAGAAAGTTTCCGACCCAAAGCGATCTGCAATCTATGTATATATTATTTATTTATATTTTGCGTGTTTTTTTCTTGATTAATATAATTTATTTTTGTTATTTATTTAAAGCCAATCTTTTTTTTATGTTGTAGGACAGCAGACAGGCTGACGGCCCCCTTAGAATTTAGCAGTTGCCTTCGTCTATGGGTGTTTGCAACGCCAGTGGCATCGCGAAAACGCTGCTGTTCGCATAAGGGTATAGGAACTTGGGTCACTAATGCCGGAACACAACACAAGGTTATTATGGCGGCATACTTAAGACCAAAGGTGGTCGCCATCCAGACGGGCTTGAGGCCTTTCGCCTTTTACGACAGGCCAATTAGTTAGAAAACAAATTTACTGACTGCATATACATTATCAGTCTTTTGAAATCAACTGCTGGCCGTGGCTTACCGCAGATTTTCGGCTCGTTGAAGCTCTTAGCATTTTCAGCAAGTTTCTAATATAAGATACCCGCATTATTGGCCTCGGAGGCGAAGTAGGTTTTGGCTCAGCGTATCCTCTGCCCTAATGGGAAGAAGATTCGAAGGGTTAACTACCGTCGGTTGCTGAGGGATTTTCCCACAGAATTTTAAGGTTCGCGCTCACCATGTGCCAGCATTATTCGGGGTGGCGGTCGCCAGCTCGCGCTACATCCCGACACCCCGAATATAGACGAACCTGCGACACCCACACGTAACTGTCACAATACCGTAAGGACACTTTTCCTCCTCTGGAACACTGGACACCCTACGCTACATTAGTCGAGTCTAATTCTCCATTCAAGATCGTATACATTGATAATTACCATGTTCTTCAGACTCCCTTTCCTCAGCGATGTCACATTCTTGATCCGTTTCTTCGGATTCTTCCCTATGAACTTGGGCCACGGTTCTTACTAACACTAATTCTTCAGATAGACTTGATGATGATTGTGAATATCTTTGGTCTGTGTTTCTATGAAGGCTATCTGAAGTGTTATTATAATGTTACATTATCTAAAATAAAAATAAAATATACATCGTAAAGTTTTTTTTATTGCTGGGAAGCAGTAGACAGGCTGATGTCCGCTCAATAATAAGCAGTTACCACCTTTGGATGTTTGCGTCGCTCAGGGCACCAACACGCTGCCGTCTGTCTACTAGAACTGGAAGCTGGCTACTTTTCTTATTACTGCTTTGGACTTTGTGGACATGGTAATAAATTAATTTAATCATGCTATTAAATTAACGAGCTCCGTGGTATATCAGCTATCTCACGCCGGAACCCCTCGGTCCAGAGTCTGGAAGTATATATGTAGCTATATAATTACCTTCAAGAGTAGCTTCTCTGTCAATGATAGTTTCATTTTCGAAATCTTTAGAAACAATTGCCTTGTTAAAAATGGTACTCTGTTCTTCTCTTGTCCTCCAACTATCTTCTTTACATGTTCTTTCAAGAGTCGGCTGTGAATTATCATCTACTTCAGAATCTGTATTGAGGAATGGAAATGAATGAGAAATTGGCGCTCACACGTCAATCGTCATGAGCATGAAGTTATAGGGAAGCTATGGGAGAATCATCTGAGCTAGATTTTTAGAGAGACTGACACAATCTCTTTCTTCTTTCTCTTTGAGAATTTTCGAGAAAATGAATTTCTTCTTGACAATTGAAAATATGGCTACTAGATAAAGTGATTTACTCAGTTAAAAACTAGATAAGTAAGTGATGATAGTATTAATATTTTTATAATAATTTCTTTAATATTATTTCACTGTTGTAAATTGACAAGTAATAAGGACAAACGTTTTAACAAAAAAATTAAACCGCCGAAAAAACTGAAAATCAAAAAATAATAAACCTTCTTGTTATTAACCTTAATAACTAAGTTCTTAAACTAATTTAAGTATACCTAAGCAATTTTAAGTCAGCGCCAGTGCCCTCATGTGTGTGCCCGTTCGGGTTGCTGTCTCGCTTACATTAACTTTGTAAATGCTCGTCATTTTCCCGCGAAGGGACGTGTCACGTTGCGCCGCCGCCGCGCGTCACGTTTTACGTAATTTGCTTGTTTGGCGCCGACTCAAAATTACTTAGGTTTTTTATTTACATTAGATAAAGAACTTTGTTATTAAGGTTAATAAAAAGAAGGTTTATTATTTTTTGTTTTTCAGTTTTTTCGGCGGTTTATTTTTTTTGTTGAAAAGTTTTTATTTTATTATTTTTTGTGGCTATAATCTACTAATTATTAATACATGCTTAAATAAATCAATTCTATCAAAAGTTATGCGTGATCATAGATATAATCAGTGAGTGAACAATCAATCATTCTCTGTTTTCGTACCCTTAGGGTTGGAATTTTTTCCCAAATTTATGTGAGACCAATTAAAAAAAATTTTTTTTTTAATCAGACTACTCTGTAAAAGTTATGCACGACCATAATGAGTTCACAATAAAATTCGTTTCCAGAATTCCATCTTTTATTCGGGAAAAATGTGCTTATTATATTTATAAAAATGGTATGTAAATAGCAGCTAACAAAAACAGATAAATGAATATGAGTGAGATAGATGTGTCAGCGAGACAGAAGATGTGGTATTGCGTGCAGTGTTGCCAATTTAGCTCTTTTAGAGCTAAATTTAGCTCTATTTTCAATTAATCGGCTCCAAAAAAACAAGATTAGCTTTTTAGCTCTTTAATTTTAAAATTTTAGCTCTATTCCAATACTTTCAAAATTTTAGGTGTGTACCCGAATTTCATGCTGACCAACGAGTAAATTAATTATAGCCATAATTTATAATCTATGACTTTAACTACGGGGAATTCCCATATTATGTCATTCGTTTGATCATTCCGTAGATGGAGAAACGATCATTCATTCCTTAATTTTGGTACCTAATTATTGGTGTTTGATCTTGATGGAGTACTGTCAACTGTGTTGATTATATGTGTAATTTAGGTGCGACTTACAATAAATTAGTTTAAGAAAGTGTAACATGCAAAATGTCATCGAGTAAGCCATACACACAAAAGTTCCGGGAAGAATGTAATGTCTGTAAAATGACACCATCAATGCGATTTCAACTGTCAGATCAGGATTACGACGGTCAAAAAAATGCTGCCACTACTATGAAATGCCAAAAGATGACCTTAAAAAAATTGGTATCATGGCAACTTATGATAAGGAAAACTCAGCACCAAGCACAAGTAGATTAGATTTAGTGACTTTGACACACAATTTCGATAGTTCTGACGAGGAATAACCGTATTTTTAAATGTCTTTTATTAATCTAACAAGTTATAAAATCATGTTATGTTTTTCTACATCAATAATTAAAATTTGAATTATACACTTCTCTATAATATAGTTATATAGATAGATAGATAACGCTTTATCACCAAAATTACAAATTACAGCACAAATATACAATAAATTGTCGGTGAAAAATCGGCGGCCTTATCGCTTACAGCGATCTCTTCCAGGCAACCGTACTCAAAAGGAAATTGGATAAAATATCTGGCGAGAAGATGGCGCTATAAATATAGGAATATAGATATAATAATATATACATACATACAATATATGACGACCTCGGTGGCGTAACGGGTAACGTACTTCGGCACGCTTGCGGAGGTCACGGGTTCGATTCCCGTCTCGCGTCTGGGTGTTTATGTATAATATGTATTTATTTAAAAAAAAAATATATAAGTAGTATATCAGTTGTCTAGGGCCCATAATACAAGTGCTACTTAGTTTGGGACTAGATGACGCTGTGTGAATTGTCACAAAAATATTATTATTATTACTTAAACAATATAAATAAATAATTTTAATATAATTATCCATACACATACACACACATATATACATATATATAATTGAACTTCTTACTTTTTTCAAAAATTTGGCTCCATTTTAGCTCTTTTTCGAACTTCATCTAGCTCTTTTTAAAAAATTGAGTTGGCAACGCCGATTGCGTGACGCGCGCCGTTTTAGATAAGCGCAGTGCTGCTACAGTAGTACCTATATTTGTTGTCTAGCACCCATAATAATGTCTAGCACGCGCTCTACTACTGCCTTTAGGACCAGATGGCGTTGTGTGAATTGTTCTTGTATATTATTTCTTCTCATCACAACAGAATGTAGGCTTTTTATAATTTGCACGTTATTTAGCGTCGAATCATAAATAGCGTTAGTTATCTAACCATTTTGAATTAGCGTGACTGTTAGATATTTGACTAGCCAATACAGCAAAAATAGCGTGTACGTACACGCTATTTTTGCTGTATAGAGAAAAATCCTAATTACTGGGGAGCTATTTTGAATTGACATTCATCATTCAACTGTCAAATGTCATTTAACTATATAAAATTATTTAAATTAATTTAGATTAATGATTAAACCAACTTAGTAAATATAAACCATACCACTACTATAATTTTGTGGGTTAAACAAATGTTTGTAATATTTCATCACTCGTTTCTCCAATTCGATATAAAACTCTTCGCTGTCATCGTGTTTGTTGTTGTATGGTTCCCTCTCAATAATAAGAGGAGGTAGAGGGCTCTCAGGTCGATCTTCTAGGAGGGAGTCCTCGGCCTCATGTGAAGATTCCTTTTGTGGGGTTATTGAAGTATCTTCACTTTCTTCTTCAAAGAGCGTGGATAGAGATGACAGTGATGATCTGACAGGTTTAGGTTGCGCTGTAATTTTTTAAATAATAATAGCACTTACACATTTTGTGTTGAAAAAAGCAAACGCATATCACGCGTGGATTGACTCACAGGGATGCCGAAGACCGCGCGAAGTGGAGCAGAACAAGTTGGAAAGCGGACCCAGGGCACCGAAGCGAAAGTCTAGGTAGCAACCGGGATTTGACGCTGTGATTGTGATGAAAGGAAAAGTACCATTTTTTTCAACTTTCCGTTTGCTTAAAATTAATGAAATAGGATTTATTACATGATATAAAGGCGGAGGGGGAGTCATATACTACGGATGGTCGCCAAGGGAAGGGAGGGGTTCGGAAATTGGCAACAATAGGTCATGTTCTCGTATAACAAAGTATACATTTTTTTCTTCATAGCAAGGAAGCTTGCATCAGTTCGTGTACCTCGCCAGTCCAGTCAGCTAAGCAAATACATTGCATTTTCCCTCCAGCACCAGCCAAAATGTTATTATTAGTAAACAACAGCATTCCAAGTGTATCAAGTCCGCTACGATTGTGCTATTCAGAAACATTGGATAGTTATTGTAACAGGAAAAATGTAGTGTCGATTAATTTAGAATTACTAACAATTCTAACTTACTGTTAAGAACTTTATAACTAACCCACTAAATAACTTATGGATGAAATTTCCCGAATTAAATAATTATTATACATTATTTTTAAAATTGTAAAACTTTATTTTTGTAATTTAGTGTAGTTTTAAAATTAATTTATGTATTTTTCGTATGTAAATATAATAGTCTATATGCTTATAAAGTCTATGTCTACATAAGGTTTTTAATGCATTTTAAGTAGCTACTGTAACTTCCTCTTTATATTTAATTTAATAATCAACACTACGTCCGAAGTAATGTCATCAAAATCTGTAATTCCTTTTTGGAGTGTAAAGACTAAATTATAATCTTGTATTATTGTAATTTTCAACACAATACATACTTATTCTAAAACTTTTTTTGATCTTAAAAGAACTGAAATGAAAAAAATACTCACATGGATAATCATGAAACAAACTCCGAACTAAAGCGCACTTTGTTCTCTCCCAATCACTATCAGTCATTTTGAAACTAACAGTGTAAAACCTAAAATAAAACTCTATAAAATGTATTCATCCCCTCTCCACAAAAATACCCCCACCATCGTGAAAAGCAAGCACATTTTCATCAGAATCGAAAAAAAAAACAAATTATGGCTTGTATACAAACTATTTGATCTATTCTCCACCATATTGTGAACAAAGCTTGATTTATGAGCGGATTATTATTCTATTTGTCGTTTTTTATTGCTGTAGGACAGCAGTTTATAATCATTAAACTATATAGTAATATGAGGAGAATATATATATGTCTACAAAATTCTTTTGCGAACTTCATGAAAATAAAAAATAAAGAACATAGTTTTGTATATGACTACTTCTTCCTGCCCTTATTTGGCATTACGTCAGGTCAGCACAACATGTTCTCTCCTTCCACTCTGCTCTAGCCGTCATCTCAACATACACATTCTTTTTCACCATACATGTTTTCTTTTGTCTACCTCTCCTCCTTTCCATCCATCGCGAATACGTTTGATTCATTTTCCATAATATATGCCAATCCTGCATTCGCATTATACATTACTTCCTATAATGTTGTGAAATTGTACTTAAATTATAAAATTTAAAGACACGGCGGTAAGTTAGGCTGTAATTTTTTCACAATGTAACCATAAAATTTAAAAAAACTATTGTAATAATCAGCTGTCTTTTGACGTTTGTCTGACAGCTGACTAATTTGTGCCAGATTTAAATCAATAAACTTTTCACCATAATTATTTCAAATAAATTGTAATTTCAGAGATATTATATGCAAAAAACGAAATACAATCCTTTTAAAACATACTGAACAGCTTGTCTAATCTTATTTTATACATGTTATTGTGTTTCCTTCTTTAAATCAAGCAGTTATGTAGTCTATTATTTTTGCAATGCTTGACTGCTTGTTTGGGACGGAAGTATAAGTTTTTCCAATGCTTTGTTAATGAATTGAATGAAAATGGACCTTTCCCCAGACGAGGAACACTTTCAAGGGCGGCTGCTTCATCAGGTAATAGAATTATTGCGTAAATACTTAGCATCGAAATCATGTAGGTTGCAGCCGTTTTGTCATTGTTTGGATGCTATTGTTGAAGTTGGTATGTGTGTGGAGGTGTTACAAGGCTATTGTGATGAGTTTCGCTTTCTTGGTTTCCTAATTGACATATTTGTGCATATACATCTGAGTAAATATATATGTATAAATATTTATTTCTTTAATTAAAGATTTCTTCATCAGTTGTTATAAATTTAATCATAATTATTTTAGAAGTGGTTAATCCCAGTTGCATTCAAAGTTTACACTCACACCGGTTTAATAAATTACATCTTTGTTTTTAGATGACAATTTAATGACTGACTTATGACATATAAATCTTATGAAAATAAATATGATACCTATATAAAAAGGCTGTACAATATATCTTTATAAAATAAGGTTGTAGCAACCGGGATTCATTATTGAGTAAATTCATGGAGTAAGTAGATTAAACTTTTAGAAAAAAAAAATAGTAAAATAATAGCTTTTAGAAATACTTTTCTTTCCATACAAACTTTGTATTTTACATTTACTCTGTGACTAAGACATATCTTGCATACAAATTAATGGTGCATTTAAAACATTGTTTAATAAAAACATTGAAGTATCATATCAATTGGTTAGTGCCCATTACACAAACATTCTGCAGCTGGCTTTTGGACTAGATGACGCTGACCCAATTGTAAAAATGCTTTAATTTCTGAACCCTCTTGTTAGCTTAACACATCTATGTATGTTAAGGAATCCTTGATAAAAAAATTCATTATCTTAGGCAGAGAAAGAATACAGACCTCTGCGACTGGGTCGGCCTGTCTTAATGGCGACAAAATAACCCACCCTAGCTACGTGTTAGGACCCCAAGCCCGTCTAGATGGCAATCACCTTTGGTCTTAAGTATGCCGCTATTATAACTTTATGTTTTGTTCCGGCATTAGTGAACTAAGTTCCTGTACTCTTATGGGATAGCAGCGTGAAACACCCATCGGTGACGGTAACTGCTAAATTCTTAGTGGGCCATCAGCCTCTCTGCTGTCCTACAGTAATTAAAAAAAATAAACTATTCACATCTGACAATCTCCATGGCTTAACAGCTAATGTGTGTCAAAATACCAGAAGTAAAGTATCTGTTTATTTATGAAGGAAAAAGTATATAAATAGTACATCAGTTGTCTAGTACCCATAACACAAGTGCTATGCTGCTTTGGGGCTAGATAGCAATTAATTGACTGTTGGAATTGTTACATTATGTTGTTATTATTTCCGTTTCCCTGGTTTATTAGGGGATAAGATGGCCAATCCATGCGCACTTCAATTCTTTTAATCTCTTCCTTATAAAGCTGCTTCTTATATTTTCTTCCTTTCTTATTCCTGATCCACCAGAAGAGTATAATGTATGAAGAGTTTTTTTTTATGTGTTATGGAAGTGGTGCGCGTGCGAGTGCGGCGAAGGAACGAACGTGAAAGCCTGTCGGAGCCGCCCGAGCTGTGACCCGGGTGGGCTCGGGTCAGTAGATTCTCCCGCGCATTTTTCCTCATGAGCAGGTGGTAGCGATAATGCCGCCACAGGTATAAAAAAATTTCCTGTAAATTTGTCTTTGCAAACAGGCAGCCTTATGGGACAATCTGGAGCTGCTTCAGGAGCTCCTAGCAACGGGCACTGACGTGAACAGCAAGGACTCTTGCGGTCGAAGTGCTCTCCACGCCGCAGCGCTTGCTGAACGTAGTAGGTGTTTGGCAGCGCTGTGCGCTGCTGGAGCGAAGCTGGACGCATGTTGTGTTCCTAGCTCCGATGGAAAGGTATGTACTTCAGCTGTCAGCAAACCTGCTATTGGTACGGACATTTTTTGCATGCTTTATGTATGACTTGAGTGACCTGTATTAATCCATGTATCTATGAAACGGAATTTTCGGACTCGATTCTTACCCCTTTGAACGATCAAAAAAATTCAAAATTTTGCACACTTGTCAAAACCTGATGACAATACATAAATTTAATAATTTTGGCCCATAGTTCTTATCAAGATCATCACGCCATTTGGCGTGTAATTAACAAAACTGCCGGAACATGGCGTTAAATTAATATAAACATTAATTTACCGATTGGGAATTGACAATAAATAAATTATTTTATAGCTAAATAAAATAAATCTGTCTAATAATCTAGCTAAATAAAATAAAATAAATCTTTGGGGACTGCTGATAGAGGTGAAAACTAAATGACTTGTGAATTGTATCATTGAGCTATTAGATTATTATTGCGGGTTTATAAAGAAGTGTTTATGATCAAGGATTAAAGTTTAAATTGGTCATTAATAACTTCTTTACAAACCAAAAATTGTTCACCCAAAAAGTGCTCAACGCGCCTAAAGAAGTTTTCACTTCAAGAACTCAACTGTATTTTATTGTAATAAAGTCGCAATTAGAATAGATATGTACAAGTAATGCAATCATTTAAAAGTTACATTATAAAATAAACTTTAAGTCATTATTAATAAGGTATGTATGGTATTACTGGAGCAAAACTCCGTCTTAGGAATTTTCGATCAGGACACGTAACCTGACGCGAGTATAACATTTTTTTACCCATCACAAAAAAAGTGCACAATGCCGCTAAAGAAGTTTTCACTTCAAAAATTCATAACATAAAACCAATATTACTGATGAGAAAATTAATGTCACTGTTCTAAAAGCGTGGGTGCTTTGTACGATATTTTTAAATTAACTCTGCATTTTGGAATAAAACTAGCAAAAAAAAAAAAACATAACGATTGATACCCCACGCGTTTTAGAACAGTGACATTAATTTTCTCGTCAGTAATTTTATTCTTATGTTAAAAATTATTTTTAATTTTTAGTTTGATTAACTCTAAAATAGTGTTTTTTAACTTTATTTTTTTTGTTGCTGAGGATCATCAGACAGGCTAGCAGCTCACTTAATAGTAAGCAGTTACAGGATACAGGAACTTGGGTCACTAATGCCAGAACACAACACAAGGTTATTATGGCGGCATGCTTATAGACCAAAAGTGGATGTCATCCAGACAGGATTGGGGTCCTACCATGTAGCTAAGGTTGTCGGTTGTATCAGAGATCTGCACAGCATCTAGACTTCCCAATCACCACTAGGGACAAGTAATTTTAGAGCGCCTTAATGATGAAAGAAAATGAAGCAATATACAAGCCCTAAAGTGAGCATCATAGCGCTTGTGTTATGGGTACTAGACAATTGATATGAACTGGACTACTTATAACTTGTGCGAAAGCCCTTGTGTTGCAGACGTTGTTATGAAAGTAATTTGTTTAAAGACCGCTCTCCACATATCCGCCGAGCGTGGCCACGTGGAGAATGTGAAGACGCTCCTGAAGGCTGGCGCGGACCTCTCAGCTCTGGACGCCAACGGCGACACGGCGCTGGCGCTGGCCGAGAAGAACGGACACCGGCACGCTGCGCACGCGCTTCGCGAAGCCAGAGGTAAGCAGTTCAATTTAACCGGTATTTTAGGGTCACAGATACACCAGCCACCTCACGCCATTTGGCCCACGCGGCAGCAATGCGTGCCTTTTGTAAATAAATACATATTATATATTTATAAACACCCAGATGCGAAACGGGAATCGAATCTATGACCTCCGCAAGAGTACTCCACTTCGATGTCCGTTACGCTACTAAGGTCGTCTTGTGTGTGTCGTCTAGTGTTCGTTTTATTTAGACCCTGTCTCCAGTAAGTTCATCCAATTTGTCCTGGCTCCACAGTGACAACTCTGGATTCAGGAGGATTGCAAAAGATTTGATCATACAACAATTTTGTACATCGAAATGTTCTATGTAGAAATTCCTTCTAGAAAAATGTAAATGTAAACAGCCATTTCGGCAATACGAGTTTTTTTATACATGTTACGTAGAAACGAACTGTAGGGTAAAGTGTCGTGTTGTTGGTACTTTTTTAAAACTCATCTTATTATATCATACTAGTTTAAAACATGACTATTCTCGCGAACGGAACTGACACGCACTTAGACTAGAACGTCATCTTTTACATATCTCCACCTTTGTAGGAGACATGTAAAAGAGCGCCATTGTTATGAGTATACTAAATAACAATACTAAAACAATTTTCTTTTTGTAAATAAATACGAATTATAAATAAACACTCAGACTCGCCCGTGACCTCGCAGGTGCTCCGCTAAGGTCGTCAAACATGTCTCAACCTGTCATCTAAGGCTTGAATTCAAAACCACTATAAAAATAAAAATTAAACCGCCGAAAAAACTGAAAATCAAAAACTAATAAACCTAAAAATAAAAATTAAATATTAAATAATTATTTTTAATAAAAATAATGTGACCAACCAATAAATAATTTTTAAAATCGGACTACTCATTACTCTGTAAAAAGTTATGCGTGATCATACATAAAATTAAAAAAAAATATACGCGTCGACTTGAGAACCTCCACTGTTTTTTTCGTCGGTTAAAAATAGATTAAATTGTCGTCAACAAGGTGCCTTTACCCGAACCGGTTTTAATTTGGGGGTCATTTATAAAACTGGATATGTGCTTATAAGGCCCTCCATTAGACTATGAACTAGTTTTATACCCTGTTTTTACTGTCCATAGTGTTCCACTACTGGGCCCAGGTATTATACCTCATCAGCCTTATATCCAATGCGGATTGGCATGTGTACTGTATGCGATTAAGTTTGTGTTACTATCCTAGCGATAAATCCCGGTTGCAAACCGAACTTCCGCTTCGGTGCCCGGGGTCCGCTTCCCAAATTTTCCTTCTCCCCTTAGTACGGTCTTCGGCATCCCTGGTAGTGAGTCCATTGACATATACAATCGAAAACCTCCCAAACTCGAAAAAATGTGTTCCCTTCCTTTCAACTTCCGAAACCTCCATTGCTGGAAATGTGAACTTTCCATAAGTTAACAGAAAGGTAGAAGAACAAGATGTCCTCTTTGTCGATTCGAGTCGAGAAACAATATGTAAGAGATTATTTTTTTATTGCTGAAGGACAGCAGACAGGCTGACAGCCCGCTTAGAATTTAGCAGTTACCGTCACCTATAGGTGTCCAGTAGCATCGCAAACACGCTGCAGTCCTGTAAGGGTACAGGAACTTGGGTCACTAATTCCGGAACACAACACAAGGTTATTATGGCGGCATACTTAAGACCAAAGGTGGTTGCCATCCAGACGGGCTTGAGGCCCTACCACGTAGCTAGGGTGGGTTGTTTTGTCGCCTTTTACGACAGGCCGACCCCGGCCACAGAGGTTAGTATTCTTTCTCCGCCCCTGTACGGATAAAAATATGTAACAGATTAACGTGGTTTGTACGTGTAATGCGACGGTGCCGTGTGGTCCCGCCCGAAGAAAGAATAGAGCCACCCCGAATCATCTCAAGGGAGTCGTAAAAGGCGACTGATGGATCACTCCTTCTGCTAGCTTGCATGCGGCGAGGGAAGGACACCTCTAGGTTTCTCTTTAGAGTTTGACAGGTCGGACGGCAGTCGCTCCCGTTAAAACCAAAACCAGCCAAATAATCATGGTTAGAACACGGACGTGTAATGCGAAGGAAAGAATGATATATAACTGGGCAAATGATAGAAATGAAAGTGGATGGATACAGGAGTAGAGGTAGACCAAAGAAAAGATGGATGGAATGTAGAGATGACGGCTAACAGAGAGTGGAAGGAGAGAACACGTTGTGCCGACCCTATGTAATTCGGGATAAGGGCGGGAAGATGTATGTTTGGAATTACTAAAATGGAAAATATAAATGAACATTTCTTTTTATAGCGAGAGTTCAGCAGACAGGCAAACGGCCCACCCTGGCAGGTGGTCACCGTCACCTATGGACGTCTGCAACACCAGAGGTATTACCAACGCGCTGCCGGTCTCGAAGAATTTTTATAACGCCTTTTTTGAAGAACCCATATCGTACCTATAAAAGTTACTAAATAAAACTAACTTGAACGTTAATCACCATGAATATATTTCAACTTCACTTATCAATTGTATTTCTTACACTGTCCATTTTTTAGTATTACACCGTCTTTTATAATATTCTGTCGCTAGTTTTTATATCCCGTCGACAGGTGTCTCCCCTCCTGCCATTACTTGCCAATAACCAAAATTAAATATCCACCAAAATATTTTCAACAAAAACGGAAACAATTTGCTAGTTAGTATCTAGAACTAAAATTATATTATAATATTAAATTTAAAATGTGTACTTAAGATTATTTAGGTACTAATCCTATATCTTTAAACGAGCAATTATATATATATATATATATATATATATATATATATATATATATATATATATATATATATATAATTTATATATATATATATATATATATATATATATATATATATATATATATATATATATATATATATATATATATATATATACTTATATAATTGGAATCTCGGAATCGGCTCCAACAATTTTCATGAAATTTAGTATACGGGGGGTTTCGGGGGCGATAAATCGATCTAGCTAGGAATCATTTCTAGAAAATGTCAAAAGGTGGCGTTTGAGTAGTCCCAATTTAAACTGAAAATTGACTCTTCCTGACATCTATCGGTGAATAATAATACTATTTTTTTTAAATTGCTTTAAAGACACAACAACACTAAAGCTATTCCAGCAGATGGCGTTGTTAAGTAACACGAAGTCATTGAGTATTTGCTTTGAGGTTAGACTAAGAAAATCAATTGTTAATTTTCAAAAAATTCAATTTATAAAAAAAAAAAACCGAGCAAAGCTCGGTCATCCGGATATTTATTATATTATTTCTATAAGTATTTTGTATTAATGTTTGGTTATTGTGTTTTTAAACATTTACAAACTTCCGGTTAATTTTATGTTAAGGAAACCTACCTACATTTAGGTTATTTAAAAATGACATCATAAATTTAAGAAATGTCCACACCAGAATATTTAAGTTAAACTTGAATCTAACATTCCGCGCTGAGAAAACCCCAGCCGGAAGCTCATTCCAGAAATTTAAGAGTACGCAACATGAACGTTCTTGAGAATCGTTTCGTACAAGAAAGAAGAGGCTCCAAGAAATGGGGATGAACATCCAGCCGATGGCGGGCAGTGCGGTGGTAGATAGACGAACATTAGCATATTAGGGGTAAAATATTGTGCTGACTCCAAATAATACGAGATAAGGGGAGAGGGCAGATTTATTTGTTGTTTACAGTGAGTCACACCCGGAGATAACTGGAGATCGCGAGTTCGATTCTCATTATAATATGCACCGGCAGTATTTCTCGTCTAAACAATGCTCTAATCACACGATCAGTGGAGTTATCAAAAGTTAAAACAATGGACACAAGAAATTATTTTCCGCTACTAATTTATATTGCGTTGTCATCGGTGGTTATATGGTGTGTTTCTACTGTCAGCGGTTTTATAGGCGACTGCTGACAGCGTTGTTTTTTTTAACTCATTAAGTTTGGGACGATTCACTTTTGATTTTTTTTTCTTTCACGACTCTCTCTTATTGTGTATATTATTTATGACGACCTGTGTGGCGTAGCGGCTAACGTACTTCGGTACGCCAGCAGAGGTCACGAGTTTGATTCCCGTCCAGCGTCTGGGTGTTCATGTATAATTTATTTACAAAAGAAAAGTATATATGTAGTTTATTAGCATCTAGTACCCATAACACATATGTTATGTTACTTAGTTTGGGACAAGGTGGTACTGTGTAATTTTCCCAGAATATTTATTTACTACCAGACCCGGCAAACGTCCTGCCATATAAATGAAATAAAAAACAGAATTTTATTACGTTCACGACAAAAAATAGCCTATCTCCTTCTCTAAGGTCTAATCTATCTTCATACCGAAATTCATCAAAACTGTTTCAGCTGTTTAGGCGTGAAAACGTATTAGACAGGCAGAGTTACTTTCACATTTATAATATTAAAATTGTCACAGCATATATATAAATTTTGGGGTCACCAATAACACCAGTTATCTCATGGTTAAGTACTAACTTATAAAATTACTACCAGGCAAATATTATAATGCCATATAAATTAAAAAATAATGGAACGAATTATGAATCTAAAAACCTTTCTCGAATCTACTTGGACAGACACAAAATTCATTAAAATCGATTCAGCCTTTAAGAGGATTTCAGTCACGTACGCAATTATGAATACAAATATATTTATGAGGTTATACTTCTTTAAGGTAAAAAAATATGAGAGTAAAATTTTTATAATGAAGACGCACAGTGATTGCTAAAGTTAACTGTCTCTTAAGTTTCTTTAAAAATTCGTAACTATATTCACAGGAGATTCTCGAACATTCATAAATCTAGAATCTGATATCTGATATAAAACATGGGTTCGGTTTTATATCAGTACATACATACATGTAATCACGCTTCTTTCCCGTAGGTGTAGGCAGAGACCACTTCTTTCCACTTGCTACGATCCTTACATACTTGTTTCGCTTCGTCCACTTTCATTATTCCCTTCATACATGCCCTTCGGTTTAGGGTACTCTTGACCTGGCCTTTTTTCAAGACGTCCCTGATCTGGTCTCGAAACGTCCGCCTAGGTCTACCCCTTCCAACACTTCCATTCACACTCGCCTTATACACGTTCTTCAGTCATTCTCTCGACATGACATATCAGTGAAGATAAAAAAATATATATTTACAACTAATTATACCTCTACAACTCAGACCGCACCTTGTTTGTCTATTCCACTTAATTGACCCACAGTCGAGTCAGTGTTAACTTGGCGACTACGCGATACGGTGCGTCGCCTCAAAAATGTAACTTATCACTTAAGTAATAATAAAAACGTTACGTATGGATAATTCGTTAATATAATTTCGTGATAATAATACAATAATAATAATAAACTGTGATAGTAATGTTATGTTTTTAAAAGAAGAATCGGTTAATAGTTATTGTGTGAAGACATGTCGCGTTTTCCGCGTCCTACGAACCCAAAATGAACGAACTCAACCCCTAGCGACCCTATGAAAGGGCCCTGCTGTGATACAAGGAATATATCTTCCAACGGCCCGTCGTTGGTTAGGCCCGAAGAGACTCCTTACTCGACTCCCCGTTTTTCGAGGGGAAAAAAGGTTTTTCCACGTATAAAAGTGTTTAAGACTACAGCAGTCGCGTATTTGATTCCTGTATAATATGAATCCACTGTATTTGAGATAATTTAAATATTAAATAGTTACCGTCGCCTGCGCATTAAAGTCAGGCTCTCAACAATCTGTTATCGGAAGATTCTTGGGTACTTTGATCACATTGCCCGACGACAGCCGGATAACTTGGATAAGCTGATCGTGACGGGCAAGGTGGAAGGAAAGCGACCCCGTGGCCGATCACCTAGCCGCTGGTGTGACCAGGTAACCGCCCTCACTGGACTGCAATAACTGAGGACCGGTCGAAGTGAAAGCTTACGAGACAGGCCACGGTTAATTTTCAAGGACATGCCCTTCAGTAATGAAGAATTCGACTAAGAAGATCACCGTCGCCTACGGATGTTTGCGACGTCAGAGGCAGGTTGGCAACATGCGGCTCTTTAACTCCTCGCCTACGGCTCTTAAGCGAAATGTTTAGTCCAGGCACGGAATATTACTTGTTATCAATAATCCTAGCTAATATTATAAATGCGAAAGTGAGTTTGTTTGTTCGTTACGCTTTCACGCCTAAACCGCTGAACCAATTTTGACGAATTTCTGGTATAGTCATTGTTTGCTGAGTCAACTAGTTATTTATAATTATTTCAGTATTAATATCTCTTACTAAAGCAAAGCATGTTTAAAAAATGGCCCTTTGAATTAATTTCAATTACGTATTATATATATACTTTCGGCTTCGTGAAGTTAGATTGTTTATAAGCGTTTTTTTTCCAGGATCGTTTAGGCATTTTTAAGTGATCACGTGCATTAAGAAGACACAAATAATATAAATAAACAATTGATTTTCTTAGTCTAACCTTAAAGCAAACACTCATTGACTTCGTGTTACTTAACAACGCCATCTGCTGGAATAGCTTTAGTGTTGTTGTGTCGTTAAAGCAATTAAAAAAATAGTATTATTATTCACCGATAGATGTCAGGAAGAGTCATTTTTCAGTTTAAATTGGGACTACTCAAACGCCACCTTTTTGTTATTTTTCTTCCAATAAAAAAAACCGAATAAAATGACATTTTCTAGAAATGATTCCTAGCTAGATCGATTTATCACCCCTGAAACTCCCCGTATACTAAATTTAATGAAAATTGTTGGAGCCGATTCCGAGATTCCAATTATATATATATATACAAGAATTGCTCGTTTAAAGATATAAGATTTGGCTATTTTGGATGACAAGTTTGCCGACCAGTTGTAGGGGAACTGGAACTAGGGTCACTAATGCCGGAACACAACACAAGGTTATTATGGCGGCATGCCAGACCAGGGCTTAAGCCCTACTGCCAAGCACAATGCACAATGTGTCAATCAATAACAAAATTATTGTTTATGTCATACATCCCGGTTACATCCAAAGCTTAAATCTTTTATTAACGACCTAAATGGCGCCACTGTCGCCTATCATACGCCTGCGTATTATAGCTGACCCTGCAAACGTTGTTCGCCGGTGTAAATAAAAAATTAATTTTAAACAGGATCTCCGTAAAACCCTTTCTTAGTGAGCGTCTACATCGCGGAATGAGGAACTACACCTAAATTTAACGACAATCGGGTGTATAGTTTTAGGGATATCGTGATATATATATACATTTTGGGTAGAATTCTCTCCGTGCAGGGACGGAGTAATAATACTAACCCCTGCGGCCGGGGTCGGCCTGTCGTAAAAGGTGACAAAACAACCCTAGCTACGTGGTGGGGCCTCAAGCCCTACCACGCTACCAAGCTGGGTGGTAACCTTATGTTGTGTTCCGGCATTAGTGACCCAGGTGCCTGTACTCCTATGCGGACAGCAGTGTGTTCGCAGTGCGCCTGGCTTCGCAAACATCCATAGGTGACGGTAACTGCTTATTATTAAGTGAACCGTCAGTCTGTCTGCTGTCCCACAGCAATAAAAAATAATAGTATAATAATCCCCCGTATAACACGGTAGATTGGTTCCGCGTTATAGGAAACGCGTTGTAGAAGTATTCTTATATAACGCGCTCGTATGACCAAACATAACGCGTTATGTACAAACGATTCACGAAAAAACTATGTTATGAACAAAATACGTGCGTTTTATTAAAATAAAACTAAGAACATTTTAAGGTACGCGAAATTAATCATGAACTGTACAAATCATTATAAATTATATACAGAATACTAGCTGTACCCGCGACTCCGTGCGCGTGGAATAGTGACTTTAGGCAGCATTTTTTGGATAAATCTTATGGTTTATTTTGGATTACAAACCCTATAAACCCTAAAATATAAATAAATGAAATATGCAAACAGTCAGTGTTATCGAATGCAACTGTTACGCCATGCGCCTCCGGAATACGTGCATTCGAACGTACATGGTTCAGCCTAAGCTAAACCCTATTTCATATGATTGATAATATAAATCTGAGGTCAACTTAAATTGGAATATAAAATTTCCGAAACTTATCATTTTTAACTAAAACAATTTTTTTTTCCTAAAATAAAAATAGCCTAAGTTACTCCTTGTTACATCAGCTATCTGCCAGTGAAAGTCCCGTCAAAATCGGTCCATCCATTTCAGAGATTAGCCGAAACAAACAAACAGACATACAGACAAAAATTGTAAAAAATGTTGTTTTGGTATATGTACCGTGTAGTGATGGAATAATTAGCACTGGCATTCATGTTTAGCATGCGAATGTTTATTTAGCATTTAGCAAATGAAATGTAGTTGCCAAGTTTTGCGAAATGAAAAGTGAATTCATTATTTACCATGTAGTATACGTCCGAATGCACTTACTTAGTAAAAAGCGGTTATTTTAATATTACAAACAGACCCTCCGATTTTATTTATTTGTATAGATTACATACAGAAATATAACGTGTGGAATCCCCGCGTTATATTACGGAATATCCGTGTTATACGAGGGACTGTAATCGCGTAATATGAAAATGCGTTATATGAGTACCGTGTTATAAGGGGGATTAGTATATCAGTTGTCTAGTACCCATAACTACTATACCGGCACGCTATGATGGCCGTTTTGACGTTTGTCCACTCATGAAGTTTCGTATTAATTAGTAATTACATTTGAAGGAGCAAATTGCTGTTCTTTATTGTCAATAGCGACGTACAGTTATTGACAATAAAGAACAGCAATTTGCTCCTTCAAATGTAATTACTAATTAATACGAAACTTCATGAATGGGGGACAAACGTCAAAACGGCCGTCATAGCGTGCCGGTAGCATAGATATGACTAGATGCCGCTGTGTTAATTGTCTCAGTGTATTTATTTATAGCGGTCTATAGAACTTGAAATGGGTGTAAGCTCGGTGAGATTAATTGACCGACATTATTCTGACGAATTAATCTAGAGTTAATTTGAAAGCTGTATGCACGCAAAACACAACTTTTACATGTGTGCACTAGTTTTCGTAGTGTCCGTTAAAATGGGGGCAAAATTTAAATTACCACTTTCGAATTTGGAACAGGAAGTCTAAGCGAATGAATGCGGGAATGTAAATGACTAAAAATCACTTCCGGTTTGTGATTTAATTATCTTTTTTCATTGGGTTTTTAATTATTAATTATAGTATATTTTTTTTCAAGTCTTTAATTACGATTAAAACTTTGCTAGCGCTAATTTGCGCCAGTATCCCAAAATGAGCAGCAGATTGTGTTATGTGTACTGAACAACTTGAACAAAATTTGCAGATGATAAAACTTTAGTACTCTGTAGTAAGGGAAATTTCGATGATAAAACTTTTTCTCGATGACATTTTTTGTACACAATTTAGTCCTCAATAAGGCCCATTTGTTTATTTTATCAAAAAAGTCTACACAACTTGCAGGACAAAATAATACAAAAATATATATTTATTACATTACAGTACATATTATACTTTTCTTTCGTAAATTAAAACATATTTTAATTCCATAGTACGTAATTGATATACATTAGTTGTCTAGTATCCATAACACAAGTGCTATGCTACTTTCATTGGGACAAGATGGTGCCGTGTGTTTTGTCCCAGTATATTATTATTGATTATCTCCTGTTCACAAACACGTGTCTGATGGTGACAACTGACTCGGTTGGTAATGAATCCAATTGTGATCCAATTACAGATGATCCGTTCATCTCGGTGATTCGTATTCTATTGGTACATTATCATCTACGTCACGGGTTCTATTCTCGTCCTGTGTCTAGGTTTATGTATATATGTAGTATGTTAGTTGTTATTTTGAGACTAGAAGGCGTTGTATGAAATGTCAAAATCTAAAAAAAAAAATTGACGGCATTTCGTCGTGCAGGGGCGGAATAGGAATACTAACCCATGCGGCCGGGGTCGGCCTGTCGTAAAAGGCAACAAAACAAACACCCATGATATATGAGGAAGCCGCCATAATAACCTTGTGTTGTGTTCCGGCATTAGTGACCCAGGTTCCAGTATCCCTATGGGACAGCAGCGTGTTCGCGGTGCCTCTAATCAAACTGTCGGCTGTTTTTCAGCAATAAAAAAATCGCACGTCGTCGGTACGTATGCGGGTGTCGAACGATTCCCGTCAAGTCTGGGTGTTTATATATACGTATTACGTACATATATTTATTTATTTACAAAATTAATAATCCATTGTGTAGTAGGTATCCATAATACAGTGCTTTGTTGCGTATTTTGAAACTAGATGGCGTTGTGTCAATTGGCAAAGTATATTTATTAAATTTCGCAAATTGACATCAAGATCAGGGGCCTAGAATGGAACCTAGCTTTCTTTTAAGAGATGCTGGGTCAGACCTGTGAAAAAAATTCACTCTTATGTATATTATCCGTGCAGGGGCGGAGAAAGAATACTAACCCCTGTGGCCGGGGTCGGCCTGTCGTAAAAGGCGACAAAACAACCCACCCTAGCTACGTGGTAGGGACCCAAGCCCGTCTGGATGGCGACCACCTTTGGTCTTAAGTATGCCGCCATAATAACCTTGTGTTGTGTTCCGGCATTAGTGACCCAAGTTCCTGTACCCTTATGGGACAGCAGCGTGTTCGCGATGCCACTGGCGTTGCAAGCACCTATAGGCGACGGTAACTGCTGAATCCTAAGCAGGCCGTTAGCCTGTCTGCTGTCCTACAGCAATAAAAAAAAAATATATTTCTTAGACTCTTATCTATACAAATAAATAAAATAGGAGGGTCTGTTTGTAATATTAAAATAACCGCTTTTTACTAAGTGCATTTGGATGTATACACGGTACATATACCAAAACAACATGTTTTACAATTTTTGTCTGTCTGTCTGTCTGTTTGTTCCGGCTAATCTCTGAAACGGCTGGACCGATTTTGACGGGATTTTCACTGGCAGATAGCTGATGTAATAAGGAGTAACTTAGGCTACTTTTATTTTAGAAAAAAAAATGGTTTTAGTTAAAAGTGATCAGTTTCGGATTTCTTTTAATCCAATTTAAGTTGACCTATAGATTTATATCATCAATCATATAAAATAGGGTTCAGCTTAGGCTGGACTTTGTAGGTTCGAACGCATTTGTATATTTCATTTATTTATATTTTAGGGTGTATAGGGTTTGTAATTCAAAACAAACCATAAGATATATCCAAAAATGCTGCCCAAAGTCACTATTCCACGCGGACGGAGTCGCGGGCACAGCTAGTAAAATATATAATATTCATTTATGCAGAGATACAGTTAGATCTAGTTCTGGAGCAAATGGAATCAATTATTTTATTTTATCTACTTTTAGTCATTTTACATAAGTTTGTAGTATTTAAGTTTCACCCTTATAATGTTTGGTGCAATAAAAAACAATTTAATTAAAAAAGCAATTAAAAAAATGTATTAAAAGTGTTGTATTAAAAATGTGTAAAAAATGTATTAAAAGACAGTAGGGAGCGACTAGTACGATCTCTGCGAGTCAACTTGTGGGAAGTGAGCGTTTTCCAGAGCATCCTTTCGAGGCCGCTCTCTGCTGCCGCAGTTTTCATTTATAATAATTTTAAGATTTAGAAATTAGAATTTTTTTGTAATATGTAATTAGGATAAAGTGGGGCTGACATTATATTCTTATAAAAAGCCCCTAAATAAATTAGATAATAAAAAAAAAAAAAACTTAAGGTTTATTTTATAATGTAACTTTTAAATGATTGCATTGCATTACTTATACATATCTATTTGAATTGCGGCTTTATTACAATGAAATACAGTTGAGTTTTTAAAGTGAAAACTTCTTTAGGCACGTTGAGCACTTTTTGGGTGAACAATTTTTGGTTTGTAAAGAAGAGTTAATGGACCAATTTAAACTTTAATGCTTGATCATAAACAATTTTTTATAAACCGAAAATAATAATCTAATAGCTCGACGATACAATTCACAAGTTATTTAGTTTTCTCTTCCATCGGCAGTCCCCAAAGACTGCCCCGCATATTTTTTTATTAAATTCTGTTAGTGGTTTGAATAAAAGAAGGAACTATTTTAATTTTATCTACAAAGGTAACATACATTGCGAGCCGCCATTACTTATGAACACAGAATAATTTCTTTGACAAGTTGCTAGAGGGCACTACGTGTACCATATAGATAATTAAGAATTATAATATTTACCTACCATATTACAACAAATTCTATTATTAATGCTAAGGCGAAAATGGAGGGTTACTCGAGGTCAACACAAATAAAATGGCCTTCAGCCAAGCATCAAGTTACAAGTAAATATTATGTAACATTTATGTGGGTGAATACATTTCTGGCTACGGCCGCAGGCGTTTACGCGTTTTGCGTTTACGCGTTACTACTATGCATATCACAATATCATCATGCCCGACTTCTGATGATACTTCTCCGTGCAGGGGCGAAGTAAGAATACTAAGCCCCGCGATCGGGGTCGGCCAGTCATAAAAGGCGACAAAATAACCCTAGCTACGTGGTAGGGCTCCAAACCTGTGTGGCTGGCACGTTGTGTTGTGTTCAAGCATTAATCATCCAGGTTCATTTACCCCTACGGGACAGCAGCGTCGCAAACATCCATAGGCGACGTTAACTGCTCACTATTAAGTTAATCAGGCGTAATACGTCACCATTTTTTAAATCCTGGCGATTGTAATCAGGATAATAACCGTATCAAATTATTATATTGTCATCAGTCAGTGATAAGTCTACAACGTTTAAATGAAATCTGACTGTTTAAAGTGGATCAAAATTGAGTTCAAAGGAGTCGGTTACAAACAAGCATACAGGCGAAGCTAATAAGAACGTGTTAAAAAGGCATGCTTGAAGACGAAACGTCGTCCGCTGTAATGTCCTGCCACTCACATATGCTTACTTTAGCGGCCAACGCCACGCCATCGGGGGGTAGTTGCCATATTTATGCCGGGCTGTAGTGACTTGCCTCGTCGCTCTATCCTCGTCCTGTACAAGGAGTAGGAGTTTCCTTTTTAAAACGTTCTTCGTTTTGTTACTTTTGTACCTTTCATCATTCCTCTTTGTTACTTGCGTTATGTTTTACATATATGTTACTTAATTCCAGAAATTCTGCTAACTCTTTATAAAATCCAGAATTCATGTTACATATCTATATTCACCGTTAAATAGGATTGGAAATTTAAATAATAGGCAAGAGTAGAGTAGTAGTAGTCTGAAAGAAGATGTAGTGACAAAAATTGAAAAAGGTATGCTGAGATGGTTTGGCCATGTCGAGAGAATGAATGAAGAACGATTGACGAAAAAAGTGTATGAGGCGAGATTGAATGGAAGTATTGGAAGGGTTAGACCTAGGCGGACATTTCGAGACCAGATCAGGGACGTCTTGAAAAAAGGCCAGGTCAAGAGTATCCTAAACCGAAGGGCATGTATGAAGGGAATAATGAAAGTGGACGAAACGGAACATGTATGTAAGGATCGTAGCAAGCGGAAAGAAGTGGTCTCTGCCTATCCCTACGGGAAAGAGGCGTGATTATATCTATGTATGTATGAGAGTAGATAGATACAGGAGGAGAGGTAGACCAAGGAAGAGATGGATTGCGTGAAATATGTATTGTAAAAAAGGGTGTGAATGTTGAGATAACGGCTAACAGAAGAGATTGAAAGGAGTGGACATATTGTGTCGATCTCATATGATGCGGGATAAGGACAGAAAGAAGAAGAGTCAAATAGTAGTGAAATCCAGGACTGGAAAACATTAATTCCATGTCTCGATGCATGTTGAAACATCAAGGCGTGAATGTTTAGTACAAAATGAACACTCGGAATTATAGATACATCGACGGTCTAAAGGTGACCCCTGTGCGACGACTGATAGCAAATTAAATATCTTAATGACAGTTTTATGCAAATTTTTTTTCTTCAACTACTGTGGGAGTGATAAAATTGTATAAAAAGTAACTAATGCACAATGTTAAAAGCTTTTAAAAAGTTGACGTGTTTTTAAAACTATTAAGTATCATTTTTCATCAATAACAGTTTTCATTGTGAACATTTCTGAATCCAAGTGTAGTAAAGTATTTTCTTCTTAATTTCAAAGAAAAGTTACTTTAAGTAACTATAGTTGTGTGTGATTTTTAGTGGTAAAATTATAAAAAAAATACTTTTCAAGATAAAGTGTCAAGATTTTCCAAGTTTTTAAATTACTGAGTGCCAAATCTTGGAAGTAGTGTCAAAATCGTTTTGAGAATCATCGGCGTTATGGATAGTTTATATCAATCAGCGCTAGAAACTCGTGCTGTTGAACAGGAACAGAGCAACAGAGAAGACATGGAAGAGCCAGATACAGCTTATGACGTCACTGACTACTTTTTCGATGACGTAGCGGATCCGTATCGTGAAGCAGGTTCATATCTATCTATAATTATAATTAATACTACCAAATTGACACTTTTCAAATTTGGAAATTGCTAATGTTTCTTCAGGGAGAAGTTCAATGTCCGCCCTTGCAGAGGGCAGGACTGGCGCTGGCCTAGGTATCTATATACAGTATCGCGGGGATTTTTAGTGGATAGTCTCACGGAGTCCCACATACCCCCGACTCCCCGCGGTCGAGGAAATTCAGAAATGAGTTTTTCCTCAAAAAAAGTACTATGTCATATTAGAATATAGTTAAGTTAAAGACAGAAGACTATACTTAACTCTTTCCCAAATTATATCCATTTACGTTCAGCTGTTCTGTCATTATTCAATAACAAGCATATTATACGTTAATGAGTACAATCCTTACTATGCTAAATTTCATTTCGTTTCAATATATGATGATCTGTTGTCCATAATTAAATTACAGGCTTTGACGATGTTGTAGAATGAGAAGAGTTGGCGCTAATATTTTAGTGGGTTCTTCCTGCCCTTGTCCCACATTATAGGGGGTCGGCTAAACGTGTTCATCCCTTATTCTTCTGTTGGCCGTCATCTCAACATTTACACCTTTGTCCACCATATCTTTTACACAATCCAATCTTTTCTTTGATCCACCTCTCGCCTGTATCCATCAACTCTCGTTTCCATCATATTCCTAGTTATATGGCATTCAACCCTTTACAGGACTGGTTTATGGCTAGTGAATTGAAGAGGGCGGGTACCTTTTCGAATATAGTGAACCTGTTCTTTATGTGACGACCTTTATATGAAGACAGCTAAAATATAGCGCGTCACCAATGATTTTCACAGGTCATCATTCTCCTTCTGTAAGACGGAGGCTGGCTAGTCTCAAGCTAAGGCCAATTGTCTGTAGCAACTTAAATACTGGAGGCAACTAACACGGAGTAACTAGAAGCTCACTCACGTCTCGTTTAAGAGGTGCGCAGTCGCGTGATGGTTCTGAGTTTAAAATGTTAATTGCTAATGAATGCCTGTTCTTTGGCTGTTCATGGTTGGCAATTGTTAACTATTATAGTTTTCAAGGTTTGGAAAATGTCGCTTAATTTAATTACTCCTGTTTGACGAACATCCAACTAGCCACCTTCATTTTAAAAATTTTTGAATAAAAATTAATGGTGTTTGTATTATTTTCAGATGCGCAGGAGAGAGAGCGTCTCTCCCAACACGCTCAGCTTCGCGACATGGTCGCTAGGGGGGAGAGTCATCAGCTAAAAGCAAAGCTTCAGGCGTTGGGAAGCGAAGCAGGCTTGATCGCCAATTTGACGCCTGGTGGAGCTAATACTTTGCTATACGTGTGAGTCAAAACTTTTCATAACAGTAGAGTCTTAGAGCGACGTCGAGCGAGTCAGTCCTAGAGCGACGTAACTGCGTTTTAGAATGATGAATATATATTTTTAATCTTCAGAGCGTCAGAAGCAGGGCTAACGACAGCAGTATCAGCGTTATTAGATAGTGGTGCAGACGGTCGGGCTCATCCGGTCACCAAATATTGTCCCTTATACATAGCGTGTTATCACGGAAGACCCGATATAGTGAAGCTCCTGCTGGCACATTTCCCTCACGCTGTTCAAGTAAGTTGTGACGCTACGTGCAGTCCTTAAATTTTAATTTCCAAATTTTGTATTATTAAATAAAACTTTTTTGTAGCAAGAAACAGTAGAAAAATGGCTACCGTTACACGCAGCCTGCATCGGCGGGCATGCTGCAATCGTCACTTTGCTTCTCGAATATTCGTATCCGAAGGAAATGATGAATACATATGTGTAAGTGAACATAATTTTTTTCCGCGTAAATCACCAGATTTTGGGGGGCTTAGGGAGACTAGTGTAAAATCAGTGGAAAGTAATGCTATTAATATTGAAGCAAACAACTGTACGCAACTATATAAAGTCTGCTTTGTTGTTTTGTGATCAAAGCCTAAAGATTTTTTCTTATTTTTAGTGTTTTAGCCTTTTCGAATCACACTTTGTAATTCTTTCTATTTTTATGCGCCCATATTCATTCTTTTAGTAAAAGGAACTTCAGAAGGCAGTATGGTCGTCGCCAAATCGCTAGCTAATTAATTATTTTCCCTGTTACGCGTTATCCAATTTAGTCGTCTAATTAACGAAACTGCTTCCGTGCGTAGAGCACACGTGCTTCGATTTTCTTGAATTTTGCTGTTCACATCAAAAACTGTAACCAGGTTTTGCATGTTTACAGCCAGCAGAGGAAGGGTTCGATTTATAGAGTTTTATTGAGTGTCTTATATAATACTCAAATTTAGAGCTTTGGATAAAGCATACGCAGAATGTCACCAAGTTTATAAGTAATCGTTCTTTACAGTGACGCATCAGGTCAGTGGCAGTATACGTTTGCATTTGACGTGAACGCACGGGATGTGAGCGGGCAGACTGCGTTGTACGTTGCCTGCACTTTGGGCAACTTGGCCGTTGTGGACGCGTTGTTGTCGCACACCGTCGTGTGCGATCCAGTCATCGTTGCCAGACAGGTGGGTTTTCAGGTCTTCGGTTCTAACTCTTCTACTTCAGCTTCCTAACTGTTTACTTCCTTATGTATAAGACTGCTATACAGTCCCCTCCCCCTAATTCAACGGGAGTCCCAGTTTAGGTGGACTTGGGCTTGAAAGTCTTAACGGACTTCCAATGTTGGACTCGGATTATGAGAGAATGGACAGTATACTCCCCACGCTTGTTCATGACGAATTGACAGATCAAGTACCGGTGAGTGGTTTTTTTTATTGCTATAGGACAACAGACAGGCTGATGGCCCGCTTAGAATTTAGCAGTTACCGTCGCCTATAGGTGTTTGCAACGTCAGTAGTATCGCTGCTGTCCCATAAGGGTACAGGAACTTGGGTCACTAATGCCGGAACACAACACAAAGTTATTATGGCGGCATACTTAAGACCAAAGGTGGGTTGTTTAGTCGCCTTTTACGACAGGCCGACCCCGGCCGCAAAGGTTAGTATTCTTCCTCTGCCCCTGCACGGATAATTGGGTGTGCAATTTTCCTCACGATGTTTATTAATATGCACATTTGACGAGTAAAAATATCTAAGCTGTGCCCTCATGGAAATTCGAATCTGTTACCTTTACATTAGTATCCGAGTATCACTCACTCTACTTGGCTACTACTTAATACTGACGAGAACTACTTTATTGTCTGACAAGGTATAAATCCTGGAACCTGCATCTATAGTGCTCAAAACATGCGATGAGAGATTTTGATGAGGTCCTTGTCGTTCTATTTTCAGCAAGTAGAAGATGCTGAAGACACTTCGCAGCAGACCCAGCAAGTTATAAGCCCCCATAGAAGCGGAATATCCTTGGGGATACACGCCATTGTCAGCAAGTTGACCGGAGCCTCTAACAAGCACGTGAGTGTCTTGTTATTCAATAAATAATATACAGCGCCATCTAGTGCCCAATTAAGTAGCAGAGCGTTTGTGTTATGGATACTAGATTTTATTTATTTATCTCTTTATTTATTTTGTCTTCTAGTCTTTTTCTTTACATTTCTTAACATAATTACAATGTGTCTTTATAAAATATTAATATTAAATTTACATTATTTTACAAAAATAACACAAAAATAAATTAAATTAATAAATACAAGAAACTGCCAGTCGCTGGAAGCGAGGCCAACGGTCCAAGCTACCGACGGTTAGGGCTCAGGAGAACTGCCTGTATCTGACCCTTCACCCATTTTTCTTCGCTGTAAGCCACTATCGGTACGATGCTCGTCGACCCCATGTGCCACATGGCGGCAAGCTCGTGAGCGAGGTCTAAATATTTTGTAATCTTGTCAGTTTCTGATTTCACGAGATTACCATCATGCGGGACACTAATATCAATGATATGGCCTATCAACAACTGGCTCAGGCATGTATTTATAATAGGGCACCTCTGAAGATATCAGATTGTATCGAAGATCAAGTTGCTAATGGATGATTCTGGCCACTAGGTTGTGTCTGTTATTGTTAAAATTATCATTACAATTAAGCGGAAGAGTCAGCTCACCTACCGTCTAAATGAGATAGGAGTTCAGCTGCGTGAACTATTCCTCGTGAACCCCTCTCCCCTCGTAATCTTGGTTTGACATAGGAGAACGCCGATAGGGAAACCCTGAATCCCCTGGCTCCAACCGTAGCTTGCCCGATGCAGGGGCGGACCGGCTTGGTTCACGATATTAGTGTTCGATCCTTGCATAAAGGGTAGTTGAAGTCTCGCCTCCTGATTTTTTTGTCTACCCTCACTTTCGGCGAGGTGAATGGTGAAAGACTGTCATTGGCCGTGCCATAAGATTGTGTGTTCGGTGTCTAGTTTGCGACGTTTAGCCGGTGCCGTGCAACAGTGACCGAGCGGACCTGAACGTAACCGGGGAAGGGGGGGAACCAAGATCATTGCGAATTTCCTTGCCCACTGCAAGATATCACATAACTCTAACCACCGCTCTTCTCTCATACAGTGCACTCCACTGTATGTTCCACTCCGTCAATCCAGGTTTTAAGCGATAGGAGGACAGCGGGGCTTCTTTCCCTTCTAAGATGAAAATATTTAATCGGATATATTCAGGAGTCGTCAGAAGACAAGCGTCGCGTCCACACCGTCCGCACGGACATATCCCGCAACGGCGACAGTTGCGTGGCGTGCGCTTGCAGGGCGGGACATGCGGCCGTGTTGAAGCGGCTATTGGCTGCCGGGGCGAGTGGCAATGCGCCGGCGCATCCGCCGGTCGATCAGGTGAGTTCTGGTTCTATGTTATTGAGAAGACTTTAGCAGAATATAGCAGACAGGCCAACGGCATACCTCATAGAAGGTGGTCACCGTCGCCTATAAACGTTTGCAATATTAGAGCAATGCCAATGTGCTTTCTCAGTCCAATGAATTTTATAATGCCTTTTTTAAAAAATCGCTACCTAGAAACTCACTCAAAATTTTTATCCGTGCAGGGGCAGAGAAAGAATACTGACCTCTGCGGCCGGGGTCGGCCTGTCGTAAAAGGCGACAAAACAACCCACCTTTGGTCTTAAGTATGCCGCCATAATAACTCTGTGTTGAGTTCCGGCATTAGTGATCTAAGTTCCTGTACCCTTATGGGACAGCAGCGTGTTCGAGATGCCACTGATGTTGAAAACACACACAGGCAACGGTAACTGCTAAATTATAAGTGGGCCTTCAGCCTGTCTGCTGTCCTACAGCAATAAAAAAAATCCGGAGAATACGCAACATGATCGTTTTGTACAGAAAATGGCAGGCAATGCGATGGTAGAAAACGGTGCAGTGTGGTAGTAGAGTTGACATGAAACAGCCATAAGAGTATGATATATAAAACCCCAATCCAGGAGTTCATTTCAAATCCGGTACGCAACGCAATCTTTTTGTACAGTAAAGAAGAAAGAGGGAATCTTACCTAATATCGTTAGTAAAGAAGGAAGGAATATGTACCTGCAAGTACATCCTGTAACATTGGTGCGGTATAAACATCGGATCTCAGTTCAGTCTTCTTTCTCCCTCTCTTGCGATCCAACTATTCCTCTTGTAGACCGTCGATGGTTGGCAGACGTTCCAGTTTATTTTGGGTGGCGTTCAAATACCTGGGGAGAACGGTTGAATTTTGTAATGGCCGACATTTAAAAATTATGAGCACTCGAGCGCGGTGCTAGTGGGGGGTCACTTTACCCAGGGTCTGGCTGCACGGCATCATACTGGTAGATCAATCACGGGTTCAATTCTTACGATAGCACACATCACTTAAATAATTTTTCTAACTAGATGTGCATGTAAATTAGGAGTTGAGTAAGATTACAGACCTCTGCAGCTCGGGTTGCCCTATTACAAAAGGCGATCAAGCACCCAGGCTAAATGCCGACCACGTCTTGCCTCTAAGTATGCCACCCTACCCGTTTGGCAGCGTGTTTGATGCCCCTGGCGTTGCAAACATAAAGCGGCCGCAACCGCCTACTATTAAGCGGCCCGTCAGCCTATCTACCGTTTTTTTATTGCTGTAGGACAGCAGACAGGCTGACGGCCTGCTTAGAATTTAGTAGTTACCGTCGCCTATGGGTGTTTGCAACGCCAGTCGCATCGTGAAGACGCTGCTGTCCCATAGAGATACTGGAACCTGGGTCACTAATGCCGGAACACAACACAAGGTTATTATGGCGGCTTCCTCATATATCATGGGTGGTTGTTTCGTCACCTTTTACGACAGGCCGACCTCGGCCACAGAGGTTAGTATTCTTTCTCCGCCCTTGCACGGATAAAAACGGTTTTACAGCAAATAAAAGCCATGTCTTTCTCAGGACAGATGGCGAATAAAATCATCGTGAATGTGTAACCTGCTAATCCGTCGTAGACGAGCGTGGCATATATCTTAATTACATATTCCGTTTTAATACAGGCCACCCCGAACAGCGAGAGTTCTCGCGAAATCCGACGCAGGTCGCGCAGTGCGTCGGCCGCTAGTGGCGCCATCTCTAGGACCAGCAGCTCTCCTTCCCCGTGTAGGACTACGTATAATAATGAAAGTGAGTCGAATTTACCTTTTGTACTCCTTAGCTTTTCGCCTTTCGTGAAAGCACATAAGTCTATCAGTTGTCTAGTACCCATGACACAAGTGCTCTGCTGCTTATTGTGTGATTTTGCTAATGAAACAGTAGAATCCTCTCTAATCTCAGTAGCCTAATATAGCAAGTGGATCGATTGGTCAACAACAGCTTAGTGATTTGCTAGATGCTAAACTGAATATCGTAAAAAGATCAATCAAGAATGATTTGAATGATGCTATTATGACGACCTCGGTGGCGTAACGGATAACGCACTTCGGTACGCTTGCGGAGGTCACGGGTTCGATTCCCGTCTCGCGTCTGGGTGTTTATGTATAATATGTATTTATTTACAAAAAAAAAAGTATATAAGTAGTATATCAGTTGTCTAGTACCCATAACACAAGTGCTATGCTACTTAGTTTGGGACTAGATGGCGCTGTGTGAATTGTCACAAAATATTATAATATTATTATTATTATTACTAAACTCCAAGAAGAATTCACAACAACAACAGACTTCTTGGCTTAGGAACAAAGTGACACAAAAAACGAAATAGTTGTTGCTAATAAAAGAATAGAAAAACTTGAATCCGATAATATATCCCTTACGAGTGAGTTGAGACGCATGCGCGATCGTATTGTTGCTGTGGAAAAATCTTCAAGTAATATAGAAATTCAGATGGTGCCAGAAAAAAATAATGAAAATTTAAATTTTAAATAAAATGTGTGAAATTTTAAAAGCGTCCATGATTTGCATTCTATCTGTAGGGTGGCTAAAATGAATCTGATTAATCACTAAACCTATCGATATCAACGTATTGTCGATATCGATAGTTTTATCGATAGTTTACGA
This sequence comes from Malacosoma neustria, assembly GCA_963693495.1. NCBI lineage: Eukaryota > Metazoa > Arthropoda > Insecta > Lepidoptera > Lasiocampidae > Malacosoma > Malacosoma neustria. The sequence continues at coordinate 7,318,985 of OY856401.1, forward strand.
GAAGCCACCGCTGGAGGTTGATATTTGTACTTCGCCCCTGCATGGAGAGAAATGGAGATGGCGCTGTGTCATTATATGTCATTATATGTTTTCTGCTTGTTTCAGGAGACGGACCCTGGACTGCCCTAGCCATAGCGGCTCGTGCGAAGAATGTCCAAATGGTGGAAATATTGCTCCAGCACGGCGCGACGGATCCCCACTGCAGGGCGATCAAGGAGTGCGCCAGACACGGCCTCACCGAGTTGCTGGCTAAATTGCTAGCTAGTAAAGTAAGATAGGAAATTTATTACAAAAGTATTATTTACCTGGTAATGAAAAACAAATTAAAAGAGAGACAGAGAGATTATATGAAGTAGGGTCGTAGGGGAGAAATATAGGTTTTGGGAAATAGATCTCTATTAGGGAGGAAAAGAGGGCAGGAGAGTAAGACATGGAGAGAGAGTAAGTGAAAGATGGAGAGGCAGAGATGGGTTTGAGAGATAGGCATGGGGGAGTGGGGAGGGGGGGTGAGAGAATATTTACGAGATTGAATCATTGAGAGTTTTAGAGGGGGGGGGCTAAGCTAGGATATATCTCTTGTGATCTAAATATATAACATATACTATATTCATATTCTCGTAGGCATATCCCGACCCGGACTACAAGCTGAACAAGGCGATGATATCGGAGAACGTGTTCCACACTCGCGAGACCGACACGGCGTTGACGTACAGCGCCCTCTGTCCGTCCACTCCTGTCATGGTCAACTGGAGGGAGTTGAAGACTCAAATACCACAGATACGGTAGGAGTTTCATCTTCTCCATTATTTTAAGCATCTGATAGGTATACAATTTACTCAGCATTTGGTCCGCCATGAGTATTTTGTGATAAGGTCTGTCACAATTTTTTTTTATTGCTGTAGGACAGCAGACAGGCTGACGGCCCGTTTAGAATTTAGCAGTTACCGTCGCCTATGGGTGTTTACAGCGCCAGTGGCGTCGTGAATACGCTGCTGTCCCATAAGGGTACAGGAACTTGGAACACGGAACACTACACAAAGTTATTATGGCGGCATACTTAAGACTAAAGGTGGTCGCCGTCCAGACAGGCTTGGGGCCCTACCACGTAGCTAGGGTCGTTTTGTTGCCTTTTACGACAGGCTGACCCCGACCGCAAAAGTTAGTATTCTTTCTCCGCCCCTGCACAGAAAAAAAAAATTAATTTTATAGATTTTTTATTTCTGTTCCAAATAAATGATTGAAACCGTTGTTTATGAAACGTGAAAACTAGAGAGAGAAGGGGAGACAGTAGGGTCCATAGGAGAAGGGGTTCTCTTATACTACGGATGGTCACCAAAGTCAGGAAGAGAGTACTTTTTTTTAAATAAATCACTTGATATGTGTAGGTTCGCTAAGCAGAGCACTTGTGTTATATATAATAAAAACTAATATAAAATTAAATAAATATTTTTATACTTCTATCTCGCTCTACATTAGGATGTCGTGGCTCCGCCTGGCGGCGTTACGCGTGAACAGTAAGTTGAGCAGCGAAGCGGGCGCTCTACACGCCCTTACCAGGATAGACGTGGCGAATAATGAGCTGAGACTGCTGCCGCCGGAGTTGTTCGCACTGCTCAGCCTACGGTGAGTTTATCTGCTACCTAATAGAAAGGTCGCAGCAGCCCCTTCAAAGTTCCCTTGTGGTATGCCATAGGTATCCGTGCAGGGGCGGAGAAAGAATACAGACCTCTGCGGCCGGTGTCGGCTTGTCGTAAAAGGCGACAATAAACCCAACCTAGCAACATGGTAGGGCCTCAAGCCCGCCTGGATGGCGACCATCTTTGGTCTTAAGTATGCCGCCATAATAACTTTGTTTTGTGTTCCGGCATTAGTGACCCAAGTTCCTGTACCTTTATGGGACAGCGGCGTGTTCGCGATGCCACTGACTTTGCAAACACCCATAGGCGAGGGTAACTGCTAAATTTTAAGAGGGCCGTTAGCCTGTCTGCTGTCCTACAGCAATAAAAAAGGTACGATACAATTTCCTCACGATAGAGAAATGATCTAGTCCCTACACGCGAGGCTCTTGATGCCGCCGTCCCTCCGCCGCTCTCAGTCCACTTCGAACCACGTTAAGAGGCAACAGCTGGCCCCTGGCCTTGGTCAAAACCAAAATGAGGAGAAAGATCCCGTAGTGCACGGGGTTTACATTAGCGAGTGATTATCCCTTTTAATTTCCCACTCTATCGACGTTATTGGACCAAACCGTCCGACTAGTACATGTCGCTTCATCACTTGTTTCCGTGGGGGTGGGGATATGTCAGGGAAGGCTCATGACGCGCAGAAATTTTGCCCTGCGAGAACTGTGCCATTTAAATTTTTTAATATTCTCTTCAGATATTTGAACGCCGCTCAAAATAAACTGGAACGCCTGCCGACCATCGATGATCCACTAGAGGAAGAGTTGGATCTCAAGAGGAGAGGCAGAAAGAAGACTAAACAGAGACCAGATGTTTATACCGCGCCTGTGTTACAGGAGGTATACTTGCAGGTATGTAAGGTCGTTTCTTCTAGTTATGCAGGAGGGTAGTATCATAAAATATCCCTTCGCAGACAAATTCATGTCAACTGCATTGTTTTCTACCACTGTTCTACCTACCATCGGCTTGGCGTTAATTCCTATTTCCTAGAGTCCCTTTTCTGTACGAAACAATCATGTTACGTACTCAAAATTTCGAATGAGACTCTCTTTTGGAACGAAGTTCCTTATCGCGCGTTGTGAAAGGGGGCTAGACGGAAAAAATTCTCACGAAATGTTGTAACGACACTTTTTGCTATAGTAAGCTATTGTAAGCTGTGCGGCGTGCGCATGTTTCTCTGTCTGTCTCTCTCTCTCTCTCTCTTATAGAAAGCAAGCCAGATATTTTTTTTTTGTTGAGTGTATACAGGTTTTTTGTACATAATAAATAATAAAAAATAATAATAATGAATCCTGACAGTGTTTCTGCACAAGTTCCGGATATTGCTGATGGAGTTAGGTTAGATACTGATTAAGTTTATATTACATTATATTTGTTAATAATAAAAAAATATTATTATAACTTAAAAAAAAAATATTATTACAATTCCTTCACTAATTAATCGAAAGGAACTTCGTTCCATCCGGGTCTCCCTTGACACCTCTCAAGTTTTTTTTATTGCTTTAGGACATCACATCTTAGAAATTAGCAGTTATCGTGTCCTATGGATGTTTGCAACGCCAGTGGCATCGTGAACACGCTGCTGTCGCATAAGGGTACAGGAACTTGGGTCACTAATACCGGAACCCAGCACAAGGTTATTATGGCGGCATACTTAAGCTCAAAGGTAGTCGCCATGCAGACGCGCTTGAGGCCCGACCAAGACGCCATGGTGTTTCTTGGTCCGACAAAGCCATCGAGGAAGCGCACACTCCGTAACCCCAAAAATCCAAATCTAAAAATCTGTCCACGTCTATAACGCAGACAATAAATTTACTTTAATTATTATCCATCCATTCTAGGAAGTCGTAAAACATGATTGAGGCGTTGCTTCTTTTTCTAGTCTAAGGACAGGGCATCTGCCTCTATAAAAGTAAATTTAGGAGAGTCATGACCTGGTCACGAACTGGGCACATCTCAAATGTGTCCAGACTGTTCCAGCTTCGTGCCAGTGGAGTGAGACGCTGAAGCCGAAGAGATGCCTTCAAGTATGCTCTCTTTCCAGGATAACCGTTTAGAAGAACTCCCTTCAGGACTGTTCCTGCTACCATCGTTGACTACCCTCGACGTGTCGAATAACAAGTTGAGGTGGCTGCCTTCCAGTCTATGGTCTTCGCCGAGTCTAAGGGATTTGAACGCCGCCTTAAACCACCTGAGGGATCTTCCAACAGGAGACGATGTTAGTATGGAAAGAGTAAGAGAACTATCAGTCCTTGGTTGTTTAGTTGACGACTCCATGTCCATTAGTATTTCAGTCACTTTGTCGACATTGATTGATCATTAAGTAGCATGTTCCATTGATTATTCAATCATCGGCATTATCACCATTATTGATTCAGTCATTAATTTCGTCAGAATTAGTCCTAAAAGGGGTGACCTATACAAATAAATAAAATTGGAGGGTCGGTTTGTAAAATAACCGCTTTTTACTAAGTGCATTCGGACGTATACACGGTACATATACCAAAACAAAATTTTTTATAATTTTTGTCTGTCTATCTGTCTGTTTGTTCCGGCTAATCTCTGAAACGCCTGTACCGATTTTGACGGGTCTTTCACTGGCAGATAGCTGATGTATCAAGGAGTAACTAAGGCTATTTTTATTTTAGAAAAAAAAAAGTTTTTGTAAAAATGATAAGTTTCGGAAATTTTATATTCTAATTTAAGTTGACCTCAGATTTATATCATTAATCATATGAAATAGGGTTCACCTTAGGCTGGACATTGTAGGTTCAAACGTACGTATTACGGAGGCGCATGGCGTAACAGTTGCATTCGATAATACTGACTGTTTGCATATTTCATTTATATTTTAGGGTTTATAGGGTTTGTAATCCAAAATAAACCATAAGATATCCAAAAAATTCTGTCCAGTCACTATTCCACGCGGACGGATTCACGGGTACAGCTAGTTGCATAATAACATTGTGTTATGTATGAACATAGGAACATTAGTGACCCAGTTTCCCGTACCCCTATAGGTCAGCAGCGTATTCGTAGTGCCCCTGGCGTCGCAATGAATAGGAGACGGTAACTGCTTACTATGGTCCGGCCTGTCTGCCGTTCCTCAGCATTAAACAGGAATCATGTCTTACCAACTGTGTTTCTAGAATTCGGAGTGCACAAGTCCTCAGCAACTGGCTTCTCCTACGGAGTCCTCACCGCAACTGAGCGCCTCTCCGTCCACCGCGAGCGTACCATTCACGTTGTCCACACAATCGGTAAGTTAAGTATCCACGAAGACCGATACTAACCTGATTAAATATTGTCATGATATGTGAAAGAAGATGTAGTGACAAAAATTGAGAAAGGTATGCTGAGATGGTTTGGCCATGTCGAGAGAATGAATAAAGAACGATTGACGAAAAAAGGCGAGTGTGAATGGAAGTGTTGCAAGGGGTAGACCTAGGCGGACGTTTCGAGACCAGATCAGGGACGTCTTGAAAAAAGGCCAGGTCAAGAGTACCCTAAACCGAAGAGCATGTCTTGTATGAAGGGAATAATCAAAGTAGACGAAGCGAAACAAGTATGCAAGGATCGTAGCAAGTGGAAAGAAGTGGTCTCTGCCTACCCTTACGGGAAAGAGGCGTGATTATATGTATGATATGTAATGATTGTTGCGACCCCAAAACCTGAAAGGGAACGTCAAAGAATATCGTCCATTCGTCGTAAGCCGTTTATGTTCCATTACTGGACGTAGGCCTTCCCAATTATGCGCCACAAAACGCAGTCCCTGGCCTTTCCCATTCAGCCCAGACCGGCAACCTTCCATCGTCCATGGGTAAAGAGATACTCTAACTAGCAGCTCAGGGATCGGACAGTATACCAGTCATGCTTGTCCATGGTGGAGTGTCAAACCGGTGACCTTGGGGTCACCTCTGGTTGGGGTAGCCCTGCTTCTGTTTCCACCTGTAATTTATGTCGCTTTCTAAATAATAATTGCCACTCTTTTCTCTCAGAAGTCATCATCCAGAAGTCCGTCGATAGAGAGAAGTGATTCGGAAATACTGGATGAAGAAGAAGAAGTACCGGTGTTGGCAAATAGAACCGGAAATGCAATGTAAGTAAAAAAAATTCGCACATAATCACACGAAGCATCGCGCATGTACGCATACCCTTTTTTATGACTACAACATACAGCTGGACAGCAGTTACCGTCGCTTATGAATGTTTGCGACGCCAGGGGCACCGCTAACACGCTGCCATTTGCGTAATGGTACTGGAATGTAATCACTTATGCCGAAACACAACACAAGGTTGTTAGTGCGGCGTATTTAAAACCAGAGGTGGTTGCCATCTAGAAGGAATTGGGGCCCTATCATCTAGCTATGGTGGTTTTATCTGCTTTTACAGGCTGATCCCGGCCGCAGAGATCAGTGTTCATACTCTGCTCCTGCACGGATAGTAAAATAGGAGAGTGTGGAAGATTGATAGGAGAGGAAAATGGAAGGTAGAGTAAGTGTGGCGACATGCTACTATATTCCAGTGAAGCATCCCTTTCCTGGTATCATTTTCCTCGCCCCCCGTTAATCTCGGCTCGTGTGCGCATGCGCGCGCGCAGCCAACTAGCCGAGTCTATTTGAAATATATAAAAATCAATGGCTGCCTGAGCATCGACGCGGAACCACGCGCGCCTGCTATAAAAAAAACGTTGAAAACCAAATATAACTTAGCTACCGACTGTTCCCCGTGTACGCGCCAACCGGTGGTTGAAGCGCCAAGGCCGAGTCCTAGACAGTTCCTGCCACAGCTCTAATAGCGGTAAGTGCTTCATTTTATCCTTGCTGGGTTCGTGGGGATTAACTCATATTTTCAGCGTTGTGGCCAATTCTAACTTGTGAGAAAAGGAGAGATTTGAGGCGGGATGAGAGAGAAATGAGTGCTAACGGGAGATAGAATGAGAGATACGAAATGTAAAAGATAAAGAATATAAAGAGCGATGTAGAGCGGAAGTAACAGAGACGGTTTGGGGGTAAAGTTTGAGGAGGGAGAGTGAAAAAGAGATAACAACACTCACACACACATGCATACAGACTATAAATACAGCTTTGTTATTTATTGCCGCCAGGTGGTCAGAAGCCCGACGCGCCCACACGTGGCGTGGCGTCATAGAGCCAGCGACACCCCAAACAACGGGTGGATGTCCACTGTCGTCCTTGAACCTCTCGCATAACCAGTTCACGTGTGTGCCACCGGCCTTAGCATGCAGGGCTTCCAGTCTAACTAGGCTTAATATGGCCTATAATTCGCTACGGTAAGTTGTTCGATTCTTGCATAAAGGGTTGTGGAGATATCGCCTCCTGATTTTGTTAGCTACCCTCATTCTCGGTGAGGTGAATGGTGAACGCGAGCGTGGAACGAAGGTAGTATCGCGTGAGCGTCTGTAACGCGCGGGCCTGTTGACATTCGACCTCCCTGAAGACCATCGGCGCAGACGCCGTGCGCAATTTGTCTTCAGTAGAGTAACTCAATCTTATTTGGCCAAAACTGTATATTCAGTTTTGTGAACCGAACCGGGAAGGGGTGGAATCAAAGTCAGTCATATCCTTATTGTCGTGAGAAGTCAGAGACCTCCCCTGTCTTTGGTTGTGGTCAGTTGGAATCCTACCGTAATTGACCGGGTCCAGAATAATCTTCTACGGATATGCTTTCAGATCCATGTCTTACGTGACCTCGTATCCCACGAGCCTCAGGCAGTTGGACCTCAGCCATAACGAGATCACTTGTTGGCCGAGTCTACCTCAGGTAAGTTGATTTCTATTTTCTTTAGTTTTCTCCGTGCTGGAGAGTAACAATACTGACTGCAGAGCCGGGCTCTGCCTGTATTTAAGGCGACAACACAACCCTAGGTAGGCTCTCAAGCCTGTCTTGATGACAACCCTGGTTCATAAGTATGCCGCCATAATAACTGTGTTGTATTCTTTGTGACTCAGGTCTCTATTCTTTATACGTAAAGTAACTGCTTTCTTTTTCTTTCTTCCTAACAACCGACTGTTTTTCTTTGATGTTCCTTTGTAGTATTATAAAATATATATAATCTTCTCTCGAAGGTGGAGAACTTCGGATCCTCGGAAGGGGATCCATTGGCCTGCTACTGTCCCAACTCTTCGGGCTGTACTCGATCGAGACCCAGGTCTGGGGGTTCTGTGAGGTCCCAACTCCTCAACGCGGCATGTCCGGCCAGGAGGCATCTCCGGCTTGAAGGATTGAGGACATTGGTAAGTGAGGTTAACAATGGAGTGGAATAAATACATAAATAAACATTTTAGCACAATTTTTATCCGTAAGTCGATGGTTCATATTCGATTTGAAGAAAATATAAATACTAATAAAGGTCATCGCTGACATTTTTTAAATCAAGCAGTACGCATCACAGGTGACCGTCACTTTTCCAAACAAGCGGTGGGAGTCACCGATGCCTGACACTTTCAATAAAACTGTGGGGGGTTAGTGATGACCGCCACTTGCTATAACCAAGTCGCGACCGACACTTTCAAGCAAGCTGTGTTGGGGTCACCGGTGACCGACAGTTAATCGATTACGCCGTGGAGGCCACCGATGATCAATGCTTTCCCCTCAAGCTGCGGGGGTCACCGGTGACCGACACTTATTCAATCATGCCGTTGGGTCACCGATGACCGACAGTTATTCAATCATGCTGTGGAGGCCACTGATGACTGATACTTTTTCACTCAATCTGTGAGGTTACCGGTGACTGACACTTATTAAATCATGCCGTGGAGTCACCGGTGACCGACACTAACTCAGTCATTTCGTAGGGGTCACCGATGACTGTCAATTTTTTAATCAAAGCTTGGAAGCCCCACGCTCTCATTTTAAAATCAAGCCGTATGATTCATCAGAGACCCCCACAATGACTAATCCGTTAACCTCGTTTTTATGTTGATATCTCCAGATCCTAGCAAACAACCTTCTGACGCGTATCCAACTGACAACAGACGATGATGGTTACGCACCAGCGACCCAAGAGGATCCTGTCACTGATGATGATGATGAATGGGTAAGTTCTTAAATGGTAACATTTTGTACGTCGGAACGTAAGGTCTTGGGTTCGATTCTCCTCCAGAGTCAAAGTACTCATCGTATATATTTTTGTTTACAACGAAAAAGTATATCAGTTGTCTAATATCCATAACACAAGCGCTTTCTTGTTTACTTTAGGACTAGATGACATTAGAGTTCACCTATACTTTAGGGACATGTTTTTTTTCTATAGGACAGCAGAGAGGGATGACGGCCCGCTTAGGATTTAGCAGTTACCTCGCCTATGGGTGTTTGCAATGCCAGTGGCACACGGAACACAACACAAGGTCATTATGGCGGCATACTTAAGACCAAAGGTGGTCGCCATCCAGACGGGCTTCAGGCCCTAACACGTAGCTAGGGTGGGTTGTTTTGTCGCCTTTTACGACAGACCGACCCCGGCCGCAGAGATTAGTATTCTTTCTCCGCCCCTGTACGGATAAGATGTTGCCTTATGAAAATAATCAGTAGATGACCTTGAGCTTCAAACTTGGACTGCTAGCTGCCAGGGTAATGTAGGCTATTCTCACATGTTCAACATCTAGAAATCTAGAAATAATAAGAAAGGTTTTCTCTTTTAACAATTCCGACTGAAAACTTTAAGGGACATTCGTGTATTCACCACTTTTTTGCTTTTCTCTGTTAATTATGGGGTAGGTGGAGAAAGATAGAGCAAGAAGTATTGGTAGGATTTGGTATCTAACGAACAGTATATCCATCTTAGGGCACAGGTTCGTCTCTCAAAGGGAGGCTCCTCTTCCCTCTGCTCTCGATGTTGGATGTTTCGTGCAACTTGTTGCGCAACATTCCACCGGCCGTTCACGAGTTGACGAACCTCAGCGTTCTAAACATAAGTGGCAATAAAGGTAATTGCAAGTTTCTAATAACCTTGAATAATAAAATGTTTTTAATAAAATAATAAATACATTAATAAAATTAATTTTCAATAAATTAATAATATGTAGTAATAAAATTTATTTTTGAAGTTGGAAACACTGCCCATAATACAAGCTCTCTGCTAGATGGAAAAAATTTATAGACTTTAAGCGCTTAATATAAAAAAAAAATCATAGTTCTCTTATTTATATAATAATAATAAAAACCCAGATTGTCCCACTTCTGGCATCGGCTCTATAGGGAACGAATTTCCATTACCGCCGGTATATGGCAATTGTGCTATTATATGCACATTAGATGAGAAAAACTGCTGAAGCGGTGCATGTCCTCGTGGGATTCGAATCCGAAATTGATGATTAATGAATATAAATTTGACGTGTGATTAAAAAAATCGAACTGTCAACTATGAATAAAATAAACACGTGTTTAAAATCCGTAAAACATTTAAAAAGGCTGTCGTTGAGAAATAATGATGTATATGAGAAATAATAAAAATATTTCCTTTCTTTAAACTGATAAAACTTCAGCAATACGCTGTAGGTGTAATGATCACCAAAACTTTATAGGGGAGGACTTTAAATTACAATAAAATAATGACAGGAGAAGTAAACTGAAATGATAAAATAATAAGAGAATATTATGAAAACAGATATTTAAAATTCCAGACATAACAGACCTACCACCCCAAATGGGTCTGCTCTCCCGTCTGTGGAATTTGAACACCGCTGGGTGCTCGCTGGTGGAGCCCCTCCGCTCCATGGTCAGTTGTGGCAAATATAAGAGCATGGATATCGTGGGATACTTGAAATCAGTATTGCATGAAGCGAGGCTGTATGCTAATATGAAACTCATGATTGTTGGGCTACAAGTAAGTTTCATACCAATGTATTGATTATTGAATAAAAGTAGATATGTTGAATAAAGTTCAATGACTTGTTGAATATAGTTGAATGAGTTGTTAAATACATTTGAGTGGCATTTTGAATGACTTGTAAAATAAAATGAATAATTTGTTAAAGAAATTGTTGAATTAAGTTGAATGAAGTTGTATGACTTGTTGAATATAGTTGAATAAGTTGTTAAATACATTTGAGTGGCATTTTGAATTACTTGTTAAATAAAATTGAATAAATTGTTGAATAAAGTTAAAGAAATTGTTGAATTTAGTTGAATGAAGTTGAAAAATTTGTTGAAAGGTTAATTGTTGTGTGAAAAGTTTAATTAGTTACGTAAAATCAACTATATTTTTTTAAATATGTAAATTGTCTATTAATAAGTTTTAATTATTCTATTAGGGTATAGGAAAGACAAGTCTACTGGAATGTTTAAGACAGGAGTCAGCTATCCAGCATAGGAGGAAACCTACCGATGTGAGTCGCTGTTTTATTTTTAATGATGGTTCTTTCTGGATTTTTATTTATCAGTTTGGTGTAGTTTTTCTGGATTAAATAATTGCCTTAAATGGTCAGAATATCCGTCCCTTTTGTAAACATCTATATTTAATATTTTTAAAGGATAACACTAGCTTTTCTTGTCAGGATTTAAGCAGGCAACGGAAGGTCAAAAATCTCAGCTCCCGTGTGCTGCTTGTTGATACAGCAACAACGCTATTGTTCAGTTTGAGATTTAAGACGAAGGATACGAGCCGTGCAACTTGGATAAATTGTTCTTAACTTATAATGGGTTGTCAGTATTTAATATATTTAAACTATTAAAGCTGCACAGCAACAGTATGGTTGAAGTCAGTCAGTCTTGCTCGTGGTAAAGAGTTCATATACATAAGTGAGGGACATGTCACGTCTGGAGTGGAGACCGTGTTTTGGTAACCGTGGTATAGACCCCCCAGAGCGATGGGCTGACGTCCTACGCAAGGTGGCCGGTCGAGGGTGGATCAGTCAACCATTGTCTACTGTCGGATGGCTAGAGGTCTACGACAGTGGACAATGATTGGTTGACGACGACTAATATATAAACAAAAGTAAACTTCTCCCCCAGCATTGGGCGAAGCGTATGGGCAACAAGTCTTCGAGGCGCGGTAACATGTCCACGGTTGGGGTCGACATCGGTACCTGGGTGTACGAGAAACACAGGTCTACGAGGGGACCTGTCACTTTCAGGACCTGGGACTTCGGGGGACAGCAAGAGTATGTATAGACTTGGAACCCCGTTTTCGAAATCATAAAATTTTTGGCGCGTTTAAAAAAAATTACGATGCGATTTGAAGTTAGCTGATAACTGTTTCTCAAGTTTCCGTGAAAACTTGTAACTATATTCACAGTAGTTTCTCAAATATTCATCAATCTACAACACGTGTTTTATATCAGTGGAAATTAAAATGAATTACATTAATTCATAAATAGGTATATATTATAGTATGTATGTATGTGATTTTAAATTATATATGGTGGTGAATGATAGGCCATTGTAAAAGTTCGTAATAAAAGTGACTTTAAAAAAAAAAAAAAAACTTTTAAAGTGCTTTTATAGATTTGATGTTAATTGTTGATATGTATTTTTTATTTAATTATTTTATCATTCCTTAAACACCAAAGAGTTTTTGCATACGGGATGAAATCTTTAGCTATTTTTTTAACACGCTCTTATTAGCTTCATACGTATGTTAGTATGTGCCTATGTAACGGAACCTTTGAACATGATTTTGACCCCATTCAAAACGTCAGATTAACTCGAAATTTGGCACACTTATCAAGGACCGATGACAATGCAATAATTTATATAGTTTGTATCATTATCCTTACCAGGATCTTCAGGATTAGTGAATTTTCGGACTGGTTCTCGTCCGAACATCGAAGTTAAGTAGGGTTGGGCGCGGTCAGTACTTGGATGGGTGACCGCCTGGGAACACCGCGTGACATTGGCTTTTTGCTCTTTTTTTTTAAAGAAGTGTAACTTCTTAAGTGCGTGCGCATAAGTACATACACACGTATTTTTTTTTTGTAAACTTCGCCTTGATGGAATTTTTCTGTTTAGATATTACGCGACACATCAGTACTTTTTGTCACGTCGCTCATTGTATTTGGTGGTGTGGCGAGCGACGGATGGCAGGAAAGGTCTCGCCGGGGCCCTTGACTGGCTAAGGTTAGTTTTATATTTAAAAACAACACAATTTTTGTACACGGAAGTAGTCATTAGGCTGGCACGTATCCTCCCATCCCCACCACCTCCCCTCACGCATTTCATCTTCGGCCCATCTATAAAAAATTGTATGCCCTCTAAAACGCCAATTTTATCCATACTGGAGCGGAGAAAGGATTCTGATCTCTGCGGCCGGGACCTTTGGTATTAAGTATGCCGCCATAATAACCTTGTGTTGTGTTCCGGCATTAGTGACCCAAGTTCCTGCGTGTTCGCGATGCCACTGGCGTTGCAAACACCCGTAGGCGAGGGTAACTGCTAAATTCTAAACAGGACGTCAGCCAGACGTCACAGAATAAAAAAAAATAAGTGACAATTAACAGTGCCCTCTAGTCGCAAATAAGTAGCATAGCATTTATGTTATGCATACTGAAGTAGGTTTATTTTTTTTATTGCTTTGGTGATCATCTAAGTATTCTATACAGGTCAATACAAGCTCGAGCTCCCGGTTCGCCTGTGATTATGGTCGCCACTCACTACGACCAAGTGGCTAATGTAAGTTGTAATTTTTTTTATATGATATTAAGAAAATGTAAATAGAATTTTCTTCTTCGGAAGATAATAATGGACCATAAAGCACCACTGCATGGACCTTGCTGCTACTCTAACGCCGCACCTCTCGAGATGGTTACGAAATGGGTGGAGTGGAGTACGTTTGAGCGGGGGGAGCGACGCGCACACAGCAGCCTCGCCACTATGGAGAAGATGAGACCTGCCCTCGCTTCGTCGTTTGGATAGGCGTTATGGCTCCCTGATCTTCCGCCTGCGTCATGCGGAATGTCACTTATCAATAAAGTTTTTCCTCGATGATAAGAAACCTGTGTGTTATACTTCTTTGGCGTATTAAAAAATACCGACAACTAACTAAATGCACTTGAAAGTTTTTTAGAGATATAAGTCACTTTTATCACGCATTCTTACAATGGGCCCATGGTGATTGATGATATCCATCGCCTTGTATAATTTAAAATAAATATATTATTATCTCCACTGATATAAAACACGTGGTTGTAGATTTATGAATATTTGAGAAACCACTGTGAATATAGTTAAGTGTTCTCACGAAAACTTGAAAGATGGTTATTAGCTAACTTCATATCGTATCGTAAAAAAAATTCTTGCATCATTTTTTTTTCCAAACGCGCCATGACTTCCAAAAACACAGGGTGAGAAACTCAAACGTTCCCCCATGGGGAACAGTCAGTATACTTTGTGCACTTGGACAAATCGATCTTTACGAGCTGGTTTCGATGTTCTCCTTCAGATCACTTTAAGGTTTACACAAGGGGTCCGCTTTCCGACTTTTCATTTTCCACTTCCCTGATAGTAAGTCCATTGTTGTAATCCATCCAACAACCCACTGTGAAGACCAGTGTGAAGAATAGGGCCACCCCGAGTCACTCCAAGGGAGTTGTATAAGACGACTGATGGACAACTCCTTCTGCTAGCTCACATGCAGCAAGGGAAAGACACCATTCGCTTTTTCCTTTTGAGGTTGGAAGGCCAGACGGCACTCGCTTCCGGAAAAACTAATACCCCACTTAGGGAAAGGTCTTGTTGCTTCAAGGGATGCCGATCAATAATATAATATTTTCTACATAGTAGGGCCGCTAGCCCGTCTGGATGGCGACCACCTTTGGTCTTAAGTATGCCGCCATAATGACCTTGTGTTGTGTTCCGGCATTAGTGACGCAAGTTCCTGTATCCGTATGGGACAGCAGCGTGTTCGCGATGCTACTGGAAATTTATGTAATTGTTGTAATTAATTACAAATTACAGTGTAATCTACCCGAGAACGAGAGTCCAGATTCTCTTCAAAGACTGATAAGATCCTCGATCATGGGTGCTCCTGATGCTGATAAACTTGGCCTTCCAAGAGTCTTGGATTCCATCGAGGTATTTAAACATTTTTGCGTGTCTATCTGAGTGTGTGTGTATTTTATTGTCAAAGTGAGTATCAGAGACAATGCGTATCTATGCCAGTGTGAGAATGAGTCAATGCGAGTATCAACGTACACGTAAACATCTATGAGGGGTGTTCATTTAATAGTGATAATACGATACCTTCTCCTTCGTAAGAAAAAAAATAAATACTGGCAGGTATAGCCCAGACATTATATATAATAATAATAAAAAAAAAATCAATTCCCTTATGTTTTTTAAAAATAGAAGTCATTTGTTTGCGTCGTGTCGGAACGTGTTCTTAAAAATGGATAAAATTGAAGTTCGCGCGGTAATAAACTATCTCTATGTGAATAATTTTACAACGAAGCTGGTAACTCAAGACTTGAGAACAACATTATTAGCCACGACTTCCGCACGGGACGCTCTACATCAGTAGTGACTGAACAAATGATTAAAAAAGTTGAAAACATTGTCTTGGCGGATCGTCGTGTTACTGTTTGTTTTATAGCAGCAAAAATGAAGATTTCTATAGGAAGTGTCCATAATATTATACACAACCATTTGGGTTTGAAAAAAGTGTCAGCGCTCTGGGTGCCCAGAATGCTTTCTGACGCGCAGAAACAAACGACACTGAGAATTTCTCAAAACTGTTTGGATTTGTTACAACTAGACCTTGACTGATTTTAGGCTTGTTTCATAACTATGGACGAAACTTGGCTCCACCATTATGACCCGGAAATATTTTATAACTTAAAGAACTTCAATGCAGTAATTTGTTTTTGCCGGGTCGCCGACTTTACGGGGTCCGCGCATAATTCACATTCGACAACTACGTCACAAGGGCTTTTGAATGGGAAATTCGCAGTGCCGAGCGTCTTCGAAAGCACTTGGTCCATCATTCCGTTGCGCTTGAATGCAAACACAGGCAGCTTGCGCACAATGCGACCATTAATCTTCATATATTTTGATGGTGGCTCACAGCAATCGTCCACTTAGCAAGTTAGAGGAATTGAGACTCGCTGCTTATTTTAATAACAATACATAACCTTCGGGGAAGGACATCGTGGCAAACAGGGATAGCACATAGGTGGAGGTGGATCTTCACAGCAAATTGTTCGCAATCTTCACTTCTTCACAGTAAGAATTAGACCACTAGAATTTTGATAATTTTGACGTATTTGATGAAATGAATAATTAATTATTTATTCGATAATGGCCATTCACTGGTTTCTTATATGAGGTATTTTTAACCAGGTTTCATGTTCTACACGCCACAATATGAGGCTACTAGCAGATATAATCTACTCAGTGGCTTTCAGTGTGAAGCCTCCAGGTAAGTCCAATAAATAGAACTATGTTTTTATCCGTGCTGGGACGGAGAAAGAATACTAACCTCTGCCGCCGGGGTCGGCCTGTCGTAAAAGGCGACAAAACAACCCACCCTAGCTACGTAACTTTGTGTTGTGTTCCGATATTAGTGACCCAAGTTTGTGTACACTTATGGGACAAAAGCGTGTTCGCGATGCCACTGCCGTTGCAAACACCCATAGGCGACGGTAACTACTAAATTCTAAGCGGGCCGTCAGCCTGTCTACTGTTCTGCAGGAATAAAAAAATGTTTATCAAATCATCTCTGCTATTCTTCTCACTTCAGGCCCTACTAACTACCTATCGTAAAAGGCGTGTAATATATTTCTTTTAGTACTTTGGGAAACTTTCTGACCGAATTCAATCGTAACAATTCTATAATAGTATTTTTTTATTGCTGTAAGACAGCAGACAGGCTGACGGCCTGCTTAGAATTTAGCAGTTACCGTCGCCTATGGGTGTTTGCAACGCCAGTGGCATCGCGAACACGCTGCTGCCCCGTAATGGTACAGGAAATTGGGTTACTAATGCCGGAACACAACGCAAGGTTATTATGGCGGCATTATTAAGAACAAAGGTGGTCGCCACCCAGACGGGCCAGGGGTTTTACGACAGGCCGACCTCGGCCGCAGCGGTTAGTATTCTTTCTCCGCCCCTGCACGGATAAGTGTTGTAGATTTATGAATATTTGAGAAACTACTGTGAATATAGTTACAAGTTTTCACGGAAACTTGAGAAACGGTTATCAGCTAACTTCATATCGCATCGTAAAAATTTTACTCATAATATTTTTATAAATAAAAAGTCATCTTCAAGAACACGTGGAATTCTTACTCTGTGGTGGGGATTGGTTATTCTTCGATGAACAATTTGACAGGTTCAAAGGAACCTCTGTTGGAACAGCGCGTGCCAGCCACGTATCTCGCCTTAGAGGAGTGCGTGACTGCCCTCGCTGCTGAACTAAGGGAGCCAGTGCTGAGGCACGACGAGTACAAGCGTCTGGTGAGTATTATACCAATGTGTTTTTTATCGCTGTGGAAATGGTGGACAGCCTGGTGGCCCACTTAATAGTAAGCAGTTAACGTTGCCTATGGATGGCGACGACAGGGGTCCGCTTAAGGACGCACACGCACGCGCACACACAGAGACACACAGACACACACACACAGACACACACACACACACACACACACACACACAGAGACAGAGAGAGAGGGAGAAGGAGAGACACAGAGAGAGGGAGAGACAGAGAGAGAGGGAGAAGGAGAGACACAGAGAGAGGGAGAGACAGAGAGAGAGGGAGAAGGAGAGACACAGAGAGAGGGAGAGACAGAGAGAGAGAGAGAAGGAGAGACACAGAGAGAGGGAGAGACACAGAGAGAGGGAGAGACAGAGAGAGAGAGGGAGAGACACAGAGAGAGAGAGGGAGAGACAGAGAGAGAGAGGGAGAGACAGAGCGAGAGAGAGAGAGAGAGAGAGACACACACACCGCCGATATATATCGATATTTATCGAATTTCCAATATATTGTTGAAAGCCTAATTAAGAGGTTGTCCTAGGACGCCTCCCAGCCCGATAGTCCGATGACCTGCGCAAGCTGGTTGGGGCTGGATGGGAAGAAAAAGGACTGGAAAGGATTTGTGGCGCGAACTTGCGGAGGCCTATGTCCAGCAGTGGGTGACGTAAGGCTGATGATTGATTGCCCAGACACAGTGCAGCCAGATCTTGGGTAAAATGAACCCCAGCTCAACCATGGGCCCAGGCTGTCATAATGAAAGGGGTGTCGGTCCTGAAAGCATTTCTTTCAGAGCCCCTTGCTTTACTGTTCGTGTCTCAATAGGCGAATATAGGTAAAATTTAATAACTTGTGCAAGGAACGATACTTTACAAAAACGCATGTTACCACCTTCCGCAGGTGACTCAGTATATGCAGCAGAAGAACCACAGGATGTTCAGGGACGCGGCCGAACTTCACCAGGCCACCATGTTTTTACATGAAAACGGTGAGTTTTTTTTTATGTAAACCTTCTTTGACTTGACCTAGACATTCATTCTTTTACGTCACTCGACACCTTGACTTATACTTCTATGTTAAGATGGATTTGAAAATGCCATCCATTTTATATTTTTCCTCCGTTTAGGAGCGGCTTAAGATTAATGAACCTCTGCAGCCGGGATCGCCTTGTCGCAAAAGGCGACAAATAACCCTAGCTAGATGTTAAGGGTCCAAGTCCGTTTGTGCGGCAACCACTCTTGGTGTCTAACTACGCTGCCATAATCACTTTGTGTTGTGTTCAGTTGACTACAGAATATTCGCTGTTCCCCTGACTCATGAAACAGCTATGGGCGATGGTAACTGCAGTTAATTAGGTGGGCTACTAGCCTGTCTGCTGTTTTACAGCAATAAATTACTACTACTAATAACCGATGACTGACAAAGAGTAACAGACTGGCTGTGTAGTGTGAAAGAAAGAGTGCCATGTGTTCGATCCTTGCATAGAGGTTATTTGAAATCCCGCCTCCTGATTTTTGTTATCTACCCTCACGGTGAGGTAAATGATGAAAGCGAGGGTGGGACGAAAATAATATGATAGTAACGCGTGAGCTTCTAATTCTAAACGCACGGGACGGTCGCGTTCGACCTCCCTTCAGTTACTCCAAACCAGTGTTTTTCAATCTGTGGGTCGCGAAGCCTTACTCGGGAGGTCACCGGTAAATGGAGAAAACTCTCGCCCGCGAAGACAATGCGGTGTGGCAACGCCGCGAAGTTAGGTTCGCGCAAACTGGCGTCCAAGTCAAAGCCGCACGCAGCCTTACCAACTTACCTCGTACTTACTCTCAAAGCTGTCGCGGATTCTTACAGAATGTAAGTCTTAATAATGAATATAGGTACCAAAATAGAGAAAATCATAAATGTAGCCTTATAAATTACTTACAAACTTTTTGTCTCTCTATGGCCCAAGATGGTCGCCAGAATTTTTCAACCCTTAAAGGGGTCGTGTATTCAAAAAGATTGAAAAACACTGCTCCAAACCATTAGCCGTGCCATAAAATTTAATGATCTGAACCGTACCGGGAAGGGGTGGAATCAAGGTCAGTGCGAATTTCTTTGTCCACTGCAAGGTATCGCATCTCTCTAACCACCACTCCTCTCCCCTCCTCTCTCATACAGTCCACTGCTCTCGAGCTATCCTTCTCATTCCTGTACGGTGCAATCTCGGTCCGCGACCGGCATCGTACACCATGTTATATGTAAATAGTGGTAGACGAAAGAAAAGATAATACGGTGAAAAAGGGTGTGAATGACGGCTAACAGAGGAAAGTGAAAGGAGAAAATATTGTGCTGACCCTACATAAATGAAGAAAGAAGACTTACTTAAGGCTAATGCCTTTATCTCATTTTGCAATCAAACACCTATAGGCCTTGTTTTCTGTGCTTGTGCAATAAAAGAGGCTCGTCTTGATACTGGATGTTCCGCTTCGTCGCAAATAAAATGTCAATTTCGGTTGACCAGGCGTGCTCCTGCACTACGACGACGCGACCTTGAAGGAGCTGTACTTCCTTCGTCCGCAGTGGCTTTGCGACGTGCTCGCCCACGTCGTGACCGTCAGGGAGATCAATCCGTTCGCCAACAGTGGTAAGTTGTATGCCATCATTGTCAGCCGCTTTCCGGCCTTTATGAATATAAAAAATTAAAATGTTTTTTATTATTTTATTTATGTAGGACAATAAACATTTGACGGCCCGTTTAGAATTTAGCAGCTACCGTCGCCTATGGGTGTTTGCAACGCCAGAGGCATCGCGAACACGCTGCTGTCCCATAAGAGTACAGGAACTTGGGTCACTAATGCCGGAACACAACACAAAGTTGTTATGGCGGCATACTTAAGACCAAAGGGGGTCGCCATCCAGACGGGCTTAAAGCCCTACCACGTAGTTAGGGTGAGTTGTTTTGTCGCCTTTTACGACAGACCGACCCCGGCCGCAGAGGTTAGTATTCTTTCTCCGCCCCTGCACGGATAAAGAACTTATAGACCAGAGTGGTTGCCATCCAGACGAAGTTGAAGCCATACATACCACTTTGGGTGGTTTTGTCTCATTTTACGTCACGTATGACTTACTCCCCCCTGCAAGAAGATAAATAATGGACAGATTTATTATCTTAAATAAGTTTGCTGATCATGTATGTATAATAGGAATAATGAAGATCGAAGACTTGGCGCACGTGTTCAAGGCCTCCCCTATGCTGGCGCGGGGGGAGGAGGCCAGCTCCTTAGGGGTATCTCTACTGAATAAATTCGAATTGGCGCTATGCTGGGATGCAAGGGTTCTCCTGGTTCCACCTTTGCTTCCGAATAATGAACCACCTACTCCTCAGGTACGCGATATTTGATTTAACGAACCCGTAGGTTTTAGCTACTTTCGACTCTGCAGACAAGACATGTTTGGACTTCGCGTGCTGGGTGGTGGATATATTCTTCCTATAAATGCGACTCATGCCCACTGCGTTTCAGATCTATTCAAAGTGACTGTAGCCAGATCTATTCCTGTTCGGCGAACTTAGATGAACAAAGAAGTCAAATGTTTTGTTCCTTCTTTCTGCCTTAATCCCTCCCCTCTCCTCTATTAGCCGTAATCTCAACATTCACAACCCTTTTCGCCATATTATGTTTTATTTCACCTTCTTTGGATGAATTGGGCAATCTTTTCATCTGTTCTTTGGTCTTCTCCTGTTCTAATAACAAGGGGAATATACTCACTGTGCTTTCACAAGGGATGGTCTTGATGTATAGGTTTCTTTTTTTTTTCTTCAGCAGCAAGAAAGACTACCTGATCTATCTTAAATCTATTTCTTTTAATCCGTGACCATTCAGGTTTACACGAGGGAACAACCGAGCTTTTATTTTTTACTGACCTAAGATTTCTACTCCACTCTATAGTATTTTAGCGACACGGGGTCAGTACTTTAGTGCATGGTTCACCATTTTGGGTTATAAGTGAAACACCAGCAGTTACTGAATACTGAATATTTATTTCAAAATTTGTGTTCTTTTTATATGGTTTGGCTGGGGTTCGTCGAACAATCGGAAGCGTTGGAAATGTTTGTAGTGGTACCCGAGATTAGTTTCAAGAAATTGCTTGAGGCCTCATCCGTCGGCGTCGGAGTGTTCATGTATCATATGTATTTATTTACAAAAGTATATGTGTAGTATATCAGTTGTCCAGTACCCATAACACAAGTGCTATGCAAATTAATTTGGGACTAACTAGATGGCGTTGTGTGAAATGTCATAATATATTTTTAATTAATGCCGGAACACAACACAAGGTTACTATGGCGGCATACTTAAGACCAAAGGTGGTCGACATCCGAACAGGCTTGGGGCCCCCTACCACGTAGCTAAAAAATGTCTAATAATATCTTCGGCAGCTGCCCGTCCGCTGCCGGTCTTGGTGCCCCTCGAACCGCGGAACTCCTCGTCGCGCGTGGCCCGGGGGTGTCAGCCCCCAGATTTCCACCATGCCCGACATCAGGCAGACAGACTCACCAACTCTCATACGTAAGTATGTGTAGTGTGAAAACTACTAACAGCATGCCATATAGATTTTTATTTAAGTTACAGGATTCGATTTACGTACAACCAATAGCTGCTATAAAAAAAATTAACAGCCATATAGCATCCCACTACTTGACTCGCCCCCCCCCCCTCCCCCCCTCCAAAGGAAATGGACACTATACCCGCCATGTTTGTCTAATGCCTAGTTTCTCAACCGGTGGGTCGCGACCCCTAGGGGGGTCGCGTTTTTTATTAAAGGGGGTCGCAGTCTGTTGAAAAATAATTTAATAATAGCTTCCCTTCGCTAGTTCTTCGCCTAGCCAGACCCAATACCA
The DNA here is from genome assembly GCA_963693495.1 of Malacosoma neustria. Taxonomy (NCBI): domain Eukaryota; kingdom Metazoa; phylum Arthropoda; class Insecta; order Lepidoptera; family Lasiocampidae; genus Malacosoma; species Malacosoma neustria. The sequence goes on from OY856401.1 coordinate 7,340,967, forward strand.
GCGCGAAATTTTTTTACAATTAAAATATTAAACAATTCAAATATTATTATAATTTTATAGTACGGGGTCGGGAGATTTTTTACTTAACTTTTTGGCTTTTTTGTGGGTCACGACATAAAAAAGGTTGAGAAACGCTGGTCTAAGGCAATGCAAGTCGATATGCAAGTCTCCCCACGGTGATTTCCTTCACCGTCGATACATGGAAATTATGCTATTAAGTGCACATTAGGCGTGAAAACCTACGTAAGTGGTGCAAGCCACCATGGGATTTGAACCCATGACCTTTTTAGAATTGTCTTCGAGTGTATTACCACTGAGCTACCAGGTACCCTTACTGTAATGCTTACTTTTAAATAAATAAAAACATTGTACAATTGATACAGCGCCATCTAGCCTCAATACAAGCAGCAGAACTCTTGTGATATGGGTACTAGACAACTGATGTACTAATATAAATTTTTTTTGGTAATGTCATATTATGCTGAATGAAGAGCTGCAAGATGATGAAACTGATGTGGATTAATTTGGTTTCCAGAGGACATTCCTCTGACCTCCCCACCTTGAAAAATATTTAAAGTAACAAAAGGAGTCCTCCATTCGTCGCCTTTTACAACTTCCTTGGAAAATGATCAACGCACCTGTGACCGTTCAGACACGCAGAGGCTTTGGTTAGTATACCGTTGCAATTGCTGGCTGTCAGGAAAAAGATGGCCGCTGTACGTTAAAGCCGCCAAATTAAAACAATGAGGTTGAATTAACCACATTTGGTTTTCCCAGGAGTTCCAACTTCAAACTAGTGATCCGGTTTTATGGTATAAAATAAAATGACAACGTAGTCGAAATGTTTTTATGCCCTTGACATAAATTGTAACATCCTCGAATCTTCTCCAAACAGAGGAGCCTCCCAGCAGCATGTCGATCAGCGGCCGCTGCGGTCGTCATCCCTTGCGACGCGTACTGCTCCTCTCGTACGTGCCGTGCGGCTTCTGGCCTCGGCTGTGCACCAGGGTTTTGGCTGACGCAGCGCTGAATGATGCACCTCACCACCTGTACAAGCTTACGGCCGAGGTAGGAATACTTAGAAATCACGAATATGGCGTACTACTAGTCAAACATACCGTAAGTGCTTCAGAGGCTAGGCGAAGAGCTAGCCAAGGGAAATTAATATCAATGGATTTTTTTATTGATGTAGGACAGCAGACAGGCTGACGGCTCGCTTAGATTTTAGCAGTTACCGTCGCCTATAGGTGTTTACAACGCCAGTGGTATCGAGAACACGCTGTTGTCCCATAAGGGTACAGGAACTTGTGTCACTAATGCCGGCACAACACAACGTTATTATGGCGGTATACTTAAGACCAGCGGTGGTCGCCATCCAGACAGGCTTGCGGCCCTACCACGAAGCTACGGTTGTTTGACCACCATATGACACTAAATATTGACAAATTTAACGAGTGAAATTTAGGCGTCATGATTTAATTCGGCTCGAAGGACCAGCACTTATCAAATCATCTTTATTCTTTATTTACAGAAATACATGTGTTTAAGCTGTCATATTCATATTTTGAGCATATTTCTTGTCCGCCATGTATCTTATACTTCTTATTCTTGAAAAATTGGGGTTGGGGATGTTTTTATCTCATTTTTTTGCTTACATTTTTTTATTGCTGTAGAAAAGCAGATAGGCTGACGACCTACTTGGATTTTAGCAGTTACCGTAGCCTATGGGTGTTTGCAACGCCAGTGGCATCGCGAACACCCACACACGGTATAGGAGCTTGGGGCACTAATGCCGGAACACAACACAAAGTTATTATGGCGGCATACTTAAGATCAAAGGCCGGAGATGGCCTGTCATAAAAGGCGACAAAGCAACCCCAACTAGGTTTAACTTAAAGCCGCTAACAATCTTAACAGATAAATAAATAGGCATTGATAGTAGTGAGGGCAGTCCTTGCAATAATTACTTGGATGATTATCAAAAGTATGTAAAACGTGCAAAATTAAAATACTTTACCGATACTGGACATTTGTTTAGATGGAAGTTGACGACGTAATATCAAAAGCCTTCGACCTGACGTGGGGTTGGAAGCTGTGGAAGCGTGGAGTCAAATTATCTTGCGGATCGATCACTCTGGCCATGTTGAGGGAGATACCTCCAACCAGAGACGCCTTGGTGGATATACAACCCAACCATGGAGAGGGGAATGATCACCCTTATAGCAATACTCGGTGAGTTTCCTCATAAATATATCATTTTTATCATCGTTTATTTCAGCATCATCAACAACCCCTTCGATCTCATTCAGATCGTCTTTATTCACGACTATTATTTCACGTACATCATTCTTTACTATGTTATTTTCATATGTGGGATATTCATAAATGAATAATTCCAAGTGCATCGTTTTAGCGCTCACGGAATCAAACCGGCACTCGCATACCGACCGATTCACCTCGTTGAAAAATATCCACCAGTCTCGAATACCGTATCTTACTCTCGTAATAACTAACTCGTAAATTAGCAAATAGTAGCCTTGTGATCTGTCACAAGGCGTTACTTTTTAGAAATAAAACTGCCAGGCTGCTACATGTAGTTTTAATTAAAAATAATGATGGCAGTTTTATTTTGAAAATCAATTAATAGTAGGTAGGTCGAGTTTCGAACATAGATCACCCCAATGCTCATCAACGCAACGACTGATCTGTGTAGTAGATGTTCGACAGATTCGGCGGCGAAGAAGTGGCACGTACATGGCACGTGCGGTTACCCTTCACGGCGGGCTGTAGACCCCCAACCGTGGGCACACGAGGCGTGTCGTCGATACGGCCTTAAGTCGGGTTGCAGGAACTGTTCTAGGCCTGGAGTAAACCACAATTCGGGGTATCAATTACTTCGATAATGGTCGGATTTTGCATAATCAGAACAAAATACCATAATATTTTAAATAGAATTGATGCGTGTCCGCGCTTTGAGATGCGTAGGCGTGGCGAGTGGCGAGTGTCGCTCATATTCACTCGTTCAACGGTCTTACAGACGTGAACGTGTGAACGGAACGTTACAGCCCTCTGATTACATGTGTGAACCTTATGTACTGTGGACATATAATTGTATAAATAATAAACTGTGTTTAGTGGTGACAGTGTTGTGAACAAATACAGTGGTAAGGTGCCGCGTTACAACTTCTTTGGTTTATTTCTTAAATTTGGAATAGCAGATTCACTTAGTTTCTTTAGAGTATCGGGATTAAATTTTGGAGATGAGGTGCGTTGGGTTCTTCGTGCCCGCTCACAATGTGTGCAGGAGATAATTGGCAAATTAATTGTTCTAAAGGTTCAGAGAATTTGTTTACTATTACTAATATTTCCCGACGATGAGATCCTTGCTTAAAGGGTATTTGAAATCCCGCTTCCTGATTTTTGTTACCTACCCTCACTCTCGGTGAGATAAATGGTAAAAGCGAAGGTGGGACGAAAACAGTATAAGTAGTATCGTGCAAGCTCCAAAACACGTGGGATGGTCGACGTTCGACCTGCCTGAAATAGTATCGCGTGAGCTCCTAAACGCGCGGGATGGTCGTCGTTTGAACTCCCTGAAGACCATTATCTGCGCCGCGCGCTGTGCGCAATTGGCTTCAGTTACTCTCATAGGCCGTGCCATAAGATTGTGTGTTCAGTGTGCGTGACATTTAGCTGGTGCCGTGCAACAGTTCCTCCGCGAACGGACCTAAACCGAAACGGGAAGGGGTGGAATGTGCGAATTTCTTTGCCCACTGCATTTTTTTTAGGTTAAAATTCAACATCTATGAAATGGATCATGTAAAATATTTTTTCATTTATTTTCTTATCATGCAGTTAGCATGTAGCATGAAATTTTCTACTTAATTTACTTGTTTAACATTTTGGTCTCAGACTTCGGGTCCGTCAAGAGGGCGCCTGGTGTGAATTGGACGTGCAGTCCTCCGCATGCGTGGAGATATTACTACCAGCTGAAGTTTGTGTGGTCAAAAGGGATGACGGGTTGCCCATTGCTGGCTATCAAGTAAGCATTTTACCATAACTGTAAAAATTATGCAACCTTTCGAGCAGGCTCAAAGAAGGTCTAGGAGATTGAAGAATATGGCGCTCTAGTCACTCAGCTACCGAAGCTATAAAAAAATTCGCTAATTATTAAGCAAGAAAATGCTAATTTGAAAAGAAAAATTTTTGTCCTCAGAGCATTAGCCTGGAACCAAACCCTGAGACATTGGCGAAAGTGCTCGCTTTACTCTCAGATCATGTCGATTTACTCCTTGAAGACTGGTATCCATCTTTGGGTGAGTTATTATTTTAAGAAATCCTTAGCTCCCATATCCCACCAAAATCTATGCCATTAAGTGGTAAAACTAACACAAACGCTCTACTTTTTGCTTTGGTGATAAATGGTGCTGTATCAATTGTTAGAAAGAAAAAGAAATATAGATGAAACGAAAAACTAACACCAAAAAGAGAGAAACATTTATAAATAGGATTTAGCGCCTGCGAGAGAATGAGATAGAATTATTATCCGTGCAGGGGCGGAGAAAGAATACTGATCTCTGTGGCCGGGGTCGGCTTGCTGTAAAAGGCGACAAAACAACCCACCCTAGCTACATCTGGATGGTGCCCACCTTTGGTCTTAAGTATGCCGCCATAATAACCTTGTGTTGCGTTCCGGCATTAGTGACCCTAGTTTCTGTACCCTTATGGGACAGCAGCGTGTTCGTGATGCCACTGGCGTTGCAAACACCCATAGGCGATGGCAACTGCTTAATTCTAAATAGGCCGTCAGCCTGTCTGTTGTCCTACGGCAATAATAAAAAAGAATACAAGAATACAGTATTCCCTATATTCGTCTCCTCTTTGTTGAATTTTGTAGTGTTTATATACTAATTGCACCACACACACACACACGTTTTTTAATATCTCGGACTGTGGTTATTTTAAGGGGAACAGCAGACAGGCTGACGGCTCACTTAATAGTAAGCGGATACAGTCGTCTATAGATTGTGACGTTAAGGGAATCGCGAACACGCTGCTGTCCCAACGCGTCAAGGAACTTGGGTCACTCATGCTGGAACACAACATAAGGTTATTATGGCGGCATATTTATGACCAAGGGTGGTTGCCATACAGACGGATTGTTTTGTTGCCTTTTACGAAAGGCCGACTCCGGTCGCAGGGGTTGGTATTCTTATTCCGCCCCTGAATTGAAAACAGTTGTCATGTCTGTAACGTACCCTATACATACACATACATACATATAATCACACCTCTTTCGACCGCTTCTTTCCACTTGCTACGATCCTTACATACTTGTTTCTCTTCGTCCACTTTCATTATTCCCTTCATACATGCCCTTCGGTTTAGGGTACTCTTGACCTGGCCTTTTTTCAAGACGTCCCTGATCTGGTCTCGAAACGTCCGCCTAGGTTTACCCCTTCCAACACTTCCATTCACACTCGCCTTATACACTTTTTTCGTCAATCGTTCTTCATTCATTCTCTCGACATGGCCAAACCATCTCAGCATACCTTTCTCAATTATTGCCGCCGACCGACTAAAACCGAACGATAACCAAGCACAGTTATTCTGCGTCGCTATAAAGCAAATAACTGAAAATAACCATGCCTTCTCTTTCCCTTCCTATGTCCATAAGCATAAAAAGAGATGGAGCAAAAATTTATTTATGAATAACATTGTGTTGTGGATATATACCGATACCGGCAACGGTTATCAATATCGATATTGAGACTGAATGAAGGTTAGATAACCGTTACAAGAAATAGCCAATAACGAACATGTCTCCAACCCACTAAAATAAGTATGGCGGTGGAGTATAAATTTGTTTTGTCTCAGGCACACGCTTCGTCCACACTTCCGAGGGTAGATGTCTCATAACTCGCGCAGTCCCGTGTCCCGCTTGTCTAAAGGACGCGCAAGCACAGCAACTGGAACAAAACGATAGAACGGAAACTCAGGTATAATTTTAGATTTGTCTTTTACTGGAAATCTTTTGTTGTTATTTTTGAAGTTATACCTCTTTTGGCGCGTTTGGATAATATTATGAACTAGCTGTGCCCGCGACTCCGTCCGCGTGGAATAGCGACTTTGGGCAGATTTTTTTTGGATATATCTTATGTTTATTTTGGATTACAAACCCTATAAACCCTAAAATATAAATGAAATATGCAAACAGTCAGTATTATCGAGTGCCACTGTTACGCCATGCGCTCCGGAATACGTGCGTTCGAACCTTCATAGTTCAGCCTAAGCTAAACCCTATTTCATATGATTGATGATATAAATCTGAGGTCAACTTAAATTGGAATATAAAATTTCCGAAACTTATCATTTTTAACAAAAACTATTTTTTTTTTCTAAAATAAAAATAGCCTAAGTTACTCCTTGGTACATCAGCTATCTGCCAGTGAAAGTCCCGTCAAAATCGGGGCAGTCATTTCAGAGATTAGCCGGAACAAACAGACAAAAATTGTAAAAAATATTGTCTTGGTATATGTACCGTGTATACATCCGAATGCACTTAGTAAAAAGCGGTTATTTTAATATTACAAACAGACCCTCCAATTTTATTTATTTGTATAGATGTTAAATTTTTACGATGCGACATGATGAGTTAACTACTGTCTCTCAAATTCGTAACTATATTCACAGTAGTCCCTCGAACATTCTAAAATCTACATAATCTTCTAGCCTTTCAAACGTGTTGAAATCGGTAATGGGGAACCTAGAAGATTAAGGCTGTCTGAAGAGTCTAGGACTTCGGACGGTGACAGCGGCGTCGGAGCAGAGTCCAACGGTAAATATTTGAAAATACAGTGTAAACTATAATAGCGAAAGGGACCGTGTATTTTATTGCGTTATAAAGAGTTTTCGTTAAACGGAGAATGGAAATAACAATATAATTTTACAAATAAGTTATTTTTGTTTGACGTTTTTTACTATACCAATATTTTAATTGCATCTTTAGATGGTTTTTTTTCATATCTTGGGATGTAGTGGAATCATCTTCGTTGAATAATTAGTTACATCAAATAAATTAACATATTTCTAAGTTAGAAGCTCATTAATGTTTATTGGGGTCTAAATAACGATGTATTGTTTCGCTATTGAGAGCGGTTGCCACGCTATAAAGAGTGTATCGATACAAGGGTAACAATGTAGATCAAACAAACCTTACTTATTTATACGTTTTAATTAGTTCTTCGTTAATTAGAAATTCGTTATATAGAGTTTACATTGTGTTTAAAAAATTATTGAATTAATTTATGTGTCTTGAGGAGGTTTGTAGTTGTGCGCCCATCACGGCAAAACTACTGGATAAATTTCAATTACATTGCCTATTTTGAACACACTTGAGCCTTATCTTTTTTTATTGCTGTAGGCCAGCAGACAGACTGATGGCCCGCTTAGAATTTAGCAGTTACCGTCGCCTATGGGCATTTGCAATGCCAATGGCATCGCGAACACGCTGCTGTCCCATAAGGGTACAGGAACTTGGGTCACTAACGCCGGAACACAAGGTTATTATGGCGACATACTTAAGACCAAAGGTGGTCGCCATCCAGACAGGCTTGGGGCCCTACCACGTAGAATATCTGGAAAAAAAATATTGCGATATCTTCATTTAATAAAAAGTTTTAAGAATGTGTGTTTTCTTGCCGCGGAGAAGTGATGTAGCGCGCATGCGTACGAAAACTCATATTTTTTCGATTTTACTTCTGTTATTCGTTCAACGTAGTGGTTGAGAACGGCTAGTATCAAATAAATAATAGAGAACAGTAACTTATTTGATTTCACATAAATATTTTGTCCTGTGTTAGAATCGAAATCACTGACGGCTGTTAGGCTTCTAATCTAAGAAGTTAAGGTGGATTTATATTTGTCTGACGTGTCGTTTCGTGACGCGTCAGAACGGTATCGATTTCATACATTTGTCGTAATGTCGTAATGTGTCGTGATGGCTTGTGTTGTGTCGCATCAGAAACGATCCCGGTTGAGTCAGAGCAGAGGGGCGGGGGACGGGGGACGGCGTCGTCATGACACGTCAGACAAATGTGCAAGTGCCAGTGTCGTGTTGTGACGCGTTAGAGTCGCCTATTTTCATGTTTGCTTTCAAGTATGGATGACTTAATTGAAATTGTACGACGATATAATGTGATTTATGATTATTATTATTTCGAAAGGTGGCTATGCTAGTCTGTTCTAACCCAGTATCACTGCGTCCAATTTAATGAACTATTGTGATCGCCACATTTACTATAGCTCATTGGCAAATCCTGCCTCGTTGATGTAACGAAGCAGTTTTTTGGCAGGAGCTGCACGTATCTCATCCGGTTCCAGCATGTGCTTTCCTAATATGAAACTACGTTTATGCATCAGCGAACAGCAGTAGCACAGCAGGTGCGGAGGCGTTTCATTCGTCTCATTACAGAATCTGCAGGCTTTGCTAACCCTGATCCCTATGATGCTGAGGTGCTTGCTTAGGCAACAGTGTCCGGTAAGCGCCTTCGTTAGGTTGCATAGCTGATTCCTGTTTAGTGCTAGTACTTCAAGCGCAAGTTTGCGATTTTAGGCTTTTACTAGCACCTTGGAGTGATTTAGGCCTGGAATTGTGATTTATGATACAAAATTAATTTAAATTTCTCTTTTTCTATTGATTGAATGAATCCAATATCTTCTTCTCTTTCTTTCTTTTGTTAACAAAGTTGCCAGCATCATAAATTGAATATCTTCTTCATAATCTGAATCAGAATCGGATAGATCATAGGATAGCATTGAAAACATGTCACCTCTCCTAGAGCTGGGGCTGTATTGATTCAAAATATCGTCAGAAGGCGTCAGAACACGACACGTCACGACACATCAGATAAATATAAATCCACCTTTAACTAAACCAGCTGCGTTTAAATTATCTTCTATGTCCCTTTCTACATCATCCACCAATTCCTTTCCAGCTTCTTCTCGTATTGGCTCCGTGGAAGGAATAATCAACAGCGACTTCCACATCTCCATTGTCTACGGATGGACTGTGGAGGAATGCATTCTGAGTGCTTGCAGTTCGAAGCCGCTGCACTGTGGACACCACGCCGACATTAAGTTGCGCCACATCGCGCCTGATACGGTATGTGATCCCATTAGAATCAAGGCTTTTTCTCCGTGCAGTAGAAGATGACAAAACAACCCAAGCTACGTGGCAGCCACAGGTATGCCGCTATAATAACCTTATGTTGTGTTCCCGCATTAGTGACCCAAGTTCCTAAGATGACCGCTATGGGACTGCAGCGTGTTCGCGGTGCCCCTAGCGTTTCAAACATCCCCAGGTGATGATAATTGCTTACAGTTAAGACGGCTGTCAACCTGTCTTTTTTTATTGCTGTAGGACAGCAGATAGGCTGACGGCCCACTTAGAATTTAGCAGTTACCGTCGCCTATGGGTTACAGCCACTCCGAACCGCGTTTCCCCACGGTGGACTTGGGTCTCTCTTGGAGAACCGACCCTCCAGCCGGAAGCTGTTGTTTCTTCTCCCACGTAGGGTGGTCAAGTGCGCAGAGCCCCGACGCAATTCGTCACCGAAGCTATTTTGCAGGCAGATTACCCATGCCCCGAGGTAGCCTATTCTTATTGGCGAGGAACAGTAGACTTTCTATCCGTGCGATGGCGAAGAAAGAATACTGACCTCTGCGGCCGACAACCCACCTTTGGTCTTAAGTATGCCGCCATAATAAACTTGTGTTGTGTTCCGGCATTAGTGACCCAAGTTCCTGTACCCTTATGGGACAGCAGCGTGTTCGCAATGCCGCTGGCAACGTGTAAATTCTAAATGGGCCGCCAGCCTGTCTGCTGTCTGCCTGTAAGCAGGTTTCTTCACAATGTTCTCCTTCATCGTCGGTACATGGTAATTATGCTAGGATCTGCAATGTAATCGAAAAAAACCGCTTAAGCCGTGCATGAGTGGGGTTTGAACCCGGAACCTCTACATTATTCTCCGAGTGTAATAGGCTACCACATACCTATAGCTTATATGAATGAAGATTAACCAGGGGTATCTGAACGGGTACGGAAGAGTATGGGTGTATGATTCATTGCTAGCGCTTGGCTCACGTGCGCCATCTAGGGCTCTGCACCCGGATGCACCCTCATCCCTTAAACCCCCGAGTAAAGACGGCCCTGGTCTTTAAGTCAACGCGAGTGACGGGAGTGACGCGTAACAGCACACTTGTACCCCTTTTTGTGTCATAGATGTCTTCAGCGGCCTCCGGCGTCGTTGTCTTTACCCGATGACGCTTTGTCACAATATCGTTTCTTTTATACTCTTTAGCTTCTCCTTGATGTGGAAGAAGAGAAGCGTGCTCGTCGTGAGCAGATCATAATCGGTTCTGTAGCGGGCCGAGGTGCCTTCGGTACTGTATTATCAGCTACTTGGAAGAATGGAAAAGACTCAATCAGTGTAGCGTTAAAGGCGCTCCAGCCGGTGCCACCCCCAACTCCTCATGATACTGCTGCCATGAATGCTTATAAGGTAAGATTAGGTAAAAATTGTAAAATTTGCCCAGGGATACAATCCAGGTGGTGAGGCCCCAAACCTGTTTGGATGGCAACTACCCTTGCTTTATAAGTATGCCGCCTAAATATCCTTGTGTTGGGTTCCGGCATTAGTGGTCCAGGTTTCAGTACGACGGTACGCTTGCGAAGGTCACGCGTTCGATTCTCGTCCGACGTCTGGGTGTTTATGTATAATATGTATTTACGAGTATTTACAAAAAAAAGTATATATGTAGTATATCAGTTGTCTAGTACCCATAACACAAGTGCAATTTAGTTTGGGACTAGATGGCGTTGTGTGAAATTTTTTTTTATAGCTAGAGTTCAGCAGACAGGCAGATGGCCCTACCCTGGCAAGTGGTCACCGTCGCCTATGGACGTTTGCAGCACCAGAGGTAATACCAACGCGCTGCTGGCCTCGAAGAAATTTTATAACGCCTTTTTTGAAGAACCCTAAATCGTGCCGCGCTGAGAAAACCTCAGCCGGAAGCTCATACCAGATCCTGAGTGTACGCAACGTGAACGTTCTAGAGAACTTTTTCGTACAAGAAAGAAGAGGCTCCAAGAAATAGGGATGAACACCCAGCCGATGGCGGGCAGTGCGGTGGTAGAAAGATGACGAGGGCACCATTCTGAATAGTTCTCCAGAACACTCCCCATTGTACAGACGGTAGAATACGCAAAGAGACCATTAGTGTTTTTACCTTTGTTAGGCGGCTCTGTCGCGCTGGGAACGCGATCCGATGGCCGCGGCGTGTCGTGCGTACTGCGGCCTCCGCCAGGAGTTGGGCATCCTCAGCCAGCTCCGTCACCCGCACGTAGTGCCTTTGCGGGGCGTGTGCTGTGCGCCGTTGGCGCTGCTGCTTGCTTTGGCTCCACAGGTTTGGACTTAATTGTAATGTTATATTTATTAATCAATGTTATTATATGTTTAAGTGATATTATGATATGTGTTTGACAATATTATGCGTTAAGGCACAGGGTATATAATTATTTTCAAACTATCCATGAATGGATTTTTTTTATTATTACTCATACATAATATATATGCTTATCGGATACTGTATACAAATTTTTACTTGAATTTAAAGTATAGTTTGCGGTGTACGCCACTTTTAAGAGAAGATTTCCACGAAACTTGCGCAGTGGTTGAGAGCGATTAAGCGATCATCATCATAATTTATTTCAGAGCTTCCGCTCTTGTCGGTGGAGAATCTTTCAGTCTTCTCTACAAAGTGTATTTTCTTTGACTTCTTGATATCGTATCAAAAAGTCACCCATGGGCGACGGCAACTGCTAAATTCTAAGCAGGCCGTCAGCCTGTCTGCTGTCCTACAGCAAGAAAAAAATATCCAAAATATGTGCAAAAATTATTGTAACGGAACCGGCAAAAAAGACGGTGCAGAGATAATGTTGGAAGGAATTTTAGGGAGGAGATTAGTTTTTTGAAAAATATTTTGTAGTTCCTGTTAACTGATGCGTTTTAACTTTTCTAAGCATTGACTTCATCCGAGGTCAACCCGCTTACTTCGAAGTCCACCTTTTGAAGTTTGAAGCCCGGCTACTGATAGCAGGCTTAGAACCCTTAGGAGGCAATATTGATTTACGTGAAAATAACAATGTCCAGGGTGCCCTAGATGGCACGCTGCGCCAATACCGCGGTTGCGGGTCCCGCGTGCCGCCGAGGGCTGCGCGCGCCTTGCTATTACAAGTTGCACGCGCGTTAGAGTATTTGCACGCTCGAAGGATCGTTTATCGCGATTTGAAGGTATTGTCAATATAACTTTAAAATTACTACATTAAGTCTTTATTGCAATTTGTAATGTTTTTAGTCTACTTGTTCTATTAAGAGCTCTTTAACGCTAATGCACTGACTGCCAGGACTAAAGGCTGCAAATTGGAGAAAAGTAATCATGCTGATGATGGTGATTTCTTTTATTTTAATATCTGTCACCCTTTTCATATACGTATTCTTACCTTTCATAATCTTAAATATAATTTACGGTGATGATGATAATCAAGTATGTGCAAACTTTGAAGATCTGGAATCCACTGTGGAGTCAAGGGGTGAATCTTATTTTTAATCAATAAGAAGGCTTATGAAAATAGCTTAGATTTTTATTTTATTATGTAAGACATTTAGAATTTGGCAGTTACCGTCGCCTATGGTTGTTTGTAATGCCAGTGGTATCGCGAACTCGGTGCTGTCCCATAAGGATACAGGAACTTGGGTCACTAATGCTGGAACACACCAGTCAGAAATAAAAACATAACCTCTTCCGGGTCGTATGTAAGTCGTATGATGCTACGAACGGATTACTACTTAGTCAATTCTTTGCTAGTTTAAAAACACCAATGGGAGGATCACTATTTTTTCTTTGGGGGATGAAGTCAGTGGGCAAGTGTGTAGTAAAAGCAAAATCTATCCGTGTAGGGGTGGAGAAAGAATACTGACCTCTACGGCCGGGTTCGGCCTGTCGTAAAAGGCGACAAAAACAACGCACCTTTGGTCTTAATTATGCCGCTACAATAACTTTTTTTGTGTTCCGGCATAAGTGACCCAGTTTCCTGTACCCCTATGGGACAGCAGCGTGTTCGCGGCACCCCTAGCGTCGCAAACATCCGTAGGCGACGGTAACTGCTTACTGTTAAGTGGGACGTCAGCCTGTCTACTGTCCTATAACAATAAAAAAAGCACTAATCGATCACATGAACCAGCCCCTTTCCAGTCTGATGTCTATAACGACTACAGTGCCGTTCCAATTATTTACATTTCAGTCGGAGAATGTATTGGTCTGGCGAATGCCCAAGCCACAAGATGCGATGGCCTCGGAGACAAGTAGCTCACCTATAGATGTTCACGTAAAATTAGGCGACTACGGTAAGTTACCTCTATGATTAATGTTATGAAATAAAAAAATTTAATTATAGAACTTCAATAATCCTTAAGCCATTATTAATAAGGTTGGTATTATTAGAGCAAAAAAAATCAAGTGTATTTCATTGTAATAAAGTCGCAATTCGAATAGGTATGTATAAGTAATGCAATCATATAAAAATTACATTATAGAATAAGCCTTAAGTCATTATTAATAAGGTTAGTATTACTGGAGCAAACAAAAAAACGTTTCACATTTTCGTGACGCTAATATTGCCTTTCATCCGTAAAAATTTTACCGTCATGCGCGCAAAACAAGTTTCACTTTAAAAGCCATGTAATTAAAAACCCTTTAAAATATTTATAAAAGTTAGAAAATAAAACAAACGTGAACGTTAATCACCACAAATGTATTTCACTTATTAATTCTTTTTCTTACACTGTCTATTTCTTAGTATTTCACGGTCTGTTATATCATATTGTTGCTAGTTTCCCTACCCCGTTGACAGGTGTCTCCCCTCCTGCCATTACTTGTCCATAACCAAAATTAATTATCTACCAAAATATTTATAACAGAAACGGAATCAATTCCGCAGGTTAATATATATAGCAAAATTATGATATTGTAACATTAAATTAAAAATATGAACATAAAATTATTTGGGCATTCATTATTATATTATTTTTATATTATTTATGTTTATGTTAAGATAACCCACATTTAGGTTATTTAAAAATGACATTATTATATTTAAGAAATGTCAATACCAGAATGATACTATTTACATTAAACATGAATCTAACATATATGTATGATAAATGTTGTATAGTTTTGGAAATATTGAAAACAAAATAAAAAAAGTCTCTTTAATCCCCCATAATCTTCGCATTTTAGAGGTATTTGGGAAATGACTGTTAATTTCTTTTAGTTTATGTATAAAGAGAGAAAAGATAATAAGTATCTAATAATAAAATGCCAAGAATACTAAGAGAGTGGTACCCAAGAGACATCAAAAGGAACAGAGGTAGACAAACTAAGAGATGGGAGGACGACATAAGAAAAATAACGGGGCCCATGTGGACACGTGTAGCATAAAACGAGATACAGTGAAAGTCTTTTTAGCCGTGCAGGGGTGGAGAAAGAATACTGACCCCTGCGGCCGGGGTCGGCCTGTCGTAAAAGGCCCTTGGTCTTAAGTATGCCGCCATAATACCATTGTGTTGTGTTCCGGCATTAGTGACCCAAGTTCCTGCGTGTTTGTCATGCCACTGGCGTTGCAAACATCAATAGGCGACGGTAACTGCTAAATTCTAAGCGGCCCGTCAGCCTGTCTGCTCTCCCACAGCAATAAAAAAAGTTTTTAGAGGAGGCCTTTGTTGATATAAAAAAGGCACTAGCATTAGTTTTTATTTTAATGAATTGTTTGTTGTCGTTATTTGTAGGAATAAGCAGGCTCGCACCGCCATCGGGAACTAAGGGTTTCGGTGGAACGGAAGGCTTCATGGCGCCTGAAATCATGAGGTATAACGGCGAGGAGGAATATAACGAAAAGGTGAATTGGAGAATTATGTTCTCATTCAAAGTTAATATATGAAACAAGTTGAGCATGAGAGGTGTGTAAGAATGGCACCAAGACCATGACAATTTGCACCTTGGTGAATGATGAACACGGGGTATTCCTTTCGAGGTTGACCCAACACTGTCTTATGACAGCCCTTAAATTAACTCATAAAGTCGAATCTCTGACATTAAGAAGAAACCGCTAAATGTTAGAAACAAAGATGTAAAACAGAAAAATGTTTATTCTGTATCTCGTATTTCCTCCCCGGGCTCTTATCACTGCTTTCATGCGATTCCTCATGGAACGGATAAGCATCACAATATTGTGTTGTGGGATGTTATTCCACTCTTCTTGTATAGCTGTTTTAAGCTGGTCAAGCTTCTCCGGTGCCTGATCTCTCGCTCTGACTCGGATCTACAACTCATTACATAGGTGTTCTATGGGATTCATATCCGGGCTTCTTGCTGGTCAGCCCATAACCGCAATATCGACTTCGCTCAGGTATTCATTTACAATGCCTGCGGTATGAGCCCTGGCATTGTCCTGCATAAAAATGAAGTCTTCGCCAGTAAAATGTGCATTGGGTACCACATGAGGCTCCAGATACTTTTCGATGTAACTTGACTCATTTAATGACGGTAACCGAGGTCCAGATACAAACGCAAGTTCGGTTTTTCTATCGGCGCTTATGCATCCCCAAACCGTCCATGAACCACCACCGTAACTGACTCTTTCTTCAAAGCAGCACTGTGCAAAACGCCTCTCTCTCTCTTCGATATAGCTTCTTTCTTCCGTCATTACCATACAGCATGATCTTACTCTCGTCAGAAAAGAGAACTTTGCTCCATTGAAGGTAGGACCAATTTAAGTGCTCAAGCGCAAAGTTGAGGCGCGCTCTTCGGTGGTCTACCGTCAATTTGCTAGCCTATTTGCTATTGTCTATAGGGGTACAGGAATTTGGGTCACTAATGCCGGAGCACAGCACAAGGTTATGGTAGCATACTTTTGGAGCAAGGGTGGTTGCCACCCAGACTAGCTTTAGGCCCTACCACATAGCTATGGTTGTTTTGTCACCTTTTATGTCCCTGCGCGGAAAAAGACATATAAGTGATTACTTCAGAATTTGAAGTAATCATAAAGAAGATCATGCAGCATTCGTTCGTCTCCTTCTTGCCTGATTTTCAAGTTAATAATGTTATTACTGTGTCTAGGTGGACTGTTTCTCATTCGGGATGCTGGTGTATGAGGTGGTGACTGTCCGCCAGCCGTTTGAAGGTCACGAAGCCGTGAAGGAAGCGATTTTGGAGGGAGCCAGACCGTCGTTGACGCCTAGGGTAAGGAGGCGGCGGTTTTAAAAGTCGTTTCAGCGTCTTCCTCCACGCCTACCTCCACCACACCTATATTTTGTGGTCGTTGCAATACTTACAAACCTTTGAATAATTTATACTATACCTTATCCGTTTTACCAAAAAATAAAATGTAAACAAACCGTAAACAGGGTTTTTTGGATGTCGATTTTACAATAATCAACATGATATAAAATTATCATAGCAACTTTTAATTATTTATTAGAAATATCTCCTATATTCTTATTTTTATATTACTATTCCTTACTTTTAGAAAAAAAAACATAAAATAATTTTATTTTTACAATTATGAATGATAAATATTAATGCATATAAAATTTACATATTTACAACATTAATTGTAATAACTAACTTACATTATAAAGAAACTAAAAAGACAATATTTCCAAATCTCTGACAGGTTTTATATGCTGGTAATAAGTGTACTGTATACTGTTAAACGTACTATTGTCGATTGGAAGGAGTTTTTTTATTATTACGGTCGGATTATACCCGCCATGTTGTTTTTATTCTAGCTTTGTTTGAGAAACATTGGTTTATTTGTTTACATTTTATTTTTTGATAAAGTGGATAGAGTATAGTTATAAGGGATTTCACCAAGATCTACGGGATTTAAGACGATTGTAATTGCCAGCTGGCGAATAATGTTTTGAGTTCTGAGGGTGAGGAGGCTTTACCTGCCATTCTGGGGCACTAATGATCTAAATATGGCAACCGCCTTATGAGACTGATTGGTATGTTTCCCCCAGGACTTGGAATACCCGTGCTGCATGTTAGAAACGATGCGCCGTTGTTGGTCGGGTGCCCCTGAACTGAGACCGTCAGCCGGCGCTCTGGTGTCCGTGGCCGCTGCCCCCGAATTCACGTCCTTGATGGACGCTGCCTCAGCCAGGCCGGCCGTCGCTGCTGCTGCCCTACCTGTTGTCACATCACCAGGTCATTCTTTACCTTCATATACTTTGATAATTTAAACAGCGCCATCTAGACACCGTGTAAGCACCAATGTTTCGACATACGCCATGGAGATCAACAAATATGCTCATTTCATCTCGATATAAACAGAGCTGAAGAAGATATTACTCCTAATATTAGTTCAAGGAGTTTAAAAGATCTTTTTTTATTGCTGTGGGACAGCAGACAGGCTGACGGTCGCCTATGGGTGTTTGCAACGCCAGTGACATCGTGAATACGCTGCTGTCCCATAAAGGTACAGGAACCTAGGTCACTAAAGTCGGAACACACAAGGTTACTATGACGACATACTGAATACCACAGGTGATCGGCATCCAGGCGGGTTTTGAGGCCCTACCACGTAGAAATGAAGAAGGTTTGGATTAAGTAGTAAATTTGTGTATCAGATGAGGGACACCTGGGCTGGGAGGTGTGGTATGGTGGTGGGGAGCCGGAAAGAGTGCACACGCTCCTCACCAGTCACGCCCACTTCACGCACCACCACACCGTCAGAGTGCCACCAGGTATGTAACCGATCTCTTGAATCAAAGGTGTTTGATATATTCGTCCTATAGTTGTAGGTGGCACAAGGAGTAGAGGTAGACCAAAGGAAATATGGATGGATTGCGTAATAGGTGTGAATGTTGAGATGACGGCTAATAGAGGAGAGTGGAAGGAGAGAACATGTTGTGCCCCCCACATAGCTGGGATAAGGGCAGGAAGGTGAGTTGAAACATATGTAGGTGGCACAACACAATTGAACAATAAGACAATGTTTTGGATGGATCTTTTTAGCAAGTTTTCTTTTTATTGCTGTAAACAGGCTGACGGCCCGCTTAAAATTTAGCAATTACCGTCGCCTGTGGGTGTTTGCAACGCCAGTGACATCGCGAACACGCTGCTGTCCCATAAGGGTACAGGAACTTGGGTCACTAATGCCGGAACATAACCCAAAGTTACTATGGCGGCATACTTAAGACCAAAGGTGGTCGCCATCCAGACGGGCTTGAGGCTCTACCACGTGGTACTAGGGTGGGTTGTTTTGTCGCCTTTTACGACAGGCCGACCCCGGCCGCAGAGGTTAGTTTTCTTTCTCCGTCTCTGCACGGCTTCCTGCTCATGCCTTCTTGAGTGGTTGGAGCACATCGTGTTCTCTTGTTCCGTTCTTCTCTGTTAGCTGTTATCGCAACATTCACAACTTTTTCCACCATATAATCTTTTCTTTGGTCTTTTCTTGTGACATGGACATTATTTCCTTCGCATTACATGACCACACCACATCTATCTTCGTTCAAGGATTTCAAGATATTACGGCAAAGTGACTTTGAAGAGCATCTCCTTAATCTCCACTTCCTGGGGGGTACGCTTTCCCTCTTAGATAATTAAGATGGACGTATGTGTCGTCATTTTCATCATCTTAGCGTTGAATCCCGGTTGCAACCCAGACTTCTGTTTTGGTGACACGGGTTAGCTTTCCAACTCTTTCTTCTGTGTAAGCCACCGTTGGATTAAAACCCGTACCATCTAGTCTGGTCTTCCAATGATACCATATGGCTCGGACGTTTAATTTATAACCTGCTTTTAGACAAAACGGAGCCCGTCATGGTGACTGCCATCTGTCGTGTGGGCTCGAAGATATGGGTGGGAGATTCCGCTGGAGGACTCTCCGTGTTCGCGTAAGTATTCATCACCACCCGAGTTATACTGGCACAATTCACATAACGCCATCTAGCGTAACATTTGTTCTCTAGGTACTAGACAACTAATAAACTATATACAGAGTGACTTTGACAAATCCTTCCAAATTCACACAGAAGAATCTGTAGTAAAAGTTATGAGAAACATGTATTTTAGTTTTGTATCACATAGTACAAAAATGTTGAGTAATCAGCATCACAAAGTCATTCAAAGTACTCGCAATTTACATAATACGGCGCGAGAGTGTCAATGACCTCTCCATCTGACGTAGTAAAAGGCCGAGGACGGCGGCATTGCACCGGGCGAGCGAATACGCACTACTCATTTACGCGGGTGTGACAGAGACAGGTAATAACAGGTTAACGTACGAAGGTTGCACCATAGCACTATTCTGTACGATTGAATTAATGATCATATATGAAATATTTTATGGTGAAAATTTGACATACATTTTTTTTGCAAAAATGGGTTCCCTAAATGATGTTTAGTGCGTAAAAAAAATTTGGACGGTTTTGTCAAAGTCACCCTGTATGTATATAGTATTGTTTTGTAAATAAATACACATTATATATAAACCCAGACGCGAGACGGAAATCGAACCTGTGACTTCTACAAGCGTGTCGAAATGCTTTAGCCGCTACGCTACAGAAGTCCACTGTTATTGACACAACTCGAAAATAGTACACGTTATTTTTATGACTCTCATGACCCTTCCTAGACCTTTCCTTTTTAAACTAAAGAGGACAAGCTAATACATGGAATGTATTTGGTTTCAATTTTTATCGCAGTCCTTTGTGAGTTGGGTTCCTTGGGGGGAACCCAACTCACAAAGAAAAATCGTACGAGTCTCGTTCGTTTTTTGAGGTAAACCAGCTGGCTGTTGCGTTTGGCTTCGGCGTTAAAAGACTATGGGATCTCCTACACTCCTGAATTTAGTACCGAAAGTCTTGGTATGACCTCGTAACAAGTGTTGTAAATGTTTTAGTGCGTCATCGTGTGAGTTGGTCTGGAGTGTGAGGGTTCAGGAAGTGGTGGGAGGGGCACCTTCGGGAGTGTCAGCGTTGCAGCCGTTGCCTAAACTCCATCGAGTCGCTTTGGCTCTGAATTGCGGAAGGTGAATATATTTTTAATTTTTTTTATTGCTGAGAAACAGCATACAGCTTAACTGTCTGCTTAATAGTATACTTAGTAGTATACCGTTACCGTTGCCTATGAATGTTTGCGACGCTGCTTTTCGCATACGTACTGCTATCTGGGTCACTAACGCTAGATCACAACACAAGGGTGGTTGCCATCCAAACGGGTTTGAAGACCTATCACCTCGTGGCCGACCCCGGCCATAAGAGTCAGTGTTCTTACACCTTGCTTATACACGCTTGCATCCATCCAGGGGCGGAGAGAGAAAACTAACGTCTGCGGTCGGGGTCAGCCTGTCGTAAAAGGCGACAAAACAATCCATCCTGGCTACGTGGTAGGGCCCCAAGCCCGTCTGGATGGCGACCACCTTTGATCTTAAGTATGCCGCCATAATAACCTTGTGTTGTGTTCCGACATTAGTGACCCAAGTTCCTATACCATTATGGGACAGCAGCGTGTTCGCGATGCCATAGGCGACGGTAACTGCTAAATTCTAAGCGGGCCGTCAGTCTGTCTGCTGTCCTACAGCAAAATAAAAAAACCGCCCCTGCACGGGAGTTTCCACCTTTCCTGACCCATTTATTTTACGCCACTTCCCACTTTCGACCTATTTTAATTTTAACTCCACCTCTTTTAGGTCATTCCGCCTATAATGTTAGTCATGTATTTCGGAAATAGTCATCCATAGATTGTTAGTTACAAAATTCTTAACATTAGGCTAGAATTTTTAATAATGGGCATTGTTCATTTTTTTTAAATGTTGTAATTGAAAAACCATTTAGAGGAATAAGTCTACTGATCATTACGAACTAATTAATTATGAAAAATATTCACATTTTATTGATATTTTTGATAAAATATGATTGACCTTCTCTGCCCTTCAAATTTCACTGTATAGTTTGTATCGTTGCCTCAAAAAATAAAAAGTAAGTGGCAAGTATTGATAATCTGTCATGTGTCGAATTTATAAATGTCAAAAATAATAATTTTTCCTGTGACTTCTCTTTTTTTCGTATGAAGTTTGACAGATATGAGATTGATGACACCGTGTTGACAGCTTTCAATTTTTTAAATTATTTCTAGTGAGGCAACGGCACAGTCCATTGTGCCGTGTGATGACGTCACTTACCTTTAAAATTGAAAATATTTAAACATTTTTTTTAAATAACTGTTGAGCCAATCTTCAAAATATTCAAATTAGTTTCTCAAAATGCTCTAAATTTTCAAAAAATAAATAAATTAAAATCGAATGGTTAAAAATTTTAGACAATCCCCATTCTAAGTTAATTACATTTTGACGTGACCATACAGGGGCAATCCAAAAAACCTAATGATAACAATATCGCGGGATAGTTTGGCAATTTAGTTCCGAATCTATTCTGTACATCCAAAATTAAATTATACCACTGGATAGCTAAAGGATCAAAGAATTGATTACGCTAAGTCTGGGAGAAGGAAAGCACCGCACATTGAGGTCGCCGTTGCTGCGTTTTGAGATTTGCATTCAGTATAACTTTCGACTCATTGAAGCTACGACGTTTGTTCAGGTTTCAATCGTCAGCTCTTGTTAAAGTCTATTGATTATATGTAAAACATTAGTGAAAAATCATGACTCTATGTAATGTGTTAAAATAAAATAAATATATATCAACGAATATATATGTCGGCTTGTATGCGTCGAAAAGCCAACAAAAATCGTATAGAATTGAAAAGAGCATCTCAAAACCAGAAATTGGTATCAATAAAACACCATATGACAGAGTCAAGCAGTGCCGGCAACGTAAAAAAGTGAATGCGTGGGAGCGGATCAACGACAATGCCAGTACATCTGCAGCTGGGACGGTTGATATTATGCAGATGGATGATTAAACAAAACAGGGAAACCCGGAGGACTTCTTATGATTATGACATACATAAATAATAATAATTTATATAGAAAATATCGCCTGTTACGAGACGTATTCACGTACAACAAACGGCCGTGTCCATGACACAGCGATTTTGTTTTCTAGTCACTGTCGTTGGATAGAGTAGTCAAACGTTGCACCACCGGCCTGGACCACGAGATCGGCGAGCCCTTTATCCCACGCACAGTCGATAGAACAGCGCGCTCTTTAAGTGGATAGTCGGAGGCCTACCGTCATTACCGGTGTCCCACATATACCTCGGTCTCCCCGGGCTGGGTGAATCTGTTAAATGTGGTTTTTCCCCGAGACAGAAAAAAGAGTCAAACATAATGCGTTATAATTTTATTAAAAGACCATACGTTTAAAGGTTGTTCCTGGTAACCTCCCACCGACCGGAAGCTGAGGGAAGTTTCGTGCTCACCGAACTCGGCACCGCCACTGAGTTGTGCTGTCTGACAGCCGTAGCCACGCCCAATGGGTGAGTCATACTTATTTTAGCGCGTTTGGAAAATAATATCAGAGTAAAATTTCTACGATGCAACATAATGAAGTTAGCCGATATTTGTTTCTCAAGTTTCCGTGAAAACTCGTATCTATGTTCACAGTAGTTTCTTAAATATTCATAAAATACACGTGTGTGATTTTAAAATACCTAGTCAGGTCATAAATTCTGTCACATGTTTAATGTAAAATAATTGTAACAAGTTTATTAATTATGTAACCATTCATATACCAAAATGAACTTAACAAAACATAGATTCTTATGACATTAAAGTTTATTCAAAATGGCCTCCGTGATTTTGAATACAAGCCTTCAATCTGCGCGGCCAGTTGTCTATCGCAGCACGAACGAGGTCCATGTCAATATCGGCGGCTGCCTTAATCAAGGATGTCTTGAGTGACTCCAAATTGGGATGAGGCTTTGAGCACGCCTTTTCCTCCAAGTGTTGCCATATCTTGTAATCTAACGGATTCAAATCTGGACTGGAGGAGGGCCAGTCTTCGTGCCGGATGAAGTCGATTTCACGCGCCGCCAGCCAGTCTTGTGTGCTCTTCGCTCTATGAGCTGGCGCCGAATCTTGTTGGAATACCCAGTGCCTGTTATTGAACATGGTATGAGAAACAGGTTCCACAAGGTTCGTCAGGACTGTATTTTGATACACAACAGCATTCGTTTTTACACCTTTCTCACAAAAATGTACCTCTGTTAAGCCCCAATAAGAAACTCCCAACCATACCATGAGCGAGGATGGAAAATGACCTCGTTGGACACGCGGAATACGGTTGTCGCTTCTACACTACTGTGTGCGTACACCTTATCATTTTGTTTGTTGTAGCTCTCTTCTAAGGTAAACATTTTTTCATCCGAAAAAAGAATTTCCCGATATTTTTTTCCCGCGTACCGCTTCAACAAAGCGCGGCATCTCTTCATTCTCAGGTCCATTAGACGAGCATTCAAACGATGTCCTGTTTTTCTTCGATATGTCCGAAGCCCTAAGTCTTCATTTAACACCCTTTTCACCGTGGTTCTGCTTAACCCCATATGAAGGGCCAACAGTTTCTGCTTACGTTTGGGATTTCTTTGAATTCGTGCCTTCACAGCTTTTATCACTGCTGGAGTCCTAACAGACCGAGGGCGACCACTTCTTGACCTGTCGTCTACACTAGAGTCTTCATTGTATCGTTTGATGGTACGATAAACGAATCTTTTGGTTATATTCAAATTTTTCAGTATGTTAAAAATTTGAATTGGCGCGTAACTGTAACGATGCAACGCAATAACTGCAACACGGTCTTCTTTAAGCGTCCACTTCATATTTAAAAATGAGTAAAATTCTAAAAGTTATACATTTTTATTTTCATGAACAATTCGAAATTCGATTTCAATAAACTTTTTTGTGGCCAGCATTCTAAAAGAAAAGTTTTTACTGTGTGACAATACTTATGACCTGACTAGGTATATATTGTGGTGAATGACAGGCCATTGTAAAAATTCAAGATAGAGATTTTATCCGTGCAGGGGCGGAGAAAGAATACTGAACCCTGCGGCCGGGGTTGGCCTGTCGTAAAAGGCGACAAAACAACCTACTTTTTTTTTTATACCGAGGAAAACTGTTACAGTTTCCACCGGCCTCCGAGGGAAGGCCGGTGGGGTATGTGGGATTACCTCCCGAGGGGGCTGTCTACTCCCCTCGGGCGGACCGGGGGCCAAGGCCGCCGGTCCTACCTACTAAAAACCCCGGTCGTCACTCTTGGCCTTAGAAGGGGCTTCGCAGGATCGCCTTTTGGCATTACTCTGCTAGAAAACAACCTACCCTATCTACGTGGTAGGGCCCCAAGCCCGTCTGGATGGCGACCACCTTTGGTTTTATGTATGTCGCCATAATAACCTTGTGTTGTCTTCCGGCATTAGCGACCCAAGTTCCTGTACCGTTATGGGACGGCAGCAATAAAAAAAGATAAAACTCGCTTTTATATTTAAAAACTTTTTAATTGCATTTCTTGGATTGATTGTCCGTATATATTTTTTTCTTTTATGTACTTAATGGGCCATTATTGTTATATTTTCATTCATGTGTATTGGACAAAGACCTTAGAATAAATGACATGTCCGAATCAGTATCGAAGTGTGGGCGGGCGGGGATGGCCTGTGCGCGTACTCGATCACGCCGAGCGGCGTGTGCGCAGCGGACACGCTGAACGCGGAGCCGCGTGTTACGCTCCTCGCTGCGGAGCTCAACGAGCCCCACGTGTTCGCCTATTGCGATCCAGGTAATGTTGAATTTTATTAAAATATATTCATTTCACCGTTCGTCGTGGAGATCTTTGGGGGAGGGCTTTTTCCAGCAGTGGGCGTCTTCCGGCTGAAATGATGATGATATTCATTGAGTTTAAAATTAATAAGGTCGTAAAAATAGTTGTCGTATTCTCTTCCCGCTGTATTCTCTTCCCGTATTCTCTTCCCGCTGTCGTATTCTCTTCCCGCTCTCTCCTTCTCCTATCTCCATGTCACGACCTCTTGTCTACCAGCAGTGGGGCAGCCCATCCTCAGCTTTTTTAGATCTCCTCCCCCGCTTGTCTCTCTCTCCCCCGTCCATTCCCTCTCTCCCATCCTCTTCTCTGTTTCTCAGCTCTCTCGATCGCCCTTTCTCAACACTCTACCTTTCCCTCCCCTTTTTCACCTCTTTCTCTATCTCCCCCGTCGCTCTGTCTTGCCCCAATCCCGTTCTCTCTCCCACTACCCTTCTCACTTCTTTCTTGATCTCCCTCTGTGTGCGTGTGCTTTATCGGACCGTGTATCTAAGGAGAACTTTTAATGGTTTGCATTTACAATTTAATTCACAAAGTGGTGCTACAAGCCACCATTTGTCGGATCCGATATAATAATAATAATAATTTTATTTGCTAAACATGTTTACAATACAATGACTACATTTGATATACTACATTGCATTTGGTTAGGTTATAATACTTTTTTCTTAGGTGTCTGCGTGTACCAATACTCGGTCAGAACTCGAGAGATGCTGGCGCGCCTAGACTGCAGCAAGCTGGTGCCATGCTCCGAGAGTCTCCAGTCGATCTCCATTGAGGAGCACCTCAGTGAGGATCGATGTAGGGTACGTATAACATGAAATACATCTCCTGCGATCTTATAACGTGACACTCACACACAGTAAAATCTGGGCGCGCGCATTCATACAAGTTTGTGAAGTGAAAACTTTTGTGATGGGTAAAAAATGTTAAACTCGCGTCAGTTCACGTGTCCTGATCGTAAGAATTCATAAGACGGAGTTTTGCTCCAGTAATACCAACTTTATTAATAATGACTTAAGGTTTATTCTATAATGTAATTTTTAAATGATTGCATTGCATTACTTATACATATCTATTTGAATTGCGACTTTATTACAATGAAATACAGTTGTTTTTGAAGTCAAAACTTCTTTAGGCGCGTTGAGCACCTTTTGGGTGAACAATTTTCGGTTTGTAAAGAAGTGTTAATGACCAATTTAAACTTTAATCCTTGATCATAAACACTTCTCTATAAACCAAAAATAATTCGAAAATAGTAATCTAATAGCTTGACGATACAATTCACAAGTTACTTAGTTTTCGCTTCTATCGGCAGTCCCCAAAGACTGCCCCGCATGTTTTTTTTATTGCCTTTTGGAGATGCATGGATTCCTATTCTCCAATAAGATGCTGTTGTTGGAAGTGAACGCAGCCCTAATGTTTAAAAATAAATCTATTTTTTTACTCTATGATTTTGAACCATAGATCTGTCACTTTCTTGGTCCTGTGTAATTATATCAAAAAGTGTGTCCTGAGTACTATAATTTTTTTTCTTTTCTTTTATTGCTGTAGTACAGTAGACAGGCTGACGGCCCGCTTAGAATTTAGCAGTTACCGTCGCTTATGGGTGTTTGCAACACCAGTGGCATCGCGAACACTCTGCTGTCCCATAAGGGTACAGGAACTTGTGTCACTAATGCCTGAACACAACACAAGGTTATTATGGCGGCGTACTTAAGACCAAAAGTGGTCGCCATCCAGACGGGCTTGAGACGGGTTGTTTTGTCGCCTTTTATGACAGGCCGATCCTGGACGCAGAGGTTAGTATTCTTTCTCCGTCCTTGCACGAATAATACAGATGCTAACAAAACTAGATAAATAGTTAGTTAATGAGACAAACATTGCGTGAGCGAGACATATGATCTTCTATAACGTAGCAGTAGAGCGGCTTTCTTCGCTCGTCGCATACATCACGTGCAGATTAAAGAGTGAAAAACAGAGATTTTTTTAATTCAACAGGTGACAGCCTTGTGCGCTTTAGGCAGTGAGGTGTACGTGGGAACGGCGTGGGGTTGCGTCATCGTTGCCGACGCCAACACCCTGCGGCCGCTCACCGTTTTCAGGCCCTACGAGCACGATGTGAGACATCATTCTTCTCCTCTTCTTCAACTTCTTTCATCCCTCCACTTCGCACGGTGATCAATTACTTCTCAGTAAGTCACTGATCGGGAAATTAAGCAGCAGAGCGCTCATGTCCTGGATACTAGATGGACACTACATACATAGATACTCGGACACGATGACTCTTTTCTTGGGACGAGGCAGTCAGTCCTTTCTTACAGAAATTGTATCTATGTAATATTGTAATGTATGTAATACTTCTTCTACTTGGTACATGTCATATCAAGTAGGTGGGGCGCAACGTGTCCCCTCCTTCCAGTCTCTTGTTAGTGACATCCTTTTCGACATATCGTCTTTTCTTTCATCTACCCCCTTTTCTGTTTCACTGGCATTCTTTCTTTTTAGTTTCTCAATCACTGGCACTACTTTCAAACTTCTCCTGGTATGATGTCTTTATTTATCATAAAATAAAAAAGAAGTAATCCATTTATAGCCCTTAACGACTCACTAGGTGTGTATGTAGATTTTCATTTATGGCTGGGCACGATCAGAACTAATAATTTATGATATTTCAGGTTAAAGCAATAGTCCCCCTCCTGCCCCACAAAGGTAGTGACTCGGGCGCCATGTTAGCCACCTTCGGAAACGGATACCGTCCACTGTTGCAGAGATATGCGCCCGCGCAGGTAATTTTAATAATTGAATTTTTTCTACTTTACAACATTGAATAATTTAATATTTTTTTAGTTATTTTGAATAATTGAGTTGTTATTTTTTTAATATAAGACAGTTTTATGCTTTATGTGAAAACCTGTGTCATAGGAATACAAACATAAAGTTGTTGGAAATGATACATCCCGACCAGAACTACATATTGGAAAATCGTGTAAATACAGTTTTACAGTATAAACGTTTTGCCCTGTGTGAGAATCGAACCCGCAGTTCACTTGCGATGCTACGGTTGTCAAATATTTTTAGTAATTTTTTTTACATATGTTACGTATTGAAAATAAAAATAAAATCCTTTGTTTCAGTCGAACCCCACACATCACAGTGGTTACTACTGTCTTCTCTGGCGATCGCAACATTGGTTGCCCGATTAGAAGATTCTAGACTGATGAAGTTCTAATTATAGTTACATCATTGGCGGTTGATATTTACGGGTTTTGAACGCAATGAACACGCGCTCAAAATTCTTTTTCCTGCCCTTATCCCAGCTATGTGGGATCGTCACAACCTATCCCCTCCTTCCACTCTCCGCTGTTAATTGTCATCCCAACATTCACACCCTTCTTCGGCAAATCTTTTTTTACGCATCCATCTTTTCTTTATTCTACCTCTCCTCCTGTATACATACATACATACATATAATCACGCCTCTTTCCCGTAGGGGTAGGCAGAGACCACTTCTTTCCACTTGCTACGCTCCTTACATACATGCCCTACGGTTTAGGGTACTCTTGACCTGGCCTTTTTTCAAGAAGTTCCTGATCTGGTCTCGAAACGTCCGTCTAGGTCTACCCCTTCCAACACTTCCATTCACACTCGCCTTATACACTTTTTTCGTCAATCGTTCTTCATTCATTCTCTCGACATGGCCAAACCATGTCAGCATACCTTTCTCAATTTTTGTCACTACATCTTCTTTCAGACCACAACGTTTCTCTACCTCACTCCTGCATCCATTATATATATATATATATATATATATATATATATATATATATATATATATATATATATATATATATATATATATATATATATATATATACCTAGTCAGGTCATAAATTCTGTCACATGTTTAATGGAAAATAATTGTAACAAGTTTATTCATTATGTAACCATTCATATACCAAAATGAACTTAACAAAACATAGATTCTTATGACATTAAAGTTTATTCAAAATGACCTCCGTGATTTTGAATACAGGCCTTCAATCTGCGCGGCCAGTCGTCTATCGCAGCACGAACGAGGTCCATGTCAATATCGGCGGCTGCCTTAATCAAGGATGTCTTGAGTGACTCCAAATTGGGATGAGGCTTTGAGCACGCCTTTTCCTCCAAGTGTTGCCATATCTTGTAATCTAACGGATTCAAATCTGGACTGGAGGAGGGCCAGTCTTCGTGCCGGATGAAGTCGATTTCACGCGCCGCCAGCCAGTCTTGTGTGCTCTTCGCTCTATGAGCTGGCGCCGAATCTTGTTGGAATACCCAGTGCCTGTTATTGAACATGGTATGAGAAACAGGTTCCACAAGGTTCGTCAGGACTGTATTTTGATACACAACAGCATTCGTTTTTACACCTTTCTCACAAAAATGTACCTCTGTTAAGCCCCAATAAGAAACTCCCAACCATACCATGAGCGAGGATGGAAAATGACCTCGTTGGACACGCGGAATACGGTTGCTCGCTTCTTCACTACTGTGTGCGTACACCTTATCATTTTGTTTGTTGTAGCTCTCTTCTACGGTAAACATTTTTTCATCCGAAAAAAGAATTTCCCGATATTTTTTTCCCGCGTACCGCTTCAACAAAGCGCGGCATCTCTTCCGTCTCAGGTCCATTAGACGAGCATTCAAACGATGTCCTGTTTTTCTTCGATATGCCCGAAGCCCTAAGTCTTCATTTAACACCCTTTTCACCGTGGTTCTGCTTAACCCCATCTGAAGGGCCAACAGTTTCTGCTTACGTTTGGGATTTCTTTGAATTCGTGCCTTCACAGCTTTTATCACTGCTGGAGTCCTAACAGACCGAGGGCGACCACTTCTTGACCTGTCATCTACACTAGAGTCTTCATTGTATCGTTTGATGGTACGATAAACGAATCTTTTGGTTATATTCAAATTTTTCAGTATGTTAAAAATTTGAATTGGCGCGTAACTGTAACGATGCAACGCAATAACTGCAACACGGTCTTCTTTAAGCGTCCACTCCATATTTAAAAATGAGTAAAATTCTAAAAGTTATACATTTTTATTTTCATGAACAATTCGAAATTCGAATTCAATAAACTTTTTTGTGGCCAGCATTCTAAAAGAAAAGTTTTTACTGTGTGACAATACTTATGACCTGACTAGGTATATATATATGTATGAAAATGTGTTAGGCTTGTTGAAAAAGTATCGATGTATCGATATTTTTAATTCAATATACCGATATTTTTAGCCGATATATTTTGATCCGATATATCGATACAAAATATCCAATATTGAAAATTGTATCAAAAACGATATATTTTTTGAAGTGAAAACTTCTTTTGCACCGTTGTGATCTGAAACTCGATGACACATGATATGTCTTTAGAATATAACGTGGAGAGAACGAGATAAAAGACATTATAAAGTGTTTCCCATGTTTGTGGTCTCTTCTTTGTGCGGCGTTATATTGAAGTTTATATTTTTCAATGTTTCTTCTTTCTTTCTTTCTATGATTTACTTTTCTTTATCATAATAGATTTCTATTATAATAATTTAGAGAATATTGTTAAAAAAATCGCTGTTGATAAAAATAAGCGAGTTAAATACAACGTTATGAACGTATACCCCTTAATCGCCGCGATTTAGTTAGGTTAGTTCTACATCCGGTATGGCTCCCAAATACCCCTTAAGTGCGTCCCAAATTGGGGTGAGTTATCCCAACAAGAATTTTATCCTAAGCAAAGGAAGATATACAAAAAAGTGCCTGGTTCAGTGGTGTGGAACTCGAAGACCAATGTACGGGTCCCGGTTTCGAGTGGTCTCGTGGCGTGCATCGCTTACGCCCAGTTGCCATGTATCGATGAAGAAGAAAAACAGAAAAGGACGAGTGTAGCGAGTATAATGTCCATTCCCTTTAGGGGTGGCCTGAGCCCAGCTGTGGGGCGTTTGTGGACTGTAGTTATGAA
Source organism: Malacosoma neustria (assembly GCA_963693495.1). Lineage (NCBI taxonomy): Eukaryota > Metazoa > Arthropoda > Insecta > Lepidoptera > Lasiocampidae > Malacosoma > Malacosoma neustria. Next base: position 7,371,853 of record OY856401.1, read on the forward strand.
CAAAGAAAGGTGTATGAAAGCTTGCATTTTGAACATTGTATACACATTAAGGAATTTTTATTTTTTGTCCAATTTAATAAAATAATTAAATTTAAAAATAATAAAGAAACAACTTTAAAATATATAGATGAAAATAATAGAATATTTGCCAAATTCACGAATTCATAGCAAAGTAGACTAACTAGGTAAAATAGATAGAAGCTCACATGTCTCGTATGAAAGAAAATGATGATAATTAAAACGAACGAAATGAGTTCAGTATTAAAATTGATCGAATAAATAGTAGTCGAGTGAACAATTCGTTATGATAAAATCAATCAAGACACATCGGTGAGTGATAGTGTTTTAGTTGTATGAATGAATGAATGAAGTGATGAAATAGGTAGGTAATAATTGAGCGAATGAGTCGAACTGTACTTAATGATTTGAGTTGCATAGAATAATTGAAGTCGCAATGATTTGAGCAGTAATAAATTATTTAAGCCGTAATGAATGATTCGAACTGCGATTAATGATTTCTACCGCAATGAATATTTTGAGCCGCAATTAATAATTTGACCCGCAATGACTGATGAATCAAGCGGCTGAGAAATTTAAATTACAGACTGAAGTTAGTAACAATATTTGATACTTTTTTTTATTGCTGTGTACTTGCGAGAGAGGAAATTAAACTAAAGAAAGAAATTTCGTTAAATGTATAAATTTACTTTTGAAAATGAATCTCATAATTTATAAATTTAATTAGTTGTTGACGTTTGAAACGTTGGGGTGTAAGGGGTCTCACCTAGACCTTTAGGGCCAGATCTACCTCACAAAACTGTAAGCGAGCGTTGTAAGGCGCTGTTAAGGCGATTGCCAGGTAATTTGGCACACTACAGATCAAAAATTTCTATGGAAAGATTCGAACCCTCAACATTACATTAGAAGTTGCTTGTTTGAGCAACGATTATATTTGAGCATGAATTTTCTGCGTATTTTGCATGTATAAGTGCCACGTAAGGATGAAATAAAACATCTTGAGGGAATTTGTACACCGCTTCGGCTTTGTTAGCCCGATCCCCGGTGTCGGAGGTTAAGGAATATGATTAAAATATATCGTGCTTGTTTTATTGTATAAATGCTGTAGTTGGAAAAAATGGCCGCCATCAGCTTTATTCGTATCTTATGGGGGAGTTTTTCTCCGTGCAAGGGCGGAGAAAGAATACTAACCTCCGCGGCCGGGGTCGGCCTGTCGTAAAAGGCGACAAAACAACCCTAGTCTATGTGTATGCCGCCATAATAACCTTGTGTTGCCATCCTACGCGGACAGCAGCGTGTTCGCGGTGTCACTGGCGTCGCAAACATCCATAGGCAACGGTAACGGTGTCTGCCGTTCCTCAGCAAGAAAAAAAGTGTCCAGCTGTACATTGTTAATTATAGTTCAAAAACCCGCCAGAATGGCGTTAGTGCAGCTACAGCGGATATAATGTAAACTAACGACCTCCGGCCGTCGCAGAAAGCGGCCGCGGGCGGCCCCTCGGGGGAGGATCCGCCGCCCGCACTATTGCCGCGAGGAAGAGGGCCGCGTGCTGTTCCGCGGCCCCCCTCAACTCCTACAATACAGGAGAGCGCCGGGGGGATGAAACCTTGACCCCCTGTCGCGAACACTTTAGAAGAGGCCCGCCTTGAAACAAAGGGCGGGCCGGCGCCGGCCCGGGCCACGAGATCGGCAGGCCACATATCCGTAGGCCCGGGCGTAGGCGATAGGAGAACAGCGGGGTTTTTAGCGGGTAGTCGGATGGCTGTCCCTCGGTCTCCCCGGGCCGGGGAACCCGTCAAGAGAGGTTTTTCCCCGAGACCAAAAAAAAAAGCTGTAGATGAATTGAAATATGCCAAGTTCCTATTAACTTTTGGCGCTTTCGTCTGACGCGATTGAGGCGCCATCTTAATGCATTTTGAGGTATACTTTTGAAACAGATGATACCCCTTACCTCAACGCTCCGTAGTTTAAAATGTATATGTAATCAATTTACCAAAGATTTTAATGAATAAATAATATTTATAACTTGTCGTTTTATTTGAATGTAATGACATGAAGTGATTACTTGTGTATATATGTATATTTCTATCCGTGCAGGGGCGGAGAAAGAATACTGACCTCCGCGGTCGGAGTCGGCCTGTCATAAAAGGCGACAAAACAACCCACCCTAACTACGTGGTAGGGCCTCAAGCCCGTTTGGATGGCAACCACCTTTGGTCTTAAGTATGCCGCCATAATAACTGTGTTGTGTTCCGGCAATAATAACCCAAAACAGTACTACCCTTATGTGACGGCAGCATGTTCGCGATGCCACTGGCGTTGTCTGCTATAAATTATTTTGAAATTATTATTCTTAATAATTTTGAAATAATATATAGCATAAGAATACGGTATTGAATGTAAAAAAATCTTAAAATGGCTCTCATGTAAAATCACTAAAAGTACATTTACGACCTTGTACTATCAAAGGTGCGCTATAGACAACAATCTGCTGGCATGGTTACGGCATTAGTATTCTGGGATGCGCATGGTATTTTGTTTATCGACTATCTTGAGAAAGGAAAAGGGATCAATTCTGAATACAGCGTTATCGGACCAATTGAACCACTGTTCGACCTAGACAATACACCATGTCCCAAATCAATGGCAACGATGCTCAAATTGCATGAATTGCACTTCGAATTGCTGCCCCACCCCCCGTATTCGCCTGATTTGGCCCCCAGCGACTACTGGCTGTTCGCAGACGTGAAAAGGATGCTCCGGGGAAAAAGATTTAGCACCAACGAGGAAGTCATTGCCGAAACTGAGGCCCACTTTGCGAGCAAAGATCAAGCGTTCTCTATACATGATATAGAGAAGCGTTGAGCCGATTGTATCGCCTGAGATGGAAATTATGTCGATGAATGAAAACGATTTTTGTGAAAATTTTGTGTTTATCTTACTTAGTCCGGAAACTTTTTGATAAATATACCGAACCCAATTTCCTTACTATCCTTTCGCCTCTTCATCTGTCAAAGAGGGAGTAAAGTTAAACATCGTGTTCCGTTCCGTAACCAAGAAAATAAATTGTGAGAAATGTTTTTACGAACAACTTAGACATTAGACATCCAGGAATATGTAATTCAGTACAAAACTGATGTAATGATTTATTAAAAAATCAACATAAATATTCATTACTAAGTTACTTGTCATCTATCCCCTAGCTTACCTCGACATAATATTTGTTAGGCATATAAAATAGTTAGCTAATACATTGCTAGTTTTCATTGATTGTAATACAACATTTCACTAACAAACCAGTGATGAAATGTAAAATAACATCGTAACTTGTAACGTTGCCAGGAGTGCCCATATTATGACCGGTTTTGCGGATTCGACGGGTGGCGGGAAAAGTATGTTAGGAATGCAGTAACTGGCCGCCACCCCTTTGGCGGTTGTCCGAAACTTGTCTTGAAATCCAAAATTTTTAATTTACTTAAATTAGGAAGATTTGATATTACCGATTATAACACATTTCACAAACTAGCTGACTTTTAAATTATTATGTTATAAAATACATTTATTTACATAATACTAGTTATGTAAAAATGCAGTAAGTTAAATTTCTATTTTATTAACATTTTTATCATTTTAATTATTTTTGTCATTTAATTTTGCAGATTTTACTTTTAATAGATGTTAGGACAATATCCTTTTAAGCAATGCATATCGAAATATCATTTTAGAATTATTAATAGTTCAACGCGATGACGCGATATAATGTTATAAATGCCGATTTTTATCCGTGCAGTTGTGGAGAAAGAATACTAACCTCTGCGGCTGGAGTCAGCCTGTCGTAAAAGGCGACAAAACAACCATAGATACGTGGTAGGACCCCAAGCCCGCCTGGATGGCGACTACCTTTGTTCTTAGGTATGTCGCCATATTTTAAGTCGCAATAACCTTGCGTTGTGTTTCGATATTATTGACCTAAGTTCCTATACCCTTATGGGACAGCAGCGAGTTCGCGATGCCCCTGGCGTTGCAAGCACCCATAGGCGACGGTACTGCAGCCTTTCTGCTGTCCTAAAGCAATATAAATTAACTACCATTTTGATACAAGAAAAAAACTTATTTTTTCCTTTTCTTCATTCTACTTAAGATATAGTTATTTTTCAATATGGATATAATTTCGGTGTAAATAAATGATGAAAAATTGTATGTACACTCATAAAATACTACATTTAGAAAATTACTAATGTAAGTTATAAAATAGTTCATATTTACGAAGTACAAAGAAGTGTATGAAACATGAAGGTATGTTTCGGAACAACTGGCCATACTAAATGTCAATTCGTGAAACGAGACTCAAAGTGATAGGACTAGGATTGAGTTTGTTTCGAATTGTCAAAAAACTTTGTAACTTGATTTACCGTCATATCGGCCGAAAATCTTGTTTTTCATTAAAAACTTATTAAAAGTGCCTTAAATTAACTTTATAAGTTTAAAAGTGTATGTTTAAGTGTTAAATATGTTGTTATTAATTTAATAAGCGTTTTTGTAGACTTAAGTGCTACTTGTTTTGTGAAGTTATAAAAGTTATTTTGGATTTTACGTCGTACAGGAAAGGATTTCTGCCCAAATTAAGGTGAGTTAAGTTTGAATTTTCATATTTTTTGTCTTATTCAGTAGTTAATAAAGTTTAAAGTTTCGAGGTCGCGTAAAGTAGACCGCGCCGTGTACACACGCGTCAACTTTTTTTTAATGAAAATGTAAACAATATTTCGCTTGTACTTTAATTACGTGTTTTCATGCTAAATCAGTTCTAGTTAAAATTATAATTATTATTTAATATGAACAGGAAACTGTTTATAGAATATTATTAAACTGTGTATATATAAAAGTTGTTTTTGCGTCAAATTTTTATTTGATCATATTGGTGCAGTGTTCTTTTATTGTTTTTTATTGCTGTAGGACAGCAGACAGGCTGACGGCCCGCTTAGAATTTAGCAGTTACCGTTGCTAATGGGTATTTGCAACACAAATGACATCGCGAGCAAGCTGCTGTCCCCTATGAGTACAGGAATTTGGGTCACTAATGCCGGAACACAACACAAAGTTACCATGATGGCATACTTAAGACCAAAGGAGATGTGGCTAGGGTGGGTTGTTTTGTCGCCTTTAACGACAGGCCGACCCCGGCTGCATAGGTCAATATTCTTTCTCCGCCTCTGCACGGATAAAAAGTTCAAGCCATTATATAATAATGTTTAATAATAACAGCCCATTATGTCCACTGCTGGACTTGCACCTCCCTTAGATACGCACAGTATGCCCGCCACCCTTGTGCAAGGTGGTTTGGCAGGTTACACACATTGCTATCTTGGTATACAGGTTTCCTTCACCGTTGGTACATTGCAATCATGCTATATTATGCACAATAGGCGTGAAAACTGCCTAAACAGTAAGATTCTCTTCTTTCTTTGTGCTTATTATGGCTCCAATGCATTTGGCATTGATTTTGCCAATATCTATGTTATTAATAAAAGTGACTGGTTAAATGTAGCAATAGTATTAGAGAAATATTGTCGGTAAATTGAACTCTGAGATCTTGAGGACAACACAAGAAGCAAGTTAGTATTAAATGTATATATGTAGCCTTATAAGTAAATACTGTTAGTAATTAAAAAGTTAGAGTGTGCTTAGAGTGCACAAGTGTTAAGAGGAAGTTTACATTAATGGGGCCAGGATTTGTTTGGCATATATAGGGGTCGATATCTTTGGACAATAGAAGAATATGTGTTCAAGGTTTCCTTCATCAAGTCCACACTCACACAGAGAATGATCACAAATTCTAATTTTAGCTAAAAAGACAGGGGAACACACCTGTCCAAGGCGAAGACGTATAATTGTGGATGTAGCCTTTTTTGGAAGGGGCTGGTAGTGTGCAAACCAGAGTTTGCTTAAGTTTATATTAAGATCAGTTATTCTTACTTTTTATTGCACATCACTCAAAGATATTTCAAGGCTTTAATACATCAGAAAACATGGTATGCAGAGTTAGATAATTTGAGGTCTGGGTGTTGTATAGTACCCATGACATAAGTGCTCTGCTATTGAGATAAATAAGCACCATCTAACTTTGCTGTATTAAGTGACTTCTCCTTCGATGGTGACCATAAAAAAGTTGGTTCAACAAGTCTCAATGTGGTTGCATATCGGTTTATAACTGCTACCAAGAGGATAACGTGGCAAGGCATGATCTTGGAATGACAGCTCGCCGAAGGCGCGAGAATTGCTAAAACAGTGGGCATCTCAAAAGGAATATGAGAAAGGTGTCACGCGATCTCTGCTACATTTACTTACTCCAATAAGCGCAACTGTCCGACCACTTCAGAGTAGTGTTTGACACAAGTGCTCTGCTACTGAGGCGATTCATAAGGCACCATCAATATTTTTTTATAGCTAAAGTTTAGCAGACAGGCAAACGGTCCACTCTGGCAGGTGGTCACCGTCGCCTATGGACGTTTGCAACACCAGAGGCATTACCAACACGCTGCCGACCTCGATGAAATTTTATAACACCTTTTTTAAAGTACCCATATTGTACCGCGCTGAAATAACCTCAGCCGGAAGCTCATTCCAGATCCTTAGAGTACGCAACATGAATGTTCTTGATAATGGTTTCATACAAGAAAGATGAGGCTCCAAGAAGTGGGGATGAACACCCAGCCGATGGCGCGCAGTGCGGGGGTAGAAAGAGGAAGAAAGCATCATTCCAAACAGATCCTCAGTACATTCTCCATTGTACAGATGGTAGAATATGCAAAGACTCTGAAGTCCAAGCGTGTCTAGACAGTCTATGAGTATGGGACAACATGAACTGCACGCTGTTGGATCGAGTCTAGGGCATTGAGCTGACAGGCAGGTGCTCCAGCCCATAAATGTGAATGTCTGACCTGTGCTTTGTATAGCACAAGCAGTTGCCTTGGACTGAAGTATTGCTTGGACCGGTTTAGCACACCTAGCTTTTTGGAGGCAAGCTTAGCTTTACCCTCCAATTGTCCCCTAAACTGCACATCATTCGTGATGTCAACACCAAGGATCCCAATACTACTTGCAATGGAAAGAGGGGTTCCTCAGAACTGTGGTGCAGGTGCAAACGGGGTTTATTTGGAAGAGCAGACTAGCATCTTCGAGGGGTTGAACTGGACAAGGTTTTGTTGTCCCCATTCAGAGACTCTAGAGAGTTCCTAACTTCAGACACATGTCTAACCTGACTTTCTTCCAAATCTAACTTTGTGAATCATCTCAGTATATTTATATTCAATTGAAATAATAAAATCAAAGGGCTGGTTAAATAGGCTATTGTATTCCTTAATGCAGAGATAAGGCATTTAAGGTCATGCATTGATAAAAAGCATGTTATAACAAACAAAGGCACTTATTTGTAGTATGAGATAATAATTAATAAATATACTAAGAAAATTAACAATGCCATCTAGTTAGAAAGAATACTAACCTCTGCAGCTGGGGTCGGCCTGGCGAAACAGGCGACAAAACAACCCACCCTAGCTATGTGGTAGGGCCTCAAGCCCTCTGGACGGCAACCACCTTTTATCTTTATTAATAATTTTTTTTATTGCTGTAGGACAGCAGACAGGTTGACGGCCCGCTTAGAATTTAGCAGTTACCGTCGCCTATGGGTGTTTACAATGCCAGTGGCATCGCGAATACGCTGCTGTCCTATAAGAGTACAGGAACTTGGGTCACTAATGCCGGAACACAACACAAGGTTATTATGGCGGCATACTTAAGACCAAAGGTGGTTGCTATCCAAACGGGCTTGAGGTCCTACCATGTAGCTGGGGTGGGTTGTTTTGTCGTCTTTTACGACAGGCCGGAGAGGTTAGTATTCTTTATCCGCCCCTGCATGGATAGATAAATAAATATTTAATAAATAAAAATGTTGTTTTCCTATAATATGTACCTTTAATATTACAAACAGACACTCATTATTTATTTGTTTTATTTATTTATTTATTTTCTAAGCAGTGCATGCCACCCTGGGATTTGAACCCCAGACCTTTAGATTAGTCTCAGTGTTTAATACCACTAAGCCATTTTTTACGTATTTATATGTAATGTATATAGATATTCCTAGGTGTTTGTATATTAATAGCCAATGAGCGAAGGCCGATGATCTCACTGAGAACAAAACGTGTGTTTACCGTGGTGATCATAAAGAACTCTTATCGCCAAGGTCACCACCATTCGACGCGCTCCACACCACAAAACGCGAGAGATGTAGAAGTTACATCGTGTGATAGTCGCGCGATCTCGTGGCGGCACGGTTTTAGAAAATGTTTCATAATTATATCAAGACAACATATTAACACTGTGTAACGGAAAATGCTAGAAATGAGAGTGTGAATGTGTGAAAAAAAGGTCTGAATGTTGAGTTGACGACTAATAGAGGAGAGTGGAAAGAAAACATGTTATGTTGACCCCACATAGTTTGAGATAAGGGCAGGATGAAGAACACCTACGTGATCGTCCGTTCCGTCTTACTTATTATAAAACATAAATAACTTAATTATAATCAAGAATGCAAATAAATAGCTGTGCTCCAGCTATTTTAAAGTTGTTTCAGTGGTTAATATGAGGACACAGCTGATTCACTGATTACGTAAGAGCTATATAATAATCGGTCTATTGGCTTCAGTTCGCACGGACGACAAAATATTTGTGTGAATATGTAGTTTATTCTTGTCTGTGTGTGTGTGTGTGTGGTGAAGTTTTACCCTTATATATTGTTCAGTAGAAGTTAAAGCAGGTACCTGGTTGCTCAGTGGTATTACCCTCGGAGACAAAAAGTTTGGATTTCATACCCCACGATGGCATTTAATGCTTAGGCAGTCTTTCTCGCCTAATATGGATATTAAAGCGTAATGGCCTTTTTATCCGTGCAGGGGCAGAGAAAGAATCTTGACCTCTGCGGCTGGGGTCGGCCTGTCGTAAAAGGCGACAAAAAACCCACCCTACCTACGTGGTAGGGCCCAGAGCCCGTCTGGATGCCGACTACCTTTGGTTTTAAGTATGCCGCCATAATAACTTTGTGTTGTGTTTCGGCATCAGTGACCCAAGTTTCTGTACCCTTATGGGACAGCAGCGTGTTCGCGATGTCACTGGCGTTGCAAACACCCATAGGCGACGGTAACTGCTGAATTCTAAGTGGGCCGTCAGCTTGTCTGCTGACCTACAGCAATAAAAAAAAATGGCCATCTACCGACGGTCAAGGAAAACGTGTCTTGGACAAGCGTGACGGGTATACTGTTCGTAATCCTTTTCCTGTAGTGGTGAGGCTCGAATCTTACAGTTAGACTTTATGGGTTGTGAATTGTGATTATTAAACACCGCGTGAAGCCCTCAAGAGAACATGCCAGCAGCACCAGATAAATTTTACCCACAACTTATTTTTTGTACATAGATTAGGTATGAAAGTGGATGTACATACATCAGTTTTACCTTTACACTCTCGGTGTTTTCTGTCACGTCTATCAATTATTTAGCTGTTGTTTTATATTGTTAGGATTTTCCTTGCTAATTCATCGCAAGGATTCGAACTCGAAGCTAATGGAGTACATTTTACACGTTTGCCTATCTGTTGACTAGTTATAAAAATATGTATTCTTTCTTTCTAATTGGTTTGTAATCCCTTTAAACGAGCAATTCTTGTATATATATATACTTATATAATTGGAATCTCGGATCTGACATCTATCGGCGAATAATTTAAACTGAAAAATGACTCTTCCTGACATCTATCGGCGAATAATAATACTATTTTTTTTTAAATTGCTTTAATGACATAACACTAAAGCTATTCCAGCAGATGGCGTTGTTAAGTAACAAGAAGTCAATGAGTGTTTGCTTTGAGGTTAGACTAAGAAAATCAATTGTTAATTTCCAAAAAACACAATTTATAAAAAAAAAAAATACCGAGCAAAGCTCGGTCATTCGGATATTTTTATATAATAAGACAATGTGACCCGGTTAATTTTAGTGTCGTTATCTTGAGATGCGTGCTGTCCTTGGCATTGTATAAATATTTGAGATGATAAAGGATGGTGTACAAAAGATGACGTCATCATTTATGGCTGGCCAAGCTAAAATTTCTCTCGTGCACGGTTTTCCTCGCTGGGGGGGGGGGCATCCTCATGTCTGTTTGGTAGTGGAAACCTCTAAACGTGTTGAACATATGAGTGTTGAAGGAGTTGTGTCTGAAGTAGAGAACTCTTTTGAAAGAGTCTCTGAATGGGGACGACAAAACCTTGTCCAATTCAACCCCTTGAAGACTCAAATCTGCGTATTTCTCTGCCGAGAAAACCCCATTCGCACCTGCGCCTCAGTTCCTCTTACCACCTCAGAGAGGGGATCTCTAGTATCGACATCACGTACGATATTCAGTTTAGGGGACAACTGGAGGGCAATGCTAAGCTTGTCTCCAAAAAGCTGGATGTGCTAAACCGGTCCAAGCAGTATTTTACTCCAAGCCAATGGCTTATGCTATACAAAACACAGGTCAGGCCACACATAGAGCATTTCTCACATTTATGGGCTGGAGCACCGGCCTGTCAGCTAAATCCCCTGGGCTCCATCCAATGGCGCGCAGTTCGTCTTGTCGCCTGGCTTTCGGAGAGATTTTATGTCTCTTTGTGTATTCTACCATCTGTACAACGGGGAATGTACTGAGGATCTGTTTGGAATGTTGCCTTCTTCCTCTTTCTACCACCGCACTGCCAGCCATCGACTGGGTGTTCATGCCCATTTCCTGGAGCTTCTTCTTTCTTGTACGAAACGGTTCTTAAGAACGTTTGAGCTTCCGTTTAAGGTTTTCCCGTCGCGGTACTATATGGGGTTTTTAAAAAATGACGTTATAAAATTTCTTAGAGGCCGTCAGCGCGTTGGCAATGCCTCTGGTGTTGCAAACGCCCATCGGCGGCGATGACCACCTGCTTCAGGGTGGGCCGCTTGCCTGTCTGCCGAGCTTAAGCTATAAAAATAAGGAGTCTGAATCGTCACGCACGGTTATGTAATGCTCGTTCGGGTAAAGTCGGCCTTAGTCGTCTAAAGGAGCGAAAGAGATGGAGTCAGTTCTCCGTGTAGGGGCGGAGTAAGAATACTAACCCCTACGGCCAGGGTCAGCATGTCGTAAAAGGCAACAAAACAACTCTAGCGTCGTCGTGGCCATCCAGACGGTAAAGCCCGTCTGGATGGCGACCACCCTTGGTCTATAAGTATGCCGCCATATTAACCATGTGTTGTGTTCCAGTATTAGTGACGGAGGAAAATTATAAACTCATATTTTGTCATAAAAATTAGTTTAAGTTTATCTCTAAAAAATACATTAGTAATCAGTAACAGGTATCCATACTAATATTATAAATGTGTAAGTAATTCTGTTACATTTTCACGCCTAAAATGCTAAACCGATTTTAATGAATTTCGGTATAAAGATAGATTGGAGCTTGAAAAAGGACATAGGCTACTTTTTTTTTAATTTATATGGGCATAAGGAATAAAATAACAGGTTACATAAAATCTATAAATGTTAGCGGATACCCTAAAAAGACCCCAACTCAGCTTTGCCAACTGTAGCAGCTGGCACTGGTTTTCCGTTAGGGCCTAGACAATGACGTCACATTATACAAAAATAATAAAGATAAATACATTTTGGAGCCATCCATAAAATACGTCACACGAATTTTAGAATTTTTTTTTAACCCCTCTTCCCGTCTCTGTTGTGACGTCACACATTTTTTCAATTTTATGCATGTATTTAAAAATAATCAAAAGAAAAGAGTTATTTAATTTTTTTTATTTTTACAAAAAAATCTTTAATAAACGAAGTTAATTCACTAAACGACGCTATTTCTTTTGTGGTCCGAAGCGATGTGAATAATTTAATAATTATTGTTGTAATAAATTTAGAAATTGTCTGCATATTGGTACTATTGATGATAGTTTACATTTTTTGACATTTTTCGGAAAGAAAGATATAATAAACAATCCTTCCAAATCCTTTGCTAAAGTCTTAATAAATGTAGATCGAGTTCGTAAAGTTTTAAAGTTTTTTATACACATATAAATTTCGCGTTTTAGTATTTTAAATCTTAACATGTGACGTCACAAAGCTATTGCAGTTGTCACACAATGTCATATTCCGGTGGACCCCCCCCCCCCTGTAACGTGTGACATAATTTATGGATGACCCCTTTGACATAAAATAATTGAATACAAACAAAAAGTAAGCAAAAACACCGATATGGCAAAACAACGTTTGCCGGGTCAGCTACTTTATTCATATATAATTGTTTTCCTTGTTTTGTGAGATCATCAACACGATGTTGTAGAATTTGCGAGGCGCGCGGTCTTTATTATTTTAAATATAAAGTAGGTAGGATTTAAGAATTGAATAACAGCTAACGTGCGAAATATAAGACAACTGTTAATACACATAACTCAGAAATAAAGTTTATATCTTATTGTTTGTATTATATTGCAGTTAATATAAAAAGTGATAATATTAAACTTAAATTGTCGTTTCCTGTTTTTACAGAGCAACGTTTCGTTTATTTTATCACCACACATAATAATTGTTTTACATATTATATATTGTTTTCCATTACATACCATGTTTATTATATAAATATATATGTATATGTTACTTGTAATATGGATAAACCCGTTAAAGCCGTTGTATGGTTTAAAAACAATACAATGACCGTTTATTGCTCGTGTTATCGTGTTGTCGCCATTTTTTTGGTGAAAGGGAGAGTTATTCGCGAGATTTGGCCCAACCCCCCTCCTCCATTCCCCAATCTCAACGTAAGATTTTCAAAATACATGTATCTCGTAAATGTCATATATATCTATATTAATACGTGAAGCGAAACCTAATATAATACCCCCTTTTACGAAAATTGGCACAGATAAAGTTTATATTGAAGAGAAGTGCAGAAAGCTATTTTTTTTTGCAATTAATCTATTAGAAATACATTAAATTACCTTACTTACGCTTTTGTTTTTTAAATATAAGAGTTTATGGCCTGGTAAACACCATTAAGGTTAATTTTATAATAATATAATATTTAAATTCCTAATGTACTTTAGTAAACACTTGTGTTGCAAACACCTATAGGCGATGCCACTGGTGTTGCAAACACCTATAGGCGACGGTAACTGCTAAATTCTAAGCGGGCCGTCAGCCTGTTTGCTGTCCTACAGCATTAAAAAAAAATTATAAAATTACTAGCTGTGCCCGCGTGGAATAGTGACTTTGGGCAGCATTTTTTGGATATATATCTATTAGTTTATTTTGGATTACAAACCCTATAAACCCTAAAATATAAATAAATGAAATATGCAAACATTGTTATCGAATGCAACTGTTACGCCATGCGCCTCCGGAATACGTGCGTTCGAACCTACAAAACCAGCCTAAGCTAAACCCTATTTCATATGATTCATGATATAAATCTGAGGTCCACATAAATTGAATAACAACCTACAAAGTCCAGCCTAAGCTAAACCCTATTTCATATGTTTTATGATATAAATCGGAAAACAAGTTAAATTGGTTAAAAAAATTCCGAAACTGATCATTTTTAGCTAAAACTATTTTTTTTTCTAAAATAAAAGTAGCCTAAGTTACTCCTTGTTACATCAGCTATCTGACAGTGTGTTAGGAGAGCGCCGAGGGGACGAAACCCTGACCCCCTGGCGCCAACACTTTAGAAGGAGCCCGCCTTAAGACAAAGGGCGGGCCGGCGCCGGCCCGGGCCACGAGATCGGCAGGCCATATATCCGTGGGCCCGGGCGTAGGCGATAGGAGAACAGCGGGGTTTTTTAGTGGGTAGTCGGATGGCCAAACATCTTTCCCGGAGTCCCACATATCCCTCGGTCCCCCCGGGCCGGGGGAACCCGTTAAGAGAGGTTTTTCCCCGAGACCAAAAAAAAAGCTATCTGATAGTGAAACTCTCGTTAAAATCGGTCCAGCCGTTTCAGAGATTAGCCGGAACAAACAGACAGACAGACAAAATTTGTAAAAAATGTTGTTTTGGTATAAATGCAACAGTAATATGAAAAAGGGTGTGAATGTTGAGATGTTGGCTAAAATAGGAGGAGAGAACATATTGTGTCGACCCCACATAATGTGGGATAAGGGCAAGAAGAAGAAGAGACATAAATACATTAAACTCCATACGTAAATCGAACCCGTGACCCCCTACGTAAGCGGAGGTCAGCATGCAACAAATACAATGATTTGTTTATTCTCAATGTCCTTGATCTTTTTGTTCGCACGCCCTGTTTGAATAATGGCCTGAAACTGCAAACAATGGGATCTTGTTTTGTGCGTTTTATATTTCAACGAGATTTGACCTGCGGAGAGGGCGGACAGCTTGAGGGGAAATTTGGGACGTTCGGTAAGCTAGAACACGACGGGAACTGGATATAATTTAAAAATGAAAACAGATAATGCTGCCAGGGTTTGAGTTAAAATTATACTTTTGTCGTATTTCTACCACTGGAATAAATCTGAAGCATCTAGCCCTGGTGCAGAGGTTGAGACTGCGAGGCGAAGCTCGTTACGCCGCCACGAATACGGAGAACGGCTAGTAATGACGTATAGTGGACAACCAGAGCACCCACCTGAGCGGCGCACTGATCGCCATCGGTTAGACGTTCATCCCCTGTACGAAACTGTTCTCAAAAACGTTCATGATGCGTACTCTTCGGATTTGAAATGAGTTACTGACTGATGTTTTCCAACGCAGTGCGACATGGCGTTTTCCAAAAAAGGCTTTATGAAAAAAATTAAAATGGTATTTTGACAATTCACAGCGTATACGCTCTCCATGCTGTAGAGCAGAGTTCCCCAAACTTTTTTTTATGTCGTAGACCCCTTGCCATGTTTTTCCGTGTTGGGTAGACCCCCTACTTACCTGATATTGATTTCTTGTAAATTTCTAACTGTAGTGAAGTTTAGTGTTAAAAACTTAAAGTAAAAACACATGTTAATTTATACATTTATTAATTGAATTTAAATTAAAACTACTCAAAATAAAATTTTGTATCTGTTATGTAAAATATACGTAACATAAAATAAACATAAAATAATTTTTTTACTTCATAGGTACTTTTATAAATAATGTATATTTTATGTTTTGATATTATAAGATAGTATGATGTAAGTAAATAGGTACTATCAGTGTATGTGTTAAGATCCACTATCGTGGACCCCCATTTTCATTTCATGGACCCCCAAATTTTTTTTCGCTGATGTAGACCCCTTGCAGGTTGTCATAGACCCCTAGGGGTCGATATAGACCACTTTGGGAATCACTGCTGTAGAGGATTAAGAATACTGACCTCTGCGGCCGAAATCGGCTTGTTGTAAGAAGCTACGTGTCTGGGACCCAAGCCCGCCTGAATCGCAACTACCCTTGATCTAACAATAGAATCGCAATTATCTAAAGGCGACGGTAACTGCTTAACTATTAAACGAGCCGCTAGCCTGTATGCTGTTCCTCAGCAAATTATGCAAGGCAGACCCGTAGGAACACCTCTGACTGCTTTGAAGTCATCGATATCGTCATGCAGGATGTACGCCGCCTTTGTTAGATAGTATGTAGCATTGTACGCGATCTCAAATGACACATTGTGTGCCAATTGATGTCAACATATTTAAATTGTTAATTTTTTCATATCGTCATGGATTTATTTTTAACAGGAAAATACTGTAAAATTATCCTGTTAATTAAAACCTTGACCGTAGTTAAAATAATACAAAGGAGAAAAAAAATTGCTACCTCCATGATCTTAGAGCTTCGTTTGAACGCTTATAGGTAGGTGCACGGATTCGATTCACGTGCTTAGTAATTTTTTTCACCCCCTTCCCTCGCTTTGATGACTATCTTGTAGTATATGTAACGTGACCATACGTCCCGCTTTGGGCGGGATTGTCCCGCTTTTACGAATAAACCTACTTAATTACTAGCCTACATTAATATCGCGTAAGATACGACAAGACTATACGACAAGTTGGAATCGTCTGAGGGGCAGAAGCTCATTTATAAGTTGGCGCGCTCCAGGGTCAAAGCGGCACAGGATATTTCCAAGTGCCACTGTGTAAAAGACCCTGTGGGCAACCTGCTATGCGAGGACCTTGCGGTGAAGGAGAGATGGCGCTCATATTTCCACGAGCTGCTGAACACGCAGCACAAAGAGGTGCAGCCGCCAGATCTTCCTCCGAATCAAGGACTAGTGCCACTGGTAACGCCTGCAGAGGTCCAGAATTGTCTTCGCCGCATGAAGAATCGGAAAGCTGTTGGATCCGATGGAGTCCCCATCGAAGCCTGGAAGGCGATGGGCTCTCGTGGTGTGGGCATCTTAACCGACTTCTTTAATCGGACACTCCTCACCGGTACGATCCCGAGCCAATGGAGACTGAGTATCATTACTCCAGTCTTCAAAGGCAAGGGGTCGGTGCAGGAGTGCGGTAATTACAGGGGGATTAAGGTCATGTCCCACACCATGAAGCTCCTCGAGAGGGTTATCGACTCTCGGATTCGGCAGGAGTGCACTGTCTCGGGATGTCAGTATGGGTTTCGCCCTGGTCATGGGACTATGGATCCGGTTTTTGCCCTAAGGATTGTCGCGGAGAAATACAGGATGAAGAATACGCCTCTGCATTGCCTGTTTCTTGACTTGCAGAAGGCCTTCGACTGTATTCCTCGCGCGATAATCTGGTGGGCATTGCGATCTAAAAGGGTTCCAGAGGCCTATATTGACATCATCCAAGACATGTACCGTGACTCCGATTCTGTAGTTCGGACCGCTGTTGGCGACACAAAACCTTTCGCTATCACCGTCGGGGTGCACCAAGGATCCGTCCTTAGTCCGTTTCTGTTTAGCGTGGTATTAGACGTATTTTCAGACAGCATCAGAAACTCACATGAGCAGCCCCCGTGGCTGCTTATGTATGCTGATGATATCGCGCTGGCAGACTCGGACAGGGGTAGGCTGGTGCGACGTGTGAAGGCGTGGAAGGAGTCGCTTGAGAACGGTGGTCTGAAGCTCAATGTGGCGAAGACCGAGTACTTGGCCTGTAACTCCACAGATCCCACACCCGTACGCATAGGCGGCGACACGGTCGAGCGCACGGACCAAGTGAAATACCTGGGATCTGTGTTTCATGCGTCTGGTGACATCGATTGTGACGTCAAGGCACGCATTGCTGTCGCGTGGGCCAAATGGCGTGAGGTAACTGGTGTCATTTGTGACCCCAAGATGCCGGTAAAGTTGAAGGGACAGGTCTATAAGACCATTATTAGGCCTGTGCTTTTATACGGATGTGAAGCGTGGCCGCTGCTAGAGCGACACAGGCAAGAACTGCGTGTCACGGAGATGAATATGCTGCGGTGGATGTGTGGAGTGACGCGGAAGGACCGCGTTAGGAACTCCCGCATTCGCGGCAGTCTTCATGTCCGTGACATTGCGGATAAACTGCAGGAGTGTCGGCTCCGTTGGTACGGCCACGTTTTACGGCAACCGGATGATTACGTGGGAAACAAATGTCTGGCCATGCCGCCTCCGCCGGGCCCCGGCAGGAGGGGTAGACCCAAAAAGTGCTGGCTTGACGTCGTAAGGGGTGATATGCGTGCCAATGGGCTCAATACCAGGGATGCTGAAGACCGTGCGAAGTGGAGTAGAAAAAGTCGGAAAGCGGACCCCGGGCGCCGAAACGAAAGTTTAGGATGCAACCGAGATAACGCTTAGATGATGATGATGATGATTAATATCGCGTAAGAGGGCAGCGCAGCGTATACACTAAAATACATACTAAAGTAACTCTAATTTTGCTGTAGCAAAGTAGTTTTTTGTTGCGAAATTATTTATAAATATTATTTTTAGGGCAAGTTGGTGTAAGAATTAAGATGTCAGTGAGGATAAGATATCATAATAAATGATTTCAAGTAATTTTTTAAACCATAATTTTTATTTTGCACTTAAATATACATCTTAAACTGACGTCCCTATATATGTATTTCTAATATATAAAATTCTCGTGTCAGTTTTCGTTGCCATACTCCTCCGAAACGGCTTGACAGATTTTAATGAAATTTTTGTGCTTATCCGGTATCTATGAGAATCGGCCAACATCTATTTTTCATCCCCCTAAATGTTAGGGGTGACCCACCGCCAAAATTTTTTTTTAATTTTTTGACATTTTATTATTTATATGGCAGAACAACGTTTGCCGGGTCAGCTAGTATTTATATACGAAATTCCGTAGGCGTCCCGCTTTGACACGAAAAATAAATGGTCACGTTAAGTATGAGAAGACCTCCGCCCCTCCGTCGCTAGTTTTTACTTAGTAAATCATAAATAAGATTGAGGTTAGTTTAAGAGAGAGAAAAGATAGAGGTGTTCAATAAAAAAAAAATTGCAGATGCCAAGTTATTTTTTCATTGGATTCATACCTATTTGCCGGAACACAACAAAGTTATTATGGCGGCACACTTAAAACCAAAGGTGGGCTTATTATGTTATGTCGCCTTTTACGACAGGCCGCAGAGGTCAGTATCCTTCTTCCGCCCCTGCACGGATGTAAATTTTTTTAAAGCAAAAATCTCCCTGCACATCAGGAAACAAAGAAACTGATTCGTGATAATCCATTCTTTTCGGTCAGGCGTGCCGCCATCACCAAACAAGTTCAAGCAATATAAGCGTAACTTACGTATATAGTACCGCCATATGTGCATCCAAGTTAAAATTAAGTGTAAATATTTTTCTTAAATCTGACTCACGCCCATTACCGTATTATGGTAGTTATTTATACCTTACGACGCAATATATAGGTATAACACATTGATCAAAAATTTTCCGGAATAAGTAAGAAAAACACAAAATTTTCGCAAAATTTTGTGGTTTTTTTTTCATTCATCGACATAATTTCTATCTAAGGCGATACAATTGGCCCAACGCTTCTCTAACTTCTCGATACAATGTTTATAGAACTCTTGATCTTTGCTCGCAAAGTGGGCCTCAGTTTCGGCAATGACTTCCTCGTAGGCGCTAAATCTTTTTCCCCGGAGCATCCTTTTCACGTCTGCGAACAGCCAGTAGTCGCTGGGGGCCAAATCTGGCGAATACGGGGGGTGGGGCAGCAATTCGAAGTGCAATTCATGCAATTTGAGCATCTTTGCCATTGATTTGGGACATGGTGTATTGTCTAGGGGGAACAGTGGTTCAATTGGTCCAATAACGCTGTATTCAGAATTGATCCCTTTTCCTTTCTCAAGATAGTCGATAAACAAAATACCATGCGCATCCCAGAATACTAATGCCGTAACCTTGCCAGCTGATTCTTGTGTCTTTGGTCGCTTTGGAATGCTTCCACCTGCCTCAACCCACTCAGCTGACGAGCGCTTTGTCTCTGGAGTGTAATAGTGTATCCAAGTTTCATCCATGGTTACATACCGACGCAAAAAATCCGCTTTGATATGGTTGCAAAACTTCAGACAGGCCACCGAATCGTCGATTCGTTGTTGTTTTAGATCCAGTGAATTTTGACAAACGCGGCACCCGCTGAGTTGAGGTTTTTCATACCCAAATTGTCGTGTAAAAGAGTAAGCACGCTGCCATATAATAACTTTGAAATCTCAGCCATCTCAATGAATTTCATTTTGCAGTTGGTGAAAGCAATTCAGCGGAATTTTTTGACGATTTTTTCATTAACAGTCGTATATGGGCGACGCCTGCATTGAGCGTCGTTGACGTCGCTACGACCACGTTTAAGTTTATTATACCATTCGCAAACAGTTGCTTTCCCTGGAGCAGAGTCCGAATAATCCTTATCAAGCCACTGTTTCGCGTCTTTCGCATTTTTGCCGATCGAAAAACAATGCTTGGTCAACACACGAAATTCTTTCTTATCCATATTTTGAGAAAGACACCAAAGTTGCTTGACACAAACAACATTAACTTGAGAATGTGTTGTCCAATTGTCATGAAATTTTGACACATACCTTATAAAAGATGGCGCTATCGAATGCTATAATAGATTTTGTATATGTGGCGCCATCTATATGTCAGTCCGGGAACTTTTTGATCAATGTAATAATATATAGATTGCTGGCTGACGGCTCACTTAATAGATAGATAGATAACACTTTATTGTACATTGTATAAAAGTAGTTTACATTGAAATTAATAATAAGTAGTTACCGTCGCCTATGGATGTTTGTGACGTTAGGGGCACTGCAACCACGTTGCTGTCCTAAAGGGGTACTCCCATAAAAAAGGACCTTAAAATTTGGCAGGTGCAAGTTTGGGATGAAACACTCGGTCGAATCGGAGCCGTTACACCGTGTGGTGTAAAGTCGTTAAGTTAAAAATATACTTCAACGGCTGGGACGCACGTGTCGGCAAGTTCCGATAGACATGTGCATGTCTGGGGGGTATCTTTTTTTGGTTCCCCTAATTTGGGGAATAATAATAATAATATTTTGTGACAATTCACACAGCGCCATCTAGTCCCAAACTAAGTAGCACTTGTGTTATGGGTACTAGACAACTGATATACTACTTATATACTTTTTTTTTTGTAAATAAATACATATTATACATAAACACCCAGACGCGAGACGGGAATCGAACCCGTGACCTCCGCAAGCGTACCGAAGTGCGTTATCCGTTACGCCACCGAGGTTATCTGTTTTAGTGTTCCAATGTCCACGTATATCGAACCATGTACATATGTCATCCACACTAGCCTGTAGCTCATGATTTGACAGTGACGATTTTATCCTTGCAGTGGCGGAGTCAGGATACTACTAGCTATGTGATATGGCCCCGAGCCTAGGATGGCAACCACACTTGGTCTTAAGTATGTCGCCATAATAACCTTGTGTTCCGGAATTAGTGACCCAGGTTCCTGTAGCTGTCCCTTAGGGACAGCTGCGTTTTCGCGTTGCCCCTAGCGTTGCAAACATCTATACGCGCCAGTAACTGCTTACTACCAGTTACTGGCTGCTACTTACCAGTACTGCTGGTCCGACGTTTAACGTCAATTGACTAACTTATGTGGGGAAGAAACGTCTAGCCAGGCCGCATCCGCCGGTGACGTCGTAAAGTGTGATATTCGTGCTAATGGACTCACTATACCAGGAATGCCAAAGTCCGTGCCACGGACGCATGTCGCTGGTATACCCGCTAAATCCACCCTACTTCCCCTTCCTCTAGTTCCCATTGTCCGGGTGGAGGGATTATACTTTCCCCGGGGGACTGGCTTGCCCAAAGTAACATAACGCTCATATTATGGTTACTAGACAATTGATATTTATTAATATTTTATTTTGTAAATAAAAACATAATCTATACATATATAAAAATAAATAAAATTGAAATATCTGTAATATTAAAATAACCGCTTTTTACTAAGTGCATTCGTATGTATACACGGTACATATACCAAAACAACATTTTTTACAATATTTGTCTGTCTGTCTGTTTGTTCCGGCTAATCTCTGAAATGGATGGACCGATTTTACGGGACTTTCACTGGCAGATAGCTGATGTATGGTTATAAATGATCAGTATCGGAAATTTTTAAAATCCAATTTAAGTTGACCTCAGATTTATATCATCAATCATATGAAATAGGGTTTAGCTTAGGCTACACTTAGTAGGTTCAATTTTCAATTTAAGTCTCTCACATATCCAAAAAATGCCGCCCAAAGTCACTATTCCACGCGGACGGAGTCGCGGGCGCAGCTAGTTATACATAAAAATCTTTAGAGAATCGAGCCGGTGCAGGTTCTGATTTGCGAAAGTTGCATCACTGAGGTCGTCTTTATTAATACAAACAATAAAAAATTCGCTTTCATCCATATCCCTCCCTGTCGTGTTATTATCAAAGGTGCACGTCATCAGTCTCTATCCGGCTGCCGACGTCGTCGCACGCCACACGGCGCGGTACTTGTCTGTGCGTTAAGTGATAAAACCCGGTCTATGTGTCACTGTGGGTGTAGTGTAAAAATTTTATTTTTTAATTTCTTTTATAATAATTGGAAACAAGGAAATTGTTGTAATATTGTATGGTAAAATATTTATAATACCAAAAATATTCCGTTATCTTCTTCCTGCCCTTATCCCAGCTATGTGGGGTGGGCACCACATGTCCTGTCCTTCCACTCTCCCCTATTAGTCGTCATCTGAACATTCAAACTTTTTTCCGTATCATCTTTTACATAATCCATCCCTCCTCTTGTATCAATCTACTGTCATTTCTAGCATTTTTATTACAATTATTATTTTTATTTATTATTTCATTAAATTTTATATATAGTATTTAAATTGGTTATATACACTAGAGGTAAATTAAAGGTCTCCAATTCAATTTCCGTTTTAGCATTCACTTAATAAGTTTTTTTTAAACTTAATTGCCACGTATTGGAATGTATACAGGAAAAATATGCTTAAAGTTGATTACTTGTGTACGTAATCCGCCAATGTGTTTTGGATTCACGTCTATAGAAGTTTACATAAATAATTTAGAAGTGGCATATATTTAGTTAGCTTTATATCATTATTTTTTATTTTATTTTAAATTTATTTATCAAATTCACAGTTATTACATTGGCTTAATAAAATAACAGCACAAAAAACCACTAAGGTTTGTACAATGCCATCGAAACTTAAGTCTCTACGCACGTTCAAATGACTGAGTAAATTTAGATTACAATTTCTCTAAAAAGTATTTTTAAGTGAGGCTTTAATATTGTTTTGGGTTATATTATCTCTTATATTTGTTGGTAAATCGTTTAATAATCTTGGAACTAAATAGGTAGTTGAGTTAAATCCCGGTTGTGTCAGACACCACTCTCGCATCTCACGATTGTTTGCTTTTTACTGCGTAATATGAAGTACGGGTTTGATAAGCTCGCCGCTGGGTCCGAATCTTTCCTAGGGGGATAAATTAATAAATATACTGTGAGACAATTCACACAGCGCCATCTAGTCCCAAAATAAGTAGCACTTGTGTTATGGTGCTACTTACTTTCCGCTTACCCGCCCGCCATCGGCTGGATGTTCATCCCCATTTCTTGGAGCCTCTTCTTTCTTGTACGAAACGGTTTTCAAGAACGTTCATGTTGCGTACTCTTAAATTTCTGGAATGAGCTTCCGCGGCTGAGGTTTTCTCAACGCGGTACGATATGGGGTTCTTCAAAAAAGGCATTATAAAATTTCTTCGAGGCCGGCAGCGCGTTGGTAATGCCTCTGGTGTTGCAGACGTCCATAGGCGACGATGACCACTTGCCAGGGTGGGCCGTTTGCCTGTCTGCTGACCTCTAGCTATAAAAAAAAACCAATGATTTCTGCTGGTTTACCTCATGATGTTTTACTTCATCGACGTAAAACAACTATAATATGCATACTATTATATAAATTGATCCTGTGACCTTTAAATATGTCTTCTACTAAAATACTAAGCGTTATATTTTAGTATTTTTTTTATTGCTGTTGGACAGCAGACATGCTTACGGCCCATTTAGAATATAGTAGTTACCGTCGTCTATGGGTGTTTGCAAAGTCAGTGGCATCGCGAACACGCCGCTGTCCCATAAAGGTACAGGAACTTGGGTCACTAATGCCGGAACACAACACAAAGTTATTATGGTGGCATACTTAAGAACAAAGGTGGGTTGTTTTATCGCCTTTCTCCGCCCCTGCACGGATAAATGTAAGAAGTATGCATTTATACTATTCTATTATTTTAGAAGTCGCCTTACGGGCGTAGGCCTCCTCCAAAAGTTTCCAAGCGACCCTCGTGTCTCTAGCAGTCTTTATCCACCCTAGGGCTACTCTCTCTTTAAATATATCAAGTCTACGAGTATATCACTTGACTAATCAGTACAAAAGTTTCTTGTTAATAGTTAAAGGATTCGTAAGGAATGAGTTGATCATAACATGGTCACTTAGTGAGTGATCGTTTCAACAAATTAATCATTTTCTATTTATATACTATGATGACATAAGTGTTTATTAGCGCCATTTTAATTAGCATGGGTGCCCTTTGGATATGGAGAATGCTGCAGATACGTGCAGGGTGGGAGTAAGAACACCGACCCCTGACTAGATTATTTAAAAATGACATTATAAATTGAATCTAACGTACATAAACTCCCAGACGCGAGACGGGAATCGAATCGTGTGCTCTCCGCGGTTATGCCAACGGAAGTTGTCGAATTGTTACAACCGAAAAGAGAGATCAAATCGAGATTCATTGTGTGCATACATACATAGAAAGCGGGCACGTGAGAGCATGCGACGCAGACGGTGCGCCTGCGCACGCGAATTGCTCACGGCGAGCGACGCGGTCTGCTGCTCGCGCGTACACACATTAAAATACAATTTATACACCTCCATATGAGTTAATGTGTGAGAGTAGCTATATAATCAATACTAACTGTGCCCGCGACTCCGTCCGCGTGGAATTGTGACTTTGGGCAGCATTTTTTGGATATGTGAGGTCAACTTAAATTGGAATATAAAATTTTTTTTTTCTAAAATAAAAATAGCCTAAATTACTCCTTGTTACATCAGCTATCTGCCAGTGAAAGTCCCGTCAAAATCGATGCAGCCATTTCAGAGATTAGCGGGAACAAATACAAGGACAGACAAAAATTGTAAAAAATGTTGTTTTGGTATTATTACCGTGTATACGTCCGAATGCACTTGTAAAAAGCGGTTATTTTAATATTACAAACAGACCCTCCAATTTTATTTATTTGTATAGATATAGTAGCTAGAATGCTAACCTCTGCGGCCGGGGTCGACCTGTCGTAAAAGGCGACAAAACAACCCACCTTTGGTCTTAAGTATGCCGCCATAATAACCTTGTTCCGGCATTAGTGACCCAAGTTCCTGTACTGTTATGGGACAGCAGCGTGTTCGCGATCCCACTGGCGTTGCAAACACCCATTACGCGACGTTAACTGTTAAATTCTAAGCGAGCCGTCAGCCTATCTACTGTCCTACAGCAATAAAAAAAAAGTAGCGGATTAAGAATACAGAACCCCGTAGGGGCGGTCTGTAAAATGCAACATAACAAGCCTAACTAGGTGGTGATGTAGATGGCAACCACCCCCCTGTCCTATAAATATTTTTAATATTTATAAATATTTTTATCCGTGCAGGGGCGGAGAAAGAATACTAACCTCTGTGGTCGGGGTCGGCCTGTCGTAAAAGGCGACAAAACAACCCACCCTAGCTACGTGGTAGGGCCTCAAGCCCGTCTGGATGGCGACCACCTTTGGTCTTAAGTATGCCGCCATAATAACCTTGTGTTGTGTTCCGGCATTAGTGACCCAAGTTCCTGTACCCTTATGGGACAGCAGCGTGTTCGCGATGCCACTGGCGTTGCAAACACCTATAGGCGACGGTAACTGCTTACTATTAAATGGGCCGTCAGTCTGCCTTTTTTATTGCTGTAGGGCATCAGACAGGCTGACGGCCATTGGGAACCTGAGTCACTAATGCCGGAACACAACACAAGGTTATTATGGCGGCATACTTAAGATCAAAGGTGGGTGGTTTTGTCGCCTTTTAGGACAGGCCGACCCCGGCCGCAGGGGTCAGTATTCTTTCTTCGTCCCTGCCTGCTGTTCCTCAGCAATGAAAAAGACTATATTAATAATTATCACGTCGGCGATAAATGCCGGTAGCATCATTAACTTTCACTTGTAAACTTTTCGCCTTTCGAAATATTAACATCATCCTACCGAAAAAAACAAAAAAAAATTATTAATTTTTTGAGAGTGATATTGAAAGAAGAGTGAATGCAGGAAACATGGTGAATGGAGCTTTACACTCTTTTATGAACAGTCCGAAGGTGTCTAACAAGGCTCGTCTGGCTGTGCATGAGGGGGTGTTGGTTCCGACACTCATGTACGGAAGTGAAAGTTGGGTATGGCAGAAGAAACATAAAAGTAGAATAAATGCAGTTAAGATGAGTGCGTTAAGAAGTATGATAGGAGTTAAACTGAGTGACAGGATAAGAAATAGTGAGATAAGGAAACATTGTGGTCTGAAAGAAGATGTAGTGACAAAAATTGAGAACGGTATGCTGAGATGGTTTGGCCATGTCGAGAGAATGAATGAAGAACGATTGACGAAAAAAGTGTATAAGGCGAGTGTGAATGGAAGTGTTGGAAGGGGTAGACCTAGGCGGATGTTTCGAGACCAGATCAGGGACGTCTTGAAAAAAGGTCGGGTCAAGAGTACCCTTAACCGAAGGGCATGTATGAAGGGAATAATGAAAGTGGACGAAGCGAAACAAGTACATATGTAAGGATCGTAGCAAGTGGAAAGAAGTGGTCTCTGCCTACCCCTACGGGAAAGAGGCGTGATTATATGTATGTATATTAGATATTAGTGTGTGCGTGCGTGCGTATGTGTGTTTATGTATTTATTTATAAAAGAAAAGTATATAAATAAGAAGGGTATTAGGTTGTCTAGTACCTATAACACAAGCACACAATGGGAAATATTATTAGTACTGCTTGCGAAGGTACGTTACGTGAGAAATCGCTTATCAAAGTAAGATAAACTAAATATCAATTGACGCATATGATTGATAAAACACAACACTTACATGCGTTTACCACTTCGCGTAATCCATTTTACACGCTCTATGTTAACTTGATCTCTATGTATGTATCTATGTGAAATTAATTTTCTCGTCAGTATTATTTTCTAAAATAAAAATAGCCTAAGTTACTCCTTGTTACATCAGCTATCTGACAGTGAAAGTCCCGTCAAAATCGGTGCATCCATTTCAGAGATTAGCCGAAACAAACAGACAGACAGACAAAAATTGTAAAAAAATGTTGTTTTGGTATATGTACCGTGTATACGTCCGAATGCACTTGGTAAAAATCGGTTATTTTAATATTACAAACAGACCCTCCAATTTTATTTATTTAGATTTATATAGATATATACAGCGTTTACCGCGTAACTCCAAAAGTGCCTCCGGTGTTGTCAACGTGCATAGGCGACGGTGATCATCTGCTACCGGGTGGGCTGTTTGTCTCTCTGCTAAACTACAACTGTGAAAAGAAATTTGTGAGAATGTTGAGATAGCGGCTAACAGATAAGGGTGGAAGAAGATGATATGATTAAACCTGGAGAGCACCGCCCCCCCCCCCCCGCCCCCCCGCCTCGAGAAAAACGTAAAAACACGTACTTATCTTAATGCCTTAGAAAATTGAAATACTCATTAGGGAATCAAAACGGCTTGCTTACCTGTCTTATCTTTCCAATAGATAATTGTAAAGAATTTTACTGAGTCATACGACCTTTTGGAGTTATCGCGAAATTTTCTGACGTCATTGTTTGCATGTACTTCATTCTATAAATTTTGATTGGTGCATGATCTCAAGACGAGTCATGAATATAATTGAACGCACTTGGTGTTTATATGTATATACGAGTAGAAAACTAGCTGACTCGGTAAACGTTGTTCTGTAATATAATTTTTCTTTATTGCTGTAGGTTAGCAGACAGGCTGACGGTCCGCTTAGAATTTAGCAGTTACCGTCGCCTATGGGTGTATGCACCGCCACCGGCATCGCGAACACGCTGCTGTCCCATAAGGGTACAGTAATTTGGGTCACTAATGCCGGTACACAACACAGAGTTATTATGGCGGCATACTTAAGACCAAAGGTGGGTTGTTTTGTCGCCTTTTACAAGAGGCCGACCCCGGCCCGGCCGCAGAGGTCAATATTCTTTCTCCGCCTCTGCACGGATAAATGTAAGAAGCATATGCATTTATACTATTCTATTCTTTTAGAAGTCGCCTCACGGGCGTAGGTCTCCCCCAAAAGTTTCCAAGCGACCCTCGTGTCTCTAGCAGTCTTTATCCACCCTAGGGCTACCCTAGGTCACTAATGCCGGTACACAACACAGAGTTATTATGGCGGCATACTTAAGACCAAAGGTGGGTTGTTTTGTCGCCTTTTACGAGAGGCCGACCCCGGCCCGGCCGCAGAGGTCAATATTCTTTCTCCGCCTCTGCACGGATAAATGTAAGAAGTATGCATTTATACTATTCTATTCTTTTAGAAGTCGCCTCACGGGCGTAGGTCTCCCCCAAAAGTTTCCAAGCGACCCTCGTGTCTCTAGCATTCTTTATCCACCCTAGGGCTACTCTCTCTTTAAATATATCAGGTCTACGAGTATATCACTTGACTAATCAGTACAAAAGTCTCTTGTTAATAGTTAAAGGATTCGTAAGGAATGAGTTGATCATAACATGGTCACTTAGTGGGTGATCGTTTCAACAAATTAATCATATTCTATTAATATATTACGACATAAGTGTTTACTTTATTAGCGCCATTTTCATTAGTATGGGTGCCCTTTGGATGTGGAGAATGCTGCAGACAGGTGCAGGGGCAATACTAGATGACTAATATACTACATATATAATTTTGTATATAAATACATAATATTATACATACACATCCAGGCGCGAGACGGTAATCGAACCCGTGACCTCCGCAAGCGTACCGAAGTGTGTTTAACCGTTACGCCGCGGAGGTCGTCAAACATTCTTTTTTTTTGTTGTTAACTATACATATATATAATAGCGAGCAGTT
This sequence comes from Malacosoma neustria, assembly GCA_963693495.1. Lineage (NCBI taxonomy): Eukaryota > Metazoa > Arthropoda > Insecta > Lepidoptera > Lasiocampidae > Malacosoma > Malacosoma neustria. The sequence goes on from OY856401.1 coordinate 7,400,587, forward strand.
ACCGTAGTCTATAGATTGTTACACCAAGGGCACCGTTAATACCATGCTTTCCGACAGGAGTACAGGAACCTATGTCACTTATGCCGAAACAATTATGCCCTATTGGGCCCTACCACGTAACTAGGGTTGTTTTGTCGCCTTTTACAGCAGGGCGACCTTCCTGAATCTACTTAATATCCGATTCGGATACCAACGGCTATTAAAATGACCGTTACAGGATGACGTCGTACCGAAGTTATGTCACGTATAAGTTGTTGCGGTTCGGAACATGCGCGCGCGCCGCGATTAGCTGCCTCAAGGTCATGCCTCTACAAACTACAAAGCCTGTTATTACATTTAACAATATTCGGCACATTATGATGAGAATAATAAAAAATTATATTATGGCCGTTGGGACAGAAAAGTCCTCGAATGGCGACCGCGTACAAGATCGCCGGAATAGATTGGATGAGGGCAGCGCAGGACCGATCATCGTGGAGATCTTTGGGGGAGGCCTTTGTCCAGCAGTGGGCGTCTTCCGGCTGAAATGATGATGATGAATAAAAAATATCTTAGAGAAAGAGAGAGCTAGCTAGCTATACGTGCTTGAACCGACCTTTTATAGCCGGTTTATTTGTTTTCATTGCCGTGGGACGGCAGACAGGCTGACGGCCCACTCTTCAGTCACCGTCGCATATGAATGTTAGCAGCGTCGCTAACACGCTGCCATTCGCAAAGGAAACTGGAACCTGACCACCTAGCTTGGATTATTTTGTTGCCTTTTACGACAGACCGACCCCGACCGCGGGGGTCAGTAGTGTTACTCAACTGTTGCACTCAGAAATTATGCTCTTAACCGCTTAGAAAACTTTCTAGGTTTAAACCATTCTAAATTCTTGGACGTCAAGGGCTCAATTTCCGTTCCGTATAATGTGTATGTATTTATTTATAACTAGCTGACCCGGCAAACGTTGTTCTGCCATATAAATAATAAAATGTCAAAAAATTAAAAAAAATTTTTTGGGGGTGGGTCACCCCTAACATTTAGGGGGATGAAAAATAGATGTTGGCCGATTCTCATAGATACCGGATAAGCACAAAAAATCACTAACTCAATTTAGTTATCTGCCTACTGCCTACCCCCTAAGAACGATGGCGTGATTATTTATAGCCTATGACCATTTCTAGGTTATCATCTATCACCATACCAAATTTCATCAAAATCCGTTCAGCCGTTTAGGCGTGAAAGAGGAACAGACAGACAGACAGACAGAGTTACTTTCGCATTTATAATATTAGTATGGATTTATTTATTTACATTAGAAAAGTATATAAGTAGTATATCAGTTGTCTAGTACCCATAACACAAGCATTCTGCTACTAACTTTGGAACTGGATGACGCTATCCGTGCAGGAGCGGATAAATAATACTAACCTCTGCGGCCAGGGTCCGCTTGTCGTAAAAGGCGTTAAAAACAACCCACCCAAGCTATGTGGTTGGGTCCCAAGCCCGTCTGGATGGCGTCCACTTTTGGTCTTAAATATGCCGCCATAATAACCTTGTGTTGTGTTCCGGCATTAGTCACCCAAGTTCCTGTACTCTTATGCGACAACAGCGTGTTCGCAATGCCACTGGCGTTGCAATCGCCCATAGGCGATGGTAACTGCTAAATTCTAAGTAGGCCGTCAGTCTGTCTGCTGTCCTACAGCAATAAAAAAACCAAACTCGCGACGGGAATAAAACCCGCGACCTGCGCAGGCGTTCCGACATACGTACTTGGCCGGTATACTGTCCGATTTAAGGAGGTCCAATTCCAGCAGTGGGACGTTACAAGCTGTTAAAATTAAGGTCCTTGTTAAAGATTACAATCGCATGTTTACGCTTGAAGAACTATTAGCAAATGGGAACCAGTTTTAACGATCGCAATCTGAATAAACACCTCGATGATATAAAGCGGTACACCTACCACGAATATCATTATTCGATCTTATAGTTTTTAACGTAACCGTTGTTTTCTTTAATATTTTGTATGAAAACTTGAACCGTGTTTTCACAACAAAACATTTAACGATAAAACAATATTGAACTTAATAGTTTTATTAAAAGATAATAGCAATGAAAAAATTAGGCGTAATTTATAGTACGTCACCATTTTTTAAATCCTGGCGATTCTGATCATGATAATCTTATCGAATTATTGTATTGTCATCCTTGATAAATCTACAACGTTTAACTGAAATCTGACCTTTTGTGGGTCTTAATCGAGTTCAAAGGAATCGGTTACAAACAAACAACATACAGGGGGAACTAATAAAACCGTGTTATAAATCGATAGCATGAACACTCGACATACGACTACATTAGACTTACTTATTTATTACTTTCGAAAGAATAGCGCTGGTTTTAGTGTATTAACGAAAAACCAGCGTATGTTGATGAGATAGGTCCAATTTTGGACGAGTGTTTTAATTGTGTCTCTTTTTGTAATAACATTAATGTACTAAATAAATAATTTCCTTCTTTCTTACAATAGTATAGTTATCGAATAGTTTAGCTGGGTGAAATTGGCAGCGAGAATGTTTTTTGACGTTCGCTATCGTATAGTCGATACAATTACGTGACGTAAGAGTTAGTGACTCGTGGTAGGGGCGATTGCATTTTCAATGAAGCTGACGAAACACCTGTGTTCTTGTTGTATGATGCATATGATGCTCCTATCGAGGACTGCTTGTTAAATATCTCCGTACAGGATTGAAGAATACTGACCCCTGTCGGGGATGGCCCAAAACAACCCTAGCTAGTAGCTGGATAGAATCACCCCTGGTCTTACAATGCCTCCATAATAACCGCCTGTTGTTTTTGTTGGGCTGCAGCGTGCTAACGTTCATACTTGACGGTAAATGCTTACAATTAGGTGGGTGAGAATTGAACCCTGGATTACGTTAAGCTACTTCTCCAATAACATCGTAGTTTAAGTAGTTTCATGAAAATGACAGCTGCAAAACACGCATTGAAAATACGTAAGAATTTTATGATAGAGCACTGACGACTTGAATAAACGTTAATGTATAACCAACCAACCAAACGTTGTTCTTCCATATAAATAAGTAACTTAACTCGTTCTCCTAGGTCAATCTATATCTATACCAAAATTCATGAAAAACGGTTCAGCAGTTCGGCGTGAAAACGTAACAGACACGTATTTTCACATTTAAATGGATACAATTATTTATTTACAAAATAAAAGTACTCGTATATAGTAGAATATCAGTTGTGCAGTACCCGTAACACAAGCGCTCTGCTGTTTACGTGAAGATAGACGGCGTTGTGAATTAATATATGCGATGTGCTGCGCGAGTCAACGAGGAGCATTGACCCCACCAGATTCGATATCTGTCCACCTATATTTACACTAACGATAAGTGTCTTGTACGAGTGTATATATATATATATATATATATATATATATATATATATATATATATATATATATATATATATATATATATATATATATATATATATATATATATATATATACTAGCTGACCCGGCAAACGTTGTTCTGCCATATAAAAAATAAAATGTCAAAAAATTAAAAAAAAATTTTGGGGGTGGGTCACCCTTATCATTTAGGGGGATGAAAAATAGATGTTGGCCGATTCTCATAGATACCGGATAAGCACAAAAAATTTCATCAAAATCGGTCAAGCCGTTTCGGAGGAGTATGGCAACGAAAACTGTGACACGAGAATTTTTTTTTATATATATATATATTATATATAGTTTGTATACTGACGTATTGGTCTTAAGTATACCGCCATAATAACTTTATGTTCCGGCATTGGTGACCCAAATTCCTGTATCCATATGGGACAGCAGCGTTTTCGTGACGCCACTGGCGTGATAAACACACATAGGCGACGGTAACTGCTAAATTCTAAATGGGCCGTCAGACTATCTGTGGACCTAGTGGATTAGTGTAGCTAATAAATAAAAACTATGATAAATTTCAAGTCAATGGGATGTACAACTAGTTATTGAGATTTCGTGATTTATGGTATTTCGCTTACATGTAGCTTGTCTAGTTTTGTTCGACCTTCTGCGTAGGTGACCTTAAATCCTGGAGGTAAGGTTGTATGATACCCCATTCCCGAGACGAAACGTGGCGTTCAATGGTTATCTGTACAAGAAAAACGACCAATCCATTTATAGCCTTTTACGACTCACTAAGATATTTATATATTTCTAAACTTATTATGTAGCATTTTGTATAAAATACCATCAAGCGGTACCAAATAGAAATTAAAAACAATATTAATGTATTCTTAAAAACAATAGAAACAAAACCAACGCACGGACCGTGAAATATGATTAGTTATCTATACATCTATACAAATAAATAAAACTGGAGGGTCTGTTTGTAATATTAAAATAACCGCTTTTTACTAAGTGCATTCGGATGTATACACGGTACATATACCAAAACAACATTTTTTACAATTTTTGTCTGTCTGTCTGTCTGTTTGTTCCGGCTAATCTCTGAAATGGCTGCACCTATTTTGACGGGACTTTCACTGGCAGATAGCTGATGTATCAAGGAGTAACTTAGGCTATTTTTATTTTAGAAAAAAAAAATAGTTTTGCTAAAAATGATAAGTTTAGAAAATTTTAATGTCCAATTTAAATTGACCTCAGATTTATATCATCAATCATATGAAATAGGGTTTAGCTTAGGCTGGATATAGTAGGTTGAATTTCCAATTTAAGTTAACCTCAGATTTATGTCATCAATCATAAAATATGAAATAGGGTTTAGCTGCGGCTGGACTTTGTAGATTCGAACGTACGTATTCCGGAGGCGCATGGCGTAACAGTTGCATTCGAAAATACTGACTGTTTGCATATTTCATTTATATTTTAGGGTTTATAGGGTTTGTAATCCAAAATAAACCATAAAATATATCCAAAAAATTCTGCCCAAAGTCACTATTCCACGCGGACGGAGTCGCAGGCACAGCTAGTTTTTTGATATAACTGTATATAAGAATATAAGGTTTGTTATTGCTGAGGAACAGCCGACATGCTAATGGCCCATTTAGAATTTAGCAGTTACCGTCGCCTATGGGTGTTTGCAACGCCAGTGTCACCGCGAACACGCAGCTGTCCCGTAGTGGTACAGGAACCTGGGTCGCTAATGCCGGAACACAACACAGAGTTATTATGGCGGCATACTTATTGACCACGGGTGGTAGCTAGGTTTGTTTTGTCGCCTATTACTCCCTGGCCGCAGGAGTTAGTATTCATACTTCGGGTCGGGAAAAGCGTTCCCATACTCTGCTAAATAGCATACAAGGATCTGGCAGTTTTTTTATTTATTGGGAGCTACTTGGCACAGTATCCCAGACTCTACGACTGAGACAAACTAGGATAGGCGACAACACACCTCTTTCATTTGGGAGAGGGGGACGGGGACTGATTAGCGTTCCATTACAACGACTCGTTGTAATGATACCAACTCGTTCGGGCAATTAGCGTGTGGGCGGATCGGTCAATGAACGCGCGACCGCGGCGCATATCCATCCGATTGAAACCTCTGCACCTGACGGAAATCGTGCTGGCATTATCACGTCCCATTACTGGACTCGGGGGCCTTCCTAGAGAGAACGGCTGTATACACGTCACGCTTGATCCAAATAAATTGGCGTGTACATTTTCCATCATGATTCCTTCTTGTTGTGATTTGAAAAACGAAAAGAGAGAAACTTCTTGTTCCTGCCCTTGTCCCACATTATACGGGATCGGCACATGTCCTCTCCTCTCTTAGTCATTTCATCATTCACATCCTTTTCGCCATATCATCTTTCCTACCCCTTCTGTATCCATCTACTCACATTTCTATAATATAAAAAAGTGTATAAGGCGAGTGTGAATGGAAGTGTTGGAAGGAGTAGACCTAGGCGGACGTTTCGAGACCAGATCAGGGACGTCTTGAAAAAAGGCCAGGTCAAGAGTACCCTAAACCGAAGGGCATGTATGAAGGGAATAATGAAAGTGGACGAAGCGAAACAAGTATGCAAGGATCGTGGCAAGTGGAAAGAAGTGGTCTCTGCCTACCCCTACGGGAAAGAGGCGTGATTATATGTATGTATGTACATGCCATTCGTTTTGAGTATATGGTCAAATATAATCATAAATAATATTTAGCCTGCGAGAGAATGGGGTGGAATACATACAGTGTTTCCTATAATCTACGTCTCCTCTTTGTTCAGGCTTCCGTAGTTTTTATAGATGCTTGTACATACAGTATCCTTTAATACATTTTTGGACAAGAAATGATCAGGTTTTATAAATTACTAGACGTTCCCACCCGCATCGCTGGTCGAATAACAGAATTTTTTTTTCTGAGATCCTTTTTTTTTTCTAAATAAAAGTAGCTTAAGTTACTCCTTGTTACATCAGCTATCTCCCAGTGAAATTCCCTTCAAAATCGGTCCAGCTATTTCAGAGATTAGCCGGAACAAACAGACAGACAGACAGACAAAAATTGTAAAAATGTTTTGATATATGTACCGTGTATACATCCAAATGCACTTTGTAAAAGCGGTTATTTTAATATTACAAACAGACAATCCAATTTTACTTATTTGTATAGAGGTGTTGTTTAAGTATTTACCCCTTCGGCACATAAAACCAATACCTTTTTTTGTACATTGCATATAAAGAAGTGAATTTTACCATTTTTAAATCTGTATTAATCACTCATTTTTCTTATTTGGCCCTATAGGCTTATTTATACAAAAAAAAACCACATTTCATATAAATGAATTTTTGCAAAAATTTTTTTCCAAAAAAGGGATTCTATGATTAATATTGTGATATCAAAAAAAAAAACAATGGTTTCCATTTATTTATTTCTATCTGTGGTGAGATTATAAACGTAAAGTAAGATGAAATTTTTTGGTTTATTGTTACTCTGGTATTGCTTGGAATAGAATTTTTTTTACTTGATTTTGAGCACTTAATAGCTTTATTATAAGGTGTTTCAGACTTATCCATTATTTACCGGACATCCTGTATATATAGCGTATATATTCGATTTGTATAAATCTATTTTTATTATATGGAAGTTAAGATATAAATTATGATAAAATATTTATTATCTTTGAAGCGGATTAAAATATAATTTATCAAGGATATATAACGTTTCTGTTATATAACACCTGTGAGGGTCCAGAGTTCGATTTCCGGTCCCAATCCGCGTGTCTATGTATAATATGTATTTATTACTTACAAAAGAAAAAGTTTATCAGTTGTCTAGTATCCATAATACAAGCGTTCTGCCGTTTAGTTTGGGAATAGATAGTGTTGAATCGATTGTGATATATATTTATTATATTTTAACTTAATTGTGTGAAGTTAGTCATAAATGAAATTTGTATTTCCACATTCTACAGTCTCAGAGGTGGCTCAGTCAGCCCACTGTGGCATGCACCGCTTAGACACCTTTTCTCACTCAATGTCCGTATTACAGCATGCATAATTGTCATGTACCAACGGTGAAGCAAAACTTGATGAGGAAAATATACAAATAAATAAAATTGGAGTGTTTGTTTGTCCACCTATATTTTGTCATATTAAAATAACCGCTTTTTAGTAAGTGCATTCGGACGTATACCAAAACAACTTTTTTTTACAATTTTGTCTGTCTGTCTGTCTGTTTGTTCCGGCTAATCTCTGAAATGGCTGCACCGATTTTGACGGTACTTTCACTGGCAGATAGCTTTTTTTTTGGTCTCAGGGAAAACCTCTCTTGACGGGTTCCCCCGGCCCGGGGGGACCGAGTGATATGTGGGACTCCGGGATTTTTCCAACTACCCACTAAAAACCCCGCTGTTCTCCTATCGCCTACGCCCGGGCCCACGGATATATGGCCTGCCGATCTCGTGGCCCGGGCCGGCGCCGACCCGCCCTTTGTCTTAAGGCGGGCCCCTTCTAAAGTGTTGGGGTCAGGGTTTCGTCCCCCCGGCGCTCTCCTGTAACAACTCCAGGAGTTGAGGGGGGCCGCGGAACAGCACGCAGCCCTCACCCTCGCGGCAAGATAGCTGACGTAAGAAGGAGTAACTTAGGCTATTTTTATTTTAGAAAAAAAATTGTTATTGTTAAAAATGATCAGTATCGGACATTTTTGTGTTCCAATTTAAGTTCACTTTAGATTTATATCATCAATCAAATGAAATAGGGTTCACCTTAGGCTGGACATTGTAGGTTCAAACGTACGTATTACGGAGGCGCATGGCGTAACAGTTGCATTCGATAATACTGACTGTGCATATTTCATTTATTTATATTTTAGGGTTTATAGGGTTTGTAGTCCAAAATAAACCAAAAGATATATAAAAAATAAATGCTGCCCAAAGTCACTATACCACGCGGGAGAAGTCGCGGGCACAGCTAGTATATATATATATATATATATATATATATATATATATATATATATATATATATATATATATATATATATATATACATTATATTCAAATTTTTCAGTATGTTAAAAATTTGAATTGGCGCGTAACCGCAACGATGCAACGCAATAACTGCAACACGGTCTTCTTTAAGCGTCCACTCCATATTTAAAAATGAGTAAAATTCTAAAAGTTATACATTTTTATTTTCATGAACAATTCGAAATTCGAATTCAATAAACTTTTTTGTCGCCAGCATTCTAAAAGAAAAGTTTTTACTGTGTGACAATACTTATGACCTGACTAGGTATATATATACTCGGAGCGCAGGCCACCTGACTGTAAGAGCCACAACGTGTTCGTGAACCGTCTTATGGGTCCGTTAACATTGCATCACCAATTAATAACGCACAGCGAATGCGAGGCTAATTATTTTTTAACTATAGATAACCTTGTTTTCCAGTTGGTTGAACCACCGTTATGCGTGATATGTACTTATTTACAAAACAATAATATGTGTATAAATGCTTAATCATAAACTGATCGATTACGATTTAGGTCTAAAGTGAGATAATATAACGGGCAGCACTGTATCGACGCCCTCTATCGGCCAAACTAAGATTTATTTCGATATCTCCACTGAGTTACCGCTATTTAGTTATAAGTCAATAAATATATGGGATAAGTCGTAAATGACAAAACGTTTATTGCGATTTCCCAAAAAACAGGTTTTTTGAGTTAGATCATTTTATGATTAGCATACAGCTATGTGATAGATCTATAAGCCAGTCTGGATTGCAATCACACTTGACAAATATACCGCCATAATAACCTTGTGTTGTGTTCCGGTATTAGTGACCCAGGTTCCTGTCATCTATGGGGCAACAAAGTGGTTGCGGTGCTCCTAGCGTGGCAAACGTTTATAGGCGACGGTGACTACTTACTATTGAATGGGCCGTAAGGATATCTTCTGTTACACGACAAAAATAAAAGGTTGTCAGCACACCCTACAAAAGTTTAATCACAATCTGATTAATGGTTTAGGAACGCGTAGAGCACAAACATACATCATTAATATCATACATATCGTCATGATCGTAGAATAATGTCGGTTTTGAAAAAAATACGAAAATCACTTTTTACCGTACTTGGATTCTACATAGTATAAACATGACGACCTCGGTGGCGTAACGGATAACGCACTTCAATACGCTTGCGGAGGTCACGGGTTCGATTCCCGTCTCGCGTCTGGGTGTTTATGTATAATATGTATTTATTTACAAAAAAAAAGTATATTAAGTAGTATATCAGTTGTCTAGTACCCATAACACAAGTGCTATGCTACTTAGTTTGGGACTAGATGGCGCTGTGTGAATTGTCACAAAATATTATTATTATTAAATATTATTATTATTAATGCTACATTACATAAATATTTATATCGTCGGCTTATTGCAAGAACTCATTAACTGCAAAAATCACTAAATACGTTTTTATCTATATAATGGGTTCATTTTTACATATTCTACAAAATGCAAAAACACTAATTTCTAGCTGGCCAATTTTAGCCGTTACGTCTTTGGCTAATCAACATAACCACTAACTAATTCCAACTAAAATGCTGTTTTCCCAAAATGATGAAATGTCACATAATGACTTCTGGCGATATACTAAATACGGTTAAAATGACGGATTTGATAGGCGGATAGGCGCTCATAGTAAAGTCACGCTTGTGTATCTGCCATGTAAAGCTTCATATAATTATGTCACCCGATCCCTCACTATTCTACGACTATAACGATATAATATAATAAACCTTAGTGGCAACGCGTAGACTACATAATTTTTTTATTTAATCAACTGCAATCTACAGATTAAATAACCCAAAACACCGTTAGCAACCAAAGAGTAATCTAGTGAGAAAAAGTTCAAGTGCAATCAAAAGTGATACCAAACCTAATGACATTAAAAAAGTGTTAAGATGCAGCGTCAGCTGAGTAATGTGAGTTTCCACTCGTACCAGGATTACCAGCCTGCGAGGAGATATGGTAAATATTTTCAAAGATTCTTCAAATATATGCGTGCAGGGGCGGAGAAAGAATACTAACCTCTGCGGCCAGGGTCGGCCTGTCCTAAAAGGCGTCAAGCCCGTCTGGATGGCGACCACCTTTGGTCTTATGTATGCCGCCATAATTACCTTGTGTTGTGTTCCGGCATTAGCGACCCAGGTTCCTGTTGTGTTCCTCGCCTATGGGTGTTGCAAACACCCATAGGCGAGGGTAACTGCAAAATTTTAAGCGGGCCGTCAGCCTGTCTGCTGTCCTACTCCTGAATTAACCCAATGGCGCGCAGTTGGTGTTGTCGACAATCACTTACAGACAGTCTAGACACGCTTGGTCTTCGGAGAGACGTTGACTCTTTGCGTATTCTACTGTCTGTACAACGGGGAATGTTATGAGCTGTTTGGAATGGTGCCTTAGTCGCCTTTCTACCATCACACTGCTCGCCATCGGCTGGGCGTTCATCCCCGTTTGGTGCCCCTTCTTTCCTGTATGAAAGGAACGTTTCTCCAGACCGTTTATGTTGCCTACTCTTTATACTTGTCCTTCGCGCAGGAGCGGAGTAAGAATACTGAACCCTGCTTGGAAAAAAAAAATGACAACAATCCCAGGTGGTAGGACCCCAAGCCTATCTGGATGGCAACCATCCCGCCTATAAGTATGGCGTCAAAATAACATTAGGACGTCTTCTGGTATTAGTGACCCAGGTTCCAGTAACCCTATGCGGACAGCAGCGTGTTTGTGGAGCCCCGTCGCAAAGATCCATAGGCGACGGTAACTGCTTACTACTAAGTGGGCCGTCAGCCTGCCTGCTGTTCCTCAACCGGCTGAGGAGTTCCCATCGCAGTACGTTAAAGGGTTTTTCAAATCGCTGTCATGTGTAACTCCAAATGAAAAAAAAAAATTAAATCAGTAATTATTCAGAGTAATTATTATTATTACTTGATTTAATTGCAGTCAAAGCGACAGGTCGTTTGTCAGGCAACAGTGACAAATGAAAATTTAATAAATCTATACAAATAAATAAAATTGGAGGGTCTGTTTGTAATATTAAGATACCCGATTTTTACTAAGTGCATTCGGACGTATACACGGTACCTATACCAAAACAACATTTTTTACAATTTTTGTCTGTCTGTCTGTTTGTTTCGGCTAATCACTGAAATGGCTGCACCGATTTTGACGGCACTTTCACTCTCAGATAGCTGATGTATCAAGGAGTAACTTAGGCTATTTTTATTAAAAAAAAAATTGTTTTTGTTAAAAATGATAAGTTTCGAAAATTTTATTTTTCAATTTAAGTTGACCTCAGATTTATATCATCAATCATATGAAATAGGGTTCAGCTTAGGCTGGACTTAGTAGGTTGATTTTCCAATTTAAGTTGACCTCATATATCCAAAAAATGCTGCCCAAAGTCACTATTCCACGCGGACGGAGTCGCGGGCACACCTAGTCTATTATAAGACTAGTCTTCTTCTAACCCATCTCTCTAGCACGACACGCGTGTCCCATACAATTTAAGCAACCAAACCCACGATTTAGCTGTACTGGTTTTAGTATTGTAGTTTTGACCACATAGAATGGATGAAAGAGTCATTTATGTGGATGCGTCCTGCTCACTCATGTAACAAAGCTCTTCGATTACAGCAGATATTCGTTGACTATATCCATCTCGCTCCCGTAGTCGATTCCAGCCGAATTACGAACGAGCGTTACAAAGCCTAGCGTGACGGTCCATCCTCATTCATGCTCTAAATATTGAGTACGCTTAAAGAAGTTTTCTCTCCCCTCAGGGCCCCAGTATGAGCCAGGAGGCTACGCGACAGCAGTCCAGCAGCGCACAAATATGACCCAGAGGGAGGACGCGCTCAAGTTCGAGCAGGGGCGCATCAAGGCGCTACAGGAGGAGCGTCTGCACATCCAGAAGAAGACCTTCACGAAATGGATCAACTCGTTCTTGCAGAAGGTGAGATATTCAAACTGTTTGCTTCTATTGAAGTGAAACTTCTTTATTATTTAACTCTAAGCTTATCCGTGCAGGGGCGGAGAAAGAATACTAACCTCTGCGGCCGGGGTCGGCCTGTCGTAAAAGGTGACAAAACAATCCACCCTAGCTACGTGGTAGAGTCTCAAGCCCTTTTGGATGGCGACCACCTTTGGTCTTAAGTATGCCGCCTTAATAACCTTGCGTTGTGTTCCGGCATCAGTGACCCAAGTTCCTATACCCTTATCGGACAGCAGCGTGTTCGCGATGCCGCTGGCGTTGCAAACACCCATAGGCGACGGTAACTGCTAAACCCTAAGCGGGCCGTCAGCCTGTCTGCTGTCATACAGCAATAAAAAAAAACCTACACTGTCGCCGTATGCCCTGCGTGGCGGGAGAAGCGCCGCGCCCTCATCGCCCAAATAGGCGCGCGGACCTGTCGCTTTCGGCCCTGGTTCTGTCCATGGTCGGGGGCGATCCTGGATGGACAGCCGTCGCCTCCTTTTGCGAAGCAGGCATGTCTGCAAATGAGGCGGTGGAGCGGGCGCGGGAGTCGACCAACACATTCCCTTCCCGCCAACGCAGGCCACGGCGTCGGTGCCGGAGGGCATCCAACGACCTCCGGCCGCCATAGAATGCGACCGCGGGCGGCCCCTCGGGGGAGAAACCGCCGCCCGCACTATTGCCGCGAGGGTGAGGGCCGCGTGCTGATCTGCGGCCTCCCCCCCCCCCCTTTCAACTCCTTAAGTTGATAAAGGAGAGCGTCGGGGGAACGAAATCCTGACCCCCTGGCGCCAACACTATAGAAGGGGCCCGCAGGGAACAGAGTGCCGAAAACCTTACGCGGTGGGAGACTCGGTCAGCGGAGGCGCCCACAGGCGGAGCTTGCCCCGCACCGTCTTGTAGGGTCGCCCCCAAGGATCTTGATCTATACTGTCCAAGAGCTCCTCCCACGCCGCCGCCTCCGCCTTGCGGATAGCGAGGTGGAGGTCGTTTCTGGCGCTCCGATACTCCCCGTAGAGCCGAGCCCCCGCGGCTGCTCTGTCCGTGTCGCGGTGACTCTGCCTGCGGAGCCGCTCTAGCTCCGCATTCCACCAATACACCTGGCGTGGGGCCCAGTGTGGCCCCCGCCTCGACATCGCCGCGTCGCAGAGGTCATGAGCAACCGCAGGTTCTCCGCCTCCTCATGACAATTAACATTAATTTTTTAAATAGATGTTATTAATTGTATAATAATATTTTTTATTAATTAATAATTTAAGTACATTAATGTACATGATAAATTTAAATATTATTATAAAATTAATTAATGGTCTTTACCAGGTCATAAACTCGTATATAAAAAAAAAAACAAAAGCGTACGTAAGGTATGCATGTGTGCGTATGTTGTGTACAATTCAAGCAGTAGCGTGCGTATAGTTTATTTTAATTTATTTACATAATATATTTCTAATGGATTTTATGCAAAAAAAATAGCTTTCTGCACTTCTCCTCCATATAAACTTCAACTCTGCAAATTTTATACTCCTTCGTCCGTGCGATTTTCGTAATAAGGGGTACAAAGGTTTCGCTTCACGTATTTAATATACTAGTACACTTTTCTATATTAAAACTAGCAAACTCGGCAGTAATGCGAATAGACATAGAATGCGAAGAGAGGGGCGTCATGTAACAAGGAGGATGCTAGAAATGAGAGTGGATAAATATAAGAGGAGAGGTAGATTAAAGAAAAGATGGACGGATTGTGTGCTAGTAGAGGAGAGTGAAAGGACAGGAAGAAGAAGACTAGCGCACTCGGCAAACGTTGTTATGTCTAGAAAAAAGAACATTTTCGCGACAAAAGTAGCCTTTCTCTGTACAGAAATTCATCAAAATTGGTACAGCGGTTTAGACGTGAAAACATAACAGACACAGAGTTAGTTTCACATTTATAATATTAGTATAGATACTGGCAAAATTGAGACAGCGCCATCTAGTCACATAACAAGTGGCAAAGCGCTTGTTTTAAAAATACCCAGATTTGGATCGGGAATCGAACCCAGTGACCCCCGCACTCGTGAGAAAGCCGTCACACCACGGAGGTAATCATTTATGTGATTAATTTCCGATAATTATACCTCTTCCGTGTTTCAATGAGTACGTAATAAGCACTCCAGTGTCACACGTTCGATTTCCACGAAACATGATGTTCATTCACATCGATGATGTCAGATGTCATCATTGTGATGTAATCATACTAAATGTGATTCATTTGATGTAGTGGAAGTTTAATTTGTCGTTTCGACCTCCGCGGCGTTAACGGCCAACGCTCGTCGGAACGCCTGTGGAGGTCGCGGGTTCGATTCCTCTCCAGATTCTGGATGTATCATGATCTGAGGAACAGCAGACAGGCTGATGGTCCACTTCAATATAAGTTTTTATCCGTGCAGGGGCGGAGAAAGAATGCTAACCTCCGCGGCCGGGGTCGGCCTGTCCGTAAAAGGCGACAAAACAACCCACCCTAGCTACGTGGTAGGGCCTTTGGTCTTAAGTATGCCGCCATAATAACATTGTGTTGTGTTCGGGCATTAGTGACCCAAGTTCTTGTACCCTTATGGGACAGCAGCGCGTTCGCGATGCCACTGGCGTTGTGAACACCCATAGGCGACGGTAACTGCTAAACTGTTAGCAGGCCGGTTAGCCTGTCTGCTGTCCTACAGCAATAAAAAAAATACTGGTTACTGGGTCACTAATGCCCGAACACAACATAAGGTTATTATAGCGCCATATTTAAATACCAGAGGTGGTTGGCATCCAGACGGGCTTGGGTAGAGCCCAGTTTTCTTATCCGCTCCTACACGGAAAGATTTATTTAAAAAAAAGTATAATAGTAGTATATCAGTTGTCTAGTACCTATAAAACAAGTTTTATACTATTCACTTGAATAGATGGAGCTGTGTGAATTATTGCATTATATTTATTATAAAACGAGATATGATAATAGAAAGGTCGTAAGTCATTGTTCAATAATATGAATAGGTTTATTGACACTGTATTTGTCTATAATAACAATGCATACAGGGGGCGTTGAAGTGTTACGTAACGGGTCGAGGGGAGGAGGAGTGTCTTGTTACGTCACAATCCGTTACACGGGTGAGAGGGGGATTCAAAGAACGCATTACATAACATTGCTTTTTTGTTTAAATTAAAAACTATGCAATTAATATCTCCCAAGTTGGCAACCCTTTTCGTTTCTGTATTACGGGGAATCACTTTACTGTATTGCGGAGATGCAGAGGCGGAGTAAGAAGACTGACGTAAGCTGCCCGGACGGCCTATCGCAAAAGGCGACAAAACCTCAGCTAGGTGGTAGGGCCGATAACCTGGTCTCTATAATATATGTTGCCTTAGAAGCCTTGTATGTTCCGTTCGCAGTGCCCCTGGCATCGCAAACATCCATAGGTGATGATACGAGGGGTACATTTATATTTCGGGAGCTGGCAACACTAATGTCAGTAGGTAAAATCTGGCAACACTAATGTCAGTAGGTAAAATCTGGCAACACCATAATAAAGTTTGACATTTTTAGCATAAACGTGTACTCACAACGTTTTGATGTACAATTGCTATTTGTTTTGTGTACAATGAGTTAAGAAAATCAATTTGATCAACAAATGGAAATTTCAAGAGAAGATTTTCACTGGATTATTTTTCACAACTTTCGACGTGGATTATTTTAACAAGAATGTGTCGATGAACTCAGTTCTTTGTATGGTGATAGAGCACCATCAAATACCACAGTATATCGCTGGTATGGTGAATTCAATCGTGGTCGTAGTACAGTCGCCGACGAATTTCGTGAAGGTCGTGCAAAATCGGTAGTGACAAACAAAACATCGCAGCGCGTGAACTGATAATGCAAGATCGTCATGTGACATATTGTGAGATAGAGGCATCCTTGCACATTAGTTCCACTTCGATACATTCGATTTTGCATGAATATTTAGTTGTAAAAAAAATTAGTTCTCGTTAGATACTCCATAATTTATAAATCGCTCAAAAACGAGCTATTGTTAAGTGGTGTAAGGAAATGATTAAAAAGTTCGACCGTGGTGCTTCAAAAGACGTGTATAAAATCGTGACAGGTGACGAATCATGGATATATGCGTATGAGTTGGAAACAAAAGAGCAATCGACCGTATGGGTATTCCAAGACGAGCTAAATCCAACATAAGTTGTTCGTGGAAGAAGCACAGCGAAGCAAATGGTCGCCTGTTTCTTCGGACGAATGGGCATGTGGCTACTGGTACGCTTGAGCAACGTAGAACGGTCAATTTTGAGTGGTACACGACACGAATTTCGTAAAACTATAACCCCCGAAGAAGAATCATTCTCCATCGTGATAATGCGTGCTCTCACACATCTCGTCAAACACGTGAATTTTTGAGCAACAAAACATCGATTTGATAACTCATCCTCCGTACATTCCTGATTTGGCACCCAATGACTTCTCCTTGTTTCCGAATATCAAAGGTAAACTGCAGTTGAAGCGTTCTAAAACCATGTTTTGGAGGTTCTCAAGAGGAATGGCTAAAACTCCTATGATAAATGGTTTGAACAAATGCAAAAATGTATTTATTGATCATCAAGGGGATCATATTTCGAAAAACAAAGCCATTTTCAGTTAAAAATGTATGTTATTATTTGCTATTCCTGTTATTGTATGTTATAGGAACGACACAGTCCAGAGGGAGACTAGACCGAAGAAAGCTCTCTTTAAGAAGTGGCAAGCGTCCAGATCTCCTGAAGATCCCGACGCATACCGGGTTGCAAAGCGCGCTACTAAGAGAGCTGTTGTCAGAGCCAGGCGAAACCACTTACAACCACTTAACGATAAGTTGGAATCGTCTGAGGGGCAGAAGCTCATCTATAAGTTGGCGCGTTCCAGGGTCAAAGCGGCACAAGAGATTTCCAAGTGCCGCTGTGTAAAAGACTGTGGGCAACCTGCTATGCGAGGACATTGCGGTGAAGGAGAGATGGCGCTCGTATTTCAAGATCAAGGTCATTTCCCACATCATGAAGCTCTTCGAAAGGATTTGACAGGAGTGTACTGTCTCGGAATGTCAATATGGGTTTCGCCCTGGTCACGGGACAATGGACCCTGTTTTTACCCTAAGGACTGTCGCGGAGAAATACAGGGCGAAGAATACGCCTCTGCATTGCCTGAATCTCGACTTGCAGAAGGCCTTCGACTGTATTCCTCGCGCGATAATCTGGTGGGCATTGCGGTCCAAAGGGATTCCAAAGGCCTATATTGACGTTATCCGAGACATGTACTCCGATTTCGTGGTTCGGACCGCTGTTGGTGACACAAAATCCTTCCCCATCACTGTCGGACAGCATCAGAAACTCACATGAGCAGCCCCCATGGTTGCTCATGTATGCTGATGATATTGCGTTGGCAGATTCGGACCGGGGTAGGTTGGTGGGACGTATGAAGCCGTGGAAGGAATCGCTTGAGAACGGCAGTCTGAAACTTAATGTGGGCTAAGACCGAGTACTTGGTCTGCAACTCAACAGATCCCACACCCGTGCGCATAGGCGGCGATACGGTCGAGCGCACGGAACAGGTGAAATACCTGGGATCTGTATTTCACGCGTCTGGTGACATTGACTCCGACGTTAAGGCACGCATTCCTGCCGCGTGGGCCAAATGGCGTGAGGTGACTGGTGTCATCTGAGACCCTAAAATACCGATTAAATTGAAGGCACAGGTCTATAAGTTGAAGGGACAGGTCTATAAGACCATCATCAGACTTGTCCTTTTATACAAATGTGAAGCGTGGCCGGTGCTGCAGCGACACAAGCAGGCACTGCGAGTCACGCAAATGAATATGCTGCGGTGAAAGTATGGAGTAACGCGGAAGGACCGCGTTAGGAACTCGCATTCGCGGCAGCCTTCATGTCCGTGACAATGCGGATAAATTGCAGGAGTGTCGCCTTCGCTGGTATGGCCACGTTTTACGACAACCGGCTACTTACGCAGGGAACAAATGTCTAGCCATGCCTCCTCCGCTGGGCCCTGGCAAGAGGGGTAGACCCAAAAAACGCTGGCTTGACGTAAGGGTTGATATGCATGCCAATGGACTGACTACCAGAGATGCCGAAGACCGTGCGAAGTGGAGAAGAAAAAGTCGGAAAGCGGACCCCGGGCGCCGGAGCGAGAGTTTGGGCTGAAATATAAGTAGTACCCCTCGTAACTGCTTACTTTTAAGTGAGCCGTTAGACTATCTGTTGTTGTACAGTAATAAAAAGAGGTTTAAATAAAGCCAACGCGCAACGGTCAAAACATAAGCGCTCTATTTCTTTCTATGGTTCTAGATGGCTCTGTCTCCATTAGCACAGTATCTTTTTTTTTATAGCTAAAGTTTAGCAGACAGGCAAACGGCCCACCCGAACAGGTGGTCACCGTCGCCTATGGGCGTCTGCAACACCAGAGGCATTACACACACGCTGCCGGCTCCGAAGAAATTTGATAACGCCTTTTTTGAAGAACCCCATATCGTACCGCGCTGAGAAAACCTCAGCCGGAAGCTCATTCCAGATCCCGAGAGTACGTAACACGAACGTTCTTGAGAACCGTTTCGTACAAGAAAGAAGAGGCTCCAAGAAATAGGGATAAACACCTAGCCGATGGCGGGCAGTGCGATGGTAAAAAGACGACGAGGGCACCATTCTAAATAGCTCCTCAGAACACTCCCCGTTGTACAGACGGTAGAATACGCAAAGAGACGCAAAGTCTCTCCGAAGTCCAAGCGTGTCTAGACCGTCTGTGAGTATAGGATCGTCCACAACACGAACTGCGCGCCGTTGGATGGAGTCTAGGGGATTGAGCTGACAAGCAGGTGCTCCAGCCCATAAATGTGAGCAGTACTCCATATGCGGTCTGACCTGTGCTTTGTATAGCACAAACCGTTGCCTTGGACTGAAATACTGCTATCTATGAAATACTACGTAAAAATGTGGCAATTAAATATATATTTCCTAGATATATTATTAACGACCTTATAATGTTTTGTATGTAACGATTCACAAGACTAGCGCGCGTGTGCTCATCGCCTGAGGAGATGACGTCATTGTGCATGATTGAGGTTCTGTTTAGGGCAATCTTTGCAATACAATCGTACGTATCCCAAGCACTTTTGGATTTGGATACAAATCACCCTAAAATTATGCTGCCATAATAACCTTGTTAATTCTTCGCTAACTATGGGCCTTATGAGAAAGCTCATGGTCGCTCAGAGGGCAATGGAGAGGGCTATGCTCGGAGTTTCCCTGCGAGATCGAATCAGAAATGAGGAGATTCGCAGGAGAACCAAAGTCACCGACATAGCCCGGATGATTGCAAAACTGAAGTGGCAGTGGGCTGGGCACATAGCTCGCAGGACTGATGGCCGTTGGGGTAGAAAAGTCCTCGAATGGCGACCGCGTACCGGAAGACGCAATGTTGGTAGGCCCCCCACAAGATGGACCGATGATCTGGTCAAGATCGCCGGAATAGGTTGGATGAGGGCAGCGCAGGACCGATCATCGTGGAGATCTTTGGGGGAGGCCTTTGTCCAGCAGTGGGCGTCTTCTGGCTGAAATGATGATGATGATGATGAATAACCTTGTGTTGTGTTCCAGCGTTTGTGACCCAGGCTATAGGACAGCAGAGTGTTCGCGGTGAATCCAACGTTGCAACCATTCTTAAGCGACGGTAACTGCTATTAAGTGAGCCGTCAACCTGTCGATCATCCTCATCAATAAAAAAATACTAAGCTTTAGAATCAAATTAAAAGCATTTCTATATGACCAGAAGATGTCTCCTCTGCAGCAGATCTTGCGTTGTATACAAGTGTTCTGTAGAGCTTTTGTTACTGCCATCATTCTGGTGGTATAAATGTCGCTCCATGGGCCTAGCGGAAGACCAGCATATATTGAGCTAAGACCCATTTAGGACCTACTAGATTGATACTAAATTCACATTCATGTATATATACCTAGTCAGGTCATAAATTCTGTCACATGTTTAATGTAAAATAATTGTAACAAGTTTATTCATTATGTAACCATTTATATACCAAAATGAACTTAACAAAACATAGATTCTTATGACATTAAAGTTTATTCAAAATAACCTCCGTGATTTTGAATACAAGCCTTCAATCTGCGCGGCCAGTCCTCTATCGCAGCACGAACGAGGTCCATGTCAATATCGGCGGCTGCCTTAATCAAGGATGTCTTGAGTGACTCCAAATTGGGATGAGGCTTTGAGCACGCCTTTTCCTCCAAGTGTTGCCATATCTTGTAATCTAACGG
Organism: Malacosoma neustria; assembly: GCA_963693495.1. Classification (NCBI taxonomy): domain Eukaryota; kingdom Metazoa; phylum Arthropoda; class Insecta; order Lepidoptera; family Lasiocampidae; genus Malacosoma; species Malacosoma neustria. The sequence goes on from OY856401.1 coordinate 7,421,424, forward strand.
ATTCAAATCTGGACTGGAGGAGGGCCAGTCTTCGTGCCGGATGAAGTCGATTTCACGCGACGCCAGCCAGTCTTGTGTGCTCTTCGCTCTATGAGCTGGCGCCGAATCTTGTTGGAATACCCAGTGCCTGTTATTGAACATGGTATGAGAAACAGGTTCCACAAGGTTCGTCAGGACTGTATTTTGATACACAACAGCATTCGTTTTTACACCTTTCTCACAAAAATGTACCTCTGTTAAGCCCCAATAAGAAACTCCCAACCATACCATGAGCGAGGATGGAAAATGACCTCGTTGGACACGCGGAATACGGTTGCTCGCTTCTTCACTACTGTGTGCGTACACCTTATCATTTTGTTTGTTGTAGCTCTCTTCTACGGTAAACATTTTTTCATCCGAAAAAAGAATTTCCCGATATTTTTTTCCCGCGTACCGCTTCAACAAAGCGCGACATCTCTTCAGTCTCAGGTCCATTAGACGAGCATTCAAACGATGTCCTGTTTTTCTTCGATATGCCCGAAGCCCTAAGTCTTCATTTAACACCCTTTTCACCGTGGTTCTGCTTAACCCCATCTGAAGGGCCAACAGTTTCTGCTTACGTTTGGGATTTCTTTGAATTCGTGCCTTCACAGCTTTTATCACTGCTGGAATCCCAACAGACCGAGGGCGACCACTTCTTGACCTGTCATCTACACTAGAGTCTTCATTGTATCGTTTGATGGTACGATAAATGAATCTTTTGGTTATATTCAAATTTTTCAGTATGTTAATAATTTGAATTGGCGCGTAACCGCAACGATGCAACGCAATAACTGCAACACGGTCTTCTTTAAGCGTCCACTCCATATTTAAAAAATGAGTAAAATTCTAAAAGTATACATTTTTATTTTCATGTACAATTCGAGATTCGAATTCAATAAACTTTTTTGTGGCCAGCATTCTAAAAGAAAAGTTTTTACTGTGTGACAATACTTATGACCTGACTAGGTATTTTATTGGACTATGGACTATATTTTATTATGGACTAGCTGTGCCCGCGACTCCGTCCGCGTGGAATAGTAACTTGGGACAGCATTTTTTGGATATATCTTTTGGTTTATTTTGAATTACAAACCTTATAAACCCTAAAATATAAATAAATGAAATAATGCAAACAGTCAGTGTTATCGAATGCAACTGTTACACCATGCGCCTCCGGAATACGTGCGTTCGAACCTACAAAACCAGCCTAAGCTAAACCCTATTTCATATGATTGATGATATAAATCGGAGGTCAACTTAAATTGGAATTCTAAAATTTCCGAAATTGATCATTTTTAGCTAAAACTATTTTTTTTTTCTAAAATAAAAGTAGCCTAAGTTACTCCTTGTTACATCAGCTATCTGCCAGTGAAAGTCCCGTCAAACTCGTTGCAGCAATTTCAGAGATTAACCGGAACAAACAGACAGACAGACAGACAAAAATTGTTGAAAATGTTGTTTTGGTATATGTACCGTGTATACGTCCGAATGCACTTAGTAAAAAGCGGTTATTTTAATATCACAAACTCCCCTCCAATTTTATTTATTTGTATAGATGTGTCCTAAATTAATTTTCATTTCTTTCATTCTTCTTTCAATAGTAAATTTAGTCTCATCTGTCTCTCTCTGACCGGTCTTTCATGACTGGAGATCGTAACCGCTACATGATGCGATCACACGAGAACGAACGTAATTCTCCTGCGAGGCTGCGGTCCCTGTCGGTCGCCATCCTTACTACGTCCTGTGGAGCCTTTTAGCACGCCTTTCTCTTATTTGGTCTTACCATCTAGTTGGAGATTGTCTTCTGGCTCTTTCCCCTCTACCTCATACATCGTCATCACCAAGTGATTATTCCCGGTTCCATCCGAGTCTATTTCCTTGGCACTTCGGTACGCTTGAGGAGGTCATGGGTCCGATTCCCGTCTGGCGTCTGGGTGTTTATATGTAATATGTATCTATTTAAAAAATAAAAGTATACATGTAGTATTAGTTATTTAGTAACTGTGCCGGGCTACAAAGTGGAGGGATGAAAAGTGTTACATTCTGGGGAGATGTGAATGCTGAGATGGATGTGTGGAGTTTACGAAAATGGTTTTTTTTAATACTGTACGACAGCAGACAGGCTGACGGCCCGCTTAGAATTTAGCAGTTACCGTCGCCTATGCGTTTTTGCAACGCTAGTGGCATCGCGAACACGCTGCTGTCCCATATGGATACTGGAACTTAGGTCACTAATGCCGGAACACAACACAAGGTTATACTAGTAATGGCGGCATACTTAAGACCAAAGGTGGTCGCCATCCAGACGGGCTTGAAGCTGTGGGTTGTTTTGTCGCCTTTCACGATAGGCCGACCCCGGCTGAAGAGATTAATATTCTTTCTCCGTCCATGCACGGAAAAATTAGATGATTACTAGCTGACCCGGCGAACTTCGTACCGCCATATTTTATTTCTCTAATCGAACTGAGGAAATAAAACCCTTCCGGTAAAATCTAACAGCGCCATCTATTGGGTGTATTTGCAACCTAGATGTCAAACAATATTGAAGAATTTATTCGATGAATCAACGTACACCGCCTTCTATGAGAACTTCATAAAACTGAACAGTAAATAAACACTTGCTTAAGAAACAATTAATTGATACATTTTATTCGTTTACATTCACGACATAAGCGAATAATTGAGATAATAACTATTCTATCCAGTAAGTTAGACCAAAATACGGGTACATGTGAAATTTGATTGAAATCGGTTCAGTAGTTTTGGAGTTTACTGGCAACATACATCGTGACACAAGATTTTTATATATATAGATAGATATTAGAGGAAATGTCAGCATCAGTTATTGAAACACTAACACACACAGTAATGGACTAGCGAGGTTTAGAAGAATGCATATAATATGGAAAATGATAAAATGAGAGTGGATGAATACGGAGAAAGAAAAGATTTGGATTGAGTAGAAGATGATATGCCAGAAAAGGGTGTGAATGTTGTGATGACGGCTAACAGAGGAGAGTGGGAGGACAGAACATGGTATGCCGACACCATGTAATGTGGGATAAGGACAGGAAGTACTGACTCCTGCTGCCGGCGTTGGCCTGTCGTAAAAGGCGACAAAACAACCCACCCCAGCTACGTGGTAGGGCCTCAAGCCCGCCTCGGTCAACGTCGGCAACCACCTCGGTCTTAATTATGCCGCCATAAACCTTGTGCTGTGTTCTGGCATCAGTGACCCTCATTCTTGTACGCTTATGGGACAGCAGCGTGTTCGCAGTGCCCCTAGCGTCTCAAAAATCCATAGGCAACGGTAACTGCTTAATAGTTAAAACTTTATCCACCGGTCGTTTTTGAGTGTGCCCCTTTCCAAGTACAGATTTACTCCCAGTACCGGTCATTATGTTGTCCTTTTTCCTTTTGTTTCAATGGAATGTAATTTTATTGATATTTATACTTTACTAGCTGACCCGGCAAACGTTGTTCTGTCATATAAAAAATAAAATGTCAAAAAATTAAAAAAAGAATTTTGGGGGTGGGTCACCCTTATCATTTAGGGGGATGAAAAATAGACGTTGGCCGATTCTCATAGATACCGGATAAGCACAAAAAATTTCATCAAAATCGGTCAAGCCGTTTTGGAGGAGTATGGCAACGAAAACTGTGACACGAGAATTTTATATATTAGATTTTGCATTTAATTTATATAAAAGGGCCTTAAAACCTTGTAAACTAACATTCATAACATACATTCAAGGTAATAGTAAACCGTCGTTAGTTAAAATCTGATCAATAATAGGTTAACAGTCGATAAAGTGTTGTGGGCCATCAGCCTGTTGTCCCTCAGCTATAAAAAAAGTTCTTAATATTCCCTTATATGCTGGTATTATTATTATTTAGTAGTTTTGTACAGTCTGAATTAAAAAATATATATAATTAATTTCAGGCCCGCATGGAGGTGGAAGATCTGTTCGTCGACCTGGCAGACGGCAGGCGCCTGCTGAAGCTGCTGGAGATCATCAGCGGCGAGCGCCTCCCCAGGCCCAATTCAGGCCGGATGAGGGTGCACAAGATCGAAAATGTCAACAAGAGTTTGAGCTTCTTACATACGAAGGTATGAGTTATTAACTTGTTACGCTGGTTGCCTATAATGGGTCTACGTACATACATATAATCACGCCTCTTTCCCGTAGGGGTAGGCAGAGACCACTTCTTTCCACTTGCTACGATCCTTACATACTTGTTTCGCTTCGTCCACTTTCATTATTCCCTTCATACATGCCCTTCGTTTTAGGGTACTCTTGACCTGGCCTTTTTTCAAGACATCCTTGATTTGGTCTCGAAACGTCCGCCTAGGTCTACCCCTTCCAACACTTTCATTCACACTCGCCTTATACACTTTTTTCGTCAATCGTTCTTCATTCATTCTCTCAACATGTCCAAACCATCTCAGCATACCTTTCTCAATTTTTGTCACTACATCTTCTTTCAGACCACAACGTTTCCTTATCTCACTATTTCTTATCCTGTCACTCAGTTTAACTCCTATCATACTTCTTAACGCTCTCATCTCAACTGCATTTATTCTGCTTTCATGTTTCTCCTGTCATACCTGGTCTACGTGACGATGCTTATGTCCTTACCCTTTTCTTATTACCTGAAGTCCGCTCTCCGTCATTATTGTAACAAATGCGACCAACGTAAAAAATCGCATGTGATAGTTGGTTTAGTCTTACTGATTGTAAAAAACTAAATAGCTTAATTTTTTTATTGCGCTAGGACAGCAGACAGGCTGACGGCCCACTTACGATTAAACAGCTACCGTCGCTTATGGTTGTTTGTAACGCCAGTGGCGTCGCGAACACGCTGCTGTCCCGTAAGGGTACAGGAACTTGGGTCGCTAATCCGGAACACATAACAAGGTTATTATGGCGACATACTTAAGACCAAAGGTGGGTTGTTTTGTCGCCTTTTACGACAGGCCCACCCCGGCCGCAGATGTCAGTATTCTTTCTCCGCCCCAGCACGGATAAAAATATAATGGATACTAGACAACTAATATACTACATACATATATACGCCAGGGGGGGGGGGGGGTGTCATCAGTTGTAACAGATTCTCCAAATTAACTACCGGTCATTCTTATATACTTGTAAGTTAAATTCCAAATACAACGAACACATACGTTATCAAATTCTGTTATCTTATCACACTGCTGATTAGCTGGCTACTAAATTACATGCGAAATCGTCGCAAATATCTATAGGCGACGGTAACTGCTTACTATTTATTAAGTGGTCGGTCAGCCTGTCTACCGTTCCACGACATAAACCCATTAACGCCGACGCCTCTTGATTTTTAACACGCTTTTATTAGTTTCACGTGTATGTTTGTTCGTTTGTTTGTAACCGACTCCTTTAAACTCGACTTTCACCCACATTGAGCGTGTCACACACGTTCCAGAGCAGACACCGACAGACACCGTTTATTTACATCTGAGCGTGTCAGACACGTTCCGGGGCATATACCGACAGACACCGTTGCCAGCGTCGGGGCCGCTCTAACAAGCAGTTTATGGACAGCTTTCACAATGTTCAGACACTTCTCTGTGGAAGATTTATTCATAACTAGCTGTGCCCGCGACTCCGTTCGCGTGGAATAGTGACTTTAGGCAGCATTTTTTGGATATTTGAGATCAATTTAAATTGGAAATTCATCCTATTAAGTCCAGCCTAAGCTGAACCCTATTTCATATGATCGATGATATAAATCTGAGGTCAACTTAAATTGGTTATTAAAATTTCCGAAACTTATCATTTTTAACAAAAACAAATTTTTTATCTAAAATAAAAATAGCCTAATTTACTCCTTGATACATCAGCTATCTGCCAGTGAAACTCCCGTCAAAATCGGTGCAGCCATTTTAGAGATTAGCCGGAACAAACAGACAGACAAAAATTGTAAAAATTGTTGTTTTGGTATATGTACCGTGTATACGTCCTAATGCACTTAGTAAAAAGCGGTTATTTTAATATTACAAACAGACCCTCCAATTTTATTTATTTGTATCGATTGCGTTGTTGCTAAAACGGTCAGATTTCATTTAAAGAAAAAAAACGAAAATGTGTTTATTTGGTGGAACTATTTTACAACGTGTTTACAAAATGCATCCATTGGATATCCACCAAATTAGGTCGACCACTCAGCGTGGAGCTGTGTCAGTATTAACTGACGCAGTGCTGGTTAGTGTGGACCTATTCGGGTCTTTGCGGCGGAATATTGACATTTGACCCACAATAATATCATAATTACATTGACTAAAGTAAAGATATACAAATTTTATATTCCAACCAAACACAAAAAAAAACGCTGTAGACTTATCGAAAACCTTTGATATTACAATAATTCGATAAGATTATTTCATTATCCTGATTAGGATCGCCAGGATTTTAAAAATTGTGATGTATTATATATTACGACTGATTACATTTTTAAAACAAATTTTATTTTAACAAACTTTCAATGAGATTTTTTATGTTATCGGCATTGAAAAAATTTCTTTGTCACATAATAAAAATCCGATTAGACTTGAAGAAAAATAAATATCTCCTCCTCCTCATGTGCCTCTCCAACTAGTGAAGGTTGGCAGTCAGCTCTGCATATTTCACCCGGTCCCTGGCGAGGTTGAAAAGCTCCGCGACACTTGTGATTCCGGTCCATTCCCGGATATTGCGTAGCCACGACTTCTTCCTACGTCCAACAGCTCTTCTTCCGGCCACTTTGCCCATCATTATCAATTGAAGAAGCTCGTATCTGGAGTGCCTAAGTACATGACCGAGGTAGGCAACCTTTCTTCTTTTGATGGTCTGCATCAGTTCGCGTTTCTTCCCAGCTCTACGAAGGACCTCAACATTCGTCACCCGATGCGTCCAACTTATGGCCAACATGCGTCTATATGCCCACATTTCAAATGCTTCTACACGTTTCCGGAGTTGCTCTTTAAGGGTCCAGGCCTCACATCCGTATAGAAGTATGGGCCATATATAGCATTGGAGTAGACGAGTGCGCAAAGATATTTTGAGGCTGCGACTGCAAAGTACCTTTTTCATGTTGTTAAAGGCACTACGGGCGATTTCAATGCGGGTTTTTATTTCAGTGTCACTGTCCCAGTTTTCATCTACCCACGTGCCCAGATACTTATATTTACGTACCCGTTCCAACACCTTGCCCTCCACAGAAATCACAGGGTTTATAGCCTCTTTCTTTGTGACAACCATGATTTTCGTCTTGGAGACATTCATACGCAGTCCCGCCCTCAAACTACACTCATTAACACGGTCAACAATTTGTTGCAATTCAGCCTCTGTGGGAGCTATCAGGACTGTGTCGTCCGCATATCTGAGATTGTTGACTATACGCCCGTTAATCTTGATGCCACAGTCAAGCCCTTCCAGTGCTTCAGCGATAATTGTCTCCGAATACAGATTGAAGAGTGTTGGTGAGAGCACACACCCCTGCCGAACGCCTCTTCTGATCTCCACTTCATCAGTTTCTTCACCATCCACACGGACAGTCGCTGTCTGGTTCCAGTACAGGTTTTGGATGATACGTACATCTTTGCCATCTAATCCAATGTCGTTCAAGATTGCTATAAGACGATCGTGGAGCACTCGATCAAACGCTTTTTCGTAATCGATGAAACAAAGGAAAACATCCTGCTGCATATCTTTGCATTTTTGGACCAAAACCTGTACAGCAAACAAAGCCTCTCTTGTTCCTACTCCAGCTCTAAATCCAAATTGGCCGTCCCCCAGCTGTTCATCACACCGAACTCTTATGCGTGCATGAATAATGTTAAGAAACAGTTTTAATACTTGGCTCATAAGGCTTATCGTTCTGAACTCTTCACATCTCTTTGCGTTCTTCTTCTTAGGCAGTGTGATAAAAGCCGACCTCAACCAATCGGCTGGTAACTGTCCCGAGTTGTAAATAAGGTTGAAAAGGTTCGTGAGCCCCTCCAAATGGTCGTCCTCAACGAGTTTGAGTACCTCGACATAAATGTCGTCAGGTCCTGCAGCTTTTCCTATCTTGGAATTACGCAGCGCTTTTCTGACTTCAGTTTTCAGTATCGGAGGACCGTCCTCAGAATGAACCATTCCTCTTTCACTTCTGGAGTCATCAGCAAACATTCTCTTAATGTACTCTTCCCAGGTATTCTTTTTCTTCATTAGGTCTAATATTGGGTGGTTACTGTCATCCAGTAGCTGGTGCGTCAAGGTCTTGCGTCCTACCATTGATTTAATCTCCTTGTGCAGGTTGAAGGCATCATGTTTGGCATGAAGTTCCTCCACGTATTCACATTTATCTCGGTACCATTTTTCCCGGGTATAGCGTACCTCTCTACGTATCGTTTTATTCAGGTTGTCATATTTGGTACTATCTGTGCTCTTACACTTCCTGCGTTCTTCCATAAGGCGATAAATCTTCTCAGTCATCCAGACTTGTTTAGGCACCCATTTTCCAGGTTTGAAGTAGTCTTTGTTAACAGTAACCATCTTGTCTTTCAGTTGTCTCCAACTTTCCTCGACCGATTCAAGACGATCAACCCGCTTCGAATTTACGGCCCACTCATTTATGTCATTCGAAACTTTTGCTCTTATTTGCAGGTCTTTGATTTTCCTTATGTCTACCTTACTCCTTGGGGCCCTTTTCTTTAAATGTTTCAGGGTACATGTCAACTTGGCGACAACAGGGTTATGGTCAGAACCTATATCTGCCCCTGGGTAGGTTTTGACGCTCTTAATACAGTTCCTGAAGCGGCTATTAATCATCAAGTAATCAATCTGGTTACGTACTATGTTTTGAGGGGTGTGTCGCGGTGATGTCCAAGTATACAGTCTTCTGGCAGGTAGTCGAAAGTATGTATTAGTAACCACCATTTCCTTTTCATGACAAAATTGGACTAAGAGGTCACCCCTGTCATTCCTTTCTCCTAGCCCGTACTTTCCAACAACTCCTTGAACCTCCCCCTCTCCAATCTTAGCATTCAAGTCGCCCATCACTATATTGATCTCATGATTTTGTGTAGTTTCTAGCAGCTGCTCCACCTCCCTGAAGAATTCTTCGATTTCCTGGTCCGGTTTGTCAGCCGTTGGAGCGTATACCTGTAGTATATTGATGTTTCTCGGTTTTGCTTCAACTCGAATCAGCATAGTGCGATTGGATTTAGGCACAAAGCTTACATTGCCTTTTACCGTTTTGGTGTTAGTGATCACCCCTACCCCGTACAAATTCGATGATACGTCAGAGCCAGAGTAATGCATAACATGGTCCGCATCTATTCGGTGTCTGCCACTCCCTTTCCACCTCACATCACTCAATCCCAGTATGTCAATCTTCAGACGCTTCATCTCCATGATGACATTGTAAGGTTTTTCTGGACGCAAAAGGCTGCGCACATTCCAAGTAGCAACCTTTAAAGTATTCTTATATCTACGCTCGGGGATTCTTCGCACCCCTGTCCCATTTAAGGGACGCCGAGCACTCGGGGCCGTGGCTTTATTGGACTTTTCCATGGTTTTTATGTGTCGCTGACGACTAGGGAATATAAGTGCAGTGGTTTCCCGTTGCCTTCTGCACCAGACTTTTAGGAGATATTTCGTCCCCAAGGTCACTGAAGCCTCTTCCGACCAGAGAGCTACCTCTGGCCAGGTGTATGGTTATACCGCCATTGTTCGGTCGCCAGAGCCTCGTTTGTTATCTAGCAGGGGATACCACGACAGTCACAGTGGTCGTCGTCGACTGTCGCCGCTTTCGAGCGCGAGCAGGTGAGGTTGACTTTTGGGGTCAGCTAGATGTTGTTGCCGTTCTCCCCCTTACCCCCCAAAATAAATATAGCCGATTTAATAAAAAAAAAAAATTTAAGAAAAAAAAAAAAGAAAAAAAATTTCATACAAAGAATTTTTTTTTTGAGATTTTTTTGGAATGTAATTCATGATATAAACATGATCAGGCCTGATTACGATAGTTAAAGTCAGGGAATTTTTATATAATTTGCAAAAAAATTCAATGCCTTTGATAGTTGGCTAAAAAATTGGAATGCTTGTGTTGCGCCACGGTCCTCAGCGGCGACCTTATTAAGACAGTTTCCAAATTCATTTTAACGCGAACCGAACCCTGCCTCGAGGTCGAATCTTTCAGTATAACACTAACCACTCCACGAAAGAGGTCGCCGTTAAATAATGATACGTGCGGAATCCGTACGAGTGCGTTGTAGACGGGTTTCACTTAAGCGGGATTACAAATGGCCGTCGCGCTTTCAAGGGTGCGGACATTCCGATCGATGTCACAACTCATCCTAAGGGGTTCCACTTTGCATTTGTGTGCGTGAAATCTAGGTCTTGAATCCGAATACCACCGGTTAGACGTCTTTCGAAAGCTAGCGAGGCCTCTGGTTTCATTTCCAAAGTAATGTTTATATATTTATGACTAGCTAACCCGGCAAACGTTGTTCTGCCAATATAAGTAAAAAAAACATTATTACGTTTATCCCTATTTTACCCTTTTAAAGTTTCATTTTCGCGACAAAAAGGTCTTCTCCAAGGTCCAATATATATATCGAAATTTATCAAAATTTATTCAGCGGTTTAGGCGTGAAAACGTAACAGACATACATACAGACTTGCACATTTATAATAATAGGTCTTTACCTATGAAATTGCCGCTCTGCAGTACTGGCCATTTCAAATCAAAATGATTTTTGTTTGGCTAAGAATTCTAATTTCAAATTAGTTTTATTTTAAAAACATTGAATTCTTTTTCCAAAAGTAGTCATTTGTTTATTGATTAGTGTTACATTTTCATCGCATTTCAATCTTTTTCGTCATCATGGATACGTTGAAAATTCGAGTAATTATGGAATATGAGTACCGTCGTGGCAGCAACGCGGCACAAGCGGCACGCAACATCAACGACGTTTACGGAGCTAACACCTATTATTAGTATGGATTTTGATATCCTTATATTTTTCTGCGTTTTTGTTACACACAGCGTCATCTAGTGACAAAACAAGGAGTTTTTTTTGTTATTGTTTAGCTGGACTTCAGCAGACAGGCAAACAAACCGACGTCGTCTATGGACGTTTGCAACACCAGAGTCATTGCCAACACGCTACCACAGTCCAAAAAGATTTATATCGCCTTTTTTTTTAAAACCCACATATCGTACTGTGAGAAACCTCAGCCGGAAGCTAAAATAGCTGTAAATGAATAAATATTATGCAAAAACAACCAGATTCGAGGTGGGAATCGTACTCATAGGTATTCCTACGTGTTGACTGGGCCTTAGGCTCGCGAGAAGGCATATCCCTACCCACCGGTTTCGGGCAGTAATTATACACTGGTTTTAAGAGATATTTCTCGGTGCGATCCCTTGTCAATTGTGCCCACACGGGCGCATAAAAGGGAGCTCCCCAATAACCCGACGGGAGCCCCAAAACGGTGGGGTGTCCATATATTGATGATGATTATTGAATCGACACGGTTAATTATACACAACTTAGTTTCTCTGTAATAAAACAATAATAATAATAATAATATTTCTTTATTGCACATACACAGTTCAGGACTTATTAATAGGTACATAAATTTGTATGCTAAGTACAATAGGCGGTCTTATCGCTTGTAGCGATTTCTGCCAGACAACCTTTGGATGGACAGGATTTACAAAATTATAAAACGGTATGCGCTATAAAATAATCAACATATACTACATACATATATAAACAAATATTATAATTATACATACATACACATATACATACATATATTGCAATATATAATTCATGTAATATTGTATAAGAAATAGATATGTAAAATAGTAATAATTTATTATGACAAGAATAATCAAAAGATAAATAAATAATGTAACTTTCTGTAGTGATGGTATATTAGCTTTTTAAATAATATTCTTTAACAAGTGTATTAAAGGATGATATAGACTTGGCTTGTAACCAAATAACATTTAATGTTATTTATTGATGACGGTGTCGATCCTAAAACAATCAGTTTAATTTTCAACTTTATAATTCTGTTATTTTTTTATTTTTAATTGCTGTAGGACAGCAGACAGGCGGACGGCCTACTTAGAATTTAGCAGTTACAGACGCCGGGTATTTGCAACGCCAGTGATATCGCGAACACGAGCAGCGACAGCAGGTCCCATAAAGGTACAGGAACTTGGGTCGCTAATGCCGGAACACAACACAAGGTTATTATGGCGGCATACTTAGGACCAAAGGTGGTCGCCATCCAGATGGGCTTGCCTTTTACGACAGACCGACTCCAGCTGCAGAGATTAGTATTCTTTTTCCACCTCTATACGGATATATATATTTTGTGTTTGTTCGTTTTGTGTTTCCAGGTCCGCTTGGAGTCGATCGGCGCCGAGGATATAGTGGATGGCAACCCTCGGCTGATCCTCGGTCTCATTTGGACCATCATCCTTCGATTCCAGATCCAGGAAATTGAGATCGATGTGGTGAGTACACTTTAGGATTTGTGTTTTTTTTTTTATTGCAGACGAACAGCAGACTGGCTGGCGGCACATTTACCAGTAAGCAGTTGCCGTCGCCTAGGGATGTTTGCTACGCCAGACATCGCTAACACGCTGCCGTCTGCGTAGAAGAACTGGAATCTGGGTCGCATTACGGCGGTAAATCGTGTTCTCATCTTATCTCCAAGAGAAACACGTTTGCTTCTTTTCTAGTTGTATAAGAAGATATTATTTAGAAGAATGTGACGAAGGACGACTCTACTGGGCATCCTTTCTTGTTCTCTTCTTTGGTGCGTGGTAGCAAAGTGATATCCACTCGGAGACTTAATGTAACTTGAATCTCACAATGGCATACTCCATTTGGTCAATTATAATTGTCACGTACCGACGGCAAAACAAATCATCGTAATGAATGAAACCCGCATACTGTGTGCAGGTTTCATAACGATGTTTTCTTTCGGCGTTGATACGTAAATAAATAAATATAGTGGCACAATTCACACAGCGCTGTCTAGTCCCAAAGTAATTAGCAGAGCATTTGTGTTATGGGTACTAGACAACTGATATACTACATATATATATTTTGAAGTGATAACTTCTTATGAGAGGGTAAACCGCTTCGTTATGTAACGCGTTACGGCGCCAGTCTGTCTGGCTTCCCTTTTTCTCGTGCATAATACTGCAGCGGTAGACAGGCTCCTCTTCTCTCACTCTAAGCCACAGCGCTAGATCTATTCAAATTGCGACTTTATTACAATGAAATACAGTTGAGTTTTTTTTTTCTTTATAAATATTGGAAATTCGTAAACTTTAGTTATTTTTGAATTATTTTTGGTTTTATTAATAAATAACCTTTGATAACATTATATCATATGAATATACATAAAATTTAAGTAATAACCTAAGATTTTCTCAAGTTAAACAATTTCAATATCAAATAGTTCAACTTGGATTAGTTTTTTTTTTTTTGTAAATTGTATATACATTGGATATTCCCAATGGATTCTCTTCGATCTTACAAATGATCAATAATATTTCTTAAGGACGAAGAGAATGAAACATCTGAAAAGAAGTCCGCGAAAGACGCGCTGCTGCTGTGGTGCCAGCGGAAGACCAGCGGATACCATGGGGTGCATATACACAACTTCACCGATTCGTGGCGCAGCGGTCTCGGGTTCAATGCCCTTATACACGCTCATAGGTAAGTTTTTTTATAGCTAGAGTTCAACATACAGGCAGATGGCCCACCCTGGCAGGTGGTCACCGTCGCCTATGGACGTTTGTAGCACCAAAGGCATTACCAACGCGCTGCCGGCCTCGAAGAAATTTTATAACGCTTTTTTTTGAAGAACCCCATATCGTACCGCGCTGAGAAAACCTCAGCCGGAAGCTCATTCCAGATCCTGAGAGTACGATGCAGCATGAACGTTCTAGAGAACCGTTCAGCGAGAGCTAGAGTTTAAAAGCGAAGGATTCGCTTGATGGTGATCACCGTTGCTTATGGACGATTACAACAGCAGGGGTATGGCCACAGCTGGCCTAGAAGCGTGGACTGTTAAATAAATTAATATAAGTTGAACCGGATCGAGACTTCATCGCGAGATGAATAGCTATGATAAATGTCAAGTCAATTAGGTTTATAATTCTATCTAAGCCGTGTATTTTGCTGACGTGGTGGTATCGCCCCCAGGCCCGACCTGTTCCGTTGGACGGAGGTGCCCACTGCCGACCACGTGGAGACCCTCAACCACGCCTTCGACGTTGCCCACAAACATCTCGGCATACCGAAACTGCTTGATGCTGAAGGTGAGTTATCTATAGGTTGGATTAATACACACACACACGCACCAAAGAGAGAGGGAGAGAGACAGAGAGATGAAGAGAAAGTGAGAGGCACTTACACACACACGCACATACAGACTCCCACACACAGACACGCCCTAAATAGAAAGTGTGATCTTATCTTATTTTTGGGGCCGAGAAATATCTCGGACACTTCGACCCAATGGGATCTTTTGTGTTCCCCTAGATAGCAATCACTCCTCTCCAATCTCATTGAAGATTTGCTTCATGAGCCTAACAATGAGGTATGGAGATAGGAGCCTGTAGTCTTCCGGTGTTGGATATCCTACCCCCAAAAGATTCATTCGCCTCCTGGCCAATGCATCACATGTACACAGTAGGTGTTCCATGCGTTCTGTATGTTCCCCACACAACCTGCACATGGGTGTCGCGGTTAGACCCATCTTCATGAGCATGTTGTTGGTTCCAAAGTGCCCAGTAAAGGCCCCAAGCAAGTAGCGTATTTGCCCCCTGCTCATGTTCCAGATGGATCCTCGTGCTTTGTACGTGGATCCCAAAAATTTTTTGGAGTGTTCCAGACCGATTCTAGTCAGCCAGTGTTGTTGTTGACTGCGGTCTGCAAAATCCCTGAATGTGGCCTTCACGAGGCTAGTCGGAATGCCTACACATGGTTCCGGACCCATAAAATCATTAGTTGAGCCCTCTCTTGCCAGTTCATCTGCCATTTCATTGCCATGTACTCCCTCGTGTCCCGGGACCCACATTAATCTTACCCTGTTATGCCTTCCAAGCCTATTCAAGGTTTGAATGGCATCCAGGACAAGTCTGGAGTCAACTTTGAAGGAGGTGATGGCCTTGATTGCAGCTTGACTGTCACTGAGTATATATATAGATTTGCCTCTGGTGCCTCTATCTATGTTCTCCTGAGCACAGGTTATTAAGGCATATGTTTCAGCCTGGAATACACTTGCCATTTTTCCCAAGCTTTTACTACATTTGTAGTCTTTCGCGTATACTCCCGCCCCTGTACCTGATTCCATTTTGGATCCATCAGTGTACCATACCAGACTATTATGTTCCGGTGGATCTGGTCCCTTTGTCCATTCCAATCTTATTGGAATTTGGACCCTGAAAAGCCTTTCAAATATAAACCTGGTTTGCATTTTATCGGATATCATATTTGTTATCCGATCCAGGTCCTCATTTCCATCGAATTTTGTATGGTTGGTTTTTGGCTTGGTGGAGTCCCATAGGCCAGCTACTGCAAGGCGATATAGTGCCCTCCTTGCCTCAAGTTCAACCATAATATGCAGAGGAGGAATGTTAAGATATCTCTCCATAGCTGCCGTAGGTGTTGTTCTAAAAGCACCCGTGATTCCAAGACACACCGTTCTTTGTAGCCTATTGAGTGTCTCTTTGCACGTAGTAAGTTTTATTCTGGGCCACCATACTACGCTGCCATACGTAATGATGGGTATTATCATTATCTGATAAAGCCATCGTATCACTTTGGGTTTTAGTCCCCAGGTTTTGCCATAAGTGGAACGACACATGCCAAATACTCTCAGAGCCTTCGCCATTGTCTTTTCCACATGAGTCTTCCACCTGAGTTCCTTATCAAGGGTTATGCCTAGATATTTGACCTCGGTGGACCACGACAGTTTGGTTCCATTAAGGGAGGGATTCCCTAGACTTGCTAGTGTCCTTCTCCTTGTAAATGGTACTATAACTGCTTTATTTGGATTAATGGAGAGGTGGTTCTCCATGCACCATTTCTCTGTTATCTTCAGAGCCTTTTGTAATAATCCAGAGACTATGTTCGGAAATTTACCATTGACCATTATGGCTATGTCGTCAGCATAACCTACCGTGTAAAAAGGTCCGGTGTTGAGTTTGGTTAGTAGTGAGTCTACTACCAGACACCATAATAATGGAGACAATACTCCGCCTTGAGGGCAGCCGCGTGTTGTTTTTGCGCTAAGTTTATCTCCCATTAGTTGCGATCTGACTAGTCTGCTTCGTAGCATATAGTCAATCCAATTGCATATAGTATCACTGACACCATGTTCCTTTGCAGAATTGCGAATAGACTCGAAAGTTGTTTTGTCAAAGGCTCCCTCTATATCGAGGAAGGCCCCTACACATACTTCCTGTCCTTCTAGTGCAGCCAGAAAGTGTGATACTCCGTGCAGGGGTAGAATAACAACCATCATAACAACCTTGTGTTGTGTCCAGGCTTTACTTGTGTGTTACTGTAACTGCTTACTGTTAAGTGGGCAGACAAGCGGATGGCCCGCTTAGAATACAGCAATTACCGTCGCCTACGGGCGTTTGCAACGCCAGTGGCATCGCGAACACGCTGCTGATCCATAAGAGTACAGGAACTTGGGTCACTATTGCCGGAACACAACACAAGATTATTATGGTGGCATACTTAAGACCAAAGGTGGTCGCCATCCAGACGGTCTTGGAGCAAGCCGACCCCGGCCGCATAGGTCAGTATTCTTTCTCTGCCCCTGCACGGATAAAAGCCTGTCTGCTGTTCTTCAGCAATATAGAAAGAGAGAGAGAGAGATACACAAATTTTGCTAAATGTACATATTTATAAATATTTATTGCAGACGTGGACACGAGTCGTCCAGACGAGAAGTCCGTGATGACGTACGTTGCGAGCTACTACCACACCTTCGCCAGGATGAAGAACGAGCAGAAGAGCGGAAGGAGAATCGCTAACGTAAGTGGATCCAACACTCAGCCACTTGGCCGGTGTTTTAACTATTATCATCCTCATGGAGATGTTAAGCGACATGTATGGTGAGATGGACAAGTTTACCTAGTTTCCACTACCAGAAGGAGCACTCTGATTGTCTTTCTAGTATTAGCATGTTATAATATTTTTATCCGTTGTAGGGGCGGAGAAAGAATACTAACCTCTGCGGCCGGGGTCGGCCTGACGTAAAAGGCGACAAAACAACCCACCCTAGCCTATATCTGGATGGCGACCACCTTTGGTCTTAAATATGCCGCCATAATAACCTTGTGTTGTGTTCCGGCATTAGTGACCCAAGTTCCTGTACCCTTATGGGAGAGCAGCGTGTTTGCGATGCCACTGGCGTTGCATACACCCATGGGCGACGGTAACTGCTAAGTTCTAAGCGAGCCGTCAGCTTGTATGTTGCCCCACAGCAATAAAAAAAATTATAAGACGATTGGAATGTACTGTTATAAAGTTAACACAGCGGAGTGGGTGGTGCTGGTGTAAGTCCCGCCCTACTCGGATCCGAGTATCGTGCGATAACGATGAAAAGAATTCAGAACCAAGTATTATATAATAACTATTTGCCACATTTCATCAAATTGTAGTTCAGCCGTTCTGCCGTCGTCCGGGCAACGGGTATACCGGCCAAGTGCGTCCCCTAGTAGACTATGGGGGCTCAAGGGAGTCCCACACGACCCCGCTGCGTGCCCCTAAGTGGATGTTGAGGAGCCCATGATCGTAATACAAACATTCATCAAAACTTTTACATTAATTGTATTTTTTTTCCAATAGATTATAGGACAAATGATGGACTGCGACGACAGGAAAGGCGAATACAGCCGCCTCGTGTGCGCTCTGCTGGAGTGGATCAGGCTCAAGATCGTTGAGCTCGATGACCGGGCACTCCCCAATAGCCTCGACGGCATCCAAAGGCTTCTACTCGCCTTCAAGCAGTATAGAACGGTCGAGAAGCCGCCAAAGTGAGTAGTTTTATTTTTTCTGCCAACGTGCTTGCTGGCGTTGAATTATGAAACAAAGAATAACAGGAATGAGGAGAAAAGTCAATTGAAAAGCGTCAGACGAACCGAAAAAAAAATTTCATTGTACAATTATGTCGAGCTCCACGGAAAATAAAACATTTATAGTACGGCCGACGGTTCTTGGCCGGCCTGAACTTTGCACGGATGGCTGCGCAGATAACATTTTTAAGTACAAAATGGTGGTATGTCACGGAGTGCGTGAGGCATGAGGTGAAGTTCGAATAAGGATGTACTCAGATATAAAAATACATTATCGATAAATATTAAAAGAAACATTGTTTTGTTTTTTTATTAATTGCAATTGTTCCAAAACAAGCGTTTTGTAACAATTGCAATTTTATAAACACGTATTACTTAGTAGTATTTTTACATTTATAATAATGAAGTAATATAGTGACAGATTAATAAAATTTCTAAAAATACTCGATTTCATGTTTATTTTTGTTATAATTTTTTTTATATTTCTAGCTAACTTCTCAAAAAGATTTTAATGTACCTACCTGCAAACTTGCTTTCATGTTTAATTAAATAGTTTTTTTTTAAATAAAAATATAAGTATTAATACAGGAAATTTCGATTTAATTTAGTAAAAAAAAAATCTATGAAACATTATCTAAATAACACAAGAATAATATTTAATTTTAAATGACATTTTAATTATTATGTTATTTCGATAAATATTGAACAATCTTCCTAATATCGATAAATCAACGAAACAGTTGACAACACTAACGCGCTACGCGGTCGGAACGGCACGAGATATTCTATCTCAGTCACACGTAAGCATTCGTGGTGTTTGTGTCGCTATCTCGTTCGGGAACACTTGTCTTCTCGACTGTTCATGCGCAGAGCTTCGTTTATGCCTAACCTCAAGCCGGCCAAGATCCGTCGGCCGTACTATACACAATCTGCTAATAATTTGTCCTTGTCTGGCGGTAAATATTTGAATTTGTAAAAAATGTTCTGCGGTACAATATTTTTTTATTTTGCAACTATAACGCTAATATAACGAACCGAAATGTCAAACGACAAATCAAATTAATAACGCCAATCCGGAAACTCGCACCCGGTACATGCGTGTCCGCGTCATAGCCGTGGACAGTTCAAATTCCAAGAACCTTGGGAGGAACTCTTCTTCTTCGGGGGTCTTTGGAATGGTGTTCCATTAAAAGTCAGTTCCAGGATTCCATGTTCTATTTGAGTTTTTTTTTTCTAATTGATAAGGCTGTTGTTGTCTCAGACGACTTGACAGCGAATATGGACGTCAAGGCAGTCCAACCCCGTGGCAACGTGTTCGGAGACGCGCCTCCTGTGAGTTGCGTTTCCGGCTCGACCGCTGCATGGGGACAAGTTCTATTTGAGTTTTTTTTTTTTTTTTTCTTAAAGCTAAGGCTGTCATCGTCTCAGACGACTAACGACAGCGACACCGGGCGGAAAAGGCATTCCGACCCCGTGGGAGCGGGGTCGATCAGCCGTGGCAGCGTGCTCGGGGCGCGTCTCCTGTGAGGCGCGCTCCCGGCTCGAACGCTGCATGGGGAATATACGAAGGGCAGCCACGAATGGCAAGAATACTATTAATTGGGGACTATCGACTTCATCGGTGAAGCCGATCCTATTCTAATCTACTACCGTTTCGGAGTACTTATAGCTGGGGGAGAAGAAACGGCGAAAGAAACTCCCCCGCAACACATCTATTCTACGTGTATTTCTGTAATGTGTGGTTGTGTATGGCTACAGGCTATGGGGGGCGGAAGGCGTCCCTAAACCTATTGCGTCGGGCTGGGTTCTATTTGAGAAAATTGTGATTATTATTATATTTACGAAAATAGTATGTAATTAGACGCTAACAAAAATAGATAAATGCATGTGAATTAGACAACAGGTGTGCGAGCGAGACAGAAAATGTGCTTTTGCGCAACGCGCGCCATCGTTTTCCTGGTGGCTTGGTTGAAACAGGGAGCGTCACGGCGGCCTTGATCGGCAAAAAACGTCTGCGCCGGATGCCCGTCCCGTGTATATCACAGACTGATGTTGATACTTTGGTTCGTTATTTTAGCGTTTTAGTCGCATAAAATTAGCGTCTCTTTATCATGGATCATCTAGAATAATCTTTAATGTATGTTTTGACGTATAACCTTCATTTTTTTATATTTGATCATTATAACCACTTTGTTCATGATTTATTTTGGACGATAATAGAGTACCCTCTTTCAACCCACTGAGATACAGTATTCACTAGTTCAGGGGCCAGTGTGATTTTTACTAGACAAGTAAATTGTCTGTACATGAACTGTTGTGCTGTGTTTAAATAAATAAATAAGTAAAAAAATTGTGAGGGTAGAAGTTGAAATTGAAATTTTCCTCATAGATACAAAGAGCGTTCGGAGATCGAGGCGTTATACTTCGACATCAACACCATGCAGAAGAGTTTAGTCGGTGAGCCCTGGTCCCCGCTGGAGGGTCAGCTCCCCCAAGACCTGGAGAGGGCGTGGCAGAAGCTTGAGCAGGTACGTGCGGCTGTCATTTAAGAAAGAATTCTCACAAATGTGTGGCTTCGCAGGGCGAATAACAGAAAAAAGTAAAATATATACATATATATGTATTATGTATATATATACAGGGTGACTGACAAAACCGTCCAAATTCACACAGAAGAATCTTTAGTAAAAGTTATGAGAAACATGTATTTTAGTTTAGTATCACATAGTACAAAAATGTTGAGTAATCAGCATCACAAAGTTATCCCAAGAACTCGCAATTTACATAATACGGCACGCAAGTGTCAATGACCTCTCCATCGGTACCGCAAAAAAATGATTCAATGACCTAGTACGAGGCCGAGGACGGCGGTCATTGCATCTGTGCGAGCGAATACGCGCACTACTCACTTACGATATTTACGCGGGAGTGACAGAGACAGGTAATAAAAGATTAACGTACGAAATTTGCACCATATGACTATTTTGTACGATTGAATTAGTGACCATATTTTCCTTGGAATGAAATATTTTATGGTGAAAATCGAAAAAGAAATTTTAGATAAGCGTCAATGGAGTCCAAAAAGTAAAAAATAGCTTAAGTACATCAACGAAAAATTCCGCGTCGAAGAGTCGCAGTTCCATCCCGATAAGTTGAGTAGTTTTGAAGTGATGGCGCGTCAAAGGAATCCCATTTTCCTTTATCAATCAATCAACAACCTTACGTCGCCCACTGCTGCTCATGGGCCTCTCCAAGATTTTTTAATGCCATCGGTCCCCGGGCTGGGGGGCGTCCTACGCTACGCTTACCAAGACGCGGTCCCCACTCTGGGACTAGCTTACTCCAACGGCTGTCGTCCAGGCCATCGCCACTTCTACGAGCATATTTTGCGAGTATATTATTATTTATTTATATATTATTTTATAGGCTGAACACGCAAGAGAAATCGCTCTGAGGACGGAGTTACTACGTCAGCAAAGATTGGAGCAACTCAACTACAAGTTTAATACAAAGGTATGTGGAATTTTTTTATTGCTGAAGGACAGCAGACATGCTCACGGCCCACTTAATAGTAAGTAGTTACTAGTTACCGTCGCCTATGGATGTTTGCAACGCTAGAGGCGCCGCGAACACGCTGCTGTCTCATAGGAGTAACGAAGATTAGCACCTCATTTGAGAGTGTAATGTTAGTATATTCTATTTCTTTGAAATATACACAATATTTCTTTTATCGCTGTAGGACAGCTGACAGGCTGACGGCCCGCTTAGAATTTAGCAGTTCCCGTCGCCTATGAGTAATAATAATAATAATAATTTGTAATAATTCACACAGCGCCATCTAGTCCCAAAATAAGTAGCATAGCACTTGTGTTATGGATACTAGATAACTGATATACTACTTATATACTTTTTTTTTTGTAAATAAATAAATATTATAAATAAACACCCAGACGCGAGACGGGAATCGAACCCGTGACCTCTGCAAGCATACCGAAGTGTGTTATCCGTTACGCCACCGAGGTCGTCTACGTAAGTAGTTACTAGTTACCGTCGCCTATGGATGTTTGCAACGCCAGTGGCTTCGCGAACACGTTGCCGTCCCGTAATGGTACAGGAACTTGGCTCACTAATGCCGGAACACAACACAAGGTTATTATGGCGGCATACTTAACACGTTAATGACCGACTTAGTCGCGCACGCAATTACTCCCGCTACTGGTCATTATGTTGTCTTTTTTCCTTTTGTTTCAAAAAGGGCCTTTTATATAAACTAACATTCATAACATACATTCAAGGTAATAGTAAACCGTCTTTAGCTAAAAGTCGATTAATAGGCTAGCGGTCGATAAAGTGTCAAGCAAGACCAAAGGGTCGCCATCCAGACGGGCTAAGGGCCCTGCCACGTAGCCAGGGTGGTTTGTTTTGTCGCCTTTTAAGACAAGCCGACCTCGGCCGCAGAGGTCAGTATTCTTTCTCCGCCCCTTCTTCTTCTCTGGCGTTACACTCTTGCCAGAGTGGTCGTGGCCGTCACGTTGAGGTTTTTGTAGCCTGTTTTACAATACGACGCCACTTTTCGCGAATTGCCGCTCTCCTTGTGCATTCGTGCAGAGGAACGTCGACGGCGCCTTTCACTTGGTCCGTCCACCTCATCGGTGATCTCCCGCGTGGTCGGGTGCCCTCAACCTTGCCTTGCACTACCAGGCATTCGATGGATTCGCCTCCGCGCCGTGATACATGTCCAAAGAAAGTGAGAATGCGAGCCTGCACTGTGTTTGATAGTCTCTGATTGATGCCCAGTTCTCGAAGAATAGACTCGTTGGTTCAGAATTCCGTCCACGATATACCGAGCATTCTTCTCCAGCACCACATCTCAAGAGCATCAATCCGTTTTTTCTCACTTTCTCGTAGGGTCCATGTCTCCGCAGCCCCTACACGGATAATAATAGATAAATAAATATACTGGAATTGACATTCGCGGCAGCCTTCATGTCCGTGACATGAGGTAGCATTATTTGTTAAATGTAATCCAAACAGCTTTCCGAAATTCGGAGATCAACAAAAATATAATGAAAGACATAAAAATAAGTTAATAACAAACTCAATGAATACATCCCTAGCCAGCAAAAGTATATTTGGTATGGCACCGAAATTTTTTAATAAATTACCCAATAGTTTTAAAAATCTTGACATGGCAAATTTTAAAAGAAAATTAAAATTATTCTTAATTGAGAAATGTTACTATAATATAATGGAATTTTTGAATGACGATTTTAATTAATATAAATTAATAATATATGAAAGTTTTTATAATTAAGAATTTATTGTGAAGTAATTAATTAATTTCCCAAATAATATAATATATACCTAGTCTGGTCATAAATTCTGTCACATGTTTAATGTAAAATAATTGTAACAAGTTTATTAATTATGTAACCATTCATATACCAAAATGAACTTAACAAAACATAGATTCTTATGACATTAAAGTTTATTCAAAATGACCTCCGTGATTTTGAATACAAGCCTTCAATCTGCGCGGCCAGTTGTCTATCGCAGCACGAACGAGGTCCATGTCAATATCGGCGGCTGCCTTAATCAAGGATGTCTTGAGTGACTCCAAATTGGGATGAGGCTTTGAGCACGCCTTTTCCTCCAAGTGTTGCCATATCTTGTAATCTAACGGATTCAAATCTGGACTGGAGGAGGGCCAGTCTTCGTGCCGGATGAAGTCGATTTCACGCGCCGCCAGCCAGTCTTGTGTGCTCTTCGCTCTATGAGCTGGCGCCGAATCTTGTTGGAATACCCAGTGCCTGTTATTGAACATGGTATGAGAAACAGGTTCCACAAGGTTCGTCAGGACTGTATTTTGATACACAACAGCATTCGTTTTTACACCTTTCTCACAAAAATGTACCTCTGTTAAGCCCCAATAAGAAACTCCCAACCATACCATGAGCGAGGATGGAAAATGACCTCGTTGGACACGCGGAATACGGTTGCTCGCTTCTTCACTACTGTGTGCGTACACCTTATCATTTTGTTTGTTGTAGCTCTCTTCTACGGTAAACATTTTTTCATCCGAAAAAAGAATTTCCCGATATTTTTTTCCCGCGTACCGCTTCAACAAAGCGCGGCATCTCTTCAGTCTCAGGTCCATTAGACGAGCATTCAAACGATGTCCTGTTTTTCTTCGATATGCCCGAAGCCCTAAGTCTTCATTTAACACCCTTTTCACCGTGGTTCTGCTTAACCCCATCTGAAGGGCCAACAGTTTCTGCTTACGTTTGGGATTTCTTTGAATTCGTGCCTTCACAGCTTTTATCACTGCTGGAGTCCTAACAGACCGAGGGCGACCACTTCTTGACCTGTCATCTACACTAGAGTCTTCATTGTATCGTTTGATGGTACGATAAACGAATCTTTTGGTAATATTCAAATTTTTCAGTATGTTAAAAATTTGAATTGGCGCGTAACCGCAACGATGCAACGCAATAACTGCAACACGGTCTTCTTTAAGCGTCCACTCCATATTTAAAAATGAGTAAAATTCTAAAAGTTATACATTTTTATTTTCATGAACAATTCGAAATTCTAATTCAATAAACTTTTTTGTGGCCAGCATTCTAAAAGAAAAGTTTTTACTGTGTGACAATACTTATGACCTGACTAGGTATTTGTACGCCTGGGGGCAAAAATGCACTGGGAAGAATTTATAAACTGACATCATTTGTAAACAGACCTGCATTTTAACAAATAAAGATTATGATTATAAACAGTTATTAAATGAGTAAAAAAAAATGAGTAAAATGAGTGACATTGCGGATAAATTGCAGGAGAGTCTGCTCCGCTGGTACGGTCACGTTTTACGGCAACCGGATGATTACGTGGGAAACAAATGTCTGACCATGCCGCCTCCGCCGGACCACGGCAGGAGGGGTAGACCCAAAAAGTACTGACTTGACGTCGTAAAGGGTGATATGCGTGCCAATGGGCTCACTACCAGGGATGCTGAAGATCGTGCAAAGTGGAGTAGAAAAAGGCCGGAAATCGGAGTCCGAGCATCGAAACGAAAGTTTGGGTTGCAACCGGGATACAACGCTGGGATGATAATGATGACATCATCTCCACTTCACACGATCTTCACGCCCCTACGACGTCAAGCCAGCACTTTTTGGGTCTGCCCTTTGCTCCCCATATAAGTAGCCGGTTGTCGTAAAACGTGGCCATAGCTACGAAGGCGACACTCCTGCAATTTACTCGCAATGTCACATAGACCTCCGCAAGTGGACACGTCGCGGAGATCTTCGAGTAAATACGAACCTCTCTTTTGGCAGTCGGTGCTTCGGAAGGGCTACTTGAAGGAGATGATCCAAGTGCTGTCCGACCCGCGTTACGGGTCGAATCTCGCGCAAGTCGACGCCACTGTGAAGAAACACGAAGCCATATCGGCCGACATACTTGCCAGGTGAGTTTTATTGGAATGCCATTTATATTGGGCAAATGTTGTTCTGCCATATAATTTTTTTTTGTTGCTATAGGACAGCAGACAGGCTGACCGCCCGCTTAGAATTTAGCAGTTACCGTCGCCTATGGGTGTTTGCAACGCCAGTGGCTTCGCGAACACGCTGCTGTCCCATAAGTGTACAGGAACTTGGGTCACCAATGCCGGAACACAACATAAAGTTATTATGGCGGCATACTTAAGACTAAAGGTGGTCGCTATCCAGACGGGCATGTGGCCCTACCACGTAGCTAGGGTTGTTTTGTCGCCTTTTACGACAGGCCGACCCCGGCCGCAGAGGTTAGTATTCTTCCTCCGCCTCTGCACGGAGAACCTAATTTCTGACATCCTTTGGAAGTAGACGACGCTGTGTCTAAAGTTTAATTGTTCCAGGACCGAACGGTTCGAGGATTTGTCTGCCATGGCGGCTGAGCTGGTCCGCGAGAATTACCACGGCGCTGAAACAGTGTCCCGCACCGAGCAAGCCGTGCTCCAACGCTGGAGGGAGCTTCTGGAGCTGCTGGAGAGGCACAGAGCATCGTTGGCCAGGCTGGCCCATCTGATGGCGTTGTTGAGGGAAGCGGACGCTGTGGGACATACCTTGATGGAGATGAAGGTAAGGAGATGCTGCGGTAGGGATATTTAAAATCTTTTATACAGTAACTTTAACCCTGAAAATAAATCCTAAAGCTGTATGAACGCGTGAAGGCTTCTTCAGGTAGGTTTAAGACGTGGTTTTCTTTTTCAAGAAACATAGGGGGATGATCCAGCGGTGCCACTTATTGGCATACGTAGAGTGAGTAGAGGTAGGGGTCGCTTCGCATATCTCCCTTAGAGAAGAAAGCCGTGCTGGAGGAATGGCCTTTCGTCATCACCCGGGCCGTTCTATCCATTAGAGATGCCCGAGCCGAGGGCCTTGCAGGGCAATGATCAATAGTCGATCCAGCGATGCTTTCACGTAAGGCATGAGCCATGAGATAATGATCATGATTATGATCAGATGACGTCTAATAGAGGAGAGTGGAAGAAGAGAACTTGCTGTGCCGACCCTACATACTCTTATTTTAGGACAAGAGTAGGAAGAAGGTCATATTTGGTTTTTTTGTCTTTTTGGTAGGTAACAATCTTCTGCATTTCGGATATATTTACTATTAATAATTCACAGGCCCAATTCCAATCGGAAGAAGTGGGCAGGCACCTGGTGGACGTTGAGCGTCTTCTCCAAGCCCACGCCCTCCAGGAACTGCAGCTGGGCGCTGTTGATGAGAGCATCCGTAGGCTGGTGAGGCAGGGGTCCACTGCCGAAGGTCCCCCCCAACCTAAACACCAGCTCATCCAGCAGCTGACACATTTAGAAGATGCTTATGATAGGTGAGTTATGGAAGACGAAAGATTTTGATATCACGTAAATTCCCATAAAGATAGGTGTTTATATATTATGGAGTAGCTATGGAAACCGTCCTAAAAATCGTCGGTTCTATTCCCACGATGGATGAGGCTGAGATAATATACATATTATAACGAAAAATGTGTTCGCTCATCTACCTTGGACTAGATTGGTGGGTATACTCTTCGTTGTTTCTATTAAGGTAGACCCAAGCTCATCTAATCCCATGGGCTAAAGGACCTTTGAGTAGGAGAAACAAACTCAAAAATTATTTCTCCCTTTCTAGTCTAGTGGCTGCTGCGAAAGATCGTAAAGCGAGATTAGAAGACGCGCGGAATCTGTACCAGTTCTTGGAAGATCACGACGAAGAAGAAGGTATGATTAATATTATAGAATAGCATTAAATCGCATGACAGTTTTTAGTAAAAGGCGACAGAACAACCCTAGGTGGCAGAGTTTAAGCCGGACAGACTGGCAATCACCCCACTTGTCTAAGTATACCTCCATAATAACATTGCGTTGTGTTCCGGCATTGATGATGACTGAACGACCCAGGTTCTACGAGGATGCCAAGCGTTCTGGCGTCGTAAACATGCATAGGCGACGGTAACTGCTTACTGTTAAGTGTGCCGTCAGCCTGTCTGCTGTTCCTCAGCTACAAACAACAGCCGAGGGAGGAAGAGTCAATCTCCACACGCCTTCTCCATTTAAAAAGCACAAGAGATACTATTTTGGAACACCTGTTCTCCCACCAGGCTGGGTGACGGAGAAGCAGCGCATCTGCCGCGCGGATATCGCGGCCAAAGAGCTGAGGGCGGTTCTGGCGTTGAGGCAGAAGCACACAGCGCTCCTGCACGAGCTGAGGGCCAGGGAGCACGTTTCGCAACGCCACAGGGCTAAGGGACAGAGGTAAGTGCGATCACACCCCGCTCACCATATTATCCATTCCATACACATCCGCTATAAAAGAGCGAGGAGCCCGCCTTGGCTTTCGATGCCATCGACTCTCCGCGGCATAGTCCACTTGGAACCACGCGCTAAGGCAACCTCTGCCCCCCGGCCTTGGCCAAAATCAAAAAGGGAAGTAAGATCCCGTAGTGTCATCCCCAACCCCAAGTGGCGGATTAGTCTTTGGAGGTGCAGCGGGTTCCTGGCCTCCAATAGGTTTCTTGTTGAGGCAGAATTCTTCTTGGAAGTTGTGTTCACAATAAAAGTCGTTTCCAGGATTTCATGATTTCATTTCTGAAAATACGCTATTATATGTGGAAAAATCGAGTATAAAAATACACTTTGTTAACAAGATAAACAAATACAAAAGAATGAGACAGAAGATACGCTATTTCGCTTCGTTCACTGTCAGTGTATAATAGACCCCCCCCCCCAGTCCGGCATGGACCAGCCCGATGGAATAGGTTTAGGATGCGTCTATAGACTCAAGCACACATGACAAAAATACACGTAGAATAGATGTTACGGGGGAGTTTCTTTCGCCGTTTCTTCTCCCCCAGTTATAAGCACTCCGCAATGATAGTAGATTAGAATAGGAATCACCGGTGCAGCCGATAGTCCCCAAATAAATAGTATTTTTGCCATTCGTGGCAGTTCTCAATTGTCCCCATGCAGCGGTCGAGCCGGAAACGCACCTCACAGGAGGCGCGTGTCCGAGCACGCTGCCACGGCTGATCGACCCCGCTCCCACGGGGTAGGAATGCCTTGACGTCTATCGTTCTATATGAATAGCTGTCGAAATGTCAATGTCAAATCATGAGTTTCGGACGTACAGGTGTCTGTGGGTATTACCCTACCGACACATACATTATTTCGTTTATTTTTATACGAAAAATACTTTACAATCTTCAAAAAAATATATTGTGACATCTTCATTCAATATAAAATTGCTAAAGTTTTAAGAAACAACGATTTGATGTGTGTTTTCTTGCCGCGGAGAAGTGGGGTAAGCGGTACATAAGCGCGCATGCGTGGGAGAGGGGAGTCTCTTACACCCCCGCCTCATTATAAAGTTGATATTTTTGCTTACGATCATTTTGATGCATTTTCCTTTGCACATACGAAAACTTCGTTAATATATCGAGCAACGCGGACGAAGTCACGGGTGTATAATAACATTTCAGCCTAATCGATGCGAAGCACCCGAAGAGCGCTGAGATCGAACGACGCCTATCATCCCTCAACAAACAGTGGGACATTCTCAGGGAGCTGGCTGCCAACAGGGA
The DNA here is from genome assembly GCA_963693495.1 of Malacosoma neustria. Lineage (NCBI taxonomy): Eukaryota > Metazoa > Arthropoda > Insecta > Lepidoptera > Lasiocampidae > Malacosoma > Malacosoma neustria. Next base: position 7,450,696 of record OY856401.1, read on the forward strand.
GAAGCAGCTGGCCGATGCGGCTGAGGCTCACCAGGTGAGAGAATTATATGGGTTTTTTGGACCTTCTGTTATTCCTCTACGCCGACGGCAGTGTGTTAGCGGTGCCATGGGCGTCGCAACCACCGTAGGCGACGGTAACTGCTTACTATTAAACGGGCTGATAGCCTGTCCACTGTTCCACAGCAATACAAAAGTGATGCTTGTATTGAGTGAATAAGTATTTTTTAAATTTTAAACGTGATCACGCGACATTAGTGATTTTTGGAGTTTACTCCTTAAGAATCGATTTTCATATATAAGGCGCCCGGTATGAGAAAAATGTGAGAGTAAAATCTACTAATGAATGACCTCGTTACGTTTTTGGTGCGCTTGCACCGGAACGTAATAAACAAAACAAAACGATGTATCTCTCAAGGCAAAAATTACTTTATTTGTTACAACTTAAGGTTGATTTCACATTAAATGTTGTTTAACATATGTCTTTTCATTTGTAAGTGACAAGAGTAATTTATTGCTTTGCTCATTTTATATGACGAATGATCGTAAGTATTAGATAATGTTTAGGAGATTTGTGACTTTATTACTAGGTGCCATAGTTGTAATTAGGTTGAAACTGTTTTAAAACTTTTTTTATATATGTATATTATTTTCATTAATTTGTTAATTTACCCTTTCATATGGTATTAATCTTTTTTCAGTTAAATAAACTCTTTTTGCGTATGTTTAGACAATCGTACTTAAGTAGTAAACTCCAGTCGTGCGTCGGAGCTGACACTTACAGTTTTTAACAGTTGACACACACAGCCATTCATACGGTAGCTAGGGTGGGTTGTTTTGTTGCCTTTTACGACAGGCCGACAGGGGTTAATATTCTTACTCCACCCTTGCACGGAGAGTGACCAGGTCGCAGTACAATTACCCCGTTGGTAGCGCGTTAGCGGTGCCCTTAGGTACAAACACCCGTAGGTGACGGTAACTGCTAAGTGGATCGTCAGTCTGTCTCCTGTCCTACAGCAACAAAAAATGTTGTTAACTTTTTTTATTTTATAATTTCAAATGTACTTCATAACTTACAATTGTAATTGTTAATTGTTATGAATATCTCAGTTCTACGGCGACGCAAACGAAGCTGAATCGTGGATGAAGGAGAAGCGCCCCCTAGTAGCGACAGAGGACTGCGGAAGCGACGCCCCCTCGGCTGGAGCATTGCTGGCGAGGCACAAGGCGCTGCACGAGGAGATGCGGGCCTACGAGCAAGAGTTGAGCACGTTGAGCGTCAGCGCTCAGAGGCTCAATGCGGCAGGAATACATTGCTTGCAGGTATGGTGCATTATTATGGACGTGGGGCTGGTTATTACCAGCCCCACGTCCCGCTGCTTAAAAGTTCGGGTTCAAAGCCCTGATTTCGTTCCCTACCTGGCGACTGCAGGAGTCGCATCGACGCGTGCGCAACTCGTTCGATTGGTAGAATGTCCCTTTGAAAGTCAAACGATGAGAATTCCCAATTAAGTAATTCCAATTGGGACACCCTGTGCCCCAAATGTACAACCTAGATTTTATATTTAGCGTCTTAGGTTCTGTGAGGCGGTCGAGAGGGCAGACGAAGTTAAATAACAGCATAAAGAAAAAAAAGTTATCAAAAGAACAACATTAAAAGTGTGTAAACAAGGTTATTGCAACGACCATGTGTAATGCCGTGCAATTTTGTTCACATTGGCATAATATATAAATAAATAATAAACTAGCTGATCCGGCAAACTTTGTTCTGCTATATAAATAAATAAATATAATTTAATTACGTTCACCCCTATTTCACCCCATTCAAATTTCATTTTCGCTACAAAAATTAGTAAGCATATGTCCTTCTCTATAAGGGGCCATCAATAAATTACGTCACGATTTTTTAGCCCCTCCTCGCGTCCTTGTCACAGATTGCCACATTTTTAATAACCCCTCCCCTTTATGTGACGTCACACATTTTTCAATTTTATGCATCTTTGGATGCGTTCAAGTTGCTAATATTAATTTGAAATTGCGTTCACAACTACAGAAAAAGAAAAGTGGTTTTTAAGTTTTTCCGTGCAATTTTTCTACATAAAAAAACCTTCCTCAGAGTTCAAGGAATAAATTTAAAAGAAATTACTGGAATTGGTCCAGCTGTCTTCGAGTTTTGCGCTTAGCAACATATGTATTTTGCGTTTTATTGTTCTTTATATAGATATACTAATAAATATATCGGCTTCAACACTTACCCAAACTGTGGCTTCCAAAAGATATGTTTAATATTTACTGTAATAAAAGAACGAGTCTTCGACGTACTTCCATGTTTTGCAATGGCGGTAGCTGCGCGGGGGCCGGAATATGGCCGTACAACGTCACGCGCAGCTCCGCCAATCAGCGCAAAGCTTGATTATCGCAGTAAATTTAAATCTAAAAAAATATTGTAACATACGTTACACAGTGTACCCGCCACGCTTTACCAAGGCGTATGGGTTTCTTCACGATGTTTTCTTTTACTGTCGGCACATGGTAATAATGTTATAATTTGTATACTCTGGGACAAAGATAAATTAACTTGCCGTTTGGATTTCTCTCGATTGGAGGGGCGGAGGGGGGAGTCAGATAACTACTCCCCCAATACTAGTAATTGTAATAACGAAGTTGTTCAATGGTACTACTGCTCATATTAGCCCGGCTACCATCAGATACATTAATAACCGCTGAAAAACCTATTTAAAGTTTCGGTCACCCATATATTGGTGATTCCCCTTTGGGAGGGTTCTTGCAGAAGAAACTTAGTCAATTCTTCGAAGTTTTCCTATTACATGCCATTTTCTGATCCATAGCTCCCGACTGAGGTGGAATCGACCCAGGGCATGGAGGAAGAGGAGTGGGTGAACGAGTCCAGGCTCGTTCCTACCGAAGTTTGGGAGGAGGAGCCGGTCGAGCGACTAGAACACAGGACCGTCACTGAAGAGAGACAAGTGCCACAGGTGGGTACTTTTTATTATCTAAATATCTAGCCTATCTGGCGAACATTGTATAAAGAAACTCTGAAATATTACCTCACTTCTTATTTGATGTCTTTATTACGCGCTGGCTTAACACAGATTGACTGCCGACCGGGCCGCTCACTCACCAGTTAACGTCTCCTTCATTTGCTTCCACTCTACACTTCGGAAGCGATTCTCATTGGTCGCTTATACCCGGGAAGTTATTCTCATTGGTTGTTTAAATAATATATTCTCATTGGTCGTTTATACTCCGGAAGTGATATTTTTAAATATTAGTCAATGTCGCCAACAAGATAATATCAAATTGCAATTGAATTTGGCATGAAAGAAACGTTATTATGAATGAATGAATATACTTTATTGCACAACACACAAAAAAAAATATACAATATAGGACAAAACAAACAAAAGATTGTACAAACGGCGGCCTTATCGCTTTCTTCCAGGCAACCTTAGGATGGATTAGAGTTTGAGAGGGCTGAAAGTGGGGTAGTGTTGCATATTCATTCAAAACGAATACATAAATACATAAGATAAATACATACATACATACATAAATACAGTGCATAAATAATATATAAAAGCAAATATATACATACATAAATACAGTGCATAAATAATATATAAAAGCAAATATATACATACATAAATACAGTGCATAAATAATATATAAAAGCAAATATATACATACATAAATACAGTGCATAAATAATATATAATCCGGGGAGTAATTTAAACAGCCTGTCAGTTCTATTACATAGAAACAACGACAAAAAGCAGGCAAAGGAAAACAACATACATGAACGCTTACAAATAATTATCCAGATAGTATTCCCTTACAAGTCTTTTAAAGATGGGGAGTGATTTAGAAAGCCGGATATCTTTCGGCAGAGAATTCCAAAGGCGGGTGGCCTGAACAGTGAAAGACTTTCCAGAGAAATCAGACAAGTGATAAGGTATTTTTAACAGCCGGTTCTCCGAAGACCTAAGATACCTTAAATTGCCGGTGTGAAGGAATTGGAACCTTTCCTTAAGATAAGATGGGGCTTGTGGATTGAATAGTATGTTATACAAAAGCGAGAGGACATGAGCATTCCGACGAAGACGTATAGGAAGCCACTTGAGCTTAGCGCGAAATTCAGAGACATGATCATACATATTATTATAAAAATTTATAATAATATATATTTAAGTTATTATAAAGATCACGACAATTGTTTACATAAATTATCATACGTTGCCATATTTATAGTTAACTAGCTGACCCGGCAAACGTTGTTCTGCCATATAAATAATAAAATGTCAAAAAATTAAAAAAAAAATTTTGGTGGTGGGTCACCCCTAACATTTAGGGGGATGAAAAATAGATGTTGGCCGATTCTCATAGATACCGGATAAGTACAAAAAATTTCATTAAAATCGGTCAAGCCGTTTCGGAGGAGTATGGCAACGAAAACTGTGACACGAGAATTTTATATATTAGATATTTTGGATGTATAAAAAATGTGGGGATGGGATTTGTTTGGATATTTTTAATTTATTAATTACCCTCCCAGGAAGGGGAAAATTGGGAGTTAGAGATGTTTTTACACGCTTTATATTAACTCGACCTGTATCTATGTAACGGAAGTTTCGGACTCGATTTTTACCTACTTGAACGATAAAAAAAAAATTCATAACTTTGCACGCTTGTCAAGACCTGATGACAATACACAAATTTAATCATTTTTTTGTCCCATAGTCTTTATCAGGATCTCTAGGGTTGACGCTTTCTTTTTCTTCTGCCGAAACGCCATCTGGCGTTTAATTAATAAAACTGCCATTTCCCGATTGGGAATTATTGATTAGCTATAAAACAAATAAATTATATTTTATAGCTAATCAAACTAAAAAGTGAAATAATTTTTAAAATAAGAATAAAATTTACTGACGAAAAATTAATGTCATCGTTCTAAAAGCGTGCGTGAGGTTCTTCGTGCGATATTTTTAAATTAACTCTGCATTTCGGAATAAAACTAGTAAAAAAAAAATGATAACGATTCATTGATAACGAGCACCCCACGCTTTTTAGAACAGTGACATTAATTTTCTCATCAGTAATTTTATTTTTATGTTTAGAATTATTTTTTACTTCAATTAATATAATAATAACATGTTTTTTTTATTTGTAGGCCAATTTAAAAATATCGTACATACGTACGGACATAAATTACTTACGAAATATTTGTACTATACGCTCTATACTGAATTATTCTGATAGCTACAAAATTTAAATAGTTTCTTTTTTTTTCTTATTTAATTGGTCCAGCCGTTGATACGATTTATCATAGATATGTATAGCAGTCAGTGTCTCCATATACACGGTAATTACCGTAGATGCACCGATAATAATTTGGTCTTAATCTACCGTCAAGGTAATATGGGATTACTTTGTCATAAGTCACCGTAATATCATTACAATTAAGTTATCAATATTAATTCATCACATACTGCGTAAAACAAATCTCAGTCAACTTAACATCTTTTGTAATGGCAGCACTGCTCTTTGTTGCTTGGAATCCCCGAATATAATTATTGTGTGTGTGTGAGTGAGTGGTGTTAATAATAGCTGCCAGTTCTGATAGCAACACAAGACCAACTTGTTCTATCAAAACAGCTAGAATTGGAATGAAAAGGAAGCATTATAAACAAAAGTTTTAAAAAAATTCCAAGGATGAGTTTAAAGCAATTTGTTCACTTTGAAACTCATGTATCAGTTCGGAAAAGAGCGTTTTTTTAATATTCTTAGTGATTTATTAAAATTTGACTTGATTTGGTTCATAATGTTTTTTATTCGTTGAAAAATGACACGGTAATTTACACGGTACACTTTTAGCTGATCCACCGTATTCTTTTTTTTCAAAAACACCGTATTTTCAACCTTGCAACACGGTAACCCGCAATTTACATATGGAGACACTGATAGCAGTGGACATTATCTAAATTTATAATCTAAATTTATAATCATATATCTACTGCTATGAATACCATAATAAAAGGATCATGTCTATAATACAATTACATTCGGAAACCATACCGCGTTACAATATCGCACAACGCCATCTCTTGGCGGCAAATCAAAAACCTACTACCGTTATGCAAGTAAAGATAATTTAAATTACATTAGATTTCTATATGCTTTCAAAAAAAGACGAAATATTGTTGAATATCGATGTATCGTCTCACTAAACTAGACCGATATATCGGATATTTTAAAAATCCTGCATACCTGTTCACATACATTTGACACTTAACGAGAATAATATGGATATTCAGATATATACATAGCGGGTGTTATATTACAGTATGTTTACTTATATATATCCTGCTATGTATATATAAAAAGGATTATGTCAATAATACAATATCTACTACAATTTAGAAAACCATGCCGCGATACAATATCGCACAACGCCATCTCTTGGCGGCAAAGCAAAAACTTACTACCGTTATGCAAGTAAAGATAATTTAAATTGAATTATGATAATGACAAAACCAAGCTCGTAAATGTAGTTATAAAAAACATAACGTTCCAGGTGAAAGCCCTGTGTACCCTTTCACAAATAGGCTCGCAACGATATATCGGAAAACCGATGAATATAGTCGCCTGAAAATATCGATATCGACGATATTTTAAACATTTTGCATCCCTAAACATAATCGCTAAACGTTTCATCATCTTAGTGTTGAATCCCGGTTGCAGCCTCTCGCTTTGGCGCCCGCTTTCTGACTTTTTCTTCTCCACTTCTTTGGTGGTCAGTCCAATCGCTAAACGTTTGATATAATTAAAATTACATTGGATTAAAGATGAGGCGTATTTACTGTACCAGGTTTTAAAACCAGGTTTTCACTTCGAAGTACGGCGCCCTGGTACGAGCAAAAAATACTTGAACTTCAAAGTATTTTTTTATTTATACGATTTTGCTCCTTATTCGTCACGGAATACGGGTTGAATTCCTATGCAAGTATTTTACTTTGAACTTCAAAGTATTTTTTTATTTATACGATTTTGCTCCTTATTCGTCACGGAATACGGGTTGAATTCCTGTGCAAGTATTTTCAAATTTGAACACCGTGGCGTCTCAAGCAGTACGTACGACGGCTCGGCGCGTTGAGTTTCAAGTATTTTTGACCCTGGTATTTTTCCGTACCCGTACTTAGAAGCCCTGATATTCAATTTTGCAAGTATGTCTCATCGCTACATTGGATTTCTGTAAGCTTTTAACCAAATGACGATATATTGCTGAATATCCGTGCAGGGGCGGAGAAAGAATACTAACCTCTGCGGCCGGGGTCGGCCTGTCGTAAAAGGCGACAAAACAACCCACCCTAGCTACGTGGTAGGGCCTCAAGCCCGTCTGGATGGCGACCACCTTTGGTCTTAAGTATGCCGCCATAATAACCTTGTGTTGTGTTCCGGCATTAGTGACCCAAGTTCCTGTACCCTTATGGGACAGCAGCGTGTTCGCGATGCCACTGGCGTTGCAAACACCTATAGGCGACGGTAACTGCTAAATTCTAAGCGGGCTGTCAGCCTGTCTGCTGTCCTACGCAATAAAAAAAAAAAAAAAAAGAATACTGAATATCTCTATTCACATATATTTGACCCTAATTTGACTCTAAATTTGACTCTAAATTACTATAATTTGTATCTTCAGACATATACATTGCAGAGTACATATTATAGTAATATGTTTATTTATATATCCTGCTATGTATATAATATAATAAGGTTTATGTCCATAATATAATATTTACTACCATTTAGAAATTCATTCCGCGATACAAAATCGCACAACGCCATCTCTTGGTGGCTAATCAAAAACTTACTATCGTTATGCAAGTAAAGATAACTTGAATTGAATTATGATGTAGACAGAACCAAGCTCGTAGATGTAGTTATAAAAAAAAAATGTTTCAGGTGAAAGCCCTGTATCCGTTCACGGGTCAGGGCATATCCATGGTGAAGGGGGAGGTGATGTTCTTGATCAACAAGACGAACCCCGATTGGTGGTCGGTGAGGAAGGCGGACAGGACGGATGGCTTCGTGCCAGCCAATTACGTCAGGGAAATCGAACCCAGGATCGTGCCGGTGAGTTGTGTTTGAAGAGATGGAGATGTCTGCTTTTATTGCTGAAGGACAGCGGACAGGCGGACGGCATACTTAACGGTAAGCAGTTACCGTCGGCTATGAATGTTTGCGAACACGCTGCTGTCCCATAGGGGTACAGGAACCTGGGTCCCTAATAGCGATTATAAGGGCGCCATATTTAAGACTAAGGGTGGTTGCCATCCAGACGGACTTGGGGCTCTACTCCACCGCTGTACGGAGAAAAATCCCCCTGTATCACGCGCAGTCGCCGAGGCTGTGTGGAGTCCGGCATCAGTGGTGTCAGCTTATGAGAACAGTGGAATTTCGACTCCTACCATATTCAACAGGATGACGTGGTACAAGGCTTATCACACTTCCCGTCCCGAATTTGGGTTTTAATGTATAACATGTATTTATTTACAAAAGTATAAATGTAGTATATCAGTTGTCTAGTACCCATAACACAAGTGCTATGCTACTTACTTTGGGACAAGATGGCGCTGTGGTAATTGTTTCAGTGTATTTATTTATCTCTGCATAATCGTCCTAAAATACTGCTACCTCATCACCTATCTGTAGTCGTGAAAGATGATAAATGGAAATCCACAGACAACACCAAAGCCCTCCAGTTTTTTTCTTTTTGGGTGAAGAGGGGGGTGGGGGTGTTTGAATAGCAGGCATGCCAAATTCAGACACATCTAGTTTTAATAGGTCTTTGCTAAGGTTTTTTTACTACTGAGTAACAGCAGACATGCAGTTAGCGTCGCCTATGGATGTTTGTGACGCCAAGGGCACCGCGATCACCCTGCTGTCCTATAGGAGGCAACGATGATGATGTAATATTCTGGTAAAATGACAGGTCCAAGTCCGCCGTCCGGAGAAGGTGCGCACCGTCCAACGCGTGAAGAAGACTGTCCTGGTCAAGCAGGTGGTGCCGGTGAAGAGGAGCAAGCCCTCGCAGAGGAGGGCTTCGCGCGCAGTGCCCGCGCAGAAGATAGTCACCGTGGAGACCAGGATGGGCGAGATCCAACGGGATTATGGTGAGTTGTGGCTGTAACACACCCTGGGTGTTGTAAACGTAAATAATAATATTAAATAATAATAAAAAAATATATATATTTATGACGACCTCGGTATAGTGTAAACAGCAAAACGCATGTTGGTACGCTTGAGTAAGTCACGGGTTCGATTCCCGTCCCGCGTCTATCTGTCTATAAATAATATGTATTTGTTTAGAAATGAAATTATATATGTAGTATGTTATCTAGTACCCATAACACAAGTGCTACACTATTTACTTTTGGACTAGATGGCGTTGTTGAGTTGAATCACTCGATAATGTGTCAAAGTGTGTTTTTATCCGTGCAGGGGCGGAGAAAGAATACTGACCCCTGCGGCCGGGGTCGGTCTGTCGTAAAAGGCGAAAAAACCACCCACCTTTGGTCTTAAGTATGCCGCCATAATAACTTTGTGTTGTGTTCCGGCATTAGTGATCAAAGTTCCTGTACCCTTACGGGACAACAGCGTGTTTGCGATGCCACCGGTGTTGCAAACAGGCGACGGTAACTGCTGAATTATAAGCTGACCATCAGCCTGTCTGCTGTCCTACAGCAATAATAAAAACATTGAGTAATTTTGCTTTCGATGCCGTGGTGACGCGTCGCTATGCCAGCAGTCGATCTGACCCGCTGCTATATATTTTAACCCTGCAATAAATTAATTACCAATCTCTTCCACAGATGAACTCCTGAAGCTGTCAGCAGCCCGTCGAGCCCAGCTCGAGGACGCCATCAAGCTGTACAGCTTCTTCGCGGAGTGCGACGATTTTGACAAATGGATGAAGGACAAGGAGAAGATGCTTCGGACTGACGACGGAGAGGAGAGCGTCGATACCGCTAAGAGGAAGTACGAGGTAAGATGTATTGCAACTACTAAGTTTCATGGTCTTAATGGATGCCACTGCTGGTCTTCCTATTCGGGAGTATCCTCACTGTCAGAACGACAGTATCCCCGGTTGTCCAAGGTGGATTGATTAGTAATCCAGTTGTGCAAGTTTCTTAGGGATGATATCTTTCACAGTTATGGAAACCCGTACTAATGGATTCCATAAAAGAACAAGTGAAAACGATTTCGACTTTGACAAGTCACACCGATGACAGTTGACATTGACAAGTGACGTTTGTTACGTTATGCAACATGAGATACAAGAAAGTTTTTCGAAATATTTCTATTCAGGTTTGCCAAATTTTAAGCGGTTACAAATGTAGGCGTCTTTTTCGGTGTTCAGTATTTGGCACCGTGGAGGTAGTTTATGAAGGACAGGAAGGTGGACGGGGGCCTTGCAGAGCAAAGGTCAATGGTTTTTGGTTGTGTCTTAAGGAACTTACTCCCCGTTTAAGGGGGGGGGGGGGGGGGAGTCTTCAAAATACCACGCTTAGTCACACAGAGAATGGGTGGAGCTTAGATTTTTGTCACGAAGTCAATGTCCTCTAAAGGGAAAATATTTAAAAAATGGCGCGCAGTGTTTTGCACTGCATAAATAAAGACTTATGCGCCAAATTAATTTATTTAACTTTATGTTTGTAAAAAACCGACTAAAAACCGTATTTATGAATTATGACGTGAAAACTAGAGGTCAGTGGGAGGTCTGCTGGTATCTGGTATACTATATGGATGGTCACCAATGGGAGGGAGGAGGTAAAATTGACAAAAATGGGTTACGTGGATACGTTCCCTTATGGGTAGTGCATCGGCATCGCCTCGTTACTACGGGCCTTGCGTGCTAGCTGGCGGGCATTGTGGTCCCGACATGACCTCACTACTTCCTAGTAGGAGAAAGGAGAAGAGTAGAAGAAATAAGTAGAGGGAAAAAATAGGCTAACGGGCTCTATAAAAATATTTGAAGTTTCTAATATGTGAAGCGCTTTTTTATCTCGGGCAAAATACTTCCCGGGAGCCCTCTTCGATTCATGCCGCTACACAATAATTTCTTTTTTTATTGCCGAGGTACAACAGACAGGCTGATAGCCTACTTAATAGTAAGCGGTTACTGTTGCCTATGGATGTTTGCGACACGCTGCTGTCCCATAGGGATTAATGTTAGTTAATGGGTTGGTTCTATAGAACCTAGTTCACTAACGCCGGAACACGTCACAAATTTATTACGCCGCCAGACCAGCGGTGGTTTGCCACCCAGATGGGTTTGGGGCCATACTACGCACCCCTGCGTGGATAAAAATGAAAAACCCCTGATATACCGAGGGTGTAATGTTCTAGAAATTCGTAACGGACCTGTCCGCTGCCTCCAAACGTCTGGAGCACATCGACGCAGCAGCAGAAGAGCTGGTCGCCGCGAAGCATAGCCAAGCAGCCAAGGCCACCGCCAGGAGGCAACAGTTGCGCCAACAGTGGGACAAGCTCATCAGGCTGAAGCACCAGAAGGAAAAGAGTCTTGAGGGAGCTTCCAGGTGTGTACGAAGCAGATAGACAAATAAGTTGGATAGAATTAAGGGGATTAAAAGACGTGAGAACGCCTACTGGCGGGGGTGGGGGCTCAAGGGTTTGAATTTCGTATAACACTTGTGTAATACCCGGAACACAGGCGCTATTCTGCTTACTTTGAAACGAGATGGCGCTGTTTCAATTGTCAACATTACATTTTCATTCATAAAAACCGATTGGTACCTACCGTTGTTGTCTGTTGAAGGTAATAAAGCATTTTCATGGACTTTTTCGACTTCCTAACAAAGTTATTCCGTTCTTTTTGGAATCGCTTGATTAATTTTACTCTTCTGCTATGTTAATACTTCTTCAATGTACCTAAAAGAAAAATTAGACCTTGAAAGAGTAATGGATGGAGGGTAAATAATGAAAAATATATATATACTTAGACAATTGATATAACGTCATCTACTTTGACAGTAAGAGCAGAGCGGTGGTGTTGTGGATACTAGACAACTGATGTACTTTTATAAATAATACGGTACGGATTGAACCCGCGGAAGTCTCAAGAATCTGGCTTCAGATTAGCTCTATTAGGTGTTGTGATGAAAAAGTGGTTTTCAGCGTGGAACTGTTCGGCCGGACCTGCGACGAGGCGTTGGACTGGATGGGCGAGAAGGAGCAGCAGCTCGCTGCCAGCTTCTCGCCGGCGTCGGATCTTCGCACGGTGAGGGCGTTGCAGAGGAGACACGCCCAACTGGAGAGGGAGCTCGAGCCGTTGAGGGAGAAGGTGAACACTGTGAGCCTCTTGGCAGATTCGTGAGTATCCATTGCAGCGGATCGTGTCTAGATTCGTTTTTATTTAATTGTAATTTTCTTTTTCATGCAGCATCATAAAGTGGTTTAATAAGAACAAGTAAGATTTTTTTTTATTGTTGAGGAACAACAAACTGGCTGGCTGAATACTTAATAGTATGCAGTTACCGTCGCCTATGAATTGCAACGCCAGGGGCACTGCTAACACTGCCTACGGCGTAGGGGAACTTTTTCCTTCGTATTAGACATACACCACTTTCTAACCCACTTAATAGTAAGCAGTTACCATCGCCTATAGATGTTTGCGACGCTAGGGGCGCCGCGAACACGCTGATATCCCATAGGGGTACAGGAACCTGGGTCACTAATGCCGGAACACAACACAAGATTATTATGGTGGCATACTTAAGGCTAAGGGTGGTTACCATTCGGACGGACTTGGGAGTCCCATAACATAGCTAAAATTAATAACTAGCTTTGATTCTTTAATCACTTCTAATTGACTTGAAACACATCCATCTCTGCAACATCCTTTCATCCGTCCCCAGCATTCCAATCCATAGAATAAGGAGCCCAACCCAACGATAAAAGAACTTAAAAGAATATTATCCCCTCAGGGTGAAGTCGCAGTACCCGACTGAGAGGACGAACGTGGAAGCCCGTCAGAAGCAGATCCACGAGATGTGGGAACGCTGTCAGGCGCAGGCCAGGGAGAGGAGGAACAGGCTGGAGAGCGCTGTGGGCCACGAGATATTCGGACACAGCAGTGCGCAACTCCAGGCGTGGTTGCAGGTGGGTTTTTCAACGGAAACGTCAAGGTCGGCTTGAACCCTTGTTCGGGTCGGTTCTAGTCGAGTGAGTGAGCGAGATGGATATAGTCAGCGGGCCACTGATTTCCTCGCTGGTTACATTGGAGGACGTGACACAACATCGCATTAAAAAGTGTGTGTGCGGGCGTGCGTATGTCTGTGTGTCTGCCTGTCTATCTGTCTGTGTGCAATGTGTGTGTACAATTCACACACAGTAGAAGTGAAACTTCAGAAAGTAGCCTACGAGTGAACATTGTATATTTGTATACTGTCTCATTCTCTCGCAGGCTAAGTCCTATTTATGAATATGTTTGTCTCTTTTTGGTGTCGCTTTTTAGTTTCATAAATTTTTCAAACTACAACGGCGCTAACTTTAATGAGTCTTATTTCTGCCAGTAGTGTACATAGCTGTGTGTGTTGGATGAATACATACATACATATATTAAGGACATTTCACACAACGCCATCTAGTCCCAAACTAAGTTGCATAGCACTTGTATTATGGGTACTAGATAACTGATATACTACATATATACTTTTTTTTTGTAAATAAATACATATTAATAAACACCCAGACGCTGGACGGGAATCGAACCCGTGACCTCCGCAAGCGTACTGACGTGTGTTAGCCGTTACGCCAGGAGGTCGTCGTCATAGAATAGAAAGTCACTTCTAATAAATAGGTTCGTCCGTCGTTCGTCGGTAACGAGGATACGGCGCTCTGCAATCTGCAGGTGTGTTCGCATATAATTCGGAGCGCCAACACTTCGTCGCCACCACGGGGCTGGACATCTTGCTTCCAGCCATCATCTTAGCGATGGTCGAGAGCCAAACGAAATGGGACACCGTCGCCTCCTACTGCAAGATAGTATTATCCGCGAGGAGTTTGAAGTGAGTCATCAGTGATCGACCTTTGGACACATGGCCGAGGATACTGGAAAAGGCAGCGTTAAATGCCGGGGCCTATCAATTCCTCCCCCCCCCCCCCGTTATAAGGGTTTCCTTATGTGATATTTTATAGTCTTTGAAATAATTTTCAATGGAGTCGTTTAACTATACAGAAAGTTCGAGAACAACTGGCCCAAGAGTCGACGGCGAAAGACGTTGCCACCGCCGAGAGTCTGCAGAAGCAGTACCAGGAGTTGCTAGACGACATCAAAACTCATGATGACGAGTAAGTGTTCTAAGTTCCCCCTCCTACCCCCCTCTCCATTAATAACAACAGAACGCCTGCGGGGTTCGGTTTCCGTCTCGATTCTAAATATTTATGTATATATAATATGTATTTTTTATCCGTGCAGGGGCGGAGAAAGAATACTAACCTCTGCGGCCGTGGTCGGCCTGTCGTAAAAGGCGACGAAACAACCCACCCTAGCTACGTGGTAGGGCTTCAAGCCCGTCTGGATGGCTACCACTTTTGGTCTTAAGTATGCCGCCATAATAACCTTTTGTGTTCCGGCATTAGTGATCCCTATTCCTGGACCCATATGAGGACAAACATCGATAAGCGACGGTAACTACTTAGGTGGGCCATCAGCCTGCCTTCCGTTGGTAAGCAATTAAAAAAAAAACATTTTTTTTAATTGTATAATATTATAATAAACTTATTTGACCAGGTTTAAAGAAGTGATCGGCCTCGGCAAACAGTTGCTGGCAAATAACCCTGGACTGACAGACGTGTCCGAGAAGATCAAGGCGCTGGAGGCGGAACAGAAGGCCGTCCACAAGGGTAAGTAAATCGACACTCTTCTATCTTCTAGAAGGGGAAGAAATGTTGGTTTCACATCATAAAGAGTTTCACGTGTTACCAATACGAAAGTTACCGGACAAGTTAAGGAAAAATTCGAGAACAGACCATAGATAACCGGTATTTACCGTCAATGATCAGGTTTTGCCAAGGTTTATTTACCTCGGCCCGAGCCACGAGATCGGCAGGCCACATATCCGTAAGCCCGAGCGTAAGTGATAGGAGAACAGCGGGGTTTTTCAGTGGGCAGTCGGATAGCCAAACATCTTTCCCGGAGTCTCATAAATATATCCCTCGGCCCCCCAGAGCCGAGAACCCGTCAAGAATAAAGTCTTTCCCGAGACCAAAAAAAAGGTTTATTTACCTACCATTTTCAAACAAATTACATGACATTCAGATAAAAAAAAATATTTTAGTTAATGATTCGAAATTTTTATGTAAACTGTACTTTTTGTAATGTTAGATAAGAAATAAAAATATTCATAAGTGGCTGTATATCCGCGTATATATAACCTCTCAACAAACAAGAGCGCGTCTAGCGCCTCAATTGTCAAACGTCACCCCATCTACCCGTAATGGTGTACACCTCATTATTGGGAATTCGTAATCGATGTCTAGTTTGCCAAATATCTTTGAACGTTATACTTATTCGAAAATAAAAAAATTTCAAATCGTCGAAAGATCTGACTTGTGACGTACAATTCACTGCATAATAGAGTATTTGTGCACACGCCTACATATGTGTGCGTGTTAAATGCGTGGTAGTGCGTATAATGTGATTTTTTTTTAATTTACAGTATGTTTTAAGCATTATATAATTATATTTACTTTCCATCCTTCTCTTTCATATAAACTTTACCTGCTTATTGCTGTAAGACAGCAGACAGACTGACGGGCTACTTAGAATTTAGCAGTTATTGTCGTGGGTGTTTGCAGCGCCAGTAACATCGCGAACACGCTGCTGTCCCATAAGGGTACAGGAACTTGGGTCACTGATGCCGGAACACAACATAAAGTTATTATGGCGGTATACTTAAGACCAAAGGTGGGTTGTTTTGTCGCCTTTTACGACAGGCCGACCCCGACTGCAGAGGTCAGTGTTCGTTCTCCGCCCCTGCATGGATAAAAACAGCTTCATACACGGCAGAATTGAAATATACTTGTATTCCATATCATTCTGTCGCAGGTTAAATCCTAATTATGAATACGTTTGTCTCTTTTTGGTGTCACTTTTTCTTTTCATCGAATTTTCAAATCATAATGGCTCTAAAGAAGTTTAATCAAAGAATATTATCTTTCCGGCCTTTTTCTCCATAGAAACTATAACAGCCAAATTTCATACTTCTCCATCCGCGCAAATTTCGTAAAAAAAGTAGACAAATTGTCTATTCACTTTGTAATAAGTGTCATTGTGGAAACAGACTGGCAAGAGAAGGACGCGTATCTGAAGCAGCTGGTGCAGCTGCAGTGCTTCAACAGGGAGGCGGATCAGATAGACGCGTCCAGCGGTGCGCACGAGGCCTTCCTCGACTACAAACAGTTCGGCGTGAGTATAATTGACATAACTTTAACTTAATTGACATTTGATGACAATTTGTCCGTAATAAACTTCTCAACGTTAGGAGAAGAAGAGGAATTACCAAAATGGATAAAATTAGAAATGAGTATATTAGAGGAAGTGTGAAAGTAGCGCTGGTTATTGAAAAACTTGAAAGTGACTGATTGCTTCATAACAAGAAAAATGATAGAAATAAGAGAAAAAGAGTGTGAATGTTGAGATTATAGAGCAGAAAAGAGTTTCCAATCTCTCCTTCCGGAGAGGGCGTGTTGTGACAACGTAATGTTGGAAAAAACCAAGAAGAAGAATGACACTGACATTTGACAGTTCACAGTACTCGTTCAAAATGTTTCTCTAGCTCGTAGAAATATTTTGCCCCGAGATTTATTTCAACATTTTAAGGTGTATTGTGTTCCTGTTCGACGAATTAAGGATCTTGTGACTGTGAATGTGACTTCTAACGCACTTCGGTACGCTTGCGAAGGTCACAGGTTCATCTCACGACTATGTATTTTTGTTAACCGACGAAAAAAACGGAAGAGGTTCTCAAGTCGACGCGTAGATTTTTTTCTTTTTTTTATGTATGACCGCATATAACTTTTTACAGAGTACTCCGATTTTAAAAATTCTTTTTCTATTGGAAAGGGTATACCCCGAAGTTGGTCCCGGGAAAAAAATTCCAACTCTAAGGGTACGAAAACAGAGAAAGATTGATTGTTCACTCACTGATTATATCCATGACCACGCATAACTTTTGACAGAATTGATTTATTTAAGCATGTTGTAATTAATAGATTATAGCCACAAAACATTATATAGAATTTTTAAAATCTGACTACTTTGTAAAAGTTATATAATATGTATTTATTTACAAAAGAAAAGTATGTGTTGTTAGCGACACGATCTGTTATCGCAATTGTTAATATTTTAAAATAAATGGCAAGGGAAGATGGGCGGTGTCGTGCGTAGGGGCAGCGGGTGGGGTAGGTGCGGGGAACAGGGTAGCGCCTCGCGCCCGCGCGCTTCTGGTCGCTTAGCAATTAGTTGACTCAGGTCCGCGAAATACGTACGCCCCCAACGTCGGTTTCCCGCGCTTTTATTAAAAAATTTACTGTATATTTATCTATCTCCTACATATGTAATGTCATCATCATCATCATCCTAGCGTTAGTCCAGGTTGCCACCCAAACTTTCGTTTCGGTGCCCGGGGTCCGCTTTCCGACTTTTTCTACTCCACTTCGCGCGATCTTCAGCATCCCTGGTAGTGAGCCCATTGGCACGCATATCACCCTTTATGACGTCAAGCCAGCACTTTTTGGGTCTACCCCTCCTGCCGGGGCCCGGCGGAGGCGGCATGGCCAGACATTTGTTTCCCACGTAATCATCCGGTTGCCGCAAAACATGGCCGTACATTAGTACGGCCATGTTTTGCGAGCTCCATTGGCTCCATTGCAGGAGTGTCAGCTCCCAATGGAGCTGCTCCTACATATGTAATGTATTAGTTACTTAGTACCCATAACACAAGCGCTGTCCTGCTTTGGCGCTAAATGGCGCTGTCTCAGTTGTCAAGTATCCGTATCTTATCACATAAATGGCTAGTCCTTCATCCTCATTTCATGGATTAAGTCCAGTCATATACGCTACTTTTATTCCAGCTGAGGTTCTTCTTCTTCGCTATTGTATCGAGTGTCCCGACGGACGACGTCACCAAACCCTAGTGTATTAATACTTCTATACTTAGATATGAATTTAAACTTAATAAAATCATTCCTTACAGTCATCGGTGGACGAAGCGGAAGCGCTTCTGAAGCGGCATGAGGAGTTGGAGGCGCGGCTGGTGGCGCAGGACGACCGGCTGGCCGCGTTCGCGCAGAGGGCCGAGGCCCTGGAGAAGCTGCCGCACTACGCCGCCAAGCAGTAAGTTGAGCATTCCTAAGTACTGCATTTAAGCCACTGTCCTAATGCTGGAACACAGCACAAAGTTGCACTCCAGACGGGCTTGGCGGCGGTGCCCTATCGCCTAGTCCGAGTTTTGTCTCCTTTCACTACGGGCCGCAAGAGTCAGTGCTCTTACATCATCATCACATCTGGTTACGGCTGCAGCAGTTGACGAATTCTCGCAGTCTTCGCATATATTTGGAGGTGCAGGAGTTTTTGGCCTCCAATAGATTTGTTATTAAGGCAGAGTTCTTCCTCGGAGGTCTTTTTGGTGGTAGTGTTCCAATAAAAATCAGTTTCATGATTCCATGACCTGTCTCGTGAGTTAAACAGCTGTTCTAAGCAGCAGTAGAAACCCACTTCGCACGTTCCTCAGCTTCTCGAATAGCGATTGCTATTGGTAGTCCAGTGAGGGCGGTTACTTGGTCACACCACGGGGTCTCTTTCCTTCCACCTTGCCAGTCACGATCAGCTTATCCAAGTTATCTGATTTTATTTGCATGTATTTTTATAAAAAAAAATTTTTTTGTAAATATAGTATCGCAGCCCGTCGCGCCGCAGTGCTGCAACGTCGTGACGGCGTGCGGCATATGGCGGCCGAGCGACGTCGCGCGCTCTTAGCTAGCTTAGCGTACCAGCAGGTCAGTTACACGCGAAATGAAATAAACAATTTAATAAACGAATTATTATAAATATATTTGTTTTCTAAACGAAGGTAGTTTCTAAACATGTTTTTTTTACAGTTTGTGGCGGCCACCGAAGAGCTTCAAGCGTGGATTCAGGATAAGACCAGAACAGCGAAAGATCAAAGTTACAGGTGAAATCATATTCAATAAAATACCGGTTATAAATTTCCACTTGTCTGGAGTCCCGCTTTTCGACTTTAGTGCTCTACTTCGTACGGTCTTCGGCATCCCTGGTAGCATATCACCCTTTACGACGTCAAACATTATTTGGGTCTTCCCGTCCTGCCGGGGCCCGGAGGAGCCGACACTCCTGCAATTCAACCGCAATGTCATGGACATAAAGGCCGCCGCGAGGAGTTCGTAACGCGGTCCCTCCGCGTCACTTCACACATCCACCGCAGCATACTCCAGGACATGCAGTGTCCTGCTTGTCTCGCTCCCGAACCGGCCACGTTTGACAGCCGTATTTTTGTTAGCTAAAAATATGCTTCTGGCTACAATTGAGTACAAAAGAAGGAGTGATCTCTGACCCTCAAAAGTACTTCGCACTGATTGGAACGAAAATAAAACAAATAATACGAACATCTTAAATTAATGAAGTTGTGTGAGTGTGTGTGTAAAGAACATATATATTTCAGGGACCTGGCCAACCTGGAGAGGAAACTGCAAAAGCACGAAGCCTTCGAAAGGGAGCTCCAGGCGAACGAGAAGCAGCTCAGGAATGTTGAGAGCGTAAGTTTATTCCAGCTAGCTGTTAGCCAGCTAGCATTTCTCAACTTCGTTCGCGTCCAATTTTGTTTCCCGATTTCCATTCTAGACTATAATATTCCAGATCTATCTAGTTACTAAATTTCATCCAATTTGAGTAAAATTTTGTAATAATTTAGTCAAATTAGTTGTTCTACAACTAATGTTAATTTGATTTGCTTTTATTTTATATATATATATATATATATATATATATATATATATATATATATATATATATATATATATATATATATATAAAACGAGGGGTTCGGTCCAGAGGAATCTTTAAAAGCAGTGACGTCAGCATTGCTAACGTCACTGGCTTCTTCACTATTCGGCGCACTCATTGCAAACAATAAAACAACCAGAAACACACTATACGATTTATTTTACAAGACACCAGAGGGTTATCAAAGTAATAGTTTTATAATCACATCACAATTATAATAAAACTATAGATACTCACAAGATAGGATACACCAGTTCACCAGGTCTTAACCGCCCAGCATTCGAACCAAAAGTGATTTATTAATTTTACATCTAGTCTATCGTAGTTTCGTGCACCACCGAAATTAAAACCAAAAGATGGCGTCGAGCGGAAAAACGTCAACGCGCCATTTAAATTGCAACTTCTTTAAATGATTAATTTTAATTACAAAAATAATTCGTAAACTAATTAAACATTTCAAAAGTAATTATGAACAATTGAATTAATTTTTAAATCTTAATCTTCGATTTAACATTGTCTATCGTAATTTCGCGCGCCAGCGAAATTAAAACCAAAAGATGGCGTCGAGCGGAAAAACGTCAACGCACCATTTAAATCGCAACTTCTTTATATTATTAATGTTAATTACAAAAATAATTCGTAAATTAATTAAACATTTCGAAAGTAATTATGAACAACTGAATTTATTTTTAAATCTTAATCTCAGTTGAAACATCCGGTCTACAAATGGCGGCGAATATTTCAACTGTTAAACAACTCATAATAATTTTATCAATTAATTTTAGGTTTTATTCTAACGCAAAATACAGTCAATACATTCCAAAAATCATAACACTAATTAATAACTAACAACAATCCATTTATTCGACACAATGATTGATTTCATAATCAGAACAATTACATTTGTTATTTACTATGGACTTGCGTCGACATATATATATATATATATATATATATATATATATATATATATATATATATATATATATATATATATATATATACATATATATCTTCAATCGCTCAACCTATACTAATAAGTCTACTACCTTAATAATATTATTTAATAATACCCTCAATTTGAAATACATATGTATTTCAAATTGAGGGTATTCGCAATTTAATTTTTTGTTTGTTATTTCTCTTGTCAACATTTTTTTTAGAAATATATGTTTATAAAACGTAAATATACTCTCATATTGCCAGATCGGTCAATCCCTACAAAAATCGGACCCCGCACGCTCCTCCGATGTGTCAGACAGACTGGACAAACTGCACACAGCTTGGGAGGCCCTCGTGGCCGCATCCAGGGACAAGGGCAGCAAGTTGCGTCAGGCGGCGCAGCAGAGACAACATCGACGGTAAGTTAGGATCAAGCCTCTCCCTGCTGGAGGTTATAGGCGCCACGTTTGTCTAAAAATATGGGCAGGTTGTATAAATTAATAATAAAATGGCTGAAACAATGGAAAGAAATAAAAAATATTTATTTAGGAAATAAGGAATATAATAACAGGTTACACAAAATTTCCGACTTTTCCTTCTCCACTTCGCACGATCTTCGGCATCTCTGGTGGTCAGTCCATTGGCACGCATACCCTATAAATGTTAATTAACACCGTACAAAAGACCCCAACTCACCATTGTTAACTGTAGAGTGACTGGAATTCCATTAGCGCCTTGACAGTGACGTCACAATACGCAAAAACAATAATGATAAAAACATTTTTACATAAAATAAGATAATATAAACAATAATACACCAAACATCTCTTTATATTTAATTTAATGTAGTTTCGTGACTAGAAATAATAATAATAATAAAGTAGAAAAAGAATATACTACTTAAAAGATCAGTAACTTACAGCTCTTGTATGAAATTTTTCTCTTCTTAATAAAAAAAAAACAAGCTCGAAGGACCATATTTTATGTGTTTTAATTTCCTTTTTGATCTACAGATCTGTGGAAGACGCAAAAGCCCGTCTCATGGACCTTGAGAGGGCGCTGAAGAGCGAAGAGATAGGCACCGATTTGAGGAGCTGCAAGAGACTCTTAAATCAGCATCAGGTATGTTTTTTTTTTATTCTGGTCTTATAATTTGCTGCCTTCCTTGTATTTGTTGATTAAACATTGTCTATTTCATTTTAGGCCCTGGAACAAGAACTTCACCAATGGGAGCAGAAAGCCACCGCCCTGTCAGTATTGGGGGCGGATCTAGTCTCCGGCGGCCATTTTGATGCCCCAGCCATAGAGAAAGACAGCGCAGTACTGTTGGAAGCGGTAAAAGCGCTGAAAGTTCCCGCTGAAAAGCGAAGACAAGCGCTGGAGAGCAGTTTGCAGTAAGTATACCTCCTTTTGGTTTTTCATTTCAGGCTTAAAATGTTTTTTCTTTGGTCTGGGTGCTCTATTTTGGATTTATTTATTTCACGCAGGCTCCACAAATTCGCCGCAGAAGTGGCCGGTGAACTCGACTGGCTGAACGAGCGTAAAGCAGCGGCGTCCTCTGAAGCCACTCCGGTGGACCTCCACGCGGCTCAGTCGGCTACCAAGAAGCACGCCAAGCTTCGAGGGGAGCTGGTCGGAAGGCGGCCGCTCATAGAGAAGGTCATTCAGCAGGGGCACGCGCTTGTGGAGGAGAGGCATCCCCAAAAGGCGAAGGTAATGATGAAAATAAGACCATAAAGTAGGGTTTTATTGATTTTAATAACAAAATTTTGCTGATTACTTTAATCCCAGTAGTGGTCTTAAGTCTAAAGCTTGGGCTCAATAAACCCAATGTTGGACCTTTTTTCTATTTAAATTATAAAACCACCCCTGGTCGAATGGATTCCAATACCGGGTTAAATTTTGTTCATTGGGATTTATAATAATGCGGCGTCATCGCCTAAGTGGGCAACCTTTTGGTCTGACACCTATAAACCCAAAACCTTACTTCTATTTGGCAGGCTGCAGCAGCTTGGACCCTGAAAATCGTAGCCTCTTACCCGTCAATAAATGTGTAAGAAACTTTTTGGTCCACAGATAACGAACCTCTGCGACCAACTAGAAAGAGCATACTCAGAAGTGTCCTCAGCGGCTGAAGCGCGTGCAGCGCGTCTGGAGGCAGCGCTTAAAGCGCAGCAGTTCATGCACGAAGCGCTCGAAGTCGACTCGTGGTTGGCCGATAAAGCGGCTGCACTGGCGTCGGAGGACGTGGGCCGCGATCGTCACAGGGCCACGCAGTTGCTGACAAGACATAAGGTATGTTGTTGGGCATTGTTGGGAATCGCCTGAATTGGTAAGGCCAACAGTGGCCTTGCTTCTACAATTCACTATCGATGAGAATTTACTATATTGCTGGAATCTGTAATAATCATCGAAAAAATTTGAAAATTGATAATATAATGTACTACTATCCACGACTTCGTCCGCGTTGCTTTCGTTATGAGATAGAGGTAGAAGAGACTTGCCCTCTCCTACGCATGAGCGCTACACCGCTTGCCCCACTTCTTCGCGACAGAAAGTACACATTCTTAAAACTTTATATTAAATGAAGAGAGCGCTATAATTTTTGAAGTGAAAATTTCTTAACGGCGTTGTGCACTTTTTTGTGATGGGTAAAAAATGTTAAGCTCGCGTCAGGTCACGTTTCCTGATTGAAAATTCGTAAGACGGAGTTTTGCTCGAGTAATACCAACCTTATTAATAATGACTTAAGATTTATTATATAATGTAACTTTTAAATAATTGCACTGCATTACTTATACATATCTATTCGAATTGCGACTTTATAACTTCTTTAGGCGCATTGAGCACTTTTTGGGTGAACAATTTTCGCTTTGTAAAGAAGTGTCAATGACCAATTCTTCGAACTTGAATTTGTAATTTTTTTTTTCATATCAGGCAGTAGAACTGGAGCTCGACACATACGCGGCGATCATATCCGAGATGGGCCACGTGGCCACGTCCATGGCGAACAGCGGCCACCCGGAGGGGGAGGCCCTGGTGGGCAGACACGCGATGCTCGCCGACAGCCTGGCCAGGCTTCAGAGATTGGCCGCGCAGAGACAGAAGGCACTGGTGGAAAGTGTTTGCAGGTGATTAAACAAGTTGCTCCTTTATTAAAAAAAATATCATAGTTCGTCATGTCTGGCTGTTTGTATATTCTGCATATTTTTTTAGACACGAATATTTGGCTGAGAGTGCTGAATTGGAGACCTGGATCCAGGAGCAGTACGCGGCCGCTTCGAGCGAAGACTACGGCCAGGATTACGAGCACCTACAGGTAAGGTTCCGAATATCTCTCAGGAGCTGGGTGGAATTTTTCTCCGTATAGGGGGGGGGGGGGGGAGTAAGAATACTAACCCCTGCAGCCGGGGGTGGCCTATCGTAAGAAGACATAAAACAGCTAGGTCGTAGGGTTCGAGACCGTCTGGATGGCAACCACCTCTGGTCTTTAAGTATACCGCTATAATATCCTCGTGTTGTGTTCCGACATTAGCGACCCAGGTTCCAGTTCTCATACGCGGTTGGCAGGGTGTTAGAGGTGCCCCTGGTATCACTAAGTGCTTACTATCAAGTGAATCGTCAGCCTCTGCTGTTCCTCCGTAATAAAAAAAAAAACCACACCCGTGGTTCTATACTTGCTGCCATTATAACCTTGTGTAGTGTTTCGGCATTGGTGACCCCATTGGGAAAGCGACGTGTTCGCGTTTACCCTGGCCTCGCAATGGCTACGGTAACTGCTTACCATCAAGTGGGCTATCAGCCATTCCTGCTGTCCCTCAGCAATCAAAAAAATGCTGTAGTGGAGATGGAAGAAATGCGTGGGATATTCGGAATGCTGGTTGATAATAAATTCACATTCCACCAGATCCTCCGCTCCAAGTTCGACGAGCTCCGTCACCGCGTGGAGAGTGGCGCCGAGAGGTTCAACCAGTGCGAGGAGTTGGCGAAGAAGCTCCTCGCAACTGAAAGTCCGTATATCGCTGACATCGAGAAGAGACAGGAGGCTCTTGGGTAAGTCAAGTTTGCTGGTAGAGATGGTAAGCTGGTGGTGTGTCGCATGTTCCTGTAGGAAATACCTGGTGGAAGATTCGAATCAGCGCCATCTGTGTTCTTCATCACAAGCGCTCTGTGTTCTTTCCTTTTGTAAATAAACAAACACCCATAATCGGGGGACGGCGATCGAACTCGTTACCCAGCGGTACACTTTCGGACGTGTGCAAACCGTTGCGAAAAGAATATGAATGTAGCAGTTGTCTAGTACCCATAACACAAGCGCTCTGTTGCTCACTTTGGGGCTAGATGTCGCTGTATCAATTCTCACACTATATTTATGTTTAAAAGTCACTTTCCTAAGGTAACGGCAGGAGGAAGAAGTTCAAAAGTCCCTTTCTTAACAGACTAGCATGGTTTGGCCATGTAATGCGAAGAGACGAATGTCATTTAAGGAGGAAAATGATAGAACTAAGATGGACACAGCAGAAGAGGTAGACTAAACAAAAGATGGTATGGATGGATGGAGTGAAAAAGAGTGTGAATGTTGAGATGACGGTTAACAGAGGAGAGTGGAAGGAGAGAACATGTTGTGCCAACTCCACATACTCGTAGCTGGGATAGGGGCGGGAAGAAGAAGAATTTCCATCAGGTACTAACTATTATGCTCTTGGCCGGTGTTAGAGTGACACAAGTAAGAACTGCGTGTCACGGAGATGAATATGCTGCGGTGGATGTGTGGAGTGACGCGGAAGGACCGTGTCCCGCATTCGTGGCAGTCTTCATGTCCGTGACATTGTAGATAAATTGCAGGAGTGTCAGCTCCGTTGGTACGGCCATGTTTTGCGGCAACCGGATGATTACGTGGGAAACAAATGTCTGGCCATGCTGCCTCCGCCGGGCTTCGGCAGGAGGGGTAGACCCAAAAAGTGCTGGCTTGACGTCGTAAAGGGTGATATGCGTGCCAATGGGCTCATTACCAGGGATGTTGAAGACCGTGCGAAGTGGAGTAGAAAAAGTCGGAAAGCGGACCCCGGGCACCGAAACGGAAGTTAGTTTGCAACCGGGATACAACGCTGGGATGATGATCATGACGATGACTTACTATTCGCTTAAGTCTAGGCATGGCTCCCATTGGTAGGTTTTTGAGCATGTAATTATTATTTTTATATTACCAAGTGCTTCTCCTTCAGGGAATCTTGGCAGCGCTTGGTTGACCAGATCCAATCGAGGGCGTCCCGCCTCCACGCCGCCGGTGAGATCCACCGGTTCCACCGTGACGTCGCTGAGCTAGTGTCCAGGGCTAGCGACAAGAGGGCCGCCCTGGCCGCGCCTCCACCGCCCAGAGACCTTAGGGCTGCAACCAAGTTGTTGAGGGATCACGACACGATACAGAACGATCTTCTGGCCATCGATGCTCAAGTTCAGGTCAGTTTTTCAGCTGGAAACAGGTATACAGTTGTACGATGCCGGTCACGGACCGAAAGTGCACCGTACAACAGGGTGAGTGGGATAGCTAGAAAGTAGTGGACTGTATGAGAGAGGAGAGGGGGAGGAACGGTGGTTAGAAATGTGCGATGTCTTGAAGTGGAACTCGCACTGACCTTGATTCCACCCCTTCCCGGTTCGGTTCAGGTCCGTTCGCGTAGCACACTGTAGTAAGGAGTAACTCAGGAGTAACTGAAGCCAATTGCGCAGAGAGTGGTCTTCAGGGAGGTCGAACGGCGTCCGTCCCGCACGTTTAGAGGCTCACGCGAAACTACTTTCGTCCCACTCTCACTTTTAGTAGGTAGATAGGCATCCAAGGATCGAACAACAGTAGACCAGCAATTACAGCAATTACAAATTATTTTGGTTTTAAAAAGAAGAAGACAGAAGCCAAAATTAGAATACAAAATCCTGGGTTTTGAGTGAGTATACTCTCACTCTGCTAGCATTGAATAGGAGTCTGTCAAGATGTCTTGCTCAGGATCAGGAGGCTAGTTGCCACGAGTCCCACCTAACCATCGCAAAACCCTTCTCTAGGGCGAAGTCTGCAGTTGGGTTTCCCAGGAAAATGCAAAGGGGAATAAATAGATATTTGTACAACTGACATCATAGTTTTTGGAGTAAAACAGAACAGTAGACAGACTGACGGCCCATTAAGGTAAGCTAGGGCACCGTGAACACGTTACTGTCCCAGGTTATTGTGGCGGCATACTTATAGACCAAGGGTAGTTGGCATCGAAACGGACTTGGGGTCCTACTTGGGGCGTGGGTTGTTTTGTCCCCTTTTACGACAGGCAGTCGACTCAGCAGTAGAGTTCTTACTCCGCACCTGCTCGGAGAAAAAGGTTAGTTATTATTAATGTTAATTTACCACCAGGTCCTGCAAGAAGAAGGCAGCCGTCTCCAAAAGCTGTACCCCGGAGGGAACGTCCAGCAGATAGGCCTGCAGCAGCAGGCGTTGAGCGATGCGTGGGCCATGCTCAAGCAGGCAGCCAATGAGAGACGGCAACTCCTGCACCAGCATCTGCAGATGCACCAATTCCTCACACAGGTAAATCCTACCACTTGCTCACATTGGTAGATCTTGCCGATTTCTCTTATTAGTAGGAAATCTTAGCTTAGGATAAAAGTATGCCTGGAAACCTGCTGGTAGCTTCCTGTGAGCCTTGAAAGAGAATAGAGAAGTCTTCTTCTCTATTCTCTTTCAAGGCTCACAGGTAGAAAATAGAGATTGTGACGGGAAGTTTGAAAGTTGCGCCAGTGATTGAGAAATAGAAAAGTAATAGGTTAGCCTGGTATGGCCATATAATGCGAAGAGAGGAGCGTCATGTAACAAGGAGGATAGGAGAGGTAGACCAAAGAAAAGATGGATGGATTGTGTGAAAGATGATATGATTAAAAAAGGTGTTCAGATGACGGTTAATAGAGGAGACTGGAAGGAGAGAACATGTTGTGCCGACCCCACTTAGTGGTACCCCTACCAAAGATATCGGAGATAAACTTCCTTAAGTTTATCGCCTCAATATTCCTTACGAGGTTCCTACCTCTTCCTGCAGAACAGTTTATCCAGTTTCTGCCCGCCTGACTCCCACTACGAAACGGAAACCTTGTTCGATGATCTCCGTGGTCCAACCCTCCGTGGCTTTGAGACACCGGAATGTCTGCGGGGGTGACGGTCGATTCCCATCCCAAGTGCCTAGTAATCATAACTCAAGTGAAATGTTTTGGGATAAGATGGCGTGTGTGCCGTAAGATGGCGCTGTGTTAAATGTCGCAATATATTTATATGAAAATTCCTAATCTGCCAATCAAAGGTCCGCGACCTGACTTCCTGGTCGGTGGGCCTGCGCGCGTCCCTGCAACGCGCAGTGCGCGTGCGCGACGCACCCTCAGCGCAGGCTGCCCGCGCCGAGCACGACGCCGTCCTCGCGGAGATCGAAGCTAGGGAGGACAACTTTAGGGCTGCTCTTGAGAGGGGCCACGAGCTGCTGGCTGACGAGCATCCCAACTCCGCCGTAAGTAGCCCTTTCTTTAACAAAATTGCCTAAGAGACTACGTCCAACGCTGAACATCGATTGATTCATATCATCTTCGAATTAGAATTCCACTCATAAAAGAAAAATAACATTTTTTAATTCAGAAAAAATTGTGAAGTAAAATTCGTCATTTTTTTATTGCTGTACGGATAGCAGACAGGCTGAGGGCCCACTTAGTTACCATCGCCATACTTAAGACCAAAGGTGGTCGCCATCCAAATGGGCTTGGGGCCCTACCACGCAGCTAGGGTGGTTTTGTCGCCTTTTACGACAGGCCGACCCTGACCGCAGAGGTCAGTATATTCTTTCTCCGCCCCTGCACGGCATTGCTGGTTTTAAAATAACCAACAAGAAAAGTCACCGGAGTGCTAGCGGGGTTCACAGATTCAATTCTAGTTCCGAGTCAGGGTGTTTCTGTATAAAATAATATATTACAAGTCACCTATGTTTTCACCATGTTTCTTACAAATAAAGATTATTATTATTTATTATTTATTTATTATTATTTATTACTAGCTGACCCGGCAAACGTTGTTCTGCCATATAAATAATAAAATGTCAAAAAATTAAAAAAAATTTTTTGGGGGTGGGTCACCTCTAACATTTAGGGGGATGAAAAATAGATGTTGGCCGATTCTCATAGATACCGGATAAGCACAAAAAATCACTAACTCAATTTAGTTATCTGCCTACTGCCTACCCCCTAAGAACGATGGCGTGATTATTTATAGCCTATGACCATTTCTAGGTTATCATCTATCACCATACCAAATTTCATCAAAATCCGTTCAGCCGTTTAGGCGTGAAAGAGGAACAGACAGACAGACAGACAGAGTTACTTTCGCATTTATAATATTAGTATGGATTTATTTATTATTATTTATTTATTATTTATATCGTTATTAAGAATAGTAGCGCTAAGGAAAACCGTCTCATAATATGAGAAAATATATGTCTGAAAATTACAGTTCCAAAACCCACCAAAATGGCGCTAGTGTCGTCATCATCATCATCTCAGCGTTCATCCCGGTTGCAATTCAAACTTCCGTTTCGGTGCCCGGGGTCCGCTTTCCGACTTTTTCTACTCCACTTCGCACGGTCTTCAGCATCCCTGGTAGTGAGCCCATTAGCACGCATATCACCCTTTACGACGTCAAGCCAGCACTTTTTGGGTCTACCCCTCCTGCCGGGGCCCGGCGGAGGCGGCATGGTCAGACATTTGTTTCCCACGTAATCATCCGGTTGCCGTAAAACGTGGCCGTACCATCGGAGCCGACACTTCTGCAATTTATCCGCAATGTCACGGACATGAAGACTGCCGCGAATGCAGGAGTTCCTAACGTGGTCCTTCCGCGTCACTCCACACATCCACTAAATGGCAATAAAAAATGGCGCTAGTGTAGAGACTACATACTATACTACTACTCAGCTACATTTATACGCAATAAATGTAGCTGTAGGTAACGAATTGAAGTATGGCGTATAAAATTTACACTGATGCGATTGTGACGTCACTTAGTTTAATACATTTTGACATATTTTAAATGTATATAACTCATTCAAGTATACGCTAGATTAGTATATATGTATTTCTTCCCATTCAATAGGAAGTGGCTGAGAAATGCGAAGCGCTCCTCGAAGAGCTGTCGCTGCTGAAGGGCGCGTGGGCAGCGAGGCAGGTGGCCCTAGATCAGCTCATAGACCTGCACTGCTTCCTCCGCGATGCGAAGCAGCTGCACGACCTGTGCTCGGCGCAAGAGGCCGCGCTGAGCACGGAGATCTCGCCCACCAGCAGCGTCGAGGAGGTGGATCATCAGCTCAAGAAGCACGAGGCGTTCGAGAAGCTTCTGGCCACACAGGTATACTTCGTGAACTTCTTTCTTCTTTTTCAGATCTTATTGCACATTTTTATTGGTGACGAACAGCAAACAGGCTGACGGTCCACTTAATAATAATCAGTTACCGTCGCACAAGGTTATGGTGGCATACTTAGAGAGGTGGTTTGGCATCTTCAGACGGGTTTGAACCCTACCACCTAGCTGAAGTTGTTTGCAACCTTTTATAACAGCCCGCCCCCGGCTGTATTCTTATTCCGCCCCTGTGTGGAGAAGTTTTTAATCTTAATGTTTTTGTACAGGATGAAAAACTATCGACCCTGAACAGCCACGGAGACAAGTTGCTACAGCAGAACCACGTGGAAAGCCAACGCATCGCCGACGAGCTGAAGACCATCAATGACAGGAGAAAGAAGGTGAGAGGGACCTCTTGATGGGTATACCTGTGACGTAGGGCTATTTCACGTACGCCCAGAAATGTGAAAACTAAGTGATGTAAAAAAATATTTCACTTAGATCGAAAAAATATAATTCATTAAGTAATAATTTTTTTTTACTTGTTTGCTAAATATTATGGAAATTAATATTTTTGATTTACTATGTGAAACCTAGAGGGGTGAGGGGGGGTGTTGGTTTCTTCTAATATACTACGGATGGTACAAATTGATAAAAATAGGCCACGTGGTTTGGGTATGTCCCCTAATGAAGGAAAACACCGTGAGGAAATTTGCATGTAACCGCCAATCCATTTTGGACAAGGGTGGTACGCTGTTCGTTCCGTCTAGAAGGAGGTGTGTTATTATAATAACGGCTAACCCTTTTCATTACGCTTTCGGAGGTCATGGGTTCGATCCCCTTACCGCGTCTGATTATTTATGTATACGTAATTATTTACGAAAAAAAAGTACATATGTAGTATGTCAGTTGTGTAATACCCATAATACAAGTGCTATGCTACTTATTTCGAAATTAGATGGCACTGTATGAATCGCCTCGGTATATTATTATTATTACCTAATAGGAAAAATACATTTTTCAACTTATTTACGAGTTTACTCGCATTGGTGTAGTTATACGCGGAGGCGGCGCGCCGCCGCGAGCAATTGGTGCATACACGGGCGCGCGCGCAATTCGCGCGAGACGCCGCCGAGGCAAGAGGATGGGTCGCCGACAAGCTGGCGAAGCTCAACGCAGACCAGCATCAGGGTGAGCTCATCATTTGTCATCTTGGTGTTTATGATGCAGCACCAGTGGTTGAAAAACTTGAAAATTACAGAATAGTGAGGTTTGGCCATGTAACGCGAAGGGACATAAGCAATATAACTAGGAAAATTATAGAAATGAAAGTGGATGGATACAAAAGCAGAAGTAGACCAAAGAAAAAATGGATGGATTGCGTAAAAGGGTGTGAATGTTAAGATGGCGACTAACAGAGGAGAGTGGAAGAAGAGAACATGTTGTACCGATCCCATGTAATGTCGGATAAGGGCAGAAGGAAGAAGAAGATAATTTATCATCATCTGGGTTTGAAAAAAAAATAGGAGATCAATAATTTTTCAAATTTTTGATGAAAAAAGTTTAGAACAGTTTTATCCGTGCAGGAGCGGAGAGAGAATACTAACCTCTGCAGCCGGAGTCGGCCTGTCGTAAAAGCCGACAAAACAACCCTAGCTATGTGGTAGGGCCCTAAGCCCGTCTGGATGGCGACCACCTTTGGTCTTAAGTATGCCGCCATAATAACCTTGTGTTGTGTTCCGGCATTAGTGACCCAAGTTCCTGTATGCTTATGGGACAGCAACGTGTTCGCTATACCCCTGGCGTTGCAAACACCCATAGGCGACGGTAACTGCTAAATTCTAAGCGGGCCGTCAGCCTGTCTATTGTCCTACAGCAATAAAAAAATACTAGTATATATAGGTTGCTCAAAACTTGTTTAGAAAGAAAAAAAATATTTATGAAAATAAAAATTACAGGTAAAAATAATATGTTCAAAAATAATATAAGACTTGATTGTGTTTTCCTAAATTGGTATCAGATCAGCAACTTGCTGGGTTTTTTACCAGCGCTGATCTTCCGCTGAAGCCAGCCTGAGTATTTCTACTTCTTTTATTTATTTATAACTTTTTTATGGATATCATCCGCCCTTAGGGCTTCGTCGTAATTCAGTTGCGTGTTTTAGTAGCATGGACTTTAGACGGGACGGATTCGATTCCCGCATAGAGTCTGAGTATTTGTGAATATGTACATATTTATTTGTTATACAGTATCCATAACGAAAGCACTTTGTTGCTTGCCTCTGGACTAGGAGATGTACCAATTGTCACACTTATTTACCATTTCTAGGCGAGGTAACGAATCTGGAAGACAAGATTAAGAAGCTCCAGAAGCACCAGGCGTTCACAGCGGAGCTGGCGGCCAACAAGGCAAGATTAGAGGAGGTGGAAGCGCTGGCCAGCCAGCTCAGCCCCGACCCGGAGGTGGCGAAGCAGCTGAAGGCGCTGCACGAGGACTGGAAGTTGCTGGAACAGGCCACCGAGCAGACAGGTAAAATTCGGATTTAAAGATTTCAAGAGGTGTTTCCTAGTGTTCGAGCTGGTATTGGGTCTTCCTAGGCGAAGAGCTATCGAAGGGAAGTGAATATTTAAGGGTACTCACAATTCTCGTTACTCGTCCTTATTTTCGCGTGGGCCCACTGATGTTCCACTCGGAGGAGTAACCAAACACACCTTTACACCATTTCACACCCGATTATTTACTAAATTATTCAGTTTATATTAAAAATAATACGGAACCGACAATCACCGTTCGGCCATCGATGTTATCATCATCATCATTTCAGCCGGAAGACGCCCACTGCTGGACAAAGGCCTCCCCCAAAGATCTCCACGATGATCGGTCCTGCGCTGCCCTCATCCAACCTATTCCGGCGATCTTGACCAGATCATCAGTCCATCTTGTGGGGGGCCTACCAACACTGCGTCTTCCGGTACGCGGTCGCCATTCGAGGACTTTTCTGCCCCAACGGCCATCAGTCCTTCGAGCTATGTGCCCAGCCCACTGCCACTTCAGTTTTGCAATCATCCGGGCTATGTCGGTTACTTTGGTTCTCCTGCGAATCTCCTCATTTCTGATTCGATCTCGCAGGGAAACTCCGAGCATAGCCCTCTCCATTGCCCTCTGAGCGACCATGAGCTTTCTCATAAGGCCCATAGTTAGCGACCACGTCTGCGTTATAATGTTATCGATGTTATAATGCTTTTTAAATAAGTCGCACTTCATTTGACAAGGACGGGCAGCGGATATTAGGTAAGAGGAAAAGAGATAGGATATAGCATCCTCACCTAGACCCATTATAGCCAAACGGCGTTAACACCTAGGATGATGGCAGAATGACTTTCTCGTGTCTGTGGGCTTGATTTCTCATTTTTTTTCCGTGCAGGGGCGGAGTAAGAACGCGTGGTAGGGCCCCAAGCCATCCTGGATGGCGACCACCTATGGTGTATAAGTGTGCCCCCGTAATAACCTTGTGTTGTGTTCGGGCATTAGTGAGCCAGGTTCCTGTACCCCGTCGCAAACATCGATAGGCGACGGTATCTGCTTACCATTAAGTGGACCGTCGGCCTGTCTGCTGTACCGCAGCAATAAAAAAATGAGCGTTCTTTTTTAAATATAGGGTAGTTTAAAAATATGTCCGCTCAGACCTTTTCATCGAGGGGATGGACAGTAAGTCCTTGATCTCTGTCTGCAGTTTTTATCAATCAGTGTGAGGCATTGATGTTAGATGAAAAAAAGTTTCTAAGAAGTGCATGCGTTCGTGGAATTCGACTTGCAATCATTTTTTTTTTATTGCTGTGGGACAGCAGACAGGCTGAAGGACTGAAATGATCAGCTACCGTCGCCTATGGGTGTTTGCAACGACAGTGGCATCGCGAACACGCTGCTGTCCCATAAGGGTACAGGAACTTGGGTCACTAATGCCGGAACATAACACAAGGTTATTGTGGCGGCATACTTAAGACCAAAGGTGGTCGCCATCCAGGCGGGCTTGGGGACCTACCACGTAGCTAGGGTGGGTTGTTTTGTCGCCTTTTACGACAGGTCGACCCCGGCCGCAGAGGTTAGTATTCTTTCTCCGCTCCTGCACGGATAGAAAACCTCAAAATACTATTAACATGTTTTTATAAATAGGCCGTGGTCTGGAAGAAGCTCAGGATATTTTGGAATTCAACCAACACTTGGACAAGATCGAAGCCTGGATCAGGGACAAGGAGATGATGGTGAGTGAAAAAATATCTAATAGCCCTGGATAGCTTCCATCTTTGCGCCTCCGGCATCTTCTGTCTCGCTCACACAGCTATTCTCTCATTGACATTTATTCATCTAGTTTTGTTAGCATCTTTTTATATTTTTCATTTTTGTAAATATATTAAGCACATTTTGCTCTAATAAAACATGGAATACCCAAATCTGTTTGAATTTCATTCGCACCGGACCTCCGAGGAAGAACTCCGTCTGAAAACCAACAACAACCTCCTATTGAAGACCAGGCACCCTTGCACCTCCAAACCATGAAATACAAAATATGTGTATACGACACAAAAAGTTTTTTCTAGTCTGGAGTGCATATATCCGTTCATTTCCTTTCTCATTCACGTACTTTTGTCCCCATTACCGCCAAGGGATACGGTGAAAAGAATCTAGTCTGGGTGTGACCACATACACCCCAACATAAAACACGTGTTGTTGATTAAAATGTTGTGGGTTAAAACGGAAACTTGATATACGGTTATCACCGAACTTTATCATGTCGCATTGTAAAATTTTACTTTATAAGTTTTTTCCAAACACGCCAAAAGTAATTCTTTTAGTGTAACTTAAAAAATTTTAAGCTCCCCTCCTTATCCGTCTTTTATCCGTGCAGGGGCGGAGAAAGAATACTAACCTCTGTGGCCGGGGACGGCCTGTCGTAAAAGGCGACAAAACAACCCACCCTAGCTACGTGGTAGGGCCTCAAGCCCGTCTGGATGGCGACCACCTTTGGTCTTAAGTATGCCGCCATAATAACCTTGTGTTGTGTTCCGGCATTAGTGACCCAAGTTCCTGTACCCTTATGGGACGGCAGCGTGTTCGAGATGCCACTGGCATTGCAAACACCTATAGGCGACGGTAACTGCTAAATCCTAAGCGGGCCGTCAACCTGTCTGCTGTCCTACAGC
The DNA here is from genome assembly GCA_963693495.1 of Malacosoma neustria. Lineage (NCBI taxonomy): Eukaryota > Metazoa > Arthropoda > Insecta > Lepidoptera > Lasiocampidae > Malacosoma > Malacosoma neustria. The sequence goes on from OY856401.1 coordinate 7,486,364, forward strand.
AATAAAAAAAAAATTCCACATCTCTATTTAAAGTGTCAAATTTCATATTCCTCCGTTCGTTAATCTTCCTAAACATTTTCGCTTTACGTCTTTTTTTCTTGCTCGGCCCACTTAGTAAGATGTTATCGTCGCATATAGATGTTTGCGACGCTAGGGGCACCGCGAACACGCTGCTGTCCCATAGGGGTACAGGAGCCTGGGTCACTAATGCCGGAACACAAGTTTATTATGCCGGCATAATTATAGACCAAGGGTTACCGTGACTTGGGGCCCTATCACATAGCCAGGGTTGTTTTTTTGTCGCCTTTTACGTCAGGCTGACACGACACTGCACGTATTAACGTACAAGTAATGGAACCAGGTGCAAGCGCACGAGCTGGGCCGCGACTACGAGCACTGCGCCGCGCTACTCCGCAAGCTGGACGACGTGGACTCGGACATGAAGGTGGACGACAAGCGGGTGAAGAGCATATGCGCGCTGGCGGACAAGCTCCTGCAGCAGGTAGGCCCAATCATCGCGAAATCGCCATCTTCACGTAAACGTGTTGTATTATTATTATTATTTTGTAATTTTAATTGATTATGACCTAATTTTAATGTTATTGTAATGTATGGGACTTGTTTCTGAGTAAAAAAATCCATACTAATATTATAAATGCGAAAGTAACTCTGTCTGTCTGTCTGTCTGTCTGTCTGTTCCTCTTTCACGCCTAAACGGCTGAACGGATTTTGATGAAATTTGATATGGTGATAGATGATAACCTAGAAATGGTCATAGGCTGTAAATAATCACGCCATCGTTCTTAGGGGGTAGGCAGTAGGCAGATAACTAAATTGAGTTAGTGATTTTTTGTGCTTATCCGGTATCTATGAGAATCGGCCAACATCTATTTTTCATCCCCCTAAATGTTAGGGGTGACCCACCCCCAAAAAATTTTTTTAATTTTTTGACATTTTATTATTTATATGGCAGAACAACGTTTGCTGGGTCAGCTAGTATTATTATAAATAAATATACAATGAAAATTGATACAACGGCACCAAGTGGCAAAATAAAGAGAATAGCGCTTGTGTTATGGATTCAATGAAACTGATATAGTACTCAAATACTTTATTTTTATAAATAAATAAATAATAATAAATAATTAACCGCCTTCTAATCAAAAATTGTGCAGAACAGCGCTTGTAGTTTGGATACTAAACAACCGATATTCAACTTGAATACTTTTTTTAAGCGTACCGTTGTGCGTTAGCTGTTACGTCACGGAGGTCGTCAATGGCTAACAAGTACCGAAATGCCTGCGTGGGTCACGACTTCCATTCCCATACCGAGTCTAGGCGTGTATGTATTTATAAAAAAAAACATGCGGGCCAGTCTTTGGGGACTGCCGCTAGAAGTGAAAACTAAATAACTTGTGAATTGTATCGTCGAGCTATTAGATTATTATTTTCGGTTTATAAAGAAGTGTTTATGAGCAAGAATTAAAGTTTAAATTGGTTATTAACACTTCTTTACAGACCAAAAATTGTTCACCCAAAAAGTGCTCAACGCGCCTAAAGAAGTTTTCACTTCAAAAAACTCAACTGTATTTCATTGTAATAAAGTTGCAATTCGAATAGATATGTATAAGTAATGCAATGCAATTATTTAAAAGTTACATTATAAAATAAACCTTGTCATTAATACTAAGGTTTATATTACTGGAGCAAAACTCCGTCTTAGGAATCTTACGAATTTTCGATCAGGACACGTGACCTGACGCGAGTTTAAAATTTTTTACACATCACATAAAAGTGCACCACGCTGTTAAATAAGTTTACACTTCAAAAATCGTGGTATATCAGTTGTTTACTATCCATAACACATACGCTAATCTGTTTACTTTGGTACTACATGGCGCTGTATGAATTGTCACGGTATGTAATTGTTAAATTTCTGTTTAGGGTCCAACTCAACAGGCGGCTACGGTATCCCAACGTCGGGACGCATTCTTGGCCAAATGGAAGGCGCTCAGCGGAGCCCTGCAGAAATATAGGGATGCTCTGTCCGCTGCCTTGGAAATACACGCGTTTAATAGGTATTATTTATTTATTTAATTTAAATTGTTGTATTTTTTTTTTAAATACCAAAAGCTAATATGTTACAGGGGGTCGCGAATTCGAATCCCATCATGGCGTGCATAGGCAGTTTATCTTGCTATAACATGATTGCCATGTATCGACAATGAAGGAAAAGTGCAATCCGATAATTCGCCATAGACAAGCGTGATGGGCGTATAATGTCCGTTCTTCCTAAATGAAAGCTTAAAGTATTGATGAGGAAATTAACCATTTTCATTTACTTGAATTCGGTGACAATAGCTAACCCTTAATGCCCCTCTATTGGACTCGGGCTTCCCCCTAGATGGAGCGGACAGGTTACCCGCCACGCTCATCCAAGGTGATCCCGGTTTCTTCATCGATTGCGACGTCAAGGCACGCATTGCTGCCGCGTGGGCCAAATGGCGTGAGGTAACTGGTGTCATCTGTGACCCCAAGATGCCGGTAAAGTTGAAGGGACAGGTCTATAAGACCATCATTAGGCCTGTCCTTTTATACGGCTGTGAAGCGTGGCCGGTGTTAGAGCGACACAAGCAAGAACTGCGTGTCACGGAGATGAATATGCTGCGGTGGATGTGTGGAGTGACGCGGAAGGACCGCGTTAGGAACTCCCGCATTCGCGGTAGTCTTCGTGTCCGTGACATTGCAGATAAATTGCAGGAGTGTCGGCTCCGTTGGTATGGCCATGTTTTACGGCAACCGGATGCTTACGTGGGAAACAAATGTCTGGCCATGCCGCCTCCGCCGGGCCCCGGCAGGAGGGGTAGACCCAAAAAGTGCTGGCTTGACGTCATAAAGGGTGATATGCGTGCCAATGGGCTCACTACCAGGGATGCTGAAGATCGCGCGAAGTGGAGTAGAAAAAGTCGGAAAGCGGACCCCGGGCACCGAAACGAAAGTTTGGGTGGCAACCGGGACTAACGCTAGGATGATGATGATGACTTACAGGCTGCGGGTAGCTGGGGTTGTCGCATTTTACAACAGGCCGACCCCAGTTATAGGGGTTAGTATTCTTAATCCGTCCCTGCACGGAAAAAACTTTTGCAATATTACTCATAACGTTTCTCTATTTCTCCGTTTAATAGAGATGTAGAAGACACGGATGAGCGTATCGCGAAGAAAGCGGTCCTCTTCAGCAGCACGGAGCGTGGTCGCGACTTGGGGGCGGCGCATGAGCTGCAGAGACGCCACCTGGCCAGGGCGGCCGAAGCCAGGGCGGTGAAGGATAAGATACAGGCATTGGAGGCGGAAGGGAAGGCATTGGCTGCCAAGTAAGTAAGAATATCTAAACCGCCATGAGCGGAATACTCTTCGATCGGTGATAAAAAAATTGCACTGTTAGCATAACTTCTCATTTGTCTATGCATAGATGTCAAAATATCAATGTCACTGTCACGACTAGTCATGGGCGAGTGTAAGCAACATACATAATGAGATATCTAGAGATATTGGTGAGCCAGCGAAGCACCCACTGGAACACTATACCACGCCCTAATGGGCGGGGCGTAACAGAATATAGGCGTGCAATCATTGCATTGAATAGATCGTGTTTTGTATATGTCTGAGTTCCGATAACCTCTTCCTTCCGTCTCTTTTCCAAACCCGTTTCTTCTCCTCTCTTCTTATTTCTTTGTTCTTCTACAATTCTTCCCCCTGTACCATCATTATTTACCTTAAGATTCTTTACTGTAGATATATTCCTGGCGTTACCAATCACAATTAGTTTTCTGAGGGTTCAAATTCAAAAGCAATCCACTTTTTAATCAAATTTTCAGCATATTAGCTACTTTTTGAGAGCTTATAAAGCTAAAAGCCAAATATCTAACTGGCTTCTTTTAACCAATTCCTCATTTAACTTCAAAACCCACATTTTTTTAACTTTGACGGTATTAAAACTTTTCCCTCTCGCGTCTGCACCACTAGACACCCGGCACGCGCGAAAGAGATAGAGCAATCGCTGGAATCTCTCCGTCAAGGTTGGGACAAGTTGCAGCAACTCGCCGAAAAGAGAACTGCATTACTCGAAGAGGCCATTGCCGAACATAAGTTTGATGATAGTCTGAAGGTAATTTTTTTGGTTAGTTTTTGGACTAGTTTGGTCACAGCAAGTGGCATAAGGGGTTATGTGATATAATTTGCAGCCTGATCCAAGAGAAAAGCAGGAATGCAGTTTCCTCCGTGCAGGGGCGGGGTAAAAATACTACAGGCCGGGGCCAGCCTGTCGTAAAAGGCGACAAAACAACCCACCCTGGCCACATCTAGATTGCGACCACCTTTGGTCTTAAGTATGCCGTCATAATAATAATCTTGTGTTGTGTTCTGGAATTAGTGACCCAAGATCCTGTACCCTTATGGGACAGCAGCATTCGCGGTGCTCCTAGCGTCGCAAACAGCCATTAAGCGACGATAATTGCTTACTATTCAGTGGGCTGTCAGCTTGTCTGGTGTTCCTCACCAATAAAAAAGGAGATCTCGAATAAAGAGTTAAGTTTTAGCTGTGTGCTAGTAGATATGATCTGCACCCCAAAGTTCTTGATAGGACCATTTTTACGCCACCATATGATACTAAAAATATTGACTAATTTAACGAGTGGATTTTTAGTCAGTAATAATTTGCGTTAAAAACGAATAATGACTTAATTAAAATATGCGACTAAATATTTTATAACAATCCTCAACATGATATGATACAGGGGGTAAGGTAGACCAAAAAAAATGGATGGATTGTGTAAAAGATGATATGGTGGAAAAGGAGGGTAGAACAAGAGATGTCGTTCCGACCGCACATAATGGAATACGGGTAGGAAAAAAGAAATGTTGAATAATGTTTATTTATTTTTAACAGGAATTGGAAGTTTGGGTGTCTGAAACGGTGAAACAGATGGACGAGACGGAAGCACCCGAGACGGTGCCTGATGCTGAAGCTCTCTTGGAGCTGCATCATGAGAAGAAGGTATGTAACGGGTGCAAAATAATAAATCTGGTTGTAGAGGGATATAAAGAAAAGAAGAACTATATAAATCGGACAACACTTCGCGGCATATGTTAACCAATTATTCTCCTACTGCTTCTAATTTTCTCTTTCTCTTTCAATTTCTACATTTTTCTGAGAGAATGAATGAAGAACGATTGACGAAAAAAGTGTATAAGGCGAGTGTGAATGGAAGTGTTGGAAGGGGTAGACCTAGGCGGATGTTTCGAGACCAGATCAGGGACGTCTTGAAAAAAGGCCAGGTCAAGAGTACCCTAAACCGAAGGGCATGTATGAAGGGAATAATGAAAGTGGACGAAGCGAAACAAGTATGTAAGGATCGTAGCAAGTGGAAAGAAGTGGTCTCTGCCTACCCCTACGGGAAAGAGGCGTGATTATATGTATATTCTACATGGATTTTAATTCTTTGATATTTTATGTTCACTTATAACATATCTCTCTAGTCGAGAGATTCAGCGTTGTCTTCTTCGCCCCTCAACTTCGAGCGTGGATTTGATTATCAGTTAGGTAAATTTGATAATTATAAAAACGTTATTTTCTATAGTGCGTCTCTTTTTGGATTTCGACACCAGATATTTTTTTTCGTTAATATCTCTTTCTCCGTGCAGAGGTGGAGAAAGAATACTGACCTCTGCGGCCGAGGTCGGCCTGTCGTAAAGGGCGACAAAACAACCCACCTTTGGTCTTTAGTATGCCGCCATATTAACTTTGTGTTGTGTTCCGACATTAGTGACCCAAGTTCCTGTATGGGACAGCAGCGTGTTCGCGGTGCCCCTGGCATCGTAAACATCCATAGGCGATGGTAACTGCTTATTATTAAGTGGGCCGTCGGCCTGTCTGCTGTCCCTCAGCAATGAAAAAATGCATCTGATGACCTCCGTATGTCGTTGTGTGAATTAACACACCATGTTGATTTGTAGGCTGAGATTGACGGTCGTCAGAAGGCCATCGCCTCCCTGCAAAAGGAAGCCGAACAAGTCCAGGCTCCGGAGAAGTTGAAGAAAGTAGCTCAACTTTCCACCACTTTGGACCAAGCGTGGCTCCAAAGGAAGCAGCATCTAACACAGGTATCAACATCTAATCCAATATGAATTTCTTCTTTTTCCTGCCCTTGTCCCACATTATACGGGATCGGCACATGTCCTCTCCTCTCTTAGCCGTCATTTCATCATTGACATCTTTTTTCGCCATATCATCTTTTACGCAATCCATCCATCGTTGTCTGTTTTCATCTTCACAATCACTTCACACACACACACACAGCACCACTATCAGACTTCCCTTGATACATATATTTGTAGCAGCACCACGATCTGCTCTTCACTATTACAAACAAGCGAGACAAATGCGGCGAGCATAGTAAACCGCAACGTTTCATATTTACGTTGTGCGACAAGATACGCAGATATCTTCAGTCTCACTCACACATTTGCATTTTTATATATCGTTGTAACTTAGCAGCTATTCACGTTACCGTATTTGTAAATATATTCAGCACATTTTCTCAATAAATTATGGAATCCTGGAATCGTGAAAAGTATTCAATTAAACACTACTTCTAAGGAGACCTTCCGAAGAAGAGCTCTGCCTCAACAACAAACCAATTGGAGGCCAGGAACCCCTGCACCACCAAATATTCATCTCTAACTGTATCCATTTTAGTAACTCCACTCGTCCATCTCAACATTTGTATATACCTAGTCAGGTCATAAGTATTGTCACACAGTAAAAACTTTTCTTTTAGAATGCTGGCCACAAAAAAGTTTATTGAATTAGAATTTCGAATTGTTCATGAAAATAAAAATGTATAACTTTTAGAATTTTACTCATTTTTAAATGTGGAGTGGACGCTTAAAGAAGACCGTGTTGCAGTTATTGCGTTGCATCGTTGCGGTTACGCGCCAATTCAAATTTTTAACATACTGAAAAATTTGAATATTACCAAAAGATTCGTTTATCGTACCATCAAACGATACAATGAAGACTCTAGTGTAGATGACAGGTCAAGAAGTGGTCGCCCTCGGTCTGTTAGGACTCCAGCAGTGATAAAAGCTGTGAAGGCACGAATTCAAAGAAATCCCAAACGTAAGCAGAAACTGTTGGCCCTTCAGATGGGGTTAAGCAGAACCACGGTGAAAAGGGTGTTAAATGAAGACTTAGGACTTCGGGCATATCGAAGAAAAACAGGACATCGTTTGAATGCTCGTCTAATGGACCTGAGACTGAAGAGATGCCGCGCTTTGTTGAAGCGGTACGCGGGAAAAAAATATCGGGAAATTCTTTTTTCGGATGAAAAAATGTTTACCGTAGAAGAGAGCTACAACAAACAAAATGATAAGGTGTACGCACACAGTAGTGAAGAAGCGAGCAACCGTATTCCGCGTGTCCAACGAGGTCATTTTCCATCCTCGCTCATGGTATGGTTGGGAGTTTCTTATTGGGGCTTAACAGAGGTACATTTTTGTGAGAAAGGTGTAAAAACGAATGCTGTTGTGTATCAAAATACAGTCCTGACGAACCTTGTGGAACCTGTTTCTCATACCATGTTCAATAACAGGCACTGGGTATTCCAACAAGATTCGGCGCCAGCTCATAGAGCGAAGAGCACACAAGACTGGCTGGCGGCGCGTGAAATCGACTTCATCCGGCACGAAGACTGGCCCTCCTCCAGTCCAGATTTGAATCCGTTAGATTACAAGATATGGCAACACTTGGAGGAAAAGGCGTGCTCAAAGCCTCATCCCAATTTGGAGTCACTCAAGACATCCTTGATTAAGGCAGCCGCCGATATTGACATGGACCTCGTTCATGCTGCGATAGAGGACTGGCCGCGCAGATTGAAGGCTTGTATTCAAAATCACGGAGGTCATTTTGAATAAACTTTAATGTCATAAGAATCTATGTTTTGTTAAGTTCATTTTGGTATATAAATGGTTACATAATGAATAAACTTGTTACAATTATTTTACATTAAACATGTGACAGAATTTATGACCTGACTAGGTATATATCCTTTCATCCTTTCTTCCTTCCTTTGTGATATAACATAACAGGCTAATAGGATTTATTTCTTCATATTCCACCCACTTGAGGGGTTAATGGGAAGTTATCATTAATCCATAAAATTATCTTTTTAACATTTCGAGACCAATCAAAATTAATGTCAATTAGAAATGCTTCTTTTGTCTTAACTCCCGTTGGTTTCTCCCTATTTGGGCTACCTGGCAACTGTCAATCAACAATATAATTTAGATGATTCAATTTATAACATAATCAATCAAGCCTTACGTCGCCCACTGCTGCTCATAGGCCTCCCCAAGATTTTTTAATGCCATCGGTCCCCGGGCCGGGGGCGTCCTACGCTACGCTTGCCAAGACGCGGTTTCCACTCTGGGACTAGCTTAATCCAACGGCCGTCGGTCGTGCGACATCCTTGTCCAGCCCATCGCCACTTCTACGAGCATATTTTGCGAACCATGTCCGTCATTTTAGCTGGTCTCCTGCATTAATTCCAACCCCTTTATAATTCCAAGTTGTCTCGACTTGCCTAGAACAAACAAGTCCAAACTTGTATCATTGTTGCACGAGCATTAATTAGTTTGCTTAGTTTAGTTTCAAGTATTCTTTCGTTGGTTGTATGTAAACAGATTAAAAGTTTAGTTATGAGTTAATCGAAAAAAATGGAGGGAGTGGGGGGGGGGGGAGTTATATTGCTTAACTATTTTTTCTCTTGAAAATTTCGAACAAATTGATATGATTAAGGTTCGAATTAACGAGAGTCGACTGTAATACCTAAAAAGAAGAATTATTACAAAGTCTAATGTTTTCATCGCAGGCGCATCAATTGCAATTACTGAAAGAGCAAGCGAGACAGACTGAGGATTGGTTGGCGTCGAAGGAGGCGTTTTTGAACAACGATGATCTTGGAGAGAATTTGGACGGTGAGTCGGGTTGGAAGTGTTGTATCGTTTGATATTGACGCCTTAATCGAGGGGTTTAATCCCAGTTGTGTTTAAAACTTATATTTTAAAGCCCAGGATCTATTTTTTAATTAAAATTTACTAAGACAATAATTGACACAGCGTGTTATGGCTACGTCACAACTGATGTACTACTTTCTTTTTTCTTAAATACACAAATAACTAGACTCGGGAAGGGAATTGAATCTGTGGCATCCGCAGCCGTCTGAGGTTGAATCATGGAAGTCTGATATAAGAATGATGAAATATTTTTTTTGCTGGTGCGATTGTCACAACACCACCAAAGTTTATTTAAGCTTTGAATGTCTTGGTATGACCCCTTATAATTACAACCCATAACGTCCCACTTCCCGTCACGCTTGTCTTTATATTGGTTGGTTACACTATTTTTTTTTATTACTGTAGTACAGCAGACAGCTGACTTGGGTCACTAATGCCGGAACACAACACAAGGTAATTATGGCGGCATACTTAGGACCAAAGGTGGTCGCCATCCAGACGGGCTTGAGGCCCTACCAGAAAGAATACTAACCTCTGCGGCCGGGGTCGGCCTGTCGTAAAAGCCGACAAAACAGCCCACTCTAGCTACATGGTAGAGCCTCAAGCCAGTCTGGATGACGACCACCTTTGTTCTTAAGTATGCCGCCACGCCATAATAACTTTGTGTTGTGTTCCGGCATTAGCCCAAGTTCCTATACCCTTATGGGACAGCAGCGTGTTCGCGATCCCACTGGCGTTGCAAACACCCATAGGCGACGGTAACTGCTAAATTTTAAGCGTGCCGTCGGCCTATGTGCTGTTCTACAGCCATAAAAAATACACCTCTGTAAATAAAGGAAATACGAAGGTTTTAATCGTTTCTCCCATTACAGCCGTGGAAACCCTCATCAGGAAGCATGCTGAATTCGCGAAACTCCTTGACAGCCAGATCGGCAGGGTGAACGAGTTGGACAAGTTCGCTAGGGGGGTCCTCGCGGACGGGCACTACGACACCCAGTACATCCAGAGGAGGGTGGCCGCGGTGCTCAGCAGGAGGGACCGGTTATTGGTGAGTTCTGACACCCATTCACTCTCAACCATTGCCAGATATCACATTTCTCAACATCTATTCTTCTAAATTCTCTTTGGTCAAGAGATGTAGCTGAAGCGAAGCCGAGCCGTGCTTATTTTCTTCTTCTTTCTCGTGCTGCTTTTGAATGAGTAAGAGTTGTGATCCAATTAATTCACAACATCTAGCCATGATGCTCTCGCCAGCCACTAACATTAGAGGTAGACAGACCTAAGAAGAGACCCCATGCAGGTGGGAGGTGCACGCGAAAGCATATCCTTTCACCAGGCTTCTGGCTGTAAATGGGATAATTTTAGTGGGTATACCAGTGATGTGCGTCCTACGGTAGGGACACTGTCAATGCACTGGGTTTTCAATGTTCTGGGTGTATCCGTCGATAGTGTGTTTGTATATTATATTTTCATCACCAGGAATCGTGCAAACAGCGCGGGGAGATGTTGGAGCAGTCCCGTCAGCTCCACCAGTTCTTGAGGAACCTGTACCACGAGAGCGAGTGGATCGCCCTCAAGATGCAGGTGGCCAACGACCAGAATTACAGGTAACGCCGTTTTACCCTCAAACTGGGTGTTTTAACCTGTTACATAATTACTATCCTATAGATAGGGCATTTCCTATTAATTTTACGACAAAATTACCCTACACCCAAACTACCCCACGGATGGGTTTTTTGTAGACATGCCATTGTCACCTTGTGTTGTGTTCCGGCATGGGAGACCCAGGTTTCAGTTCACCTACACGGACGGCAGCGTGTTAGGGGTGCCCCTGGCGTCGCAATCCATGCTTATTATTAAGTAGACCGTTAGCCTGTCAGCTGATCTATAGTAATAAAAAATGAGAATTCTTGTAAGTCTACAAAGGAATTACGCCTCTACTTCTTAAAGAATAAGAAAGCCTTTGAGATGCATCCACATATGAAATACTCCAACTCAGAGGGCGTGTCCTGTGACTCCTTACAAGTAGAAGATTTTGTTCTGAATAGAGTTCAAATCCACTGATATGACGATAGGAATAGCAGCAGTCATAATCCGTCCCGAGTCTATATAGTAGTATATAGGTATGAGTCCGATATATCAAAACGAATCTGAAATCGGATTTCAGTCTGAAATCGTATCGTATCGATATTCAACACTATACAAACTGATTTTAGAAAACGTATCTCGGCAAAAACTAAATCAACACGACATATCAATATCAAAACAAAACGACGAAAACTCAAACAAATATAAATCTAATCATCGCGCAATCGTTTTCTGTTGCTAGTTTTGCAAACCAAACCAATATTTGAAAAATTCGCTTCATCTCTTTCACTCCACCAATCGGTCGCTTAGTTAGAATGAGAGAAAGCGAATCTCATTAGAATTCGCCTCCTTTCATTCTAACTAAGCGATCGTTTAGCGCAGTGAAAGAGATGAAGCGAATTTTTATCAGTTTTGGATTTTGGCGGTTTCTAAGAAACTAAGAATGGCAGATTGAAACGAAACTAAATTACAAGGGACAGGGAATAAGATCTATATCAGAATGCAATTACTTCCATGATAATATTACGCAATTACTAAATGTTAAGACTTGTAATCAGCAATAGTTTTTAAGAATGTTAGATTATATATACATATTGTAATTTTTATTAGCCTGTAAGTCTTACTAAAAATAAATAAATAAATAAATAATACTTAATGAATTGCTAGTTTTGCAAACCAAACCAATATTTGAAAACTTACTAACTCTTTCACTCCGCCAATCGATCGCTTAGTTAGAATGAGAGAAAGCGAATCTCATTAAAATTCGCCTCCTTTCATTCTAACTAAGCGATCGTTTAGCGCAGTGAAAGAGATGAAGCGAATTTTTATCAGTTTTGGATTTTGGCGGTTTCTAAGAAACTAAGAATGGCAGATTGAAACGAAACTAAATTACAAGGGACAGGGAATAAGATCTATATCAGAATGCAATTACTTCCATGATAATATTACGCAATTACTAAATGTTAAGACTTGTAATCAGCAATAGTTTTTAAGAATGTTAGATTATATATACATATTGTAATTTTTATTAGCCTGTAAGTCTTACTAAAAATAAATAAATAAATAAATAATACTTAATGAATTGCTAGTTTTGCAAACCAAACCAATATTTGAAAACTTACTAACTCTTTCACTCCGCCAATCGATCGCTTAGTTAGAATGAGAGAAAGCGAATCTCATTAAAATTCGCCTCCTTTCATTCTAACTAAGCGATCGTTTAGCGCAGTGAAAGAGATGAAGCGAATTTTTATCAGTTTTGGATTTTGGCGGTTTCTAAGAAACTAAGAATGGCAGATTGAAACGAAACTAAATTACAAGGGACAGGGAATAAGATCTATATCAGAATGCAATTACTTCCATGATAATATTACGCAATTACTAAATGTTAAGACTTGTAATCAGCAATAGTTTTTAAGAATGTTAGATTATATATACATATTGTAATTTTTATTAGCCTGTAAGTCTTACTAAAAATAAATAAATAAATAAATAATACTTAATGAATTGCTAGTTTTGCAAACCAAACCAATATTTGAAAACTTACTAACTCTTTCACTCCGCCAATCGATCGCTTAGTTAGAATGAGAGAAAGCGAATCTCATTAAAATTCGCCTCCTTTCATTCTAACTAAGCGATCGTTTAGCGCAGTGAAAGAGATGAAGCGAATTTTCATCAGTTTTGGATTTTGGCGGTTTCTATGAAACTAAGAATGGCAGATTGGAACGAAACAAAATTAAAAATTACAAGAGACAGGGAATAAGATCTTTTATCAGAATGCAACTACTTCCATGATAATATTACGCAATACTTAATGATAGCTTAAGTTTTGTGTTTATTAGATAGATTTTTTGAATTATTGGAGAGTTTTGATGCACTCTTGACCTTGGTGACACGCGCGGTGTGCGCGTAATGTTATTTTTGTATTCTCGTGAATTATGTAATTGTAATTAGATAGGTATTTTATGATTTCTTAAAAATGTTTGGTGGTGACGGATTATTGTTTTCAATTTATTATTATTATTATTTTAAATTTTTTATCGTTTAGACTGTAATTAAAAGTGCAAATTTAGTTTGATTTAAACAGTAAACGTAAAAATATCGATTGAAACTAAGGTAAATCCTCTCCGCCAACCACTCCGGAAATCGATTTCTGAAATCGAATTTTGAAATCGATTTCAATATCAGAAATCGAATTTGTATCGGTTTGCGTAAAAATTTGAAAACGCCCAATCTTAGTAGTATATCAGTTGTCCATTACCCATACCACAAACGCTTTGCTACTTATTTTGGAATTAGATTTTTTTATTGCTGTAGGACAGCAGACAGGCTGACGGCCCATTTAGTAATAAGCAGTTACGGTTGCCTATGGATTGCGACGCTAGGGGCACTCCTAACACGCTGCTGTCCCATAAAGGTATAGGAACCTGTCTCACTAATGTGGCATACTTAAGACCAAAGGTGGTCGCCATCCAGACGGGCTTGGGGCCCTACCACATAGCTAGAGTGCACGGATAAATTAGATGGAGCTATATCAGTTATCACTATATTTATTTATATATATTATGCAGTTTCGTTTTTAATGTTTTTCAGAGAATTGTCCAACCTTCAAAGTAAAATCCAGAAGCATGCAGCTTTCGAATCCGAGCTGGCTGCAAATAAAGGGAGAATCGACGACGTCGCCAACCACGGGGAGGGCTTGATTGGTAAGAATCTTCAACTTCCCAGAATCCTCAGCATCTCTGCAGTGACGCCGCTCAACTCTTCGGAGCAAATACCTGCTCTCAGTACAACAACAACAAAACAAGCCAGCTACAACCACCCTTGATCTATAAGTATATGGCCATAATAACCTTGTGTTGTGTTCCGGCATTAATGAACCAGGTTCCAATACCGTTACACGCATAGCAGCGTGTTCGCGGTGCCCCTAGTGTCACAAACATCCATACGCGTAGGTAACTGCTTACTATCAAGTGAGGCATCAACCGGCCCGCTCTTTGTCAACAATAAAAAAAAAACACCTATGTGTACTATAAGACTATAGCATTACATTGGTCCACTTTGGGTTTAGTGGGTCGATCATAATGGAGTTAACAACTTCCACTACTCATCTCCCAAGTCCAAAGACCTACCTTCCGAATCCTGGAGTCAAAAATAACTTTTCTCATTTTAGAAGCGAAGCACTATGCCTCCCAAGAGATAGCTACACATGTGGAAGAGTTGGAGAACCAGTGGAGGGAACTCCAAGCGGCCGCTAAGCTCAGAAGAGAGAGACTGCAAGAAGCCTACCAGGCCAGGGTCTATCTGAGGGGTCTGGACGACTTCACAGCTTGGTTGGATGAGGTGGAAACCCAGCTCCTAAGTGAAGATCATGGTAAGTAGTTTAATCAAAGTTTCATGACCATAATATTTGCATAGCATTGGTTAAGACAAAGACATAATGAGTTCAAATCTTAATTACAAAATTATTATTTAACGTTACCCACTCTTTTTATAATCTCACTTGAGCTCCATTGAGTTTAATTTGATGAGTTTAATGTATATTAAAAAAAAAAACTGGATTCAGATGCATTACAGGGGCTACTTGATAAGCTCCTAGACCGCGTTTTCCATTAATTACAACATATTCTTTTTATATCTATGGCACCAAAAATTTATAATAAAATCCCTAAAAATATAAAATTACTGAATATAACCTCATTTAAAATACAATTAAAATTTTTTTTAACAAATAAGTGCTATTATAGCGTAAAAGATTACATAAATGATATTATTTCTAATTAAATTTACATGTAAATTAATGTCTACAATGCGGAAATATTATAAATCATAATTGACAAATATTAATAATCAATAAACAAAAAATAAAATAATACTTTAATAATGTTATAATTTAATTTAAAATATGTAAGCGCTCATGTATTCATGTCGACATAATTTTGTATTATTATCAATATTTATATGTATACACAATAAAAGATATATATTTTAGTCATGGTATTACATAAGGGTCCTTTGTTCTTTTATTTTGATTTTTTGTTTCTTAACGGTTTCACAAATCATAATTCATATGTTATGTATTTTTGTTTTCATGTTTAGTTGCTATTATTGCTTAAATATCTGAAAAATTGTGATCTTATAGGGCAGCAGAAAAGGCCTACTCATTTAAATTTTGCTCGCCAAACTTGGCATAACATGTCGGCTAATTACTATATTTTTCTAACCAAATGCAATGTAGTATATCAAATGTAGTCATTGTATTGTAAACATGTTTAGCAAATAAAATTATTATTATTATTGTTATTACAGGCAAAGACCTGGCGTCTGTGACAGCCCTGCTGAAAAGGCACACTCGTCTCGAACAACAGGTGTCGAGTAAGGCGGACACTGCCACCCAGTTGGCTGACAACGCGCGCCAACTGGCTGATGGTGGACATTTTATGGCCGATGAGATCCTTGCCAAGGCCGATCATGCTGTCAAACGGTAACTACTAGTGTTAGTGAGTGATCGAGTGCGGTCGTAAGAGAATGAGTGCGCTCGTGAGTGAACGAGTGCGCTCGTGAGTGAACGAGTGCGGTCGTAAGTGAAATAGTGTCAGTGAGAGTGTGATTAGTGTGGCTTGCAGTCCCATAACTCTATACTTGTAGTTAAAGTAACTTGATTTGTTTTATTGCAGTTACCGCCAGTTACAAGAGCCGATGCAAATCAGACGTGACAATCTAGAAGATGCTGCTCTTCTCCACCGGTGGGACAGGGACGCCGACGAAGAGTTGAGATGGTAGGTTTATTTTTTTATTTTTTTACTGAACACAATAATCTGACACCTGATCGTATATCTTCAAACAAAGTGTGGTATTCATAGTATCTGACATCGAAATCGGATGGGGATACCCAAACGAAATTAATTTATTATTATATTTTATATTATTATCAATAACAATTGATAAATAGCAATTAATACAAGTCTGCAATTATTTTATAATGTCTCATAGAACTGAATACCGATCTTACATTATTAAAAATACGAAAAAAAAATTAATTAACCTAATTTATATGGTAATTGAACCTGGAACCTCAAGAATGAGTAGACCTGAATAAACGCAACTAATGTACAATGTCTAAAATAAAAATATATATAACTTATGCACAAAGTTTGATAGATGTATGTATTTTGTTAACTTTACTATACTAACTTTCAATTTTATCTTCTGCCTTTAAGTCTATTTTGAAAAACTATTTGGATCTTAATTCCATATAGTTAAAGAGAGAAATTCAGTTTTCATGCACGTTATAATTTTAAGTTTTGGTCCTTCGAGCCGGACTAATCGATCGCATATTTAAGGTTACGAGAGCGTGAAGCTGCCGTACGCCAAGAGGAAGCCGGCAACACTCTTCCAGAGGCGCAAGCGTTGCTCAAGAAACATTCGGCGCTTGAAGGCGAATTGATTGCTCGGTACGTCTGTTATTGCTACTTTATCTAAGTATACATACCGTCATGAGTTTTGAGCGTAGGCGTTGAATGCACAGATGTCATTTTTTGGGTATGTTTGGCGGGGGGAGCGGCGTGCGACGGGTGAGATGGCCAGCGCCGGCGCCGTATTGGTTTATCAGTCGCTTGCCGCTCCCGCGTCCCGTCCGCACGTCTGTGTCTTAATAATATGATTCATAATAATTATGAGCGCGAGTGTACACATGCGCGCAAGTCTCTTCACTACTATCGCCGAGCGCTCAAAACTCATGACGGTATGTATACATATGTATATCGTCTTACGTATATATTATTTAGGAGAAGTTTGAAAGTAACTCTAGATTGAAAAACAAAAATGTACTGCGGTAATTAACACAGTGCCGCCTAGCCCCTTGGAAGAAGAAGGGATGTCTTGCTAACCCCACATAATGTAGGATAAGAGTAGGAAGAAGCCTTGTTCCAGAGACGGCCAGGGTTTGACATATACACCTCGGTAGACACGCAGGAGAGGCCGGCCCAGTCCGCCCGGACAGGAGGAGCAAGCGAAAGCATATCAGGAAACGGGTAGAAAAGGAACATTGGGGTGTTCCCCCTTGTCAACTGTGGGGGCGTACGGGCGTCTTATGGGATTTCCACCCTACTCCGTTGCGAGTCCCCAAGCGGTGGGGTGTGCATTGAGAATTTTCCACCTCTTAACAAACAAGTTCTTGTAAAAGAGATGGAAAGAGAAGTGGTGAATTGAAAGCTGTGCTCTAACTATTATGCAAGAAACGTAGGAGAGCGCCGGGGGTTGAACGCCTGACCTCCCGACGCGAACAGTGGAAGAGGCTCCGCCCTGACAAAAGGGGCGGGCCATGTTTATCCGTAAGTGGATATTGGTGATCTCCCCGGGTCGGAGGAACTCATCAAGTTTAGTTTTTCTTAAAAAAAATACAAGAAGAGTTACTGAAGAAAGAGAGAGAATTATAAGTAATTGAAATCTTTGTGTAAACAGAGAGCCATCGATCAAAGCGGTGTGCGACCGCGCCTCTCAACTCTCCCGTCGGGGTCACTTCGCCTCTACAGCGCTTCAAGCGAGGGCGAGAGATCTCTCTTCAGCTGCCCGACAGCTGCTTGAAGCGGCCGCAGCGCGCACTCTTGCGTTGAAACAACGCTGTGAACTATTGCAGGTAAGTTTTGAGTGATTGTGACGTAGGTAAGCGAATAAAGCCGTCGGACACTACTAGATAATATACTATTATGGAAATCATTTGTACCTAGTATTGCAATCGTAGATTAATCTGGAAATCTTAGGTTCGAATCCCACGGTAGCATGTGCCATAAAAACTTAAACATATATTTTGGATAGAATTTCCATAAAATTCGTGCTTAGTGAAAGTCTACATCGCGAAAACCATTCCATTTTCCGATTATATTTTCCATTCCGGGGGGGGGGGGGGGGGGCGCTGGAAACGTGAGTAACTAGGAACTTTAAACGAACGAATGCGGTTGAGTGAAAATACAAGAATAAGTCTGCAAACCGACACTGAATAACAACTCCTCTTACAGTTGACATTGGAAATTCAAGAAGCCGAGGCCTGGATCCTGGAGCGGAGACCAGCCCTGGTGTCCTCGGATGTGGGCAGGGATGAGGATTCCACCCTGGCCCTGGCGAAGAGACTGGAGGCCTTGCAGCGTGAGATTACCGGTTTCGACGCCACTTTGGGCAAACTGGAGAAAAGCACTAATGCGTTGGTGGTAAGCGAGTTTTGCTATACTAGAACATTAAAAAGATCTTTCTCCGTGCAGGGGTGGAGTAGGAATACGGACAACTGCGGCTAGAGACGGTCTGTCGTAAAAAGCGACTAAACAACTCTAGCTGGGCGGCCCCTAGTCCGTCTGAATGGCAACCATCCCTGGTTTCTTAACATGCCGACATAAAGGGTCCAAGTTTCAGTTCCTCTTAGCGGACGGCAGTGTGATGGTGATGCTCCTGGCGCCAATAACATTTATAGGTAACTGCTGTCTGCAACTACAGCAGACCACCTCAACGATAAAAAAAATTTTCTTTGTTAACTGTTTTCAATGTGAAATAGGAGCGCGGCACTATTGACGGTGACGTGGTAAAGAAGAGGATGGACGACCTGAAACAGGCGTACGAAGACATGAAGCTGCTCTCGGCGAAGAGACAGCAGCGGCTGCAGCAGAGCATCAAATATTTCAAGTGAGCGAATTGAATTGTGTAGCAAAATATTTATATAGTATATCAGTTGTCTATTACCCATAAAAGAAGCGTTTTGCTATTCATTTTGTCATTAGATGACGTTGTATACAGAGACGAGAATCAAACCCGTGACCTTCGCAAGCTTACTGAAATGCATTATGGAGGACGTTAAGTCAAACTAAATATTTATTTTTTTGAGTGTTTAAAACAAGTGTTAAGAATGAAAGAGCGTAACTCGATTTTAAAGAAATAGTAGGACCCCAGGTATCGGAGCGGAAGTTTATGTTGCAACCAGAATTTATCGCTTAGACGGTACCACTTACTCTACTTCTCTCTCTCTTTTTCTCTTTCTTTCTCACCCTCATACTCACTCGCTCTACCTCTCTCTAAAGTATGTAGTGGGATAGTTGAAGAACTGGAAGAATTCGATTTGGAACACTAGTGCCGTGTTTGGTGGAAATCTTATTCGTCTCACATTGGAAACACCCTCCTTAATTCGGAGGATGTAACCTGTGAGGCGTGCTCTTTATGTTCTTATCCAATCAGGTTCGTCCAAGAGTGCGAGGAAGTGCAGGAGTGGATAAGCGAGCAGATGACCACCGCTGCCAGCGAGGAGTACGGCCTCGACGTGGAACATGTGGAAACTCTTCAGCAAGCCTTCGACAACTTCTTGGCGCAATTGCAAGGTCAGTTGACTGTATGATGTGTGCGTATAAGGATATGAGTGTGTGGAGTGATAGAGCAATCGAACTCTGTACTAGAGTGGTCGAAAAACGTAGTGTAAGAAACCCTATCGGGAAGATTAAGCAATTACCTGCGCAATGTTGCCAGTCGGAGCTGAATGAGGAAGACGAGAGAACGCGTGATGAAGACCTTTAGCAGAGGATGAGAACTGAATAACCTTGGGCTAAACATGACAACAAATTTTCCACCCATCTTCAATGTCTTCTTCTTCAATTTTTATTCGTGCAGGGGAGGAGAAAGAGTACTAACATCTGCGGATGGGGTCGGCCTGACGTAGAAGGCGACAAAACTACCACCTTTAGTCTTAAGTATGCCGCCATAGTAACCTTGTGTTGCGTACCCTTACGTGAAAGCAGCGTGTTCATGATTCCACTGGCATTGCAAACACCCATAGGCGACGGTAACGGCTAAATTCTAAGCGAGCCGTCAGCCTGTTTGCTGTCCTACAGCAATAAAAAAAAATTTTGACGAGTGGTTTCCTCACGTTTTCCCTCTGTTCTTTCGGAAAAAAACTTCTTGTAAGGACGTAAGTATCGCGAGAGACCTTGAAAAGACCTAAATTTTATTTTCCTTACAGCCAACGAAGGTCGTATCGAAGGCGTCTGCGAAGCTGGGAACGTATTGCTAGAGGAGAACACCCCAGAAGCTGATAGAGTCAAGCAGAGAATAGACGACATCAAGGGTCTTTGGGATGACCTGAAGGAGTTGGCATTGGCTAGGCAAGAGGTAGGCATGAAAATTAAAATGTATAGGAATAGAATCCATAGACGAGACGACGATGATCACAACCCCAAAGTTCCCGTTGTCTTTGGATGACTTATATGTATTCAATTATCTTTCATAGTTTTCAAAATAGATGATCATAAATGTAGTCAAGGACTTCTGTGAAGATACATCAAAAAAGCTAGAAAAGATGTCGCTAATTTCTTACCCCCTAAAAGGAACAACCTGATAGACCATTCATTTTTATCTTTAAACTTACAAGTCTCAAAAAGATGTAAAATAAATAACGGCAGCATTCCTTCCCCCCAAAAGGTACCAGTGTGGTGGGTATACCCAAGTGGGTATATCCAAGTCGGATTGGTGGGGAAGACATATTAATGTTTGCCGTATGCAGATCTCCTCATGTCTTCTTTCAGCTATAGAAGAAATAACGTTAAAAAGCTTCCACTGAATTTAGCAAATTTTGTAGGCACTGGCTGGCGCACGCCAAGTGCACGAATTCGACCGGTCCGTAGACGAGACGGCCGCTTGGATAGCCGAGAAGGAGACCGCCCTGGGAAGCGAGTCCGTGCCCCCGCGCTCGTTGCACGAGTTGCACGCGCAGAAGAGGAGCGTGCACGCACTGAGGGCCGATTTGGACGCCATCAGGACCAGGCACGACACCCTCAAGGAGGAAGCTGAAAGGTACGTACCAAAATATTCTCTACTGTCTGAACTCGAGAGAAGATCTGTCGCTTGCTGTTATGCAGCAAGGAGATGGACCAATCCCCCTCCCCCTGCCATCAAGCCCCACCCCCTGGCGCCCATTATAGAAGTAGTACGCCCCAACACAAGGGATGGTCTGTACTTTCTCATCTTTCTGTCAGCTCAGGCACAAGGCGATAGAAGGAGAACATGGTTCGTTAGTGGGACCCGAAGAATCTCATAAATCCCCTTAACCCTGCGTTCGAGGGGACCGGAAGATAATGTATTCTTAAGGGAGTATCCTAGATATATACATGTATATTCTACTGTTGTAGAACATCAGACAGGCTTGACGGCTCATTTAATGAACAGCTAACGTCGTCTATAGATGTTTGCAACGATAGAGGCATCGTGAACACGCTGCTGTCGGCATATAGGTGCTGGAACATCATTTATGCAGGAACATTACACAAGGTTATTGTGGTGGCATAATGATAGACTAGGGATGGGGGGCCCCAGGCCCGTCTGGACGGCATCACACAGCTAGCATTGTATTTGTCTTTCGACAGGCCACAGGGGGTTGGTAGCAATCTTACTATATAAACAAATCCGTATCTCAGGTTGGGCACAGCATTCCCAGACGCCAAGGAACACGTCACGTCCAAGCTTGAAGATGTCACAGACGCCCTGGAGACGTTGACCCTTCGCGCCGACCAGTGCACTCAGCAGTTGGAGCTGGCTGGCCAGCTGCAGGCCTACTTCGGCACTTACCAGGAGTTATTGTGAGTTGTCATTATAAATATTCGTTCAATATTCGTTCGTTCAAATTCGTTCAGTCATTCATTAATGCTTAAAAACAAGGTGGCGCGATAAACTTTCCATGAATTTTTATCAAACATTACTACTGTATTGTCAAGTCTTGCGAATAGAGAAATAAAGAAACACACACACACACATATGTATATATTATTTAAAAGGCTATCTTTACTAAGCGACATTAAGTGAACTTTCCAGGAAAGTGATTAGATAAAAAAATTAATAAATAAAAATTATAACTCACCTAATTGATGGATTGAATGTTTATTTATTTTGTGTTGGATCGTTTCAATCGTCTATATATAGTGTGCTTGTGTACCTGTGTTAGAGATTCGACTCGATTAATTACCACATGCCACTGCGCACAATCATGATCAGTGCGCACTGTTCGTACGTCACGACAAATGACTGATATCTTCATATAAATATTCGCACTAAATAAATAACGTACGTTCGGAAAAAATTATTATCTCGTATCTATACAAATAAATAAAATTGGAGGGTCTGTTTGTAATATTAAAATAACCGCTTTTTACTAAATGCATATGGATGTATACACGGTACATATACCAAAACAACGTTTTTTACAATTTTTGTCTGTCTGTCTGTCTGTTTGTTCCGGCTAATCTTTGAAATGGCTGCACCGATTTTGACGGGACTTTCACTGGCAGATAGCTGATGTAACAAGGAGTAACTTAGGCTATTTTTATTTTAGAAAAAAAATAGTTTTTGTTAAAAATTATAAGTTTCGGAAATTAAATAAACCATTTTAAGTTGACCTCAGATTTATATCATCAATCATATGAAATAGGGTTCAGCTTAGGCTGGACTTATTAGGTTGAATTTCCAATTTAAGTTGACCTCATATATCCAAAAAATGCTGCCCAAAGACAATATTCCACGCGGACGGAGTCGTGGGCACAGCTAGTCCTATATAAAAGCGAGAATATATAAAGAAAATTAAAAGCGTTCGCGGTTGTCGGTTTATATGGCACTCAGTAAACGAGTGCTATACCGAGCGATGCCGAGTGAACTCCGCCGAACAACAGAGGGGGGCGCCCGCGCCTAACGGTACACTCGCAGACGAATCCGATGAAAGCGGTGTGAACTGATATATGTCACATGTAATATACGTATAGAAACTTTTTTTTTAAATTCAGGGCATGGACAAACGAGACAATAGCCCGTGTGACCGCGCCCGAGCTCGCGACCGACGTGTCGGGAGCTGAAACTCTTCTCACGAGGCACAATGACATCAAAGTGGAGATAGAGGCGAAGGAGGACGCCTTCAATACGTTGTACAGCGATGGTGAGTGGAGAAATAGACCCGGTTAGACGTGCACTCAGACTGGGATAAATTGCTTGCATCATATTAAATGCCTTCTGATCTTGTCTTGGCTTGTATGGAGTTCATAGACGCCTGTCGTTGCCTAACGACGACTATATTGTATAGGGAGATGCTTGAACTCAGCAGAGGGCTTTCTCAGGATAACTATTTGAAGACGAAGTCAAAATGATCTAAGATAAGGAGATGGGATTCAACGAGGCTCAACCTCATAAACTTGTTACCATACATCTTTACGTACTCAAAGATTAGATTACGGTAATGGTTTAAAGGAACTAACAAACGTACGTGGTTGTTTTCGAAGACCAACTTACAGGTCATGGGTTCTAATCTTTTTTTTTTTTATTGCTGTGGGACAGCAGACAGGGCGATGGCCCACCCAGAATTTAGCAGTTACTGTCGCCTATGGTTGTTTGCTGCGCCAGTGGCATCGCAAACACGCTGCTGTCCCATAAAGGTACAGGAACTTGGGTCACTAATGCCGGAACACAACATAAAGTTATTATGGCGGCATACTTAAGACCAAAGGTGGTCGCCATCCAGACGGGCTTGGGGCCCTACCACGTAGGATGGGGTGGGTTGTTTTATCGCCTTTTACGGTCGAGCTTGGCCGCAGAGGTCAGTATTCTTTCACCGCCCCTGCACGGATGAATACACTCACGATACTATGCACTTTTTAGGCAAATTATAATTGCCACGTGTGGTAAAGGATAACATCGTGACGAAACTTGCGTGCCGAGATCATTGGTGCGTGCAAACCGCCAATCTGCCTTAGACAAGCGTGGCGAATATACTGTCCGATATAAGCGGTCCCACTTTTGGACAAAGTCCCACTACTGGGACCAAGCCCAATGTTTGGACGTTATTCGTTGTTATTATAGTTATTAACATAATTATAAATAAATCCCAAATTTTGCTTTTAAATATCGATGTTGCTCCTCAAATCATTGACCTTGGTCTATATAGGCGAGAAATTGGTGAGAGAAGGCCATTTCATGGCCATCGAGATCGAGGAGCGCATGTCTATACTGCGTAGCAGGCGTGCCGTTCTCGACGCCGCGTGGAACACGCGTCAGAAGATCTACACGCAGCACCTGGACGCGCTCGTCTTCCTTCGAGACGCCACGGCTTTGGATAACTGGATCACTAATAGGTATGCGCTCTTCTGTCTAGTCTTGGACTGTACTTGATGGAAAGGCTCGCGCCCGAGTCGGGGTGTTGGGAGCCATAACACGAGCGTCCTGCTGCTTTATCGATAGATTTATTTTTATTGCTGAGGAACTGTTGACAGCCCACTTAATAGTAAACAGTTACCATCGTCTATAGATGTTTGTGACGCTAGGGCACCGAAAACACGCTCCTATCCACACAGGAGTACTGGAACCTGGCTCACTAATGCCGGAATGCCACGCAAGGTTATTGTAGCAGTATACTTATAGACCAGGGTGCGTGCCACCCAGATGAGCTTTTAGCCCTATCACGTAGCTAGGGTTATTTTGTCGCCTTTTGCGACAGATCGACCCTGGCTGTATTCTTACACGCCCTTTTGTGGCTCAAATCCATGGACGGAACCACAGATCACTTGCGTAGCTGCTGAGCCAGCCACATTTAGTTCTGTATTTTTTTTATTGCTGTAGGACTGCAGACAGGATGACGGCCCGATTAGAATTTAGCGGTTACCGTCGCCTATGGGTGTTTGTAACGCCAGTGGCATTGCGAACACGTTGCTGTCGCATAAGGGTACAGGAACTTGGGTCACTAATGCCGGAACACAACACAAGGTTATTATAACGGCATACTTAAGACCGAAGGTGGTCGCCATACAGGCGGGCTTAAGGCCCTATCACGTAGCTAGGGTGGGTTGTTTTGTCGCCTTTTACGACAGGCCGACCCCGGCCGCAGAGGTTAGTATTCTCTCCGCCTCTGCAAGGATAATAATTGTATTGTCTATGTTCATATATTTACTGTATAATTCGGTGCAGGGTGCCATTGGTGCGAGATGGCAAATACGGGGACAGCGTGGCCCAGGTGGAGGAGCTCATCAACCGGCACAGGGACCTCGAGGAGACCATCGAGTCGCAGAGGGACAAGTTCAACGCACTCAAACGGATCACACTGGTGAGTCACTCGTACAAGTTGAAGAAGAGAAGGATGGAGTCCTGTGATGCTCTCGGTCGGTGCGAGTGCCACTTTCTAGTGCGGTTCAGGTCTTTATCGGCCGCTTCCCTTGGTGTTCTCATTTCCCATTTTGCAGATCCAGGGATCAAACGAACGTAAAGATATTTGGTTCAAGGTCATTCAAACAGTACAAAAAAATTTACACGCCATGTTTTCGTAAAGTTTAATGAAACCAAAATTGGTGGGTCGAAAAAGACTGAAGAAAATGTTAAGCGATAATGAAATTATCATGTTGCCATATTTCAAGGTTGAGAAAGCGTTCAAAGAGCAACAGAACGAGGAGCAGGAGGCGAGACGTCGTTCAGCCGAACGCCAGGAGGCAGAGAGGCTGCAGCAGTACAGAAGGAGGGAGATGGAGAGGATCACCGAGGAGAGGAGGAAGGAGGCAGTCCCTGTGCCCATTCCCAGAGAGGTAAGGACGGAGTAGAATACTAACCTCTGTGACCGGAGTCGGCTTCTTGTAAAAGACGGATAAATCAACCCTAGTTACGTGGTAGGACTCCAAATTCGTCTGAACAATCACCCTTGGTCTATAAGTATGTCGACACATAATCTTGTGTTGTGTTCCGGCATTAGTGACCCAAGTTCCTGTACCCTTATGGTACAGAAGGGTATTCGCGGTGCCCCTAACGTCGCAAACTTCCATAGACGACGGTAACTGATCATTATTGAGTGGGCCGTCAGTCTGTCTGCTGTCCTACAGCATTAAAAAAAATGGGAACTAATTTCATGGAAATATACATTCTACCAGGATGTGATATCTCGTGGGAGATTGAATGAAGCAGTTCTTCTTCCAATAGCGTTTCTTACTTCTCTAAATCTTCAGAACAAGAAATGATTGATATTTTTTCAGACGGAACGCCTTGTAGCCAGTGCGGGTCCTGTGCCGTCGTCTTCCGAGGAGACCATATCCCCGGCGCCGCAGTTTGACAGACTGCCGAAGAACGACCTCCACGTCAAAAGGGCCGAGAGCATGAATGTAAGTTGGCTTTATACAGGCTTTATATTAAGTAAAGGAACACGTGGTTTACAGTGCGTGTAAATTTTAATTTAATTATTGTAGACAAAAAAGAGCATCCGGTTTCTCGATTATAAGATATTTGATGGCAGATGATTTTCAAAAAACAAAATTGAGCCAAAAGATGTTATCCGTGCAGGGGCGGAGAAAGAATACTAACCTCTGCGGCCGGGGTCGGCCTGCCGTAAAAGGCCTCAAGCCCGTCTAGATAACGACCACCCTTGGTCTTAAGTATGCCGCCATAATAACCTTGTGTTGTGTTCCGGCATTAGTGACCCAAGTTCCTGTACCTTTATGGAACAGCAGCGTGTTCTGCTAAATTCTTAGCGGGCTACCTGTCTGCTGTCCTATAACAATAAAAAACAGCGTAGACACGAAGAAAAATTCAATGGCTTTAAGTAGCCTCCCTCGACACAGCAAGAGCTATCCCTGATGTATTTTGTTTCTTTTTCCCTTCTGTCTCCTGTTTTAATCTAACGGGACAACTGCCATTCGAAATCTCTATCTACTCTCTAAAATACACACTGAATCACCTCCTTCTTGGTGCACGTGAATTCGGCGAATCTGCAGCAAGGAATGGATTTCTGCACGGTAGAGGGAGCATTATAATCAAATAATAAAATTCAGGTGGTGAAGACCCCGAAACGCACACCCTCGTTCACAACCCGACGCCGGACGCAGAGCTTCCGCCGCCATCGGCGTGGAGACATCGACAACCTGCCGCCCGTCGAGATCGAAGGTATGTTATAAATTGAATGAAAGACTGGAATGAATGAATTATAGAAAGGATACAATGATTGACGAATGGAAGATTTTTTTTATTGCTGTTATAGGTTAGTAAGTTGTTTTGTCGCATATGGATATTTGCAACGCCAGTGGCATCGCGAACACGCTGCTGTCCCATAAGAGTACAGGAATTTGGGTTACTAATGCGGGAACACAACACAAGGTTATTATGGCGGCATCGCCATCCAGACGGGCTTGGGGCCCTACCGCGTGGCGAAATTCGCGTTTGTTCATGAATTGAGTGAATGATAAAAAGGAACGAATGCTAGATTGAATGAAAGACTGGACTTTGTAGGTTCGAATGCACGTATTCCGGAGGCACATGGCGTTGCCTTCGATAACACTGACTGTTTGCATATTTCATTTATTTATATTTTACATTATACATCCAAATGTAATTAGTAAAACGCGGTAATTTTAATATTACAAACAGACACTCCAATTTTATTTATTTGTTAATATATAGGAGGAAGAGTATTTTAGATAGAGTTATTATTTTTTTATATTAAAAGAACTTTGAATTTCATAATTCCACATTGCCTATTCATCCATCATTCAGGTTATCTGGAGCGAAAGCAAGAAGCCGGCGTGGGTGGGAAACGCGCGACGGTACGCTCGTGGCGTTCGTACTACTCGGTGCTCTGTGGCCAGCTGCTGTGCTTCTTCAGAGACGAGCTGGACTTCGCCAGCGCGAAGGCGGCTGCCCCTCCCGTCGCTATTCTCAATGTAAGTTCAGGCGATCATGCAGCCTCCGGCGGACCCCAGCATGAGAGGTACAGTCAAAAAAATGCGTGACGTCATAAATGGTGGTGATAAAAGTATGATTTGATTGACACGGTGTGAGGGCAAGGAAGGAATAGGACTTACCCGGCCTTTGATCCTCGCTCTCGAGCCCCGCTTTGGTTGGTAATTTGTTTCCTGTTTTTGAGATGAGTAGTCACGCACGTATAGTTGCCGGCAGAGAGAGTACCTTTTCTTGACATTACTTAAAAGTGACAGCTGCTGTCATTTCTTCTTCTTTTTTTTTTTGTTTTATTGGCCGAGTGTAATGGTTCAGGCCTAAACAGGTGGTGTAATTGAATGTACTTTTATTCAAATTGTCGCAACGCCATCTAGTACCAAAATAAACAGAAGGCTCGTGTTATGGATACTGTACAACTGATGTACGACTTTCCTATTGAAAGTAAATACATATAATACATAAATAGCCACATTCGGGACTGTAATCGATCGAACCTCTGGTATGCGAAAACTGTTGTAAGATGTGGTTATATTGTGAATATTGGCAACAGGCCAAGTGCGAGCCGGCCGGCGACTACACGAAGCGCGCCAACGTGTTCCGCCTGGCGTGCGCCGACGGTGCTGAGTACCTGTTTGCGTGCTCTTCCAAGGACCTGATGAAGGAGTGGGTCGCGAAGCTATCTTTCCACGCGCAGCTGCCGCCGGAGCTGCAGCTGACGCCGTACTCCGCGGCGCCGCAGGGCGAGTCCCCCACGGCCGAGCTCAGGAGGAGGCTGCACGAGTAAGTATACCATCGACATGACCAGTGCCACGTGCATCCAGACTAGAGAAAAACGTGTTTGTGTGTGTACACATAAACGCACCTAAGATAACGAAAATAGCTAAAGATTTCATCCCGTATGCCACAACTCTTTGTTTGTTAACGGAATGATTATTAATAAAATAAAAATAATACATACCGACAATTTAAAAAGTTTTGTTAAGAAAAACGTCACTTTTACGTCACGAATTTTTAACCGACGAAAAAAAACGGAGGAGGTTCTCAATTCGACGCGTATATTTATTTTTCTTTTTTTTTATGTATGATCACGCATAACTTTTTACAGAGTAGTCGTCCCGATTTTAGAATTTTTTTTGGGAACAAAATTTAACTCAATATGACTTAGGTAGGTATACTTACATTAGTTTAAGAACTTAGTTATTAAGATTAATAAAAAAAGGTTTATTATTTTTTGCTTTCCAATTTATTCGGTGGTTTAATTTTTTTGTTAAAAAGTTTTTATTTAATAATTTTTTGTGGTTATAATCGATTAATTATTACAATAGCCTGTCATTCACCACCATATTATATAATTTTAAATCACATATACACATGTATGTTTATGAATATTTGAGAAACTACTGTGAATATAGCTACAAGTTATCACGGAAACTTGATTTCGGTCTTATTTTTTTTCTAAACGCGCCTAAAAAAGCATAACTTCAAAAACATTTGCACGTCTTACAAATATCCTCCGGGGAATTTCAATTGCGGACCTACGGACTCACTCAGTACTTGGTTTTATTTTTTTATTGCTATAGGACAGCAGACAGGCTGACGGTCCGCTTAGAATTCAGTTACTGTCACCTATGGGTGTTTGCAACGCCAGTGGCATCGCGATCACGCTGCTGTCCAATAAGGATACAGGAACTTGGGTCACTAATACCGGAACATAACACAAAATTATTATGGCGGCATACTTAAGACTA
Organism: Malacosoma neustria; assembly: GCA_963693495.1. Lineage (NCBI taxonomy): Eukaryota > Metazoa > Arthropoda > Insecta > Lepidoptera > Lasiocampidae > Malacosoma > Malacosoma neustria. The sequence goes on from OY856401.1 coordinate 7,515,976, forward strand.
AATGTGGTCGCTATCCAGACGGGTTTGGGGGGGCCCTACCACGTAGGAACTGCTTAAAGATCGTCACATGGATTTACTTAAAATATGATTTTTTTTGTGGATATTGAACAAGAGAACAAAACAAAACGGAACAAAACAACCCTAGCTACGTCTTCAAGCCCCCCTGGATGGCAACCACCTTTTGCTATGCCGCCATAAAACTATGTTTTGTGTTTCGGCATTAGTGATTTCAGTTCCCCTATGGGGATGGCAGCGTGTTACCAGTGCCAATGGTGTTTCAAACATCCATAGGCGACGGTAACTGCTTAATATTAAGTTGCTCAACAATTAAAAAAAATTACATGCCGTCACACTCAGCTATGTAACGCATGTTCGGATGGAATCGTCTCGGGTCGACTAAGGAGGCGAGTAGAATAGTGCTCGGCGAGCGTTACACGAGAGAGCGTCGTCCTCAGTATCGACATTAGGATTTATTGGCCTTGTCAGCAGTCATTGCTGCTTATTTTTGAAGTGATAACTTCTTATGGGAGGGTAAACCGCTTCGTTACGTAACGTGTTACGGCGCCAGCCTGTCTGGCTTCCCTTTCTCTCACGCATACGGCAGCGGTAGGCAGGCTCCTCCTCTCTCACTCTAACCCACAGCGCTAGATCTATTCAAATTGGGACTTTATTACAATAATATATAGTTGAGTTTTTATTTTCTTTATAAAGAATATACATTAGGGAATAATTTAATATAATTTTGAAACAGTTTTTAGAAAAATTGGAAATTCGTAACTTTAGTTATTTTTGAATTATTGTTGATTTTATTAATAAATAACCTTTCCTTACATTATCATATTAATATACATACATAAAATTTAGGTAATAACCTAAGATTAGTTTAAGTTATCACTTCAGTCGGGCGTCCCGAGACGCACACGGTTTTATTTTTTATTTTTTACAGAATAAGTCTCTCTTTCTCTTTCATTCTTTATATGTATTTCATAACTGTATAATCTGACATATTTCCCACCTGGATCAGGAACGCATCGTCCTCGTCGTCGGCGACGTCGTCCCCCGAGCCCCAGAGGAAGACGAGGACCCAAGCGGAGATCCTACAGGAGCACAGAAACAGTCAGCAGGCGCAACGGGCCTCTGCCACTCCTGAAAGGAATATTGGTAAGGCCTAAATTCACTACTAACGGACCTCGTTATGAGCTCATTAACTACAGACAGGATGATTGGCCCACTTGATAGTATACAGTCACTGTTGCCTACGGATGTTTGCGACGGAAGAACAACACAATGTTACTATGGCGGAATGATGATGATGATGATGTCCTCCCAGACGTATCCGTCGACGGCGACACCCTTAGCTCGTCCTTGCCTGGGCTCTTGCATGAGCGCGAGCATGACTCGCAAAACCAAATTTTGTTATGAAGGTCCTATTACAAGAAGCGCAGTAAAGAGACCCACTTGAATTGCGAGTATAGTTGTAGGAGGGCTTGGGTCGAGTTTTTCGGATCAGGCGTTTGGCGTCAAGGTTTTCAAGACGGGAACGCTCAAAGTTTTCTATACCCGTGTTGACAGCAGTTCGCCACTCCGACCTCTGCGTTGCAAGCTCCTCCCATGACTCACTAGACATGCCAATTGCAGTCAAGTGGCGTTTTAAGACATCCCTGTAACGCAGAAACTGTCCTCCAGGCTTTCGTTTACCTGAGCTAAGCTCAGAATAAAATACCTTTTTTGGTAATCTGGAAGACTCCATGCGTACAAGGTGTCCACACCAGCGTAGTTGGCCTTTCATTAGCATACACTCCATTCCAGCGAGCTTAGCTCGACGTAGAACCTCCGAGTTTGGCACACGATCCTGCCATCTCACCTGAAGAATCGCCCGAAGACACTTCATGTGGAAGGTATCAAGGCGTCTGATATCTCCCTTGTAAAGACACCAGGTCTCCGAGGCATAGAGCAACAATGGTAAGATTATGGCCCTGTAGACAGCGAGTTTTGTGTGGAGTTTCAGGTCATGTGATTTCCAAACTCGTCGGTTAAGACCACCGAAAGCCGCAGCTGCTTTGGCGACTCGCGCAGAGATCTCAGACTCGAGACGATTATCACTGCGCAAAATAGTTCCAAGGTACCGGAAGGTACCCACTTCCGGCAGTGGCTTTCCTCGTAGGTAAACAACACCATCGTCCGCAGATTTACCTTTCGCAGGTTGTTTTAGAATCTGGGTCTTAGAAGCACTGATTACTAAGCCGAATTTACGACAGGACTCATCTAATTTGTCCAAAAAACTCTGTAGGTCGCCCAAACTGTCAGCCATAAGGCAGACATCGTCGGCGTACAGAACATCTATTACTGAAACAGAGTCCATTTTGCGTTTTGCTCTGAGACGTGCGAGGTCGAAAACGCTTTTGTCCATGCGGACATTTATGGTAATCTTGCCATTACAGCTTTTAAGAGCGTCATTCATTACTGCAGCGAAGTAGATAGCGAAAAGGGTCGGAGCCATTACACAGCCTTGCTTGACACCGCTAGTGACCGGGAACCGGTCTGTAAAGTTGTTTTCGTGACGCACACGGGCTGTCATGCCCTCGTGGAACTGGCGCACTAAATTGACAAACTTTGCAGGACAGCCACATTTTTCCATAACAATCCAGAGGGCGGTCCTGGAAACACGGTCAAAGGCCTTTTCTAGGTCCACAAAACATAAATAGAGGTCGCGGTGTTGTTCAAAACTTTTTTCTTGAAGTTGCTTGACTACAAAGATGGCATCAACCGTACCTCTTCTAGGTCTGAACCCGCACTGGGTCTCCGGAAGGAAGCTTTCAGCTAAATTACTAAGGCGACTATTGATGATGTGCGCCAGAATTTTGCCAGCTGTGGAAAGCAATGCAATGCCTCTAAACGAGCCACAATCAGAGAGGTCCCCTTTGCCTTTATATAGCTTGCTAATAGAAGCATCCTTCCAGTCCTGTGGAACCATCTCAACATCCCAAATCAGTTTGATAAGTTCAAAAAGTCCGGACCTGATACTCGGTCCACCGTATTTGAAAATCTCAGAAGACAAACCGTCCGAACCAGGTGATTTACCATTTTTTAAGCGGTTGATCGCAGTAACGAACTCGGCGTACGAAGGCGGGTCATCCAAGCCCGAAGCAGATGGCAAGCTCTCAAGTGAATTAATGTAAGACAGATCTGCTCCTTGACTACCGGGATTGAGCACTTCATTAAAGTGTTCAGCCCAACGAAGAAGAACCTCTTTTGGATCTGTTAACTTCTTAGCTTTATCTCGCGAGTAAACAGGGGCAGTCTTTTTAGCGCGGGGTCCGTAAACGGATTTTAGCCCTTCGAAAAATTTTGCTGTTTGGCTAGTGTCACCTAACCATTGTAGTTCTTCGGCTTTACGGCGCCACCAACTATCCTTTTGTTCTCGGATCTTTGCTTTAAGATCCTGCTGAAGAGACTTGCGCTGCCCTGCACCGACGACTCCTCTTAGAGCGAGACGATAGTTTTCAACAAGCTGCCGTATTTCCACATCAGAATCATCGAACCAGTCTTGATGTTTTTTATGTGGTGTGCCAATAACTCGCTGAGAAACACCATAGAGAGCCCTGGAATAAGTACGCCACCCGGCATCTACTGAGGTATTGTCATCAGTGCCGGGCATCGCTGCCTCAAATTCCGCATCTAGCTCACGACACAGTCCCTCATCACGCACCAAACGCGCACAAGCAAGTCTAGCCGGAATCCTGTGTTCTGCTCTACGCGGAGGCTTGTAGTAAAGCCTCATCCTGGATCTAATAAGACGATGGTCAGTCCAGCCTTGGGCACCACGCATTGCTCTTGTAATAAGTACATCTCTCAGGTCTCGCCTGCGTACAATGATGTAATCAAGAAGATGCCAGTGCCCTGAGCGTGGGTGCATCCAAGATGTCTTGTATTTATCGGGTAGCCTGAAGAATGTGTTTGTTATGCTGAGGTTGAATTCGGAGCATAACGTCAGAAGAGCAACACCGTTGGTGTTGCACTTACCTACTCCATGTCTCCCCAGTACGTTCTTCCAGGCAATATATTCTGTGCCAACACGCGCATTAAAGTCACCCAGCAGAATCAACTTGTCACAATCTGGAATCCCCAGCAAAACATCACGCAGATTCTCATAAAATTGAAGTTTGTCCTCATCAGGTGTTGTCATAGTAGGCGCATACACGCTCACAAGATGTAGGTATTTCCTGGGAGCCATGTGGAGTCGTAGTGTCATGAGCCTGTCATTGATCCCTTTTGGAGGCTCCACTAGCGATCTAGCGATGTTGTTTCGGATCGCAAATCCAACACCATTTGCGGCTCGTTCACTTGCAGGTTTACCCTCCCAGTAATACGTATATCCACCCAATTCCTCACAGAGCTCACCGCTATCCGCTAAATGTGCCTCGCTGACTGCGGCTATGTCAATGTTATAGCGGGACAATTCACGCGCTATGAGTGCAGTTTTCCGCTCAGGACAGAGGTTGTTTTCATTGTCCAGTAACGTTCTTACATTCCACGCAGCTAAATTTAAGAATGCATTTAATCTATTATTATGTTTCTTTCGACCGCTTTTAATTGGCGACCAGATGACCGCGGTTAGCCACCTGGGTTGCAGTGAGGCGAGCTTTGTTTAGGCCACCTTTTCTAGGCCCCTCCCCGGATTGGGGAAAGCAGTGCGATCCCTAAATAGGGCTGCTTTGTCGTCGGGTGAGCTGCCGTACCAGTTCTCTCGCCTCTAGTGAGTTCCAATACGACCATCACCACCCAACCGCCGTACGTGCAAAGATCTAGCTAGGGACCAAACTCACCCGCTTAGTCCCCACCGCCAGTCCTCATCGCCGTAGGACTTGCACTCTCCGTCCAGTAATGAGCCAGGGGTCATCAGCGCGGGAATATATTAAAGTGGGTAAGCATTTGCGCATACACGAACCCACTCTCTCGTCTTCCAGTCCTTGTTACCAGTGGGGCGGAAGTCCGCTACGACTGATTAGCACTAGAAGATGCAGTGACTGGCCGCATATCTCTTGGATCCCGACATACGCCCTATCAGGCATGTCACAGGTGCCCTGCTGCAGCGCCACGGTCGCCGGGTTTGAAGCCATACTGACGGTGTCCGCCTTCCGAGCCGCTGCAGACTTTATGCAATTTATGAGGGAATATTTAGATAGCAGCTGTGTTGCCATCCAGAGCTTGGAGCCTTACCACCTAGCTGGGGTTATTTTGTCGCCTTTTAGGACGGACCGCCCCCAGCCGCAGGGGTCAGTATTCTAACTCCGCTCCTGCACAAAGGCTGTGTTTGGGATTTATAATATGTCCTGTTTCATTATTTTTGTGCCTCTTTGAAAGGAAGTTTCAAGGAAGGCTTTAACCATTTATCTTTAGTTCTTTCATGGAACAATTTTATTACGGGTGAAGTGATGTAGTCAAAGTGATGTGTAATCAAATGGCGAGCGAAGACGGGCGATGTCGTGCGTAGGGGCAACAAGGGGGACAGGCGTGTAGTGAATTATAGCTGCCCCGCCCACATGCGAGGTGGGCGGGGCCTCAGGTCTGCGAAATAAGATACGCGTAAACATGTCCCACCTCCATCTACTTTTATAATATATTTTGTAGAATAATAACCCCTACGGCCGGGGGTCATAAAAGGCGACCCTAGCTACGTGGTAGGGCCACAAGCCCGTCTAAATGCAACCACCCTCTGTAATATGCCGCCATAATAACCTTGTGTTGTGTTCCGGCATTTGTGACCCAGGTTTCTGCACCCCTATGGGACAGCGGCGTATTCGCGGTGCCTCTTATGGCGGCATACTAAAGACCAAAGATGTTCGCCATTCAGGCGAGCTTGGGGGGGGGGGGGCCTACCACGTAGCTAAAATTTGAATGTAGCTCGAGAAAGCGAGAGATTTCCTTTAGAAGATATTGACTGTATGAAGAAAACCTGAAACCCCCCCCCCCACGTCCTTTTCCCTGTGATCATGCGTGGTATTTTGAATATCTCCCTTCTCCCCGGAACGAATAACGTAGTACGGGGTATGTACCCTTACAGAGAATGTTTACAAAGTTTTTATTATGTATTTTTGTTTTAGAATCAACAGTGCTGCCATCTCTGCCACCACGACAACCCCCTCCGCAGGATGAAGACATGACCGAAGTAGTTTTGAGGTATATTTAATTGAATTTGTTCCGTTGAATGTTTTTTGTTCATTCATCTTAATACTTGAGCCGAATGAGCTAATCAATTATATATAAAAAAATGTTAATAACTATATAAAAGGTTGTACTGTCCCACTGCTGGGCTTACCCTAGAGGGTACCAACGGTACACTTGTCCAAGGTGGGTTTGCGGGTTCCGCAGGTTAAAATTTATGCCAGCGTGGAAATCGAATCCATCACTCTGAAGTTAGTTTACGAGTGTGACAGCACGTGTCTAGCCATGAAAAGTGACTATCTCAAAGCCCTGGTAGTATAACCGACGTCAACGTTTAGTATCGTCAGTTAAGATCTTGGTAGGACCTCGTTCACCTATTTTTTTGTTTAACATATCTTCTTGCTAATTTGTATATATAGAAACACGGAAGCACAGTCCAGCTCCTGGGGAAGGACCAGGTTTTCGAACGGGCGCGACATCAACGCTGAGTTCATCAAATCGCAGCGCGAAGGTGAGTAAATCTTTGTTTATAAAGTAGATTAATTAAAAAAAAAAGAAGCAGAATTGAACGTGGTCACATACATATTTTGACGACTGTTACTAAATTTAATATGTATTCATTTAAATAATAAAACTATATAAGTGATTTATCAGTTGTCCATTATCCATAACACAAGCGCTTTCCTTGTTTTGAGAATAGATGGTGCTATCTCAATTGTTACAATATATAGGTGTTTAAAAATCACTCAAATATATATTATGTGGTCATGTTCAGTTGATGTATATCGTGTGACATCAATGTTTGTGTATGTCATGTTTGTTTGTCAGTTTGTAGGCGGAGTTAGCAATATTTATTTCTAAGTTATTATACAAATAATAATAATATTAAATATTATTTTAAAATTAAATTAACCATGAGTTAAACTCATTAGACTATTAAAAAAAATTACTATAAACTGGTATAAACCAAATTGTTAAAATTTCATGTCTCTTTCTCCCATTTCCTGATCAATTTCCTTTTTTTTTTCTCACTAAAATCCGTTATCCTGATCAACTTCTCCTTTTCCTGATCAGTTTCTCTTTTCTGACCAATAATATCCATTCGTGAATTTCACCCAGTTTCTATTGCTACCTTCCTGTCTTGTTATTTATTTATTTCGGAAAATGTCATCCGTATCAGTAGGTTGGGATTGTTAGTAATTCTAAATTTTTTTCTAGTCCTACGTCTACCCTAATCTATATGTCAAATAATGACAGTGATTTACTGTCAGCAGAACTAGTCATTAAAAATAATTTATAAATAAATTGAGTTTTCTATTGTATTCGTAACTGCCACTAATAACTTTTACATATAGTTTAATTATCAGAATTAATAAAGTTTTATGCATTTTAATAGTAAAATACTGAATATGTAGCAATTTTTTTACCACAATGTTAAAAAATATACAGGGTGACTTTGACAAACCCGTCCAAATTTTTTTTACGCCCTAAACATCATTTAAGGAACCCATTTTTACAAAAAAAATGTATGTCAAATTTTCACCATAAAATATTTCATATATGATCATTAATTCAATCGTACAGAATAATCATATGGTGCAAACAGCGTACGTTAACCTGTTATTACCTGTCTCTGTCACACCCGCGTAAATGAGTAGTGCGTATTCGCTCGCCCGGTGCAATGCCGCCGTCCTCGGCCTTTTACTACGTCAGATGGAGAGGTCATTGACACTCTAGCGCCGTATTATGTAAATTGCGAGTTCTTTAAATGACTTTGTGATGCTGATTACTCAACATTTTTGTACTATGTAATACAAAACTAAAATACATGTTTCTCATAACTTTTACTAAAGATTCTTCTGTGTGAATTTGGACGGGTTTGTCAAAGTCACCCTGTATATTAAATACCTTAATTCTGATAATTTAAAATACCTGTATTAAGTATTACAATCCCAAAGCAGCTGACGCAGCGGGACCCCTCTTATCATCAGACCGTCCACCAGCTTTACCGGATCGCCCGCCAGCGTTACCAGAACGCGGTCCCAACTTACCAGAGCGGATTATGTCTCCTGACCGGAATGTTATATCTCCTGACCGTAATATAACGTCTCCTGATCGGAATATAACTTCTCCTGACCGTAATATCGCCTCCCCCGATCGAATGACGCCAGACAGACGAGAATACTCTGGCAGGGAGAGCGTATCAAGTGAGCGCGGTTCCGAGAAGTCGGTCACGTCGTTGGTGAACAGTTACCAGCAGAGGATGTCTAGCAACTGGCAAGGAAGGGATACGAATCGTAACACTTACCACAGTTACGAGAGGCAGAATAATAATTACCAGAATGTGGAGTCGTCGCAGTTCTATACATCGGAGATCGGTTAGTTGACAGTAGTTAGCGATGAGGAAAAAGGAAGCTTTAGCTTGTATTTTGAATACTAACAATTAAAGGCCATTTCGACACAGTGAATAATATGGGAATGCTGTTTGTTGACCCTTGCAGCTGGTGTCGGAACCATGTGTTGTGTTCCGGCATTAGCAACCCAGGTTTCAGCACCTCCACGCGGACAGTAGCGACGGGTGACGGGAATTGCTTAGTAATAAATAGACCGTCAGCCTGTCTGATGTTTCTCAGCAATCATTTTTTTTTTTAATAATTAGCACAGAACTATATAGGATATTCCAATATTCAACGCCCAACGCCAATCTGATTTGAATCAAGCCAATCCATACCAGTAAAAATGAGAAGAAAGTATAACTTTTTATCCGTGCAGGGGCGGAGAAAGAATACTAACCTCTGTGGCCGGGGTCGGCCTGTCGTAAAAGGCGACAAAACAACCCACCCTAGCTAGGGTGGGTTGTAGCTACGTGGTAGGGCTTCAAGCCCGTCTGGATGGCGACCACCTTTGGTCTTAAGTATGCCGCCATAATAACCTTATGTTGTGTTCCGGCATTAGTGACCCAAGTTCCTGTACCCTTATGGGACAGCAGCGTGTTCGCGATGCCACTGGCGTTGCAAACACCTATAGGCGACGGTAACTGCTAAATTCTAAGCGGGCTGTCAGCCTGTCTGCTGTCCTACGCAATAAAAAAAAAACTTATTATGTTGTTGCAAATGAAGCTTCTTCTATAGGGTCTGAAGAGATGGAGTAGATTTCTGTATTTACAAGAGTGCTGTCTCCAACCTAAAGGGTCTCTTACTCTTGTTATCTGCAAACTAACAAAATCAGCAAATCATTTGTCGCTGCTTATGTCTCACCAGAAACGTTTGACTCAATCTCCTGACCAGTGAGATAATAAATCTCACTGGTCAGCGTCAGCAAATTTTTATATAACAATAAGTCGATCGAAATGGCCTTATCGTTGATTTGTATTACTAATATACATCTCTCTATATTGTTATATGCTTACAAAGGATCAAGCAAACTTATTTATGTACTACACAGAGTGAAAAGTAGGTTTTTTATATTTAATTACTTATGTAGAAAATACGATTTCATTCTAGAACAATAAGGTTTGATATTTTAAGATTTACGATTATAAGAGATCAGCTTCTTTAATATCCGGCACACAATCATACTATTATTATAAGCAAAACCCTCACACACACAGACACACACACACACGCGCACGCACAAACACGCGCGCGTGAACTTTTACGCGTGCCTACACAGATCACATTAAGCACTGAATAATAATGAATTAGCTATTACACGCACACACTTGAGTTTAGTTAATGTATACACTCATTGTAATGAATACACTTGAGCAGTTTTCCTCACCTAATTTGTGTTTTATAACATAATCGCTATGTACAGACGGTTAAGAAATATGTCGTAAGGGGGTTCACATTACACGATCATTGGACAATGCGTGGCGGCTATACTTTTCGTTTCCCTTAAGTCAATGGTGGTCAAATTTTTTTCGACTACGACCCCTTCAGTAGAGAGACAATTATGATGTATATTTCGCGCATTTTTTTCGGTTTCACTGAATAAAAACATCATTATAACACACACATTATAACACATATTAATATTATTTATAATTAAAAAATAAATACTTTTTTATATAACATAAACATCAGTAAAATTGCCCTTTAATGAGATGTATGAGGCTGTTTAATTATCAATGTTGGGTTTAAACGCGACGATGTTTAGTTTTTATTGCAACTAGGTTGCTAAAGCCAGTTTCACATAAATATGTTGATGCAAATTGTATTAAAACTCTGATGGCATTCTTGCTTAAAACGGGATATTACTTTGCTACGGATATCCAAAAAATTTGACGACCCAGTCTTAAATTGATTTCGAAGAGTACCATCACTATGCTACCGGCACGCTATGATGGCCGTTTTGACGTTTGTCCACTCCATGAAGTTTCGTATTAATTAGTAATTACATTTGAAGGAGCAAATTGCTGTTCTTTATTGTCAGTAGCGACAGCAATTTGCTCCTTCAAATGTAATTACTAATTAATACGAAACTTCATGGAGTGGACAAAGGTCAAAACGGCCATCATAGCGTGCCGGTAGCATAGGTTGCTAAATACAGTTTCACATAAATATGATAATGCAAATTGTATTATAAGTCTGATAGCGTTCTTGCTTAAAACGGGATATTAATTTGCCACGGATAACCAAAAAATTTGACAACACCGAGTCTTAAATTGATTGAATCAATATCTATCAGACTCTCGTTCTCACGAACTTGAATAGTTGAACTGCATAAACAAAGATCGTTTCAGGAAAAACTTTGAATCTTATTGAAAAATTAAAACATTAGCGACCCCTAGTTTGCGGACCTCTGCCTTAAGTGACCGATCCCAGCAGTGGGACGTTGTTTGACGCTTTTTCTTATACATCTATTTTCATAAAAACGTTCTTTTTTTTAAATATTTTTGGCATGGCTACTGAGACCTTTATGCCTTTGAAATTATTGCGATTTGAAGTAGTTATTATCATAAATTATAATTATTATTGTGTTAAATATTTCTGAGTTGTATATTATATTTTGCTTAGCTTGAGGAGTTTGTCTATAGATTTTGTTAGGTTGAGGTCGCACTGCGGAAAAAAACGCATGATTTTTTATTAATCGATTTTTACTTGAATAATGATGCACTTGCGCTTAGTACGAATAAAAGAAGTAGTACATAGAAAAATTGTGCGAATATTCACAGTGTGACCCGGCCCTTAGAAATACGCTTTTGTTTGGTTTGGTTTGTTTTATACAAGCTTGTTTGTGCTTGATTCAAAGTCGGGTGCTGTGTTTAGTTGGGGTTAAATGTGCTGTTATATGTATGTGAAGGGGTGGCGGGGGGCGGGGGGTTTGAGAGTTAACGCGTTGAACGCCATGACGGCAGTGTTGGATTAAGCAAGTGCGGGGCCCGTAGCAAATTCTATTTGCCCTTGATCTGCTAGGGGTTCTTAAGTAACTAAAGTGGAAAAAAAAAACAATTCATTACTCAATACCTCAATTATTTATTTGCCGTCTATGCGTTTTGTTTGTGTTTGTGCATTAGATACTCAGGCAGAGATGAGTGGGTTTATATATGCGGGGCCCACTTTCGCGCGGGGCCCGTAGCAATTGCTACTCTTGCTACGTGGTTAACCCGGCACTGCATGACGGACACCGTGTGTCCGACAGTACACTTTCCTCCAGTGTTTTATGTCAGGAACAATGCGAAAATCTTTGAGGTGTTTTTGTACATACTTATCAGGAGATAGACTTAAAAACAATCGAAGGATGTCCGTCTTTTGAGGTAGAAATTATTTAGGCATACCTTACGAGGTTTGTGGCTCATGGCGGATGGTGTCGCAAGAGTCCTACGAGAGCGTGCAATTCGCCGGTGCGCCCACCGTTGGTGGGGAAATATGTTTTTGCGTGTGCTTCGGCGTGGTCCGACAACCGCTTAGGTGATTCTATAGCGAACAAAGGCATCCACTGGACCCGACGTATTTTGGTCACAAGATGTCCACCGGTTCTACATTGGCGTTCAACGTGTTAATTCTGTCTAGTCGAGAAAATCACGAGTGTCCAATTTCAAAACACAGTTTCTAACAAAAATATTATTTTTGTTACATTTTACACAACGCCATTTTGTCCCAAACTAAGTTGCATAGCACTTGTGGTATGGGTACTAGACAACTGATATACTACATATATACTTTTCTAAATAAATACATATTATACATAGCCACCCAGACGCTGGACGGGAATCGAACCCGTGACGTTACGCCAGGAGTAAATTACTTGTAGAAAAATTTTATTTTTTAAAATTTTATCCCTTACTGTATTTTTAAATTGGGCAGCCGTTCATGATTTACTCTTAACCCCTCAACCTCGAGCCTGGGTTTGATTACCAGCTAGGTAATTTCGAAATTTGAAAAAAAAATGTGTTTTGTAAACTCTCCAGATATTTTTGGTAGCATTATTGACTTGTGGAGGGTGACTGCATGTTTACATGGTCTAGTGACGGTGAATCTATGATCCAATTGAAGTCGCAGCTTCGAATCTCGATTCTTGGACGATTGATTTGATATTTCGTGCCATGTTTAACCGGGCCCCGTAAGGAAGGGTAGACCCAATAAGTGCTTGATATGCCGGACCCCGAGCACCGAAGCGACAGGATGCAACCGTGATTTAACGCTAAAATGATGATGGTCACGATCAATGGTTTATATATAAGGCTTCACGGGGGCTTGTAAATGTAAATAGTGTTGACAAGAAAATAGATATGATTAAATGAGCGAAGTTAATTTTGGAATGGGGGGTCATATGATGATGGTCACTGTTCAAATCAAAGCGACGTCTATGTATATAATAATCAAAACATTTATTTGTATGAAACCTTCACAAAATTTATATGTGTATATGTTTCATTATACTTCTATGTATTGTTTGACAACCTCCGTAGCGTGAGAGATAATGGAGTGCGATACGCTTGCGGAGGTCACGGTGTCGATTCCCGTCCAGCGTCTGAGTGTGTTTATATATTATAATATGTATTTATTTACAAAAAAAGGATATAAGTAGTATATCAGTTGTCTACCTCGCTCTTACGACCTCGGTGGCGTAACGGATAACGCACTTCGGTACGCTTACGGAGGTCACGGGTACGATTCCCGTCTCGCGTCTGGGTGTTTATGTATAATATGTATTTATTTACAAAAAAAAGGATATATGTAGTATATCAGTTGTCTAGGGCCCATAATACAAGTGCTACTTAGTTTGGGACTAGATGACGCTGTGTGAATTGTCACAAAATATTATTATTATTTACAAAAGAAAAGTATATGTAGCGTGTTGTTAGTCATCTAGTACCCATAGCACATACGCTCGGTTGCTTATTTTGGCACTAAGTAGATGGCGCTGTATAAATTGTCACAGTATTGCTAGGTGGGGTGAAGCTTTGGAAATGGTTAATACAAGTTTATAATATTATTGTTTGGTTTTATAGCATACGGGGGCAACAGTGCTGGTAGCACAAGACCCGCGTCGGTCGCGGGCAGCGGCGGATCCCCAGCGCTGGACCAGAGGCCCGCTTCTAGGTAATTTTTTTTATTTCTCAGGGACAGCAGACAGGGTGGTGGCCTACTTTAGTTTTTGGTGAGCAGTTACCGTCGCCTATGGGTATCTGCGACGCCAGGAGCACCGATGACACAAGGTTATTATGGCATTTTACGACAGCCCATCCCCAGTCATAGTGGTTAATATTCTCCGACCCTGCACGGAGGATACTAATATAATATGAAATATCCCATATATTTTGAGTTCGAATGAAGTGGGGACCTCGGGGTCCTCTGTTCAACTTCATCTGCTAGATAGCTTCCTCAGCTCGGATCTGTCTTTATGTAAATTTATCCGGGAGGAGAAAGAATACTAACCTCTGTGGCCGGGGTCGGCCTGTCGTAAAAGGCGACAAAACAGCCCACCCTAGGCTACGTGATAGGGCCTCAAGCCCGTCTGGATGTCAACCACCTTTGGTCTTAAGTATGCCGCCATAATAATAACCTTGTGTTGTGTTCCGGCATTAGTGACCCAAGTTCCTGTACCCTTATGCGACAACACGTGTTTGCGATGCCACTGGCGTTGCAAACGTCCATAGGTGACGTTAACTGCTAAATTCTAAGCGGGCCGCCAGCCTTTCTGCTGTCTTACAGCAATAAAAAATAAAACAGATATTAGTAGTTAATGAGGTACGAAAAAAAATATAATTTTAGCTTTATATAGCAACATAGACGAACCGTAAATTTTAAATCTTAAACAAGAAAAATTAACACGTTAAATGCCATCATAGAAAATTTTAAAAATAAATCACTTCAAATTGTCGTATTTAAAGATATTTAACCAAAATGTTATAAGGATCTATCATAGGGTTTCGTGGTGTAATAAAAAAAACCGCTTGAGAGCACCGGTGACCCCCATGGCGGAATAAAATAAACCAGGTGAGGTCATCGGTGACCCCATAGCGTTTTATGTGTTAAAATAGTACTAAGTCAAACGATAAGAAAGATGTAAGTAAAGAAAAGATGGATGGATTGCGTAAAAGATGATATGGCGAAAAAGTGTTGAGCTGTACCTCTGTGAATTATATTTCAAAAACCCGTCAGAATTGTTAGTGTAGATACAGTGATGACGCTATGAACGTAGCTGCAGATGACGAGTAAAGTGGAGTTAAAAATTCTCTATCGCACTCTAATAAATAGACGCTTTTCTCTAAAATTTACACTGATGCGAATGTGGCGCCACCTTAATTTAATGCATTTTGACGGACATTTTTCGAACGCTCAGCCTACATGTGGAATAACAGCAGAAAGTTGACTATCTATAAGACTTAATCACCAAGCCATAATTTCTATGACCAGATCGTCGGGTGAATCAGAATTGTCAGTGAGCGGAGTCTCCAAGGAGAAGAAGGACAAGAAGGGGGTGTTTGGAGGTCTGTTCAGTAGGAAAAAGCGGCCTCAAAGCCATATGTAATAATGTTTTTTAAACAATTTTTGAGGATTATTTTCAGAGGTCTTATAAAAAATGCTCTATCTACTATCAAGGTCGGTCAGTGATTAGTCAGTCATTGTATGACAGTTTAGTCATAGTCAGTATAATATAATATACATAGTCAAAATAATTTATACACAATGTCATTCTTTATTTTACACACAAAATGTAATGTTTATGTATAAAAAGTATATAATGTAGTATATTAGTTATCTAGTACCCATAACACAAGTGCTATGCAACTTAGTTTGAGACTAGGTGGCGCTGTGATTTATCTAAGTATATATTTAATTATAAAAATATGTTTAAAGAAACATTTTTTTATTTCTATTTACAGTACAATATAAATTATAATGTTAAATAATACGGGAAAATAATTATACTGTAACGTATACTTATAGTCAGTCTCCGGTATATATACTGACTATACATTCGTCATACCTCGACAGTATGACTTATTATACAAAAATGTATAATTATACATTTTTAATAATAATATTTACTGGACCCTGAAATAATCCGTTTTTGTTTAATTATATTGAAAAGTTGTTAAAAATCGTGCCTTTTCATGAAAAAAAAAAGAATATTTTTCTAATTATTTTCTTCTTTTTTCCGATAAAATTGAGCTAGTTATTTATGTAGTTTTAGCTCTTCATTATTTTTCTTATGATTTTATTGTAATAATTAAATAATAATTATTAATTTACTTGCATATTTTTTTCCTATTTTTTTTTTGGTATTTTTTATTTTTTCCGGTCTGTATGGGTGTTATACTGATGATTAACACTAATTTTCATGCATGTAGTAGTCAAGTTGGTACATTGTACATTTTGCAAAAAAATGTAATCATATTTTTAACATGTAACTATTTTTTTTAAATGTTACAAAGATATTTTAATATACATACATTCCTTTATACATAATATGTCACAAACCTGCCTTGTGGGACCAATTTTCATGTGTGCTATTTTCTTATATACCTCGATAAATCCCTGTCCGGTCTATGAATGTGTTCGGTCCCGGATTCAATTCCTCTTTGACATGAATATGGTAATAAAAGTGAAGAAAACCAGCGAGAAGATCGGGAATCCCACTGTTGGGAACGGGGTGTATACCCACCCACTATTTTGTTTTAATTGATCGTGTACTACACGGACGGCTGCCTATTAGTCCGTTGGATTGGACAGGGTTACACCGGTTGTATATCCTATATTTTTTTTTGTATTTCATAATGATTTTTTCTATACATTTCATCATGATTTGTTTATTAGTTTATAAGATATTCTTTTTTAAATATTTTTCAATGGATATTGTCGCGAATAAATTATGCCAATCACAAAATAGAGTTTGCCGTTGTGTGCAACTTAGCCAAATTGCGTAAGTGAAAATTTCGAATGTTACGATGACACTGAATATGGCTTGCATTTCATAATAGGATTGTTTAATTTGCAATTTTTGTACCTGCCAGTCATGGATTCGAATCCTGGCTGTGACCTCACTACAGTGAAATTGAATGCACGATTTGTTGGCGACAGTATTCGTACAATTTGTTTATTCATAAGCTCGTAATAAACTTCGGTTAATGTTGAAATAAATGATTTTACTCACTTTTACGTGTTTTAATCAATAAAGAAATGCATGGTCGAACTTTTCGAAGTCTCGAATCGCTTCTTAGATATAAAGAACCCAAACGGTGGGTTCCAAAAATTTAATTCAAATTATTAATGAAAATTATGTTCTTGAATGTCGGGTGCAACGTATACACCTTTAAAAAATGTTATTAATAAAAATTAATAAATAAAAATAATTCAACGAGTGTTCGACGTGCTCCCGCGTGCTGCAATGACGGTGGCTCTGTGAGTATGGGTGGTTAATCAGACTGCACTAGCGGGTGGGGGAGGGGGGGGGGAGGGCGCTCGGGTCTTGGCGTCTGCGCATTCACACTTCACAGTGCCGAACGAGCTACGAGTGTCATTGCGCATGTGTTTGGTCGTTCTCAAACTTTGCTACGTATTTAGAAGACACGGACGAAGATTTGCTTTTATTAATGTACAATTCATACTTGAAATTGAAATATATGAAGTTTATAATTATAGTTATTATAGAAGTTTATAAATTTTAAATTCTTCCGTATTGATATCCGTGACGATTGTCAACGCATCGGCGGGTGAAATCAAAATGGTTAAGAACCACAAGCGTAGGCACCTATCACTGTGAACGATACGGGCGGACTGAGCCATTAGGCTCGGCGCAAACGGACCACCGACCACAGCCATCGGTAGCTGTCGCGCGCTACCGCCACATTTGAACAGTGTCAGAAGCGAGCGACAGCCACCGGTGTTCGGAAGCTGCCACATTTTATAACCCGCTCTCTGCTGCGCAGTCTTACAATGGGCTCCGACACGGAAAGTTTGCTCGCTTTATTATTATTAATACTTAGACAACGCCGTCGCCGACTATATTGCATGAGTAATCCAATCCAATTTTAACCGGTCCTATAGTAAAATATAACGTGTTTCGATAATGGTGACGCGTGCGACACGTAGAACGGCTAACTAGGCGGCGTGTGCGGGGGGGTGGAGTAGTGCGACAGTGGCGGGTGTCGGCATCTTGTGTGGCCCGTAGCGACCACTAGTGGCGAGTCGCGGACACTGCTGTAACGAGTGGCCGCCACCAGCTACACATGTGCGGCATCTCTATACAAAATATATGAAAAAGTGTGATAAGTCGCTGGCCACCAGTGGCTGTGTTCGGTGGCCCGTTTGCGCCGAGCCTTAGAAACACCCGCGTCAACCGCGCCCGCCTCATGAAGACGCGCGGCTCGCGGGAGCACTGTGAACGCAACTGGCGTCTGGATACATTTTGAATTACACGCGCCTGCCTCCACTCTGAAAGAGTACTGGAGGGTGAAATATGGCCGACCTACGTCACGCGCAGCTCCGCCAACCAGCGCAACGCTCGATTATCAAATCCCATATCTGCATGGGTTTAGGTCAAAAGCCTCTATAACAAGAATCATCCAATCACAGTCTTTGTTTAAACCACGTGATCAAACCGAACAGTATGGCGATTTACGTTTATCCGTGCAGCGGTGGAGAAAAAATACTAACCTCTGCGGCCGGGGTCGGCCTGTCGTAAAAGCGATGGTACAACCCACCTTAGCTACGTGGTAGGGCTCCAAGCCCGTCTGGATGGCGACCACCTTTGGTCTTAAGTATGCCGATATAATAATAACCTTGTGTTGTGTCGGAACACAACACAAGGTTATTATTGGTGACCCAAGTTCCTGTACCCTTACGCTACAGCAGCGTGTTAGCGGTGCCACTGGTGTTGCAAACACCCATAGACGACGGTATCTGCGAAATTCTAAGCG
Source organism: Malacosoma neustria (assembly GCA_963693495.1). Taxonomy (NCBI): domain Eukaryota; kingdom Metazoa; phylum Arthropoda; class Insecta; order Lepidoptera; family Lasiocampidae; genus Malacosoma; species Malacosoma neustria. The sequence goes on from OY856401.1 coordinate 7,534,511, forward strand.
GGCCGTCAGCCTATCTGCTGTCCTACAGCATAAAAAAATATGAGCGCAACATACACACACACCAATTTTTGTCCAAGCCCAATAGTGGGATTACTGAATGAAAATAAAACAACCATTTTTATATATACATATAATTATACATAATCTGAAATATACACACGGTGTTTACTTAAGCCACACGTGATGTTAATGATAATAATACAAGGCCTTTCACGCGAATCGGACTATTTTTACACTTTAGATTGAGCCGTCACGCTCGATTGTGTAACGCTCGCTCGAGTAAACTGCTCATGTCAACTAAATGAGCGAGATATATGGTTCCCCCCATCCACGTGACCTATTTCTACCAAATTGTAAGCCTCACCCCTTCCCCCGTTTCCCTTGGTGAATCTTCTTTCTGCCCTTATCCCAAGCATGTGGGGTCAACACAACATTCACTTCTTCAACTTCCAACATTTTTTTACCCCCTCCTCACTTCCTTGGTGAATATTCGCTGCATATGAGAAGACCAATCCCTCTAGTTTTCGCGTAGTAATTAATTTATTTTTAATAAGATTTTCTAGCCTGGTAACGCGACCTTTAAGCCAATAATTCATATAAAAGAGTTTCAATCACTTTTTGTAAACACAAAGCTATAAAACACTATAAACGCCATATTCTCTTCTCATCCCTTCTTCTCTGTGCCCCCCCCCTCCCCCTTAACGGGTCATGTAGTATAGAGAAAGTACCCATACCTATCTATACTTTCTAGTAGATAGTCTATACCTTCTCGACGAGCGTTACATGTGAAAGCGTGACGCATCATATTTAAACATATTCGTCGGCATTACACATTGCCGTTTGTTTTTTAATACATTTCCATATTTAACCGCTCCATCGACACCCGATTCACGTGCAACGCCGATTTATTAGAGGCACTATATAAGCACCCAACTTAACCGAACCCCTACACCATCACAATTTAAAAAACTGAACGAACCATCTTGTTACAAGCGTATATTGTGCACTCGGTCTAAAATTCCCATTCACACCTCTGCCCCCCCCCCCCTCCCCTCCCCATAGAAGACCCGATGGTGAAACTACAAAAGCTTCAAACATTGACTTGACTTAAATTTACAATTAATCCAGATTAATTGTAAATTTTAAATAAATTCTTGATCTTCTAATATACATGTGACTGATAAATGTAGTAATGATTATTATTATGAAATTAACCGATTCCGAGTGGGCGGCACCGCTGCGAAGCCCCGCCCTGCTCGGATCCGAGTAATCACCAATAATATTCCAAACTATGTTCATCGCTTACTAAATAAATATTCATTATATAGTAACTTTACATATTTAATATTTCAATTTTCTTATTTATAATATGATTTATAAAAATTAATAACAATATAATAAAAAAAAACAAGACCAAATAAAGGTGCACATTAATTTGAATTGACGTGGATCTAAGCCTAGCAGTGGGAAATTACACACATTATTATTAACATCTGAATAATTGTCTAAATAAATTTTACACAATTTTCGCAAATAATTAGATTTTGACTGACTCAAAAAAATTATGGCATATTCAAGCGACTATAAACTAATAAATGAACTGTACTTACATGTTAATATAAAAAAATAATAATACAAAAAACATTTACTCAATAAAATCAAACAAAAAAAATTACTGAAAAATAAATATTAAATCAAAATAACTAATAAAAAAATTATTCAAATAATATAAGTTCTCTTTTTTAGTTACCCTACATCCCTCTCTCCATCTCTTTTATGTAAAATTAGTCGAACGATATTAATTACTTTAAACTAATAGCAAGTCACAGCGAATCAGAAATATAGCCACCAGAAAGAAGACGAAAATAAGGACATTAAACTGGAAATCTATATGGGGAATAGATAAATGAAGCCAGGAGGTAATGAACTGGTACCCTAAAGACAAGAGAAGGAATCGTGGGAGGCAGTTTAGACGATGGGAGGACGAGATTAAGCCTTTAGCTGGAACCACATGGACCAGACAGACAAGAGACAGAAGGAAATGGAAGGATTTGGAGGAGGCCTTTGCCACACAAGGGCAAACTGACATAGTCGTCGATGTAGTAGCTTAAGCTAGTAAGCAATTTAGTAGCTTAAGGAAAATAAAAAAAAATGTATTTACATGTCAGAATAAAGGCTAAATTAAAAAAAAGTAGCAACTCAAAAAGTACTATACACTCAAAATGATTGCCAGTTACTCTAAAAATAATAATAGTTACTCAATTATAGTATATGTAACTCAAAATTAGTCACTCAATATCTTAGTTACTTAAAAGTCACTCAAAATTATATTAGTTACACAAAAGAAACAGTATTGCAAGCCACTCAAAAAACAATAATCACTTAAAATAAAAAAAGCTACTCAAGATAAAATTAGTAACTCAAAATTTTACAAGCAAATATTGCCTGCCATTGAAAAATAGGTACTATTTATTGAAAAATATAAATGACCGGAAATAATAATTACGAATTATTAAATGACAAAACAATTAATACAACTACCTTCATTTGGTCTTGGCCTAACAGCAAACTGCCGCGTGCAAATAAAAACTAACAAAAAAAAATCCGCAAATTGCGTTAAAACTATGGAACTGTAATAGCTGAAACAACTTTTCAACGTAGCTTTATATATATATAAAGATTGCCGTTCGTCTCATTCGGCCCAATCATCGCCGCCAAAGTCCACGGACTCCGAGAAAGATGACACTTGCACCTATAAAAAAATCCTTATTGTCAAATCTGTGGGGGTAGGACCAATTACCCGTCAATTTAGATGGTCCCTGTTACCGGGAGGGGGAGTTCTTGTATTTACACCCCCCCGAGTGCATATAAATACCTAGTCAGGTCATAAATTCTGTCACAGGTTTAATGTAAAATAATTGTAATAAGTTTATTCATTATGTAACCATTTATATACCAAAATGAACTTAACAAAACATAGATTCTTATGACATTAAAGTTTATTCAAAATGACCTCCGTGATTTTGAATACAAGCCTTCAATCTGCGCGGCCGGTCCTCTATCGCAGCACGAACGAGGTCCATGTCAATATCGGCGGCTGCTTTAATCAAGGATGTCTTGAGTGACTCCAAATTGGGATGAGGCTTTGAACACGCCTTTTCCTCCAAGTGTTGCCATATCTTGTAATCTAACGGATTCAAATCTGGACTGGAGGAGGGCCAGTCTTCGTGCCGGATGAAGTCGATTTCACGCGCCGCCAGCCAGTCTTGTGTGCTCTTCGCTCTATGAGCTGGCGCCGAATCTTGTTGGAATACCCAGTGCCTGTTATTGAACATGGTATGAGAAACAGGTTCCACAAGGTTCGTCAGGACTGTATTTTGATACACAACAGCATTCGTTTTTACACCTTTCTCACAAAAATGTACCTCTGTTAAGCCCCAATAAGAAACTCCCAACCATACCATGAGCGAGGATGGAAAATGACCTCGTTGGACACGCGGAATACGGTTGCTCGCTTCTTCACTACTGTGTGCGTACACCTTATCATTTTGTTTGTTGTAGCTCTCTTCTACGGTAAACATTTTTTCATCCGAAAAAAGAATTTCCCGATATTTTTTTCCCGCGTACCGCTTCAACAAAGCGCGGCATCTCTTCAGTCTCAGGTCCATTAGACGAGCATTCAAACGATGTCCTGTTTTTCTTCGATATGCCCGAAGCCCTAAGTCTTCATTTAACACCCTTTTCACCGTGGTTCTGCTTAACCCCATCTGAAGGGCCAACAGTTTCTGCTTACGTTTGGGATTTCTTTGAATTCGTGCCTTCACAGCTTTTATCACTGCTGGAGTCCTAACAGACCGAGGGCGACCACTTCTTGACCTGTCATCTACACTAGAGTCTTCATTATATCGTTTGATGGTACGATAAATGAATCTTTTGGTTATATTCAAATTTTTCAGTATGTTAAAAATTTGAATTGGCGCGTAACTGCAACGATGCAACGCAATAACTGCAACACGGTCTTCTTTAAGCGTCCACTCCATATTTAAAAAATGAGTAAAATTCTAAAAGTATACATTTTTATTTTCATGAACAATTCGAAATTCTAATTCAATAAACTTTTTTGTGGCCAGCATTCTAAAAGAAAAGTTTTTACTGTGTGACAATACTTATGACCTGACTAGGTATATACATATCTCACTTGGAAGTATGAAAGGCACTGTTGTAAATTTTTGAAATTAATCCTTTTGGTGTCGTGCACACACCAACAACAATCAAAAAGCAACATGATGCAGTTTCTCAAATATTCATAAATATACATGTGCTTTTTTATTATTACTGTGTGGATAATTGGCCATTGTAAAAATCCGTAGCATGTGACTTTTATCTTCAAACTTTTTTAATGCATTTAAAGATGTTAATCGTCAGTATATATTCTTTTTAATAATTTATCATTGCTTTTACAAAGAGTTGTGGTATACAGGACAGATTTCCATCTTTACCTATTCTTGTGTTACGCCTAACAAGTATCGCCTTATTACGTGCGTACGTTAAGTACACACATTGTTTTTATTACCTGGCCGTATATAGGACTTTCATATCACAGCCAAAATATATTTTATGTTGTGGGGGTAGTCGATGAAAACTAATCTTAAAGACTTATTTTCCTTAAAACGTAGTCTAAATGACAAAAAATAGTTTATGTCATGACTAACGCCGAATAGCCGTTCTGAATCTGTGTATTATATCGGTTGTCTAATATCCATAACACAAACACTGTACATTGGGACTAGATGGAGCCGTTTCAACTGTCATAGAACTTTTATTATAGTAAATATGAAGCGCTCACCTCCTCCCTGGTGGGGCTGTCACTGCTGAAGCCCCCGCCCAAGGCGTACCCCGCCAGTCCACCAGCGGCCAAGGCCCCCACCCCTAGTCCCACGGCAGCGCCTGTACCTAAGCCTCGACGCTGCTCTGTTTGCACGTACGTGGTGCTCTCATATGGCTAGAGAAACATTAATTTTTTTTTTAATTATATGTCGACATGAAGAGAGCATAACTAAGCAGTATGACCCTTGCCCTCCCCCTGAAAAGGGAGGAAGGACGTTTGTAGATTACTAAATATGCTGAGATGGTTTGGCCATACTGAGAGAATGAATGAAGAACGATTGACGAAAAAAGTCTGCCTACCCCTACGGGAAAGAGGCGTGATTATATGTATGTATGTAAATAGCAAAAAAAATCAAGTATTTTGCATTACTCTGTCTGTCTGTCTCTCTCTCTCTCTCCATCAGCTCCTACGCCTTTATTGCTATCCCTCTAATCCTTCAGTCTCTCTACCCTCTTTCATTCCTCTTTCCTTATTATCATTTCTCTTCCACCATCTCTTTGTCTCCCTCCTTCTTTATACACCCTTCCACCTTTATATATTTCTCCCCCTCTATCACTGTTTCCCATTAGACAAGTGGCAGGAGTCACGTGGAACAGAGTGACACAGGAAAGGAAAGAATGGAAAAGGTTGGAGGAGGCCTATGCCGATTGGCAAACAGATCTAGGAAAGATAGTTTATTTAGTTTAAGAATAAAGTCTTATTCAATTATAAGTTAAAACCCACTGTAATTAGTTAAGATATCTGAATAAAAGGCTATTATTATTATTTATTGTTCTTTTTTCTCAGCTCTAAGGCTGGTTTTTTGCTACATTTACGGGCCAAAGCCAAGTAAATGCAGCGTGTGATGAATTTTATGGTGAGAGTGTACTTTCGTCTAACTGCATGAATTTTCTAACGATTCTGCATGTGTTTAGGATGGCTGCTTTCTGCACATTGATGTATAGGGATTCTTCTAGGTCTATTAATTTTAAGCTACGGAGGAGATGGTTAGGGATAACACCTGTCGTGGAGAGAACGATAGGAACAATATAAACTTTATCTTGTTTCCAAATTCTTGTAACTTCTTCTTTAAGCTCAACGTATTTGCTTATTTTTTCAGCGATTGTTTTTTGTAAGTTATGGGTGTTGGGAATTGCAATGTCTATTAAGTAAGTGATTTTTCTTATTTTTTCCTGTAGAGTTATGTCTGGTCTATTATAATGAATAGTCCTATCTGTAAGTATAGCGCGATCGTAATACAGTTTATGTGTTTCATTTTCTAGGATATTTTGTGGTGCGTACTTATAGTAGGGAGTGTTAGTGTTTTTATTATTATTATTATTATATCACTGTTTCCCACCATCTCTTTTCCCCTCTTTCTCCCCTTTTTCCACTCTAGCCCCGATCACAGCCCTTCCCTCTTCCATATCCCTCACTATATCTTTCTCTACCATTTCACCACCCCCTATCTTTTTGTGCCCCTCTCCATCTCTATCCCTCTCCTCATTTCATTCTTCCTTCATCATCTCTCACTCCCTCCCTCTGTCCCCCTGCCCTTCTATATATATGACTCACCACTCCACCGACGGCGCTATACCCTGAAACAATAAAAAAAAAAACAATAGAATAGAATATTTTTATTTAGGACACATATTATCATACAAAATACATAAATGTAAAATTTTGACATAAAATAAAATAGTTGATGAAGTCCTAAATGGGTCCTAGCTCAGCATATGCTGGTTTTGATAAAACCAACGCTGGTCTTCCGCTAGACTCGTTATTATCCGTGCAGGGGCGGAGAAAGAATACTAACCTCTGTGGCCGGGGTCGGCCTGTCGTAAAAGGCGACAAAACAACCCACCCTAGCTACGTGGTAGGGCTTCAAGCCCGTCTGGATGGCGACCACCTTTGGTCTTAAGTATGCCGCCATAATAACCTTGTGTTGTGTTCCGGCATTAGTGACCCAAGTTCATGTACCCTTATGGGACAGCAGCGTGTTCGCGATGCCATTAGCGTTGCAAACACCTATAGGCGACGGTAACTGCTAAATCCTAAGCGGGCCGTCAGCCTGTCTGCTGTCCTACAGCAATAAAAAAAAATAGACCCATGGAGAGACATTTATACCATAAATATAATAATAGTAATATGACCACACATTGTATTAATTGACAAAGCCAACACATCCGCCTTTATCGTAGACATAGTTGTACCGAACAATTAGAGAATTACATTACTATAAATCTGTAAAAATCGTATCTCTTCCGTAATTTGCAAAAATCAGTTATATATGAAAATAGTCCGATTCTTTTATCGTCTAAAAGCGAAAATACATACTAAATTTCTACTTAAAATAATTAAATATAATGTTCACTTGGCTTAGGCCCTTGGATATCAATAAAGCGGTTAAAAACAGACAGTTTCACGATTACATATATATACATAAATGTAGTGAGAATATGATAAGCGTTAGTGTTGTAGGGACAGTATTAAATAACAATAATATAGAAACACAGTTAACTGAAAGGTTACAAAATTTCAGTCATAGCATGACAATATGGTGAATCCACTATACGGTCTTTGACTACACCACAATCCAGTTGTCAAATTAAATATTGCTAGATTCGAGATACAGAGGTCCGATCAGTTACTACGACTTTAAGAGGAGAGGCATATATACTAAAATGTTTTTTAGGAACTTTCAGACAAATAATGGGTTGAAATTTCGAGTTTTTCAAAGTCTTGAAAAATAGAAGCGACACCAAAAAAGACAAACATACTTATAAATAGAATTTTGCCTGCGAGAGAATGAGATAGAATACAAGTAAGTGTTTCTCCATTCGTCTTCTCTTTGTTCGTGCTTTCATAGCTTTTATACATTAATAAATGAAATTTAATTTACTTTTCCGAAGTTTCACTTCTGCCCTGTGTGAATTGCACTCACGCATGCTTTTTATTTTTCTACTGTATCTATACCTCATCCGTTTTACAAAAAAAAAAATGTAAACCAATCGTAAAAAGGGTTTTTTGGATGTCGATTTTACAATAATCAACGTGATATAAAAATTATCATAGCAACTTTTAATTGTTTATTAGAAATATCTCCTATATTCTTTTTTATTTTTACAATTATGAATGATAAATATAATGCGTATAAAATTTACATGTTTACAATATTAATTGTAATAACTAACTTATATTAGAAAGAACCTAAAAAGACAATGTTTCCAAATCTCTTACTGGTTTTATATGCTGGTAATTATAAGTGTACTACTGTTCAACATACTATTGTCGATTGGAAGGAGTGTTTTATTATTACCGTCGGATTATACCCGCCATGTTGTTATTAACTAATATTTTCAAGTAATAACCTCATAAAACATCTTTGAATGTGCAGTCGGTTGACAAGAAAGTTTGAGAAACATTAGTTTGTTTGTTTACATTTTATTTTTTTGGTAAAGTGGATAGAGTATAATTAGCCGAGCTGAGCTGCGGTTTCCCTCGGCTACTTTCAACTTCAGACACCGCATGCGTTGTGTGCGACGCGCGCGCGATCCTTAGGTGGGGGTTAGGGGGTAGGCAGTTTTAGGCTCGATCTTTACAATCGCTGACCCGACAAACGTTGTTTTGCTATATCAAAAAAACTAAAAAATAATTCTAAACAATTAAGAATTATTTTTAGAGCATATTTTGGCCAACGGTTAAGCCTGGCTTTACAGCGGGGCAATGTCGCCAGCATTTTAGGCACTCTCCCTAAGGGCTGCAGCCTAGATGAGAATCTATTTTATATTTAAACTGTTCTTCTTTACTTTTTATGGCTAGCCTAGTTATTTTTAAATTTATTGTATTAGTATAAAGTATTTGTATTTCAATGTTGTGTAAATAAAATAATTACAGAATTATTTTTAGTTTGATTAATTATAAAATTTAATTTGTTTGTTGTCAATTGACAATCGGTAAATATTTTTATTAATTTAACCCCATCTTCTGGCAGTGTTATTAATAAAACACCAGGTGGCGTTTCGGCAGAAGGAAAATCAAGCGTTAATCCTGATGATCCTGATAAGGACTATGAAACAAAATTATTAAATTTTTGTACTGTCATCCGGTCTAGAAGTGTTTTTTTTTATTGCTGTAGGACTGCAGACAGGCTGACGGCCCACTTAGCATTTAGCAATTACCGTCGCCTATGGGTGTTTGCAACGCCAGTGGCATCGCAAACACACTGTAGTCCCATTACGGTACAGGAACTTGGGTCACTAATGCCGGAACACAACACAAAGTTACTATGGCAGCATACTTAAAACCAAAAGTGGTTGCTATCCAGACAGGCTTGAGGCACTGCCTGCGTAGCTAGGGTGGGTTGTTATGTCGCCTTTTACGACAGGCCGACCCCGCAGAGTTAGTATTCTTTCTCCGCCCCTGCACGGATAAAAGTGTGCAAAAGTGGGTAGAAATCGAGTGAAAATTCCGTTTCAATACAGGTCAAAAGCGTGTAATAAAAATATACATTTCAGATAGGTTTTCTGTAAAATCAGTTCTTAGCGAGCGTCAACATCGCAAAATGAATAACTATACCAAATATCACAACAATCGGGTGTATTAGTTTTAGAGACCCAAAGTGTTGGCTAGACGTCGTAAAGGGTATGCGTGTCAATGGACTCACTGCCAGGGATGCTGAAGACCGTGCGAAGTGGAGTAGAAAAAGTCGGAAAGCGGACCCCGGGCGCCGAAGCGAGAGTTTGGGCTGCAACCGGGATTCAGAAAGAAAGATATTTTATTGGTGATCAAGAATGACGAATACAGAAAAATTATCATAAAACACAAGCAAGTATAAAAGTTACTAAATAGAGTACATGTTTTCGCCAATATTCGCCGTCCCTCCACCATTAGGGTTTGCACTCAGCATTATGCCGTATCGAAATTTCGACATGGCGCTGATTTTCAGTGCCAACCTTTATTCTACTCTAACCTTAGTTGACCCAAGTGTTAAAATTATTATTCTCTTTACAAATTAATTAAGAGTGTTTTTTACTATTAAATTAAAAGATACAAGAATAAAAAAAAACAATCAAACAAAAAAAACTAACAAAATAAGCACTACGAAAAAGCATGATAGCATACTCCATATACTGTTGCAATTAATAAATAATGGTTAGGATTTATAATTATTATGTGAAAACTTTTTCTTTAAATTCCATTTTATTTGAATATAAAATTAATATATCTAAAATATAATATATTAATATATCAATAATTTAACGCAAAGATGATGATGATAATGAGTTTATCGTTAGCTTAGCCTTAGCTTAAGGGCAAATAAATGAATGGTACTATTCGCTAATTCCTTTCTACGTAAATTGAGTTGATGTTGTGATACATCTTCATAATATATATAAATTACGTGTCACGTTGTTTGTACGATACTAGTCCATCCTAAAGTACTGAACCGATTTTAATAAAATTTTGCACACTGTGTGCCCAAGTTTTACCCAACTTGAAAGGGGCTGTCCATTAATCACGTGAGGCTCGAAAGGGGGGGATCCATTAAATATCACAAGGGTAGGGGTGTAATAATATATCACGTGTATTTATTTTTTACGCAAACGTGTACAAAATCGAATTTAGCACTGTGCCAACAACTGAGTTGCAAGATGCTTATTTAGTTATTGGCGTTGAAGAAAGTTTTGCTAATCCGTGGCCCGATACTGTACATTATCTTCATTGTTCATGTATTACTATAAAAAAGTTTTTCGCATTTCTTTCATTATTTTTATGTCAGTCAAAAACAATCTGCAACCTTTCTGTCTACCTCTAAACGTTATTATTGTAGTCTTTAATTTTCTATAATAAAATTAGATGATACTTAAAATTAAGATCCTTTGTAGGTACTAAAAAATACACGTGATATATTGGGTTTAAAAATAGCAAAAAAAAAACATCACGTGATAAATGGACGGCCCCAAAGATAGGATAGTCTCGATTTATAATGGCAGTATTATTTTATTGCGAATTATTTGTTTATTATCAGACAAAGTCATAATTATCTGTTAGTTCGATAAGATTCTAGCAGATGGCGGTATAAGGTAATTAGTTGATTGGATTGAGTAAATAACCAATAGATGGCGTTGTTTTTAAAATTTATATGGCAGAACAAAATCTGCCAGGTCAGCTAGTATATCAAAATATTATTCCATCTAGTAATAGTATTTACCTTTTGTGCGTGGTAGGACCCCAAACCCGTCTGAATGACAACCACCCTTGGTCTACATGCCGCCATTCCTTCCTGTATCTCTATGGGATAGTAACGTGTTCATGGTGCCCTTGGCGCCGCAAACATCTATAGGCGACGGTAACTGCTTGTTGTTAAGTGGGCCGTCAGCCTGTTATTTGTACAGGTATCGGGTAGCTCAGTAACTCAAGATCCATCAAGAGGTCTCGGGATGCATAAACACGTAGACGCAAGACGGGAATCGAACCCGTAACCTTCGCAGACGTTCCGACGTAACATAGGCATTACGCCACACTGGTCGTTATAGTGATATAATCATTCGACCTATACCTTATCCGTTTTACCAAAAAATAAAATGTAAACAAATCGTAAAAAGGTTTTTTGGATGTCAATTTTACAATAATCAACGTGATATAAAAATTATCATAGCAACTTTTAATTATTTATTGGAAATATCTCCTATATTATTTTTTTATATTACTATTCCTTACTTTTAGAAAAAAATCATAAAATAATTTTATTTTTACAATTATGAATGATAAATATAATGCGTATAAAATTTACATATTTACAACATTAATTGTAATAACTAACTTACATTATAAAGAAACTAAAAAGACAATGTTTCCAAATCTCTTACTGGTTTTATAAGCTGGTAATTATACGAGGGCTGATCAAAAAACAACCGTTATTTTCAAATTTCGTGAGTTACGTATGTTGGATTTACGCATTTTTTTCTGTTATGTTGGTACACATGTCTGTTGTCACGGCAATATCAGCCATTTTGGATTGTCAGTTTGTTTTTCACAGATAAAAAGGTAAGTGTACTGTTCAACGCACTATTGTCGATTGGAAGGAGTGTTTTATTACGATCGGATCGCCATGTTGTTTTTATTCTAGCTTTGTTTGAGAAACATTGGTTTGTTTGTTTACATTTTATTTTTTGGTAAAGTGGATAGAGTATACTAATATTGTATGAACCAAGAACTTTGGAGCACAGATCTTTATAATAGGATAGGTGTAAGAAACCTTATCAGTTACTGTCGATAATGGTGGGTAATAAAAATGAGTTTATAAAAAATGCAATGAGAGACTGAATGGATACAAGAAGAGTAGACCAAAGATGGATGGCTGGATTGCAGAAAAGGTATGGCGAAAGGCGAGATTGGGGGGGGGGGGAATATCACGCCCTACCCACTTATTGTGAGAATAAGAACAATAAGAAAAACAAATAGTATATTTTTACTAACTTTAATAACGTCAAATTCACAAAATTAAAAAAAATTAATTATATATAAATTTTAACGGAAGGTTCTTTTTCGTACATTTTCAGAAATTATTAAACACGATTTTTACCATCCGCAAATGTAGTTTTTGCTAACTAGAGAAAATAAACGAAATTAAATAAAACAATTATATTTCAAGTTATCAATTTGAGCGTAATCCCGGTCGGTTTTTTACATCTGAAACACCTAGACTCGGGACGGTAATCAAATCCTTTATATGTTCATGTGCAAAAACCATTACGGAGCGTAGACAAGTCTATTACTAATTTTTTTTTTAATATTTAAACTTACCAAAAAATACATTTGCGAATTGCAAATAATGAGTTCCGTATATAGTTTAAAACCGGGATTTATAGCTGTTGAGATAACTTTAAACAAAAAAGAAGAATAATATTACTAACTACCTTCAATACAACATAGTTTAGAATTTAAAAATGTTTTTTTTTTTTATTTAAACATTCAATAAAATATATTTTTAATCAATGTAATATACTAAAAAGGCTCTGTCACGCCCTCTACCGGCCGGGATTCGAACCCACTCCGTCCAGTTAAAGGGTCGCCGACATTAAATGCCGTATAGGAATTTAGAATTTTAATAAATGCAATGCAAATCAATAAAAAAAAGTAAACACAAGTGAAAAAAAAAAACGCGTGCTCTAATAATAAAAACGATAGGTTTTCTCTTAAACTACTACGAGCAACGCGGAATGGAGTCGACACCATTTAGTTCTGTATAAATGCAGGTCCAATTTAGACTTGTTTATCATAAGATTGTATAGTATTATTATTATAATTTATAATATACACGCGTCAGGAGTTAAAGAGAGAGAAGAAAAAGAATATATGAGAATTAGTAAACTTGATATTAAAATCAAAATTATGTTAAAATAATGTTCGTTCAGACTCCATTCATTACACGTCATAGTTATATATTAACAATTAAAAAGAAACAAGCTGTAATAAAAGTCTTCCATTTTCTTCATTTTTATACCAAAACTCTTTAAAAGGCACCTGAAAAAGAAATATATAAGTTAACTAGCTGACATAAATAAAAAAAAAAATATATAAAAACATTTTGTGAATCTAAACCATTCTCGAATCCACTTGCATACAAATAAATAAATCATTAAAACCGGTCTAGCAGTTTAGGAGAAGTTCAGTCACATACGCAGAAAAGAATTATATTATATAAATATTTAAGGTATATTTCCTGATGTATTAAACATAATTATTCTTGTATAAAATGTTATACATTGTATATTTTGTTTTTATTCCTGTAGGAAAGCCAACGGGCAGACCGGCCAGCTTAGAATTTAGCAGTTACCGTCGCCTATGGCTGCTTGCAACGCCAGTGGTATCGCGAACACGCTGCTGTCCTATAAGGATACATATATAAGAAAAATGGGGTCCCTTTGACGCACCATCACAACAAACTGATGGGATTACTACCATTCGACGCGGAATTTTTCGTAGATTATATTGTTACAGTCTATTTATTTTTTAGATTCCATCGTCCCTTTCTCATTTTTTATTTATTTACTTGTGTGCCTGTTATTCGCCCTGCGGAGCGGACGTGATCGGCTAGCTATTATATATGCGTAAACTCTATATAACGAACTTCTATTAAACAAGAAATTCCTTAAAACGTTTCCCTTAATTTAGTCAAAATTAAAACCTACTTATTCGTAAAATTAGTGTATTTACCACTCTCCGTTTAACGAAAACTCTTTATAACGTAATAAAATTCCCAGTCCCTTCAATTTCGCTATATAGTTGTCACTGTAATTTTTTAATGGCTAGATCTGATTATAGAGAACATCTATTATAGACAATGGGACCTTAATAATACTCAAGATGAGAACTTAATATTGTAGTCGAAATTCGACCACCGGGCGACCAATATTAAAAAATATTCCACCAAAATCTATTAGCGTTTGGAAAAAAATTAACGCTTAATTTTATAACCTATATAACTGTTAATATAGTGTTCGCACCCTATATCTAGGTGGGTAAGATCAGTTGTCCGCCAAATTATTCGACTACCCTCAAATTTGCGTGAGGATTGTCTATACATTAATGAAATGAGAACGTTTGAGAACTAGAGGCAGAACACTCCTTGCCTCAGTGGTTACATTATTTAATTTTTTTTTTTTATTTATTTATCAAATTCACAGTTATTTACATTGGCTTAATAAAATAACAGCACAAAAAACCACTAAGGTTTGTACAATGCCATCGAAACTTAAGTCTACGCACGTTCAAATGACTGAGTAAATTTAGATTACAATTTCTCTAAAAAGTATTTTTTAAGTAAGGCTTTAATATTGTTTTGGGTTATATTATCTCTTATATTTGTTGGTAAATCGTTTAATAATCTTGGAACTAAGTAGGTAGTTGTGCGCTTGCCGTACATATTCTTCGCGCCGCTGGTAGCAAACCGGTTTTGAGCAGCGGCCCGAGTATATACAGCGTGCTTCATTTTAGTTTGTATTTTTTATTAAAAAAGTTTTCCTTGAGTATCATTTTTTTTAAATTGAATTTCTACAGGTAAAATCTTGCAGTGTTTAAAAAGACTGCTTTCATCATCAGCAAATTTATGTTTGATATTTAGGGAAACAATATTTTTTAATAGCCGTGCCAAAAACTTGGTTATGTCGTTCTTTAGAACAAGTTCTCTCCTTCCACTCTCCTCTGTTAGCCGTCATCCCAACATTCACACCCTTTTTTGCCATATCATCTTTTACGCAATCTATCCATCTTTTTTTGGACTACCTCTCCTCCTGTATCCATCATGGCACTCTTCCCTGCGCATTACATGGCCAAACAAGGTTATTCTATTACTTTTAAGTTTTTTAATTAGTTCTAATTCATACAGTCCACTATCAGGGCATTTGCTCGCCAAAAAGGACACCCTGAACATTGAACTTCGTCCATTTTATATATATATATACACATATATATTACCTGTAATAATTATGTAACTTCAATAAATAACGCGTTCAGTAGAAGCCTGAAAAACAAATAACAATAAATAAATAAATAGAATATCGCAAAAAAAAACGAAGTAATTTTTTTTAAATTTTACAACATGTAACATCCAGACCAGATTTATTTTTGAAACTGAGAGAAATAAAAACACGCCTAGAATACTGGTGTATGTATACGCAAGCATGGCAGAGAGGACAAGCCCAATTGTGGGACGTTGTGGGCAAGCTTTAAATATTCACGGATTCGATTCCCGTCTCAAGTCTAGATGTTTAAATAGAATATATATTTATTTATAAGTGAAAGTTATGTCAGTTGTCTAGTATCCAATACAAGCGCTCTATTCCTTACTTTGGTACTAGAAGATGGCGTTGTGTCACAGTATTAGCGGCCCCTTAGAACTCACTAAACAGACGTGGAATGTCGACTCTCGTCAACAGATGTCGCTGTACTGAATTTACAACGATTTATAGTGAACGCATACACACAAACTAGAAGAAATTGGTGAGAATCGAATCTTCAAACACGAGCGTACTCGACCACTTTGCCAAGATCTGTTTTTTTGTACCGATTTTTTTAGCAACAACAGACATGTAGCAAATTAAAATATATCCAAGCAGTCGGGAGGGGTTTATAGAAAAAAAAAAATTACGACACAAAAATCAAGCGAAGCGAAGTTAGTATACAAAAAGCAATAATTAGTGGTTTTAGTTAGTTAGTATTAACATTTAAAAAATCTATAAACACACTTAAGTTTTATGACACTTAAGATTTATGAATATTTGAGAAACTAATGTGAACATAGTTACGTGTTTTCGTGGAAACTTGAAAGACGGTTGTCAGCTAACTTCACCATGTCACTTTTTGGCGCGCATCGTACAAATTTTACTTTCATAAAAATTCTAAACTTGTTGATTTTAATAATTCACCCTTAGTTAGTCTACTTTGTTACAAACTGACTGAAAAGTTGATTAACGTAATTTTTTGAAGTGATAACTTCTTATGGGAGTGTAAACCGCTGCGTTACGTAACGCGTTACGGCGCCAGCCTGTCTGGCTTCCCTTTTTCTCATGCATACGGCAGCGGTAGGTAGGCTCCTCCTCTCTCACTCTAACCCACAGCGCTAGATCTATTCGAATTGCGACTTTATTGCATTGAAATACAGTAGTTTTTTTTCTTTATCAAGAATCTACATTAGAGTATAATTTTATTTAATATAATTTTGAAACAGTTTTTGGAAAAATTGGAAATTCGTAAACTTTAGTTATTTTAATAATAAATAACTTTTCCTTACATTTCTCAAGTTAAACAATTTCAATATTAAATAATTCAACTTAGATTAGTTTATCACTTCTGTCAGGCGTTCCGAGACGCACATATTTTTTTTAATACATTTTATCTTAAAACATTCACTTTTACAATGTGAATAACAATTGATTCCCTTACTCTACTGTGTTTAAAGTATTGAAGTAATAAATTTGTAGCCTTTTAGAACACATACGCATATCGCACGGCTACATACAATTTTAGGAGTGAAATTTTCCAATGATAAAGAATGTGCTGTACATATTATATAAGACCTCCACCATCCATCACCGATTTGAAATAATATAAAAAAAGTGCCATATATATGAAGAAAAGCCACACTTACCTTCATTTATATATAGTATATATAAATATTTACACTCCGAAGTATACATGTATACACTCATATTTTATATAATACAATAAGTTTTTTTTTACTTTTCAATCTACCCGCAAAAAAAATTGTGGCGCCTGATAGAACTCTTTTAAGTCTGTCGCGTACCTACTTGACTTGCTGGTCTCTTCGCCTTTTTAATATTCCATCACCTTTATTTTAACTCACTTGTGGCACCATCTGCTATTTGTTTCGCACAAACAATTCGAACGGTATGATTTTTAAATGAAACCTTTTCAATGTCAGTATAAGAAATTTTGTCACACGACAGATCGATAGAAAACTTATTTTTCAATCTACACGTAACTATCATAATCGATGACTGATCAAAAACCGAGAACTTCCACTCAATCGCGATCAAATCTAATTTTCTGAAATGTAATTTTACCTTGTGGCGCCATCTATTATTTCGCAAAAACAATAACGAACTGTATGATTTTAAATGAAATAATTTTAAAAATATTTTAAAATGTGAGTGAAAGGTAAAAAAATACCCTACAAATAAAAAAAATTTCATCCGTACCACGGTATCATTCATTGAGCAAAGATTTAGTGTCTATACATTTTTACAGGAATGAGGGTAATTTACTGCCATGCCTGGGGGGACCCCCACACCCCTATATCAACCTAGTAAGGGTCAAAAATGTTTTGACTGTTTTATTCGATAATTCGGACCCCGATAGATGGAGCTTTATACCGAAATCACGTAACGATTCAGAAATGTTCTATATTTGAAATAATATTTTTTTATTAATATTACCCTTTTTGCAAGTAATTTTTTGAATATAATAAATTTTAAAGTCATATAATAAATTCAAAAGGAAAACAACGCCATCTATTATTTGAAGCATGTTCCTTACGATTAACCGTCACAAAAACCTCATGCTAATATGATGAGTTATTACAGCGTATGTAAACACCCAGAAGCTAATATACGCTATAAAATAAACATGCAAAAAAAACTCAGAGTATGCAACCGTTTGGAGTGTAGGTAGAAGCTCAGAGTGTACTTGGGGACGACTCACCGCCCGCTTCTCGCTATGAGGATCGATCTGGAATCTTATACCCTTGAGCAGGGGGAGGTTGGGGCTTCGAGGCAAGCCGCCCACTGTGAGGGTGGATACATTTGTTCCATCCTCCCCTCCCCCCTATTTGATATCTCTGGATTCAAGTACAAAGCGGTAAAAAATACTTGTTTGTTTTTACGGGTAGCTTCACGTAATAAAAACGTAAACGTAGTAAATATAGGAGCTCAAAAAGGATATCACCACGAAAAGAAGTCTCTCTCTCTCTCTCTCTCTCTCTCTCTCTGTTTCTACCTCTCTCTGTCTCTCTCTCTCTCCTGTCTCTCCTCTCCTCTCTCTCTCTCTCTCTCTCTCTCTCTCTCTCTGTGTTTCTACCTCTCTCCCCCTCTCTCTCTCTGTCTCCCTCTCTCTCTCTCTCTCTCTCCCTCTCTCTCTGTGTGTGTGTCTCCCCCCCCTCTCTCTCTGTGTCTACCTCTCTCTGTGTCTCTGCCTCTCTCTCTCTGTCTCTCCCTCTCTCTCTCTCTCTCTCTGTGTGTTTCTCCCTCTCCCTCTCTGTGTCTCTACCTCTCTCTCTCTCTCTATCTCTCTCTCTGTGTCTCCCTCTCTCTCTCTCTCTGTCTCCCTCTCTCTCTCTCTCTCTCTCTCTCTCTGTCTCCCTCTCTCTCTCTCTGTGTGTCTCCCTCTCTCTCTGTCTCTCCCTCTCTCTGTGTCTCCCTCTCTCTTTGTGTGTCTCTCCCTCTCTCTCTCTGTGTGTGTGTGTGTGTGTCTCTCTCTCTCTCTGTGTCTCTCCCTCTCTCTCTCTCTCTCTCTATGTGTCTCTCTCTCTCTCTCTCTCTGTGTCTCTGCCTCTCTCTCTCTCTCTCTGTCTCTCGCTCTCTCTCTCTGTGTGTCTCTCCCTCTCTCTCTGTCTGCCTCTCTCTCTGTCTCACTCTCTGTGTCCCTCTCTCTCTCTCTGTCTCTCCCTCTCTCTCTCTCTGTGTGTCCCTTTTTGTGTCTCTCTCTCTCTCTCTCTGTGTCCCTTTTTGTGTCTCTCTCTCTCTCTGTGTCCCTCTCTGTCTCTCTCTCTCTCTATGTGTGTGGGTCTGTGTGTGTGTATCTGTGTGTGTGTCTGTACGTGAGCGCGTGCGTGTGCAATTCACACACGGCGGAAGTAAAACTTTAGAAAAGTAGATCACACTTCATGTGTATAAAGGCTACGAAAGCCCCGAACAAAGAGAAGACGGAGAATACAGGAAATAATGTATATTCTATCTCATTCCCGCCCTGGTTAAATCCTATTTATGAATATGTTTGTCTCTTTTCGGTATCGCTATTTCGTTTTTCGAAATTTCAAACCACAAAGATTTACTTCAAAAAAAATTGACGTATCAGAGGTATACTACCTTATCCACTCCATACAGTTACATAGTCAAATAATTTTATATTATACATATTTCGACGACTAAAAAAATTAAAAAGCCATATCCTAGTAACCCAATTGTGACCCTCAAGCCAGTCTGGGTGGCTTGGTGAGTATACTATCCATTACCAGAGACCCGAACCATACAGTGTAAACGCTATATAGCGAACTTCTATAAAACGAAAATCTTCATTAAAACGTAGAAATCGTTTATTTAGACCCCGATAAACATTAATTTCACTGACCTCCAAACAATACTGATACAAAGTCGTAAATATTTTGTATGTAACAGAGAATACTTAGAGATGTGTTCATTTATTTGAACTGTAATTATTCAACAAAGATTATCCCCTCTATTTCCCAAGATAATAAAATACAACGAAAGACGCAATTAAAATACTGGCATATTAAAAAAACCACAAACAAAAATAACTGATTATATGTACATTTTTTTACTTCATTTAGTCAAAATTAAAAGGTACTTTGTAAAATTATATAATTTTTTTCTACTCTCCGTTTAACGAAAACTCAATATAACGTAATAAATTAACCGGTCCCTACAATTTCGCTATATAGAATTTACATTGCATTTTGCCAATATATGTGTGGCCCATGCGGCCAAGCGTCGACACATGGTGTCCCCCATATGACTTACATAATATTTACTAAAAAATTTCATAATTATACTAGATAAATCGACATAAAAATACTTAAATATTTTATTAAAGAAAAAGTTAGTTAATTAGTTTATTATATTATTCCCGATAAAAAATTAAACTAAATTTAAATGTTTGGTGCACTGTACAATGGGTTCAAATTGGTATTTTTTTTTTAATTATTTGACACTAACTTTACGTTCGTCAAGAATCCCATTCTTGAGACAAATGGTATATCCGTTGTCTATTATCCATAATACAAGCGTTCTGCTGCTAATTTGGGATTGGTGGCGCTGTGACAATTGTGTCATATTTTATTATACCATTGGCTAAATTAATGACACGTTGTAGCCGAGTTTAAAATAAAAAGATCTTATTTCTAAGACTACTACAAAATTCTGTCTGATTTAGAGAAGTTTTTGGCGGGAAAACGTAGCATCGTGTTTCGCTATAAAATTTGTTATAAAAAAAAACTCATGCAATTCTTCGCTATGGTTTTGATATGGAATTCAACTGTAAATTATTAAAGTACGAACTCTGAAGTACATATTACCATTGATTGAATATCATTCACGAACCCAAATAATCGGTCGGCATATTAAAATGACAACGGACATATATGTCAAGGCTGTATTAACCGATACCTTTGCCTGCGATTTCAGCAAAGTATTTTTCTATACTACGCGAAAACCCATAACCCAGGGATTGTTAAAAAAATTATAGTACACCCAGAAGAGAACAAATTATTTTATATTCGTTTTTCAATAAGAATTTAGGGAGTTAGTAACAATGTGAATAGGAATAATTCAAATATGAATTTTAGTAACTAACAATATTTTTAATAACTTTATGGCCTGGTCACTAATATACCATTTTAAGTATTTCTTTAATTACCTTCTTAATAATCAATTGATACCACATTTGAAATCATCTTTGCCAATATTTATTATTATTATATAATGAAACCTATTATACAATGCACAGATTATAAATTGAATTGATACATACCCTGGGGTGCTCCGTAGCCTGGGGCTCCGTACGCTGGAGGAGCTCCGTACGAACCATATGCGGGTTCAGTCTAATGAAAAAAAAAACATATACTAGACAGGTTATTACCTAAGCCAAGTATATAAGAGGCCTTCGATGACACTAACTGCTGCACTTTCATTAACAGATTAACTGACATTCCCAAAATAATTCAGAGAAACTTGTTTTTTTTTTTAACATGTTATTGATTAGGTATGATAATTGAGATTCGGTTGACGGCTCCATTGATCACGGTATGCAAGATCATCATGATGTTTTTTTTTCACCGTCGCGTATATTCTAATATTCTCACCATATACATCTGTTGGGGGGGAAGCTGTGCCCCCTCGAAGCCAACGAACTGGATCATGACGTCACCGTCGACGGTGATGTGCGAGATGCGCTGGTAGGGCACGCGGTGGGGGAACTCGCAGAAGTGGACTCCGTTTAGGGCGACCTAATAATATAACAGAGATAAGAATATAGAAAAGGCTAATAGGGGGGCATGCAGGAGCGGAATAAGAATACAAGCCCCTGCGGCCGGGGTCGGCTTGTCCTAGCTACGTGGTAGGGCCCCAAGCACGTCTGGTCATCTATAAGTATGTCGCCATAAAAACCTTGTGTCGTGTTTCGGGATTAGTGACTCGGGTTCCTGTACCCCTATGGCTTAGTAGCGTGTTCGCAGAGCCTCTAGTGTCGCTAATATCCATGGGCGATGATATTATACGGCGACTGCTCACCGTGTGCCGTCAGCCTGTCTGCTGTCCTTGCAGCAATAAAAAGAAGATTCAAGGTTAATTGTCGGTATGTATTATTTTATTTTATTAATTTCTCATTCCTTTCACAAACAAAGAAGTTTTATTACGCCAAAGTGTAACTTCTTATGTGCGAACATAAGTATTTTAAATTCCTGTCCCATCTTTTATTCTTGTGCCTGTTTGCTAAACGGAAAGGCCTAATAGGCATGAATAAGTTTAGGAGTAAAAGGTGTCAAAGTTATTTTCATTATTTTCGGATCTTATCATTAATATTAACATACTTTCAAACTCTGAGGCTCGCACAGTATAAGTGCCTCAAAGGTGTCCCCCCTGTTGATGGGCATCCCACCGTTGGTCTCCTCTACCCCCCAATTCATAGCGGTGAGATGGTTGCGCACCACGCACATTTCCACGAAGCGGAAGTTCAGGTGGAGGGCGATATCGTCGCGGGGGTCGGTGTTCGGGCCGCATTGTAAGTTTATAGCAAACCTGTGGAACAATGATATTTATTTAATAATAAATATTATTATTATTACTAGCCGTTTCCGCCTGCTTCCCTGGTCGAATAACAGGAAAAAGTAAAAGGATATAAAAATGAGACGATTTCGTATATAAGAGGTCATTGTACGACATTCTTCAGTTTTTTGCAGTACCGATGGAGAGGTTATTGACACTTACGCGCCGTAGTATGTATAAATTGTGAGTTCTTGGGATAACTTTGTGATGCTGATTACTCAACATTTTTGTACTATGTGATACTAAACTAAAATACATGTTTCTCATAACTTTTACTAAAGATTCTTCTGTGTGAATTTGGACGGTTTTGTCAAAGTAGCCCTGTATATAACTTCTTTAAAGATAAGAGCCACCTTATTGTCTAAGAAATAAATCTTAGAAAATTTAATTGAAATCTATTCAGTAGTTTTGCTCTGATTCGCGTGCAACTGCAGACCTCTATCATTTTATTTATATAGATTTTGATGTGTTGGTATATTACTGTATTCATCCTAGCATCACCGCATCCAATTTAATGAGCTTCTGGAAGTCCAGGAGTTCCTAGCAATTCATTAGATTTGTTGTTGAGTGAAAGCAGAGTTCTCCCTCTGTGGTCTTCTTGGGAGTCGTGTTCTAACAAAAGTCAGATATTTCGGGATTCCATAATCTATTTGGCAAAATGTGCTTATATATGAATCAATTGTGTATAAATCCTTGCAGGGGCGGAGAAAGAATGTCCCGCTTCTTGTATATCTTACTCAACACTACTTCATCGTCGCATTGTAAAACTTTACTCTCAATTTTATCCAAACGTCTCATAAGAAGCATAACTTCAAAAACTTTTTAAGTGGATTTATAGATCCGTGCTGGGGCGGAGAAAGAATACTGACCTCCGCGGCCGGGGTCGGCCTGTCGAAAAAGGCTACAAAACAATCCACCTTTGGTCTTAAGTATGCCGCCATAATAACCTTGTGTTGTGCTCCGGTGTTAGTGACCCCAGTTCCTGTACCATTATGGGACAGCAGCGTGTTCCCGATGCCACTGGCGTTGTAAACACCCATAGACGATGGTCATTGCTAAATTCTAAGCGGGCCGTCGGCCTGTTTGCTGTCCTACAGAAAAAAAGAATGTCTGGATTTTCATAACGGACAATGCGCATTGTGCTCCCAAATTTAGTGAATATATATCACATCTTCGTCCTGTCTTTATATCATCTTTTACATAATCCATCCATCTTTTTTTGGTCTACCTCTACTCCTGTATCCATCCACTCCCATTTCTATCATTTTCCTTGTTATATGGCATTCTTCCCATTACATGGCCAAACTATGCTAGTCTAATACTTTTAAGTTTTTCAATAACTGGTACTATTTTCACACTTTCTCTAATATGCTCATTTTTAATTTTATCCATTTTTGTAACTCCACACATCCATCTCAGCATTCTCATCTCCGCAGCAAGTAACACTCTCTGTCCATCCCCTTTGTGGACCAGCATTCTGATCTATACAGTACGACAGGCCTTATTCCAACAATTATTTATCACATACAATATGAAAAATCTTATTATTGACTTAGACTTGATAAAAAATTTTGCATACCTCTGGGCACCGGGTGGTGTGCTGCCCTGCACCCTGATCATACGACCAGGATACATACCAACAGGGATCGGATTGATGAATGGGACCACCTGAAAAAAAAATTGTTGTATATTCAAACTCAAATCTTTTATTCAAAATAATTTCCTACTTAAATAGAACATTTTTGAAAGTCAAATATGTATGTAAGAATTATTATTTATAAGTAGCTGTGCCTGCGACTCCGTCCGCGTGGACGGATATCTTATGGTTTATTTTGGGTTACGAACCCTATAAACCCTAAAATATAAATGAAATATGGAAACAGTCAGTATTATCGAATGCAACTGTTACGCCATGCGCCTCCAGAATACGTACGTTCGAACCTACAAAGTCCAGCCTAAGCTGAACCCTATTTCATATGATTGCAGATATAAATCTGAGGTCAACTTTTAAGTTTCCAATTTATTGGAATATAAAATTTCCGAAACATCATTTTTAACAATAACTATTTTTTTTTCTAAAATAAAAATAGCCTATATTACTCCTTGATACATCAGCTATCTGCCAGTGAAAATCCCGTCAAAATCGGTGCAGCCATTTCAGAGATTAGCCGGAACAAACAGACCGACAAAAATTATAAAAAAAATTGTTTTGGTATATGTACCATGTATACGTTCGAATGCACTTAGTAAAATGCAGTTATTTTAATATTACAAACAGACCATCCAATTTTATTTATTTGTATGTATAGATCATTCCGTTAACAAATAGAGTTGTGGCATATGGGATAATAGCTATTTTCATTATCGTAGGTGCGTACATAAGTACACACACACACACACATTTTTTTCTCTAGTCTAACTGACACCAGCAACTTCTTCAGCCTTGCTTGATATATTAACAAAGCTTTCGTCATGAGGCAGAGGTAGAAGAGAGTTCCCCACTGCTGCACATGTGCACTTCACCGCTTACCCCACTTCTCCGCGGCAAATCATTGTTTCTTAAAACTTTATATTAAATAAAGATATCTCAATATTCTTTTTTAGATAACAGCCAAGTGTCTATGAAATAAAATATAATTGAAATCTATCCAGTAGTATAGTAGTAGAATGTGATGCGCGCAATTGCATACCTCTATCATTGTATTTATATAGATAAGATACAAAGTAGTTACCACTATGTGATGGCTGTTACAAGGAGAAGAAGCAAGAAACTTCCCAACTACATGTCTAACTTTAATATATATATTTTTTATTTCATATAAATATTTTTTCTTTAAATTCCTAACAATGTACAGGCTTTTTTTTATTGCTGTATGTCAACTGACAGGCTGACTGTCCTCTTAGAATTTAGCAGTTGCCATTGTCTTTGTGTGTTTGCAACGGCAATGGCATCATACGCTGCGGTCCCATAAGGGTACAGGAACTCGGCTCACTAATGCCGGGACACAAGACAAAGTTATTACGGCGGCATACTTAAGACCAAAGGTGGTCACCATCCAGAATATATAGAAAATACAAACAAATCAACAATACTAGGGGAAGTTTGAAAGTACCAGTGATTGAGAAGCTGAAAAGTAATAGGTTAGTATGGTATGGCCATATAATGCGAAGAGAGGAGCATCATGTAATAAGGAGATTGCTAGAAATTAGAGTGGATGGATACAAGAGTTAAACCGAAGAATAGAGAGAACATGTTGTGTGAACCCCAAATAGTTTGGGATAAGAGCAGGAAGAAAAAACAACAAACTTATTAACTGCCAAGCATTTTGGTGAGTGGATTTCGTGATTTGCCATTGTAGCTTTAGATAGTACATAGATATGTATGTATATATAGACATATTTGTTTGTGAGGGTAATAATTTTCAATATATTGTTTTTATTTGTTGTGGCCACGGAAATAACATAATTTCATCTACCACATTCTCTTTTTAAGTCCCCAGACTTAAAAAAAATGCAGCAAACTAAGTGACATGGCCTTTAATGTGTTAAGTATTACATGATTGATAGCATATTTTTATTATATCATATTTATTAATTTTTTTTTTATTAATATCTTTTATAGCATAATTTTTTAAAGTTTCAATGCAAATTGAATATAACATATATTCGGTATGCTTGCTGAGGTCACGGGTTCGATTCTCATCTCGCATCTGGGTGTTTATGTATAATATGTATTTATTTAAAAAAAAAAGTATGTAAGTAGTAATTGGTACATCAGTTGTCACCCATAAAACTAGTGCTACCTAATTTGGCCAACTAGATGGCGCTGTGTGAATAGTTACAAAATATTTATTTATTTTTAAAGAATGAAATACTAGTCCTAAATGTATGTGTGATATTATGGGGGTAAATGGGAGTTAGAAGCAGGATCGTGAACCCTTTTTTTAAAGTTGGAAATGCTTGATACCTTACCACTTCAGGGCTCATGGACTGTCAAGCAATGTGTCTCTACAATTAACAAGGGAACGCAGGTTATTACTGCTTGATGCCTAGGCAAAGGGACATGCTCAGCTTCTATGGGTTAGAGACAGATAGAGGAGGAGGTAGACCAAGTAAGCACCCTGAACGGCAAACGAAATGTTACTACCTGTGAACCTTCCTTTTACGTATTACAGGGTAGGAAAGATATCAAAACTTATTCCCCAGTAGGAATTGAAGATGAGCAGATAGTTTTTTTTTATTGCGAGAGTTCAGCAGACAGGCAAACGGCCCACCCTGGCAGGTGGTCACCGTCGCCTATGGACGTCTGCAACACCAGAGGCATTACCAACGCGCTGCCGGCCTCGAAGAAATTTTATAACGCCTATTTTGAAGAACCCCATATCGTACCGCGCTGAAAAAACCTCAGCCGGAAGCTCAGTCAGTTTGGGCGTTAATCCTTTATTAATAAAAATTAGCTCTTACATAGTTTTTCTAAGCAATACCTATATGGTAGAAAAAGGAAGTTTGCTACTCCAATTATCTTATTAATACAGCCGCATTCTATATAAGGAGCGGTCGACCCTAATTCGACAGCAAAATCCAACTCGGCATTTGATAAAACTTTACGCTAACACTACAATGTATTTACACAGTGAACAACATTGGTAATAATTCCATATTGTTCTAAATGTCCTTGGGAACACCCGAATATCTTAAAACTATATTCTCATGGCGACAGACACTGATAAATACAAAAATACTTACGGGATTGTATAACGGAGGAGCTGCCATTTTCACTGTTGGTATCGGTTTTAGATAGTAATTGGAACTTAAATGAACTAGCACAAATGATTTATATTTGTTTTAGACTTATTTCACAAGCGATGGTAACGCCTTTACAGTAATTTATTGAAAATGAGACGTTTCGAATGCGTCATGCGTCATATGACGGCATTCATTCGACGATAGCAAAGAAATTGAGTAAATCGACATTGTTTACATGTTTTGTTATGAAAGAGATAAACATATATAATTTATTAGAGAGTGATAGAGCTCAAAGAAATATGTTTAATATGTAACTAAATCGCAAACTGAATCGGAACGCAATATACGTCAAATCTGTTTTTAATGTGTATGCATGGCTACAAGCTTTTTAAGCACTAGAGAAAACTATTTATAAAATAATTATATTACAATTTAGTAATACACCTGCATTACTACAGTTGCAGGATTACAATGATGTTCGTAAATAACCAATGAAGGAGTCTACTTTGTAGCTGCACTAGAAAGGCTTATACAATGTATGATATGAATCTAGCTAAGGTGACCAACTATACTCATTTACTGAGTTTTGTACTCTTTTTTCGCAAACCGTACTCTTTTCAAATCCTGTACTCTGAAAGTATTCATTTGTATAATTTTATATTCATCTGTATTTTTATACAGCATCAAGTTCAATGTCAATAGATGTGGAAGTAATTATTACAAATATTTATTTATATTTTAATCGGTTTACAGTAAGGGTAGCAAGTGTTCAATACAAAAAACTGCTTGGTTATTCCAAAGTCAAATGGCTTGCTATATACGCATTTGCTGGATAACGCATTTTGCAGTTATATGATCCACTACGTTCATATTTTTTAAGCCTTGACAAATGTTCTACAATTTTGAAGAAATTCTTTCAAAACGATATTTGTAATGAAGGAACAATGATTTTATATATTATAAATATGAAATATCATTGTGAAGGAAGTAAAAGATATTGTTATTAATGACAATTTTCACTTTGAAGAAATTCGAAGAGTAAATTTATATATAAATGAAGAAAAATTGAAGAAATGGAACGATGAGAAAATAGAACTTGACAAAAGATGGGTAGAAATCTTTCAGCATTTTAGAGTAAAACATATCCCACATGAAAATTTAAAAGTTTTAACAGAAATTTCCATATGTTGTCCCTGGACTAATGCTGCTGTTGAAAGAATATTTTAATAGTCAAATTTAATATGCAAAATGAAAGTTGTTCGGATGTGGCTACAATGTTAGACGAACATCCTCATTTAGCAAAAAAAAACCACAAAGAAAAATATGTTTATAAAAGAAAATAAAGTTTTTATCGTTTTTTCTTCTTTTTTTCACATAAGAAATACTTGAAAAGTGTACTCTTTTTGAACAAAAAATAGTTGGTCACCTTAATCTAGCAGACTTTAAAAAGTTCTATAACCACCTAATATATTACGCTTTTGGCGCTTTTCTCTAAAATTTATACGAATGCGATTTTGTCACCTTAGCGAATTTTGACGGAGTTTTCATTCGCAGATAACTCACTTTACCCTCTAACAAACTAAATCCTCTTTTCTAAAATGAATATAAATAAAACAACCATAGACTAGTTACGTATAATTTATTACAAATATTTGTGCGCGTGAACATTCAGTACAAATATTAAAAACTACACAACACTTTGGCATTAATTTGTGCTTAGAATGTACATAAAATAATATTATGTACGCCAGAATAAGACGTAGACAACTTTTTTTAAATAGTGTTAAAAATGTAACATATTTCACATATTTTTTGGTTTTATATAAAAACAATGTTAAATATGTAACATCTAAGCATTTTTAATTATTTTATTTAGTACATCACAGGTTTTATATTTCACTATAAATGTGGATAATTCAGAGGATGAAAGATGGATTCAAAATTATTTTTTTAACCGTACAGTTTAAACCCGTAACATGACAAATTCATAACATTACAAAAGACCTGACACCTCACAAGCTATTCTTTAAGAGGAGAAGATTATAGGAAACCTTTGTAATCTATCTCATTCTCTCGCAGGCCTAAATCCTATTTATGAATGTTTGTCGCTTTTTCTTTTCATCAAATATTCAAATCACTAAAGAAGTTTCACTTTAATTAAATATATTTTTTTAAATACAATATAAAAAATACCACACTGTTCATTCGAGTTATATCCTTATTTACGTTTCAGTGAATCACATGCAAGAAAAATTATAAAATTAACATATTTTACGAAAAATTTAATAAAGCTACCGACGATCAGTGGCGAAGTCGCGACGAGTGGGAGGGGCGAGAGAAGGGGCGTGGTCAATTCTAAGAACCCGCAACACGCACAACGCGTGTAAGACTCCATGTCACTGGTTAACGGTGGTAATTAAATAAAGAGAAAATTAATATCATCTACCCTGTTCTTGCTAGGTGGGCTCACCCGTAAAATAGTCAAGTAACACACTCAGACACCTCTAGTCTCATGTTCGAATCTAACGACATGCTCGCTTAAGCAGTTTTCCTCACATTATGAAATTAGCACGTATTGAACGGTGAAGGAAAATGTGAAGAAACCTGCAAATCGAGATCATGTGTACTATACGTTCCATCTAGACCTAAGTCCAGCATTGGGATTAATATCGGCCTATTATTATTGACTATCAAATCAGTTTGTTCGGGAGTCAAATGAATGACAGTGGCGTAACTAGGCGTGGGCGAAGTGGGCCCACGGCCTCGAACTCAAAGGGGCCTCGCAAGGCCTTTTTAAATGCGATGCCAAATTTAAAATCTAAAAAATATTGGCAACACAGCTGTACAAAACGTTTCTTTACACGCATACTTCATACAACACCATGCAGATAGTAAATATTTTTGAAAATTCTAGTAGGCCTGTCGTAAAAGGTGACAAAACAACCCACCCTAGCTACGTGGTAGGGTTTCAAGCCCGTCTGGATAGCGACCACCTTTTTTTCTTAAGTATGCCGCCATAATAACCTTTTGTTGTGTTTCGGCATTAGTGACCCAAGTTCCTATACCCTTATGGTACAGCAGCGTGTTCGTAATGCCACTGGCGATGCAAACACGTATAGGCGACGGTAACTGCTAAATTCTAAGCGGGCCGTCAGCCTATCTGCTGTCCTACAACATTAAAAAAAAGGTAGTTATATACAATACTATGAGTAGGTATGTCGTTTAAAAGCATGATCGGTAAGATAGTTTTGTTGGGACTTCGCCCACCGCTATGCTAGTCCATTGATCACAGACTACTTTTGTTACGACGACAGCGACAAAATTATTCGGTGATTTCGTTCAGACGCAGTCTCTCATGTAACCAAATTTAGCGAACTCTCCACGTTGTTTTTTTAACCTACTTCAAAAAACATGTGTGCGATTCACACACGATAGAAATGAAACTTCAGTAAATTGACAAAAGAATGAGATGAATATATATAATAAGGGTAGGATAATTACAAAGTTCATTTTAATTTTATTTTCATTTTTTTGCGTCGATATTGACGACACATTTCGGCATCTTATAAAATTTATTATTTAGCACAAGATATAAAAATACTCACAAACACACTGTTAAATAATAACACATCACGCTGACTTCTTACTAAAAAAGCTGTAATACGCAGCCGCATACAGTGTACAGTAGTATTAGCTCTCGTACTTTTCACATATACTAACACACGTTAAATGCTCAAATACAAGCAAGTATTAAACAGTGTGCAATATACACACACACCGACATTTGCTCTCTCGCTCTGGCTCACTAATTACAGGCGACTATAGGAGAGACCGAAATATACATATTTCTGTATCATTCTTTGCCGGCTTCATCCTACACATTTTTGTATTTGTGTCTCTTACCTGTCGTATTTTCCGTTGCATCCGGTTTGAAATCACAACGATTCTAAAGAAGTTTCACTTCAAAAAGAGGAGGTTCTCAATTCGACTGTATTTTTTTTAATGTTTGTTACCTCAGAATTTTCGAGTGGGTGAACCCCGATTTAGATGATTCTTTTTTTTATGTATAGAAAAAAAATCATAGACAACAAAGGGTATAAATTAATTTTAACTCTATGGACATTACGAGGGAATCTCGGGTAAGTGAGTTTTTTTTTGGCAAGATTAGACTTATAACTACAAGGTTGTTCGAAAAGTAGTTACGTTTTCCCCGATAGAGGGCATAATTGTTTTCTTTTACACCCAACTTCACACTTGAGCCGCACGATCTTAATTTCTTTCAACAGCTGATAGAGCTGCTTGTGAAAAAGACTGATTCCACGCAGTAGTTTTCGGTTGGCGGCCTTTCAAATAATGTGAAAAACAGCATTTTCGGCAAATTTTACTTTTCTACTACCGAATTGTTAAAGATGCTGTTTATGCAAGATGTCACATTGTGCGGTCGGGGGACTCTTGTCAGGAACGAAGTTAATATTTCTTATTGCTGTATACTTATTTATCAAAAAAGTGCAGTCCTCCTTTAATCAATTCTCTCTCTAATTATATACCTTTGTTTTTTTTCTATTATTTTTTCGAAAAATATTTTTTAAGAATTTAAATTAATACATTTCATTGAATATTTGGAAAAAATAGTATTTTATTCAAAAATAAATATAAAATAGTGAATTATAAATCATATATAGAATTGAAGTTATATTGTTCACCGTACACAATGCTTATTGTCAAATCTTACCTCACACACACACTCTCTCTCTCTCACACACACACACTCTCTCTCTCTCTCACACACACACACACAACCATAGAAAATAGACAGTAAGAAAGAGAAAGTCGCTTGGAGGGGGTTTAACGCTTTTTCGTTACGTGACGATTTTTGCAATTTCACTCTACTGTCATCATCGTCATCATCTAACCGTAGTATCCCGGTGGCAACCTAAACTTTCGTTTCGGTGCCCGGGGTCCGCTTTCCGACTTTTTCTACTGCAATTTCACTCTACTGTAAGCCGCATAAAAGAACTGCGTTCCAAAAATTTGCCGATATGTATGGAGAAGTTGTGACTGACAGCACGCCAGTGCCAAAACTACCAGAATGAGCCCTCAGTCTGCGTCTGCCCAGACGGTATTAGATCAAAACAGACAATATATAATTAAATAAAATATTTATCACCTATACAAAAACAAGTGCGTGCGTACAAAGTAGGTACACATGTCAGAAGTGAAACTTCTTTGGCAAACTAATTTTTAAATCTTCAAATAAACTAAGAAAAGAGAATTTATGAAATATTATTTATTTTATATCTTATTAAACAAAACTCAACTGTATTTTATTGCAATAAAGCCGCAATTCGAATAGATATGTACGCAGTGTAGCAATGCAATCATTTAAAAATTACGTTATAGAACACTTCAATAATCCTTAAGTCATTATTAATAAGGTTGGTATTACTAGAGCAAAAAAAATTCAAGTATATTTCATTGAAATAAAGTCGCAATTCGAATAAATATGTATAAGTAATGTAATCATTTAAAAATTACATTAAAGAATAAGCCTTAAGCCATTATTAATAAGATTAGTATTACTGGAGCAAAAAAAGCGTTTCACATCTTCGTGACGCTAATATTTGCGTTTCATCCGTAAACATTTTACCATCATGCGCGCAAAGAAGTTTCACTTCAAAAAGTCTATCTATTTCACGAATAGTAACGAAATTACTCTTCGAACAATCCTAAATATATTTATTAATGAGAGAAATTAGGAACCAAACGTTTGTAACTGCTGTCATTTTTATCTTCAAAGAGACTCTTCAAGAAATAAACCTGGAAAGTAATGCATAAAACAATCAATTTATTAATTCACATTCCGAATTCGTTACAAAGAGTTTTCGCTAAAGGGTGAGTGGAAAAACAATATTTTACGAATAAATACTTTTTAATTTCGACTAAATTAAGTAAAACAATGTAACATAACAACGTTATAAACAGTTTTTTTTATTGCTGAAGGTCAGCAGACAGGCTGACGGCCCGCTTAGAATTTAACAGTCATCGTCGCCTATGGGAGTTTGCAACGCCAGTGGCATCGCGAACACGCTGCTGTCCCATAAGGGTACAGGAACTTGGCTCACTAATGCCGGAACACAACACAAGGTTATTATGGCGGCATACTTAAGACCAAAGGTGGTTTGTTTTGTCGCCTTTTAAGACAGGTCGACCCCGACCGCAGAGGTCAGTATTCTTTCTCCGCCCCTGCACGGATAAAAATTGTTTATCGTTTTTTAATATGTCAGTATTTTAATTGTATCTTTCGTTATATTTTATTCATAATTTGGCATGTAGGGGGATGGATCATCTTCGTTGAATAATTACAGTTCAAATAAATGAACACATTATTCTCTGGTACGTGCGAAATATTTACAACTCTCTCAGTATGAAGTTTGAAGGTCAGTTAAATTAATGTTTATTGGAGTCTAAATAACGATGTATTGTTTCATTTAGAGTGGTTGCTACGCTAAAAATAGTGTGTCAATACAGGGGTAACAATGTGGACCAAACAAACCTTCTATTTCTACGTTTCAAGGAGTTTTCGTTAAATAGAATTTCGCTTTACAGAGTTTACACTTTATATATTTACCTGGGTAATTCCAACGATGAGCATCAAGACAATCTGTCCCATAGACCACTTCATAACCCTATAATAACGAATAAAAAAATAAAATATTGTACACACCGCATAAAAAACACACACAGAGAGGGAGGGAGCAGTGGCGCAGCGTAGTGGGGGCGGCAGGGGCGATCCGCCCCGGGCGGCACTTTTTAGGGAGTGGCAAGATTTCACAATAAATAATATAAATATTTGAACCATTTCATATTTTTATCGCAACTACAAATTCGGACCGTTTCAAAAGAGCACGGAATTTTTCATTACTTATTCTGTGAAAAATTCGGGGAATCCCCTTTCTTTGAATGATATTTTATAGCGTCTGCTGGCAACAGCGTCTATTCTGACTTGCGGGGATACCCTATAGTTTATTTTGTACTTGACCTGTATAATGAATCTAACCTGTTTATTGCAAAATAATTGCCGAAAAGTTATCTAGAATTAATGTATGTAATACTAGCAGGCTCGCCCGTTTCAACACGGGCAGATTTTTCACTACCGCTCCGCTCCTATTGGTCCTAGCGTGATGTTATATAGCCTATAACATTCCCCAATAAATGGGCTTTCCAACACAAAAAGATTTTTCAAAATCAGTTCAGTAGATCCAGAGATTACCCCCTACAACGTCACAAACACACACACACAGACACACACACATACATACAGGGTGACTTTGACAAACCCGTCCAAATTCACACAGAAGAATCTTTAGTAAAAGTTATGAGAAACATGTATTTTAGTTTTGTATCACATAGTACAAAAATGTTGAGTAATCAGCATCACAAAGTCATTCAAAGAACTCGCAATTTACGTAATACGGCGCTAGAGTGTCAATGACCTCTCCATCTGACCTAGTAAAAGGCCGAGGACGGCGGCATTGCACCGGGCGAGCGAATACGCACTACTCATTTACGCGGGAGAGACAGAGACAGGTAATAACAGAATTAATATATGAAATATTTTATGGTGAAAATTTGACATACATTTTTTTTTGCAAAAATGGGTTCCTTTAATGATAAACATCATAGTGTGTGTAAAAAAAATTTGTACGGTTTTGTCAGTCACGCTGTATATAGACATACATATTATAAATACATACACATATAATACAACATATATTATTCAATTGAAATTGAGAAATTTAATTATGACACTTAATTAATTGATTGAAGATAATGAAAGAAGAAAAAAAGAAGAAATAGAAAGAACTCACCGATCGCACATGTCCTCGGCCAGGTTTCTATCCCTGGCCTCGTGGGCTGAATGCAGGTCCTGCAGCCTGCTGGCTAACGATATCCTGTCGGCGACCCGCTTCACTGACTCCGATATATCGCGTACACGCATCAGGTACGTTTCTGCCGCATTACCTAGAATATGTACAATTTAAAAAAAAATGGTTCGACCACCCCTGGTCTAACCCCCCTGGTGCAGTAACTAGTAATTGCTAAATTTTAAGCGGTCCGTCAGCCTGTTTGCTGGCCTACAGCAATTTAAATAAAATGTAGTCTAGAGTGGTTTCCTCACGTTTACCCTCTGTTCTTTCGGAGAAAAACTTCTTGTAAGTATGTATTTCCAAAAACTGTTTCAAAATTATATTAAATTAAATTATTCCCCAATGTAGATTATTTATAAAGTAAAAAAAAACTCAACTGTATTTCATTGTAATAAAGTCGTAATTCGAATAGATCTAGCGCTGTGGGTTAGAGTGAGAGAGGAGGAGCTTGCCTACCGCTGCCGTATGCGTGAGAGAAAGGGAAGCCAGACAGTACGCGCCGTACGCGTTACGTAACGCCGTAACGCGTTACGCAACGAAGCGGTTTACCCTCCCATAAGAAGTTATCACTTCAAAAATGTAACACGTAGTTGATGAGGACTCACCCAGTTCCATCTCCTTTTCCATATCGTAATCCTTGTCATCATGGTCTTCAATTTCAATCAAAATGTCAAAAAACACCTGAAAATTTATTCCTAACATTATTAAATCCTTACATTGTTCTCGAAAAGGTGAATATTATTATTTGTGAGTCCCCTCGCCAATTCAGAAGTCGCTCCTTATTAGGACAGGCTTGCTTAAGGTGCCTTAGAGGGGCACACGGAAAACAAGACGCATGCCTTTACTTTCGCGGCGTAGATGTTGGCAGCAGAACCTCTTTCGAGAGGGTGGGCGTTAAATGCTTTAACCACAATGCAACCTTCATTATCAGGAGTATGTAGTCCGCGCCGTATATTTTATCCGTGCATGTGCGGAGAAAGAGTACTAACCTCTGTGGCCGGGGTCGGCCTGTAGTAAAAGGCGACAAAACAACCCACACTAGCTACGTGGTAGGGCCTCAAGCCCGTCTGGATGGCGACCACCTTTGCTCTTAAGTATGGTGCCATAATAACCTTGTTGTGTTCCGGCATTAGTGAGCCAGGTTCCAGTTGCCACAAGCGGAAGGCAGCATATTGCCCCTGGCGTTGCAATTTTACGATTAAATGTACTGTCATTTTATCTGCTGCATCATCTATCTATATTTAACTATAGTAACTTGGAAATCTTACAACGGTTCCAGAATAAAGCCCTTAAAATGATAGCCAATGCACCTCTGTTTATTAAAATAAGTGAATTGCACGAGTACACAGAAATGAGGACAGTCAAAGAAGAAATGGAACACAGAGCAACGGCATACCAAAGCCGAATAAAAACACACACAAACACCCTAGCAACCGTGTTATGTGAACCGCTATCTGACAGAAGACTCAAAAGGCAACATATATGGGATCTTGTACCCAAACAGAGCCGGAGTTAAAATAAAAGACAGATTCCTCACAGGAGGAAGAGCTCTTACCTGACAAGAACCTCACAACAAATCTGCTAAGGGCTTGTAAAGCCGATCGCAAGATATATTAAAAAA
Organism: Malacosoma neustria; assembly: GCA_963693495.1. Taxonomy (NCBI): domain Eukaryota; kingdom Metazoa; phylum Arthropoda; class Insecta; order Lepidoptera; family Lasiocampidae; genus Malacosoma; species Malacosoma neustria. The sequence goes on from OY856401.1 coordinate 7,571,255, forward strand.
AAAAAAAAAAACTATCTATATTTAAAAAATGACTAGATTTCAATTAAATTTTTTAAGTTTTATTTCTTAGATACTAAACCCTTATATAAAAAAAATATTGCAATATCTTGATTTAATATAAAGTTATTATTTTTTTAGTGATGTGTGTTCTCTTGCCGCATAAGAGAAAACTTATCTATTTTTTCGATTTACTTTATTGTTATTCGACTAGCAAAGCGGGCAACAACGGCTAGTTAACAATAAAAACACTTACAGTCTTTGTACTGAACGTGCTGAACGTATTATCGAAGCAGAATCTGTAATCGCCCTCCAAAACGGCTGTATGCCGATGGGTGTTTTCAGGCTTCTTATAATCGGAGACTATAATCCTGCCGACTGGATCCGTTAGTTGGAACGATATATCTAGATCACCATGCGACGAGTCTATAACCTGGAAAAATTGAAAAATTATTTCTTATTCTTCCTGCCCTTATTCCAAACTATGTGCGCTCTCTCTCTCCTCTATTAGCTGTCATCTGAACATTCACATCTTTTGTAACCATATAATCTTTTATACAATCCATCCATCTTTTCTTTGGTCTACATCTCCTCTTGTATCCACTCTCATTTCTGGCATCCTCCTTGTTATATAACACTTCTCTCTTCACATTATATAGTCATACCAGGCTTTTTTTTGTCTCGGGGAAAAACCTCTCTTGACAGGTTCCCCCGGCCCGGGGGGACCGAGGGATATGTGGGACTCCAGGAAAGATATTCGGCTATCCGACTACCCACTAAAAACCCCGCTGTTCTCCTATCGCTTACGCCCGGGCCCACGGATATATGGCCTGCCGATCACGTGGCCCGGGCCGGCGCCTGCCCGCACTTTGACTTAAGGCGGGCCCCTTCTAACGTGTTGGCGCCAGGTGGTCAGGATTTTGTCCCCCAGCGCTCTTCTAAATCAACATGGACAGAACCAGGGCCGGGAGCGACAGGTCCGCGCCGATTTGGGCGACGAGGGCGCGGTGCTCCTCGCGCCACGCAGGGCACACGGCGACAGTGTGGTCCACCGTGTCCTCTTCGTCACCCGCGCCACAGTGGTGGCATCCCGACGTCATCTCTCGCCCTATGCAACACAGGTACCTTCCGAAGCAACCATGCCCCGAGAGGACCTGCGTCAGGCGGAAGGTCAGGGCGCCGTGGCGCCTTTCCACCCATTCGGCCAGGACGGGCCTCACCGCTTCCATGGTGGATACCAGGCTTACCTATTACTTTTCAACTTCTCAGTCACTGGCGTGCTACATTCAAACTTCCCCTAATAAAGTAATATACTCATTCTAATTTTATCCATTTTTTTATTGCTGTAGGACAACAGACAGGCTGACGGCCCTCTTATAATTTAGCAATTACTGTCATCTATGGGTGTTTGCAACGCCAGTGGCATCGCGAACACGCTGCTGTCGCATAAGGGTACAGGAACTTGGGTCACTAATGCCGGAACACAACACAAAGTGATTATAGCTGCATACTTAAGAACGATCGTGAACGAAGCGAAACAAGTATGTAAGGATCGTAGCAAGTGGAAAGAAGTGGTCTCTGCCTACCCCTACGGGAAAGAGGCGTGATTATATGTATGTATGTATACTTAAGAACAAAGGTGGTCGCCATCCAGATGGGCTTGGGGCCCTAGCACGTAGCTAGGGTGGGTTGTTTTGTAGCCTTTTACAACAGGCGGACCCCAGCCGCAAAGGTTAGTATTCTTTCGCTGCCTCTGTACTACAGCAATGAAATATTGCTATTGCTGTCCTACAGCAATAAAATATTATATAATATTAACTCGGCTCTAATATTAGCTCGGCATTTTCCGGCGAAGGGGCATCACGCTGCATCGCCTCTGCGCATCACGCTTTACGTAATTATTAATTAATTTGCTTGTTTGGCGCCGACTCAAAATTGCTTAGGTATACATTATATTAGTTTAAGAACTTAGTTATTAAGGTTAATAAAAAGAAAATAATTATTTGGTTTTCAGTTTTTTCAGTGGTTTTTTTGTAAATTTTATATCATAATAAATAAATAATTTTTCCACTAGAATTCTGATAATTTTGATGGATTTCACATACTTTTTATGACTGAATCATGTTTAAAAATTACTGACTGATAACATTTTATTTCTTTTAACTTTATGAGTGTTATAAACATACTTTCTATACATTGCAAATGAATCGCCAAAGATTCACCTTTGGTAATTTTATGTTTTACATGAAGCTACTTACACAGGGAACAAATGTATTGCGATATCTCCTCTCATTAGGAGGGGTATGTTTATTTAAGCTTATTGGGGAACAAAGTCAAGCTGTTTGGGGAACAAAGTCTAGCTATATCAACTCCTAGGGTCTGTTAGGAATGGTAAAGCCAAATAGTTTAGCTTTGGTGTCATAAAAGGCAATATGCATGCCAATGCAGTTATGGATGTATTAAAAAAGTTTTGTATGTTTGCATAAAATCTCCTTTTATTTTATTATTGTTGACCTACAGCTGACAGGCAATTTAATAGTAAGCAGTTACCATCGCCTATGGATGTTTACGACGCCAAGGGCACTGCAAACACGCTGCTATCCGTATATAGGTACAGGAACCTGAGCCACTAATGCCAGAACACAAGGTTGTTAATAGCAGAGTAAGTACTCTGCTATTAACCAGGGATGGTTGCCATCCAGATGATCTTGGGGCCCTACCGCATAGCTAGGGTTGTTTTGATGTCTTTTAGGACAGACTGACCGGATCGCGGGGATTTGCATTCATAAATGCACAGATAAAATATTATAAACATAATTATGATGACCTATTAATTCCAAAATAACCAGGCCACGTTTTACGGCAAAGAGCTCAAAGAGCTAATTACGTAGGGATGTCTGGCCATGCCGCCTCCACCGGGCCCCGGCAGGAGGGGTAGACTTGGGTCTACCCCTTCTGCTGTAAAGTGCTGGTTCGACATCGTAAGGGGTGATATGCATGCCAATGGGCTCACTGCCAGGGATGCTGAAAACCGTGCGAACTGGAGTAGAAAAAGTCGGAAAGTGGACCCCAGGTGAAATGCCTCTAAGTATTTCACGTGTCTGGTACATTGATTGCTACATCTAGGCACATATTGCTGTTGTGTGCGCCATGAGATGATTGATGTAGTTTATGACCCCAAAAGTGATGTGCATGTCCATGGAATCACTACCAGGGATACCAATGACTGTGAGAAGTGGAGAAGACAGAATGTGGACACCAAAGCGGAACTTTAGGTTCTAACCAGGATACACTGCTAAGATGATGAGTTTCTAACACTTGGTCGTTTGACGCTTGACTAATATTGCAGAGCTGATTGCCAGTAAAAAGGCCAGGCAGCATCTGGACTAGTACAATACTTGTATGCCATATACAGAAAAAATTTATCCCCCATACAAGAGTGGATTAAGAATAGTGACTCCTGCAGCCCGACCCTAGCTAGATGGTAGGGCCCAAACCCATCTGGAAAGTGATCACCCTCGGTCTACAAGTATGTTGTCACAATAATATTGTGTTGTCCAGCATTAGTGACTCAGGTTCCAGTACTTCATGTGGAGACCAGCATGTCCACTGCGCTCACGGCATTACAATCCAACTTGTCTGCTGTTTATAAGCAATAAAAAAAGATCTGCTGATCAATCAAAAATGAAATAGCAAGATGAAATCAGTCAGACTCCAGTTTGAGGGCACACAACATCCTGATGACAAAAAACGGGCTCAGAAAGAAAACAAAATTATATTAATCAATTATTTCAGAAAATGTGATCTATAGGTTGTTACTGTTAAAATTTGAAGGAGACATGCAGTGGAAGCAATAAAAACGACTTTTCTCTATATAATATAATAATATATATTTATTAACTGAGTGCGACCATATTTATATCCCTAAATGTCATTTCTTGTCAATTACAATTCATTCTTTATTATTTTAATATTAGAATTATACATAAAAACTCTAAAATTTACAATGATAGTAATTGAGGTGTGTAGTTGCAAAACCCGCTAAAACGGTTTTGGGAAAAATGACAATATATCATTTTAAAATACTCTAAACTATCTACATAGCTATCAACTTTTTATTGCACAAATGCCTCTATATTCTATATATATTCCAATATTATATTCAACCATTTATTTTAAGTTTTGAATCAAATGCCACTAATTCAGCATGGGTTTAATTCAATTTAAGAGTTTAAAAAAAATATTGCTACAGCGGGTTTTACACGCCTCAATTCTGGATTAATTAAATTTTTTTTTATGTGATAACGAAATAATGACCTCCCTTTGATAAAAAAAAAACCGCTGTTTTAAGGTTAGGCTTCTTATCTATTTTAAACGATATATTACCTGATATTCCACATCGATTATTTCATTCGGTACAGCTTTCTGGTAGAAGCAATCAGTTCTTCCAGCTTGCACAGTGAAAGTCATGTCTTTTTCATAGGCAAATACCGAACTAAAAATAGTTATTAAAAATACGTATCTCATTTTGCTAATATTTCTAAACACAGGTTGTTAGCAACAGGGATTTAAAAACTGTTGAAAAATTGGGTTTATGTTTTTTAAAATAAATAATTTAATTTATGTTTAATGCAGAAACTATTTGAAGACAATGAAAAATAAATAATAAACACAAATGACAAATCTGAAAAATCGTAAAAATTTTCGTTTGTCAAATTGTTTCGGGATCTGTTCCAACACCTATATCATTAAATTGCAATGATGAACATTTTGTATATACTGCATAACCAAATATACATATAACGTAAAAAATTTATTTATAAATTAAATACAATGATTTTATATACAAAATATTAAATTAAAGATTAAATATTTATAAATATATTGTATGTGATTGTAAATTATGTATCGTGGTGAATAGTAAAAATTGGTCATAAAAATGATTTAAACATAAAAAAATTTAAGATAAATTGATTTGAGGTAAAGTGTCAGTATGACTTATTTTTATTTTATTATATTTTATTTTATCATTCCTTCAAACAAAGAGTTGTGGAATACGGGAGTAACGGGAGGAAATGTAGAGGTTTTTTTATTCTGTTACTCCAAAAAAGTTCTGTTACTCCAAAGAACTTCTTAGATGCGTACATGATGTACATAAGTGAACAGGTTTAGTTAAAAACTTTATTATACGCATTGATTGAAGTGCGAAGTGGAGAATAAAAAGTCTGAAAGCGGACCCCGGGCGCCGAAGTGAGAGTTTGGGCTGCAACCGGGATTTAACGCAAAGATGATGATGATGATTAAGTCACATTGATCAAGTCGTATTAACGACTATTTTATTTGAAAATAAAATAGGAGTTATTATTAACATTGTGGCTCACTACAAGTCGGTGCCGTATCACGTTTAAAAAAATGTTTTCTGCTTGCAGTAGGTGTATTGTGAGTAAAAAATTAAGTGTTAGAACATACTTCATAATGCTAAAAGTAGTAAAATCTTAAATCAGAAAGACGGTCTTTGGAACACAAATGTCAGATTTTATTTACCTTATTTATGTACCAGCTGCATTTTACCGTACTATCTTTGGATTTCCGTTTAATTAAAAATAGTTTTAGTACAAAATATTATAAATATGTCGGGCCCCACTGGATCTGCTCCTTCTGGGGTCGTACAGAATAGCGCCCTATCGTTCGTTGCGTCTGCGCAGCCCATGCAATCGTCACCAATTACTTCAGTAAATATTCAAGACAATGCAGAAGAAATAGGTCAAGCAGGTAAGCGATATACGTTCTGTATTATTTTATTTTAATTCGGTTTCATTAGAATTTCTCTTACTAGTGACATAACAGAAATTACTACTAAAAATATTACAGAAATAATTGATAAATAAATAAATATAATGGGAAAATACACACAGCGCAATCTAGTCCCAAATTAAGTAGCACTTGTGTTATGGGTTCTATATTGTTAAGGTGAAACCTCCTTACGATGTGACACCTAATGTTTTTCTTCTCTTTTATATGACCATGGAATTTTGTATTGTCAGATAGTTATCAAAATATAAAAAGTTATGTTTCTGAAAAATGTCGTTCATATCTATACAAATAAATAAAATTGGAGTGTCTGTTTGTATTATTAAAATAACCGCTTTTTACTAAGTGCATTCGGACGTATACAGGTACATATACCATAACAATATTTTTTACAATTTTTGTCTGTCTGTGTAGTAACTTAGTTAATTTATATAACTAATATAGTACATACTGCATCACCGAAGCAGATTGATGGTTCTATTTGACAACAAGCAGCTCTGGATATGATAAACTGGAATGCACTGCAGCGAAGGCAATCTGTGACCAACTTTTGGCTTTTCAATCTACATGGTCGGTTGCTTCCATTGTGGGCGACATGTATGGCGCTGGAATGGAGGATAATTTCACCCACAATCTGGATACAGAATTAGCTGGATAAACAGTTGGAAGAAGCCTTTGCCAACAGGCACTCCAATTTTTTTATTGCTGTAGGACAGCAGACAGACCGATGGCCCATTTAGAATTTAGCAGTTACGGTCGCCTATGGTTGTTTGCATCAATCCAAGAACTTGGATCACTAATACCGGAACATAACACAAGGTTATTATGGCGACACACTTAAGATCAAAGTTAGTTGCCATCCAGATAGACTTGGGGCTCTACTATGTAGCTAGGGAGGATTGTTCTGGTATTTTACAACAGGCCGACCCTGACTGCAGAGGTTAGTATTCTTTCTCCACTCCTGCATGGATATAGAGTTCTATCGGAGAGACAAATAGAGATGTAATTTAAATTGCAGGAGGAAATTACATAAATTGGAATAAAGAATTATTATTATCTACACATGGGGAAAGCTGAAAGAGGCCTATACTCAATCTGAAGACCACATCTAGGACAATAAAGAAAAATTATATTAACTCTGTCATATCTGTGCAGGGGCGGAGAAAGAATACTAACCTCTGTAGCCAGGGTCGGCCTTTCGTAAAAGGCGACAAAACAACCCACCCTAGCTACGTGGTAGGGCCTCAAGCCCGTCTGGATGGCGACCACCTTCGGTCTTAAGTATGCCGCCATAATAACCTTGTGTTGTGTTCCGGCATTAGTGACCCAAGTTCCTGTACCCTTATGGGACAGCAGTGTGTTCTCGATGCCACTGGCATTGCATACACCTATAGGCGACGGTAACTGCTAAATCCTAAACGGGCCGTCAGCCTGTCTGCTGTTCTACAGCAATAAAAAAAAACCCTGCTAATAAATTTTCTAATCAGAATATATGTTTGTCAATTTCAGATAGACTGATGCCTGCTGGACTTAATGCTCTCTGTGAAGCATGCTCCAGACTGTACCCTGGGCAGCCCAATCCACTCCAGGTCACTACCAGGCTAAAATATTGGTAATTAATATATTCATATTATTAGATAAGAGATACCCTAACTCAAAACTCTATTTAAAAGTTCAAAAGCTTCAACTGTCAAAATTTTCTCGTCATAGTCTCCATCTACTTGTAATGGTATACCTCTCATTAGTGATGGGGAATTCATAAGGATCTTCTGTACGGATCCTCTGTGATTTGTTTTTTTATAAGAGTAAAATACAATGCTAATAAATTTTGAAAATATCACAGCGTAGTTTGTATTATAGGTATCTTATCATGAGATTGCCCTACGGCTGCGAGACCTGGTCCCTAATAAAACTCTACAGGGAAAATTTACCAAGTGCCAGTGTGCAATGGATAGGAGTATGTTCAGAGTGAAGTTAAGAGACAGGATCCGCAATTACGACGTCAGATCCAAAGCAAAAGTTACCAATACACACTCCAGTCGACCAACTAAAACGGAGATAAACTGGCCACCTACTAAGAGGCAGCCTGGATAAGCAGTTAGTGTCACCTATGGATGTTTGCAACGCTTGGGGCACCGCTAACAAGCTACTATCTACATAGAGTAACTAGAACTTCAATCACTATTGTGGTAACACAACACAAAGTGATTATCAGAGTATATTTAGAATTTAGAAAACAGGTGTGGTTGCTATCCACATAAGCTTGCGGTCCTACCTAGTGTAGGTTGTTTGGTCAGCTTTTACAGGCCACAGTGGTCAGTAATCTTACTCTACCCCTGCATGGATAAAAATTTAAATTCCCTTAGGACCTACATTGTAAAGACTGTTGTCTTTTCTGATTGTTCTGTTTGTCTAAACTGCATATTATAACAGGAATGCCATGTAAAAGGCATGGCAATGGCAATGGTTTTTACTGTGCAGGGGCGGAGAAAGAATACGGACCTCTGCGGCCGAGGTCAGCCTGTCGTATGGCGACCTTTGGTCTTAAATATGCCGCCATAATAACTTTGTGTTGTGGTCCGATATTAGTGACCCAAGTTCTTGTACCCTTATGGGCGTATTCGCGATGCGACTGGCGTTAACTGCTAAATTCTAAGCGGGCCGTCGGTCTGTCTGCTGTCCTACAGCAATAAAAAAAATGTGAGATGGTGAAAGACAACATTGTGAAGAAACCTGCAAGTTGAGATCAGTATGTGTGTAACTTGCCAATCCGCCTTGAACAAGTGAGGCCACTGTTCATTCCGTGTGGGGATAGATCCATGCCCAGCTGTGGCATGTTATTGGCTGCTAATTTATGGTCAATGGGGGAGACAGGAAATTTAAAATTTAAAATAACAATTATTATTGACAACAAGTACCCTACACTTTTCTACAATAAAATTACTTTTTTTTGTTAATCCCACTATCCTTAATTTAAATTTATTGAAAAAAATATTTTTTACTTTTTAGTTAGATTTTTTATAAAAGCGTGTTTTTTAGTTTTTTTTTAAACTATATTTTTTTGAAACAGTTTTTGGAAAAATTGGAAATTTGTAAATTTAGTGATTTTTGAATTATTTTTGGTTTTAATAATATCTTCTTACCTTCCTTCTTTACATTATCATATTAATAACATAATATTTAAGTAATAACCTAAGCTTCTTTTAAGTTAAACAATTTCAATATTAAATGGTTCAACTTAAATTAGTTTAAGTTATCACTTTTGTCAGGCGTCCCGAAACGCACACGTTTTTTTATAATAACTTTGACGTTTGCAGGCTTGGTGGCCATGATCCCCTCGACTACATCAGCATGTACTGGAATCCGGGAAACCCCGACGAGAATATACCTCCACATTGGCATTATATAAGGTTAGCTGTTTATTATCGTGATAATATTAAGTTCTATATACAAACACAACGCCATCTTAGTATCAAAATAGCATTTGTGTTATGGGTACTAGACAACATATATAAATGGCATGGCAATGCAGGGGCGGAGAAAGAATACGGACCTCTGCGCCCGGGGTCGGCCTGTCGTATGGCGATCACCTTTGGTCTTAAGTATGTCGCCATAATAACTTTGTTTTGTGTTCCGGTATTAGTGACCCGAGTTTCTGTACCCTTATGGGACAGCGGCGTGTTCGCGATGCCACTGGCGTTGCAAACACCCATAGGCGACGGTAACTGCTAAATTCTAAGTGGGCCGTCAGCCTGTCTGCTGTTCTACAACAATAAAAAAAAAAAATCAATGATATTTTAAAAAAGTGTTAAAAAATATGGAAAATTAACCCAGTATAAACTATGAATAATTTTATTCCAGTTTTGGACTCTCCGACCTGCACGGCGATGGGCGCGTCCACCCTCCACCATCTGCTGTGCTGTGTTCCTCCACCACCCCACCACCATCAGGTTTCGGTATAGAACTGACCTTCAGGTTGTCCAGCGATGGGAACCAGCCTCCGTTGTGGCCAGCTGCGTTGTTGCAAGCTTTGGCCAGATATGTGTTCTCAACAGGTGATTTAAAAATATTGATACATTATTTTTTTTTTATATGGGGATCAGCAGACAGATTGACGGCCCACTTAGCAGTAAACAGTTAGCGTCGCCTATGGATGTTTGCGACGCTAAGGACACCGGTCACTAATTCCATAACACAACTAGGTTATTATGGCGGTATACTTATAGACCAGAGATGGTTTTCATTCAGGCGGGCTTGAGGCCCTACCGCGTAGCTAGGACAGGCTGACCTTCGGCCGCAGGGGTTAGTTTTCTTACTCCGCCCCTGTCCGGAGAAAGAGTGTGAGAAAGATTGGCAAGGAGAGCATAAACTTCACCCCCTAACGCACTTGTCCATCGACCAAGTAATAGAACAGCAGGAATTTTCAGTCGACAGGCCTGAAGTGGAAAAAAGCATGGTATATCATCATCAGCTTTAAATTCCTGTTGCAATCCAAACTTTCGCTACTTTGCCCGGGGTCCGCTCTCCGACTTTTTCTTCTCCACTTCGCACGGTCTTCGGCGTCCATAGTGGCCACTCCATTCCATTGGCACCCATATCACCCTTTACGATGTCAGCACTTTTATCGTCTACCTCCAACCGGTTGCCGTAAAACGTGGCCATAACAGCGTAGGCAACACTTGCAATTTATCCGCAATGTCACGGTCATGAATTGTACCTTTATATCCACCAGGCAACAAGTTCTTAGCCGGCGACCACATATCATGGCACCGTGCCCTGGATGGTTCTGGAAGAGATTCCAGGGTCAGGCATTTGCTCGTTGCCGAGGACCCCCAACTGAAGACCATTAGGACTCCTCACGGCGCTGTCACCTTCCTCCAGGTATATTTAACGTGTTTTATATCTACATCGTCACCCTAGATTACCAAGATTTTCCTGATGCAAATTTGAAATTTGTTATTTTTGTGAAGGAGCCCTGGTGTACATTTTTACTGAACAGCAGACAGGTTGACGGTTCATCTAATAGTCAGTTGCCGCTGCCTATAGATGTTTGTGACGCCAGGGACGTCGCTAACACGCTGTCGTCTGGTAGGGAAACTGGGATACTTATGCCGGAACACAACATAATTGTTTCTACACATTAAGAGGCCACGGGTCGGAGAGACGTCTAAACTAGCTTGGAGCACTACCACCTAGCTAGGGGGAATTTAGCAGTTTCCGTCGCCTACGGATGTTTGTAACGCTAAAGATAACGAGAACACGCTGCTATCCCATAAGGGTACAGGAACTTGAATCACTAATGCCGGAACACAACATAAAGTTATTACGGTGGCATACTTAAGACCAAAGGTGGTCACCATTCAGACGGGGCCCCAAGTCGGCCTTTTACGACAGGCCGATCCCGGCCGCAGAGATCAGTATTCTTTCTCCGCCCCTGCACGGATAGGGTTGTTGTGTCGCTTACGATAAACGCGAGTCACCCTGTGCGGCCCCTTGCTTTCTATGGCGTAGATTGGCTACTAGGTTTTTAGTGGTTATACTCTTTTAGAATTGTACTAGTACTCTTCTTAGGGCGCTAGCTGCCAGAAGTGCCCTACATAACCATATCCGAACCATTCCCCGGCGAGGTATCCGTCCGCTAAGGACTTTCCCAGTTAAAAAAATGCCGCATGGGTCAATATCCTTACTCGACCCTTGCACGGAGAAGAAATATATCTTTAAAAAATTTGCATTGGCTATTACTTTTATTCTAGACTAGATGTGCCCGCGACTCCGTCCGCGTGGAATAGTGACTTTAAATAGCATTTTTTGTGGATATATATCTTATGGTTTATTTTGGATTACAAAGCCTATAAACCCTAAAATATAAATAAATGAAATATGCAAACAAATGCAAAAACTTAAATTGGAAATCGAAAATTTCCGCAAATGATAATTTTTAACTAAAAATGTAATTTTTCATATACTAAAAATTCGTTCTTTCGCGCGTCTCTGCCAATCGGCGTTCGCGCAACGCATCTCTCTCTCTAGCAGAGTGCGCTCTGTCACACATGACGCCACGCGCCGCCGGCAGCTGCATAGAGTTTCGCGCTCCGCTATCAACTTGTTTACACATAAAACTAACCTATAGTTATGTTCATTGTATTCTTTGTGTATAATTCTAAAAATGTGTTCTTAGAGTAATAAACGGTTCAGTACTCGAATTCCAACGTTTCAATTAATCGCATCTTCCACCACACAAACATGACACTGGCTCCCAGTGTCAATACAAAACTATTTTTTTTTCTAAAATCCTAGTAGCCTAAGTTACTCCTTGTTACATCAGCTATGTGCCAGTGAAAGTCCCGTCATAATCGGTCCAGCCATTTCAGAGATTAGCCGGAACCAACAGACAGACAGACAGACATAGTAAAAAATGTTGTTTTGGCATATATACCGTATATATACGTCCGAATGAACTTAGTAAAAAACGGTTATTTTAATATTACAAACAGACACTCCAATTTTATTTATTTGTATAGATGGTTGGCTGTACAGGCAGAGAGCTGAGAGCTGCACAACGAGGTTCAGGGTTTGATGTGTTGAAGTTGATCGGGGAAGATCTTAAGTAAGTATCCATTACAATCACATATGCGTAAGGAGGACTAAATACCTCGTCTCCCTCAGGAAGATGTACTGGCTAACGTGTTAAAAATCCTACGGGGCATTAAGCTACGGGGGATTGCTTCAAACTCAAATTTTGAAATGCTTCCAATCTAAAATCCAGCGGACGATAACAAATGCACTATGGTACATGACCAACAATCAACTCCATCGAGACCTGAACATACCTTTTTTTTTTATTGCTGTAGAACAGCAGACAGGCTGACGGCCAGCTTATAATTTAGCAGTTACCGTTGCCTATGGGTGTTTGCAACGCCAGTGACATCGTGGACACGCTGCTGTCCCATAAGGGTACAGGAACTTGGGTCACTAATGCCGGAACACAACGCAAGGTTATTATGGCGGCATACTTAAGACCAAAGGTGGGTTGTTTTGTCGCCTTTTACGACAGGCTGACCACGGCCGCAGAGCCGGATAAATGCTTTGAGGGCCTTTCACACGACGTTGGTAACCCTTTCAGTTGTGGTGGTAAATGGTTGGTCACCAGCCTCAAACGGCGAGTGTCGGCCAGGAAGACACGAGTGTCGCGTCAAGTGAGTACTCTAGCGCAACTAGCTGGAGTGTCGTGTAGAGTACGATGGGAGACTGTACACCAGGTATGTAATATACAGGGTGACTGACAACACCGTCCAAATTCACACAGAAAAATCTTTAGTAAATGTTATGAGAAACATGTATTTTAGTTTAGTATCATAGTACAAAAATGTAATCAGCATCACAAAGTTATCCCAAGAACTCACAATTTATACATACTACGGCGCGTAAGTGTCAATGACCTCTCCATCGGTACCACAAAAAACTGGTACAATGACCAAGTACGAGGCCGAGGACGGCGGTCATTGCATCTGTGCGAGCGAATACACACTACTCACTTACGATATTTACGCGGGAGTGACAGAGACAGGTAATAACAGGTTAACGTACGAAGTTTGCACCATATGACTATTTTGAACGATTGAATTAGTGACCATATTTTCCTTGGAATGAAATATTTTATGATGGAAATTTGACATACAATTTTTTTTTTGCAAAAATGGGTTCCTTAAATGATGTTTAGTGCGTAAAAAATTTTGGACGGTTTTGTCAGTCACCTGTATATGAGTATATTATTAAGCGGCTCATGTTTTCTTTTTTATTCATTTAAGTTATAATCCTTTGGGCGCGTTTAGAAAAATTATCCGTGCAGGGGCGGAGAAAGAATACTAACCTCTGCGGCCGGGGTCGACCTGTCGTAAAAGCCGACTAAACAACCTACCTTAGCTATTTGGTAGGGCCTCAAGCCCGTTTGGATGGCGACCACCTTTGGTCTTAAGTATGCCGCCATAATAACATTGTGTTGTGTTCGTGACCCAAGTTCCTGTACTCTTATGGGACAGCAGCGTGTTCACGATGCCACTGGCGTTGTAAACACTCATAGGCGACGGTAACTGCTAAATTCTAAGCGGGCCGTCAGCCTGTCTTCTGTCCTACAGCAATAAAAAAAAATTATGAGTCAAATTTAATTCACTTTGACAGCCAAAAAGCGACATAATGAAGTTAGCCGATAACTGTTTGTCATGTTTCCGTGAAAACTCGTAACTATATTCACAGTGGTTTCTCAAATATTCATAAATCCACAATCACGTGTTTTATATCAGTGGAGATACAAAAATTATATTTATTCACAAATATACATGTGTGTGTGTTATTTTAAATTATATATAGCGGTGAATGATAGGCCATTGTTAAAATTTGTGATAAAAGTTACTTTTACGTTAAAAGTTTTTTTTAAAGTACTTTTTGCTTTAATTCGTTTTATAAACAAAGAGTTGTGTCATATGGGATGAAATCTTTAGATATTCTTGTTCTGTTACGCCAAACTTATGTTTTCATATCAAAAGTTTCAAATTAGTTTCTCTGTGTTAAATAAGAGTTTTTTTTTTCATAGTAAAATAATAAAGTAAAACTAGGGATGCACGTTACGATTCGATTTTTATGAAGATCGATTCAATTGACACGATTTAGCGATTTTTTGAATCGATTCACTTCAATACGATCTTCATTCGAATCGATTCTTAAGTTAAGTGAATCGAATCGTTTAGATCGTAGGTATTATAAACACATTGTTAAGAAGAAAGATAGATTACAAACAAATGCCGACACTATAATCATTTACATTATTAGTTTGCAATGTTTATGGCGGTACAAAGCGAAGCAAGTCGATAGGCAAAAATAATGAAACATTATGCAGGTAGTTCTAAAAAGTCCTTGTTGATTTTATTTTGCATTGGTCGTTTGTGCTCTTGTGCATATTTTTGGAACTAAATGGGGTATCATTTTCCATAGGAAACCAGGGAAAATGTCTGCCAGTCACCAATAGGTTCGTGCGTGGAGCAACAGATAAAGGATACTCTACAGAGGGGTCTCAGTACAATGACCGGGGAGAGGAGTGGCCCAGAAGGTATACTTTGTGTCTTCAATAACGTCCCATTGCTTGAATCTCTCCCTAAAATCTGTCCATTTGCGGAGAAAGAATACTGACCTCTGCGGCCAGGGTCGGCCTGTCGTAAAAGGCGACAAAAAAGCCCACCCTAGCTACGTGGTGGGATCCCAAGCCCGTTTGGTTTACGACCATCTTTGGTCGTTCCGGCATTAGTGACCCAAATTCCTGTACCCTTATGGGACATCAACGTGTTCGCGATACCACTGACGTCGCAAACACCCATAGGCGATGGTAACTGCTAAATTCTAAGTGGGCTGCCAGCCTGACTACTGTCCTGTAGATAGAAAAAAATATAGAAACTGCTTACGCACCATACTTCTTCAAGAAATATTTTGGGGTTTTTCCTTGACATCCCCGAGGGTACCCAGTGGCTGGTGAACTTCGGATGACCCCGAGCTTTGAAGTCTTTGATGGAAGGATGAAAAGATGAATGAAGACTGGTCTTCCTTAAAGAGCTAGTGTCTGTCGTCGCGTCCTGGATAGGAGAGGCAGATTCTTTATTGCTGAGTAACAGCAGACAGGCTGACGGCCCACTTAATAGTAAGCAGTTACCGTCGCCTATGGATGTTTGCGACACTAAGGGCACCGCGAACGCGCTGCTGTCCCTAAGGGGTACAAGAGCTTGGAACAATAATGCCGAAGCACACCTCAAGGCGACAAAACAACCCCCCCTAGCTACGTGGTAAGGCCTCAAGCCAGCCTGGATGGCGACCACCTTTGGTCTTAAGTATGTCGCCATAATAACGTTGTGTTATGTTCCGGCATTAGTTCCTGTACCCTTATGGGACAGCAGCGTGTTCGGGATGCCACTGGCGTTGCAAACACAAATAGGCGACGGTAACTGCTAAATTCTAAGCGGGACGTCAGCCCGTCTGCTGTCCTACAGCAATAAAAAAAAATTATGGTGGCATATTCGATATAATAATAAATATGATATGTATGGATATATAATACTAGCTGACCCGGCAAACGTTGTTCTGCCATAAAAATAATAAAATGTCAAAAAATAAAAAATAAAATTTAGGGGTGGACTACCCCTAACATTTAGGGGGATGAAAAATAGATGTTGGCCGATTCTCATAGATACCGGATAAGCACAAAAAATCACTAACTCAATTTAGTTATCTGCCTACTGCCTACCCCCTAAGAACGATGGCGTGATTATTTATAGCCTATGACCATTTCTAGGTTATCATCTATCACCATACCAAATTTCATCAAAATCCGTTCAGCCGTTTAGGCGTGAAAGAGGAACAGACAGACAGACAGACAGACAGAGTTACTTTCGCATTTATAATATTAGTATGGATTCAACATTCTTCTATTGATGTGGCCGGCATTCCTTCTCATGACATGCCTGTACCATATCAGTCTCTTTCCTCTCGAAGGAGAGCAGAAGGAGACTAGCAGCAGTGGGACCATTATAGATCATCATCATTTTAGCGTTTAATCCCGGTAATTTGCAGCCCAAATTCTCGCTTCGGCGGCCCGAGGTCCGCTTTCCGACTTTTTCTTGTCCACTTTGCACAGTCTTCAGCATCCCTGGTAGTGAGCCCATTGGCACGCATATCACCCTTTACGATGTCAAGCCAGCACTTTTTGGGTCTACCCCTCCTGCCGGGGCCCGGCGGAGGCCGCATGGCCAGACATTTGTTTCCCACGTAATCATCCGGTTGCCGTAAAACGTGGCCGTACCATCGGAGCCGACACTCCTGCAATGTCACGGACATGAAGGCTGCCACGAATGCGGGACACGGTCCTTCCGCGTCACTCCACACATCCACCGCAGCATATTCATCTCCATGACACGCAGCTCTTAGACCATTATAGATATATATTGAAAAAATTCCAGGTCACATGTCTACAGACAGTTTTGAAATGTCCAGTATTGAGAGAGCACTACCACATATTGATGTTCAGGTATTTTTATCACGCTTTTATATTCACTTTGTGTGTGTGTGTGTTTTTTTATTGCTTTAGGACAGCAGACAGACTGACGGCCCGCTTAGAATTTAGCAGTTACCGTCGCCTATGGGTGCTTGCAACGCCAGTGGCATCGCGAACACGCCGCTGTCGCATAAGGGTACAGGAACTTGGGTCACTAATGCCGGAACACAAGACAAGGTTATTATGGCGGCATACTTAAGACCGAAGGTGGTCGCCATCCAGACGAGCTTGGCCTTTTACGGCAGGCCGACCCCGGCCGCAGAGGTTAGTATTCTTTCTTCGCCCCTGCACGGATGAATGTGCGTGTGTGTCTATGTTACGAAATTTTCGGACTCGATTTGCACCCACTTCGAACGATCAAAATTATTTAAAATTTTGCACACTTGGGGGCCGTTGATAAAATACATCACGCTGAAATCAGCATTTTTTCACCCGCATTATTGTCACGCTGTGTCACACTTTCTGTGAACCCCCCTACAAATATTTCGTCACAAAAACTAAGACGCCCCTGAGTATGAAAAAATTCAAATTTTTATTTAGTAATAAAAATATTTATTTAGTTATTACTAGCTGTACCCGCGTGGAATAGTGACTTTGGGCAGTATTTTTTGGATATATGTTATGGTTTATTTTGAATTATAAACCCTATAAACCCTAAAATATAAATAACTGAAATATACAAACTGCGTTCGAACCTACAAAGTCCAGCCTAAGCTGAACCCTATTTTATATGATTGATGATATAAATCTGAGTACAACTTAAATTGGATAATTAAATTCCGAACTTTTAACAAAACCATTTTTTTTTCTAAAATAAAAGTAACCTAAGTTACTTCTTGTTACATCGGCAACAGTTGGGAACTGTACTCTCGAAATTGTTGACGAATACGTCTACTTGGGTCAAACTATCCAGTTAGGCAGGTCCAATTTCGCGAAAGAGGTCACTCGTCGAATCCAGCTCGGATGGGCAGCGTTCGGGAAGCTCCGTAAAATCTTTTCGTCCCAAATACCGCATTGTCTCAAGACGAAGGTTTTTAACCAATGTGTGTTGCCAGTGATGACATACGGAACGCAGACGTGGTCGCTAACTATGGGCCTTATGAGAAAGCTCATGGTCGCTCAGAGGGCAATGGAGAGGGCTATGCTCGGAGTTTCCCTGCGAGATCGAATCAGAAATAAGGAGATTCGCAGGAGAACCAAAGTAACCGACATAGCCCGGATGATTGCAAAACTGAAGTGGCAGTCGGCTGGGCACATAGCTCGAAGGACTGATGGCCGTTGGGGCAGAAAAGTCCTCGAATGGCGACCGCGTACCGGAAGACGCAATGTTGGTAGGCCCCCCACAAGATGGACCGATGATCTGGTCAAGATCGCCGGAATAGGTTGGATGAAGGGCAGCGCAGGACCGATCATCGTGGAGATCTTTGGGGGAGGCCTTTGTCCAGCAGTGGGCGTCTTCCGGCTGAAATGATGATGATTATGATGATGATATGTACCATCCAAATGCACTTAGTAAAAAGCAGTTATATTACAAACAGACCCTCCAATTTTATTTATTTGTATAGATAAAGAATAAATAATATTTCTATTAATCAGAAGTCCAAGGAGCGCAACGCCGCTAGAGCCGCGCCACAGAGCTAGCTAGCGCTCATGTCGAAAAATAATGAACGGCGAACGTCACGTTGCCGTAAACCCCCCGTCCGCCCTTATCACATTTTGTCACACTCAGCAAGCCCCCCCGTATGCGAACGTATTTTATGAACGGCCCCTTGTCAAGATCTGATGACAATATCCTTATCAGAATCATCAGGATTAACGCTTTCTTTTCCTTCTGCCGAAACGTCATCTGGCGTTTAAATAATAAAAACATTTGTCTATTGAGAATTGACAACTTATTAATTATAGTTAAAAAAAAAAAAACTAAAAAAACATGCTTTTATGGTTAATCAAACTAAAAATTAAAAATAATTTTTAACATAAGAATAAAATTACTGACGAGAAAATTAATGTCACTGTTCTAAAAGCGTGGGGTGCTTTGTACGATATTACTAAACTAATTCTGCATATCGGAATTATTTAATAGTATTATAATTTAATCTGGTCTGAGTGCATGTGTTTATCAATTGTAAATTTGTTCAGATACAGGTTTTCATGTAAGGCTTTAAGTAGATTTAATGAGTACTATTTCATTTAGAACTTAAAAAAGTGTCCAGCTATCTATTAGAATTACAATTCAAAAACCCGCCAGAATGGCGCTAGTTCCGCAACAGTGTACGATATGAAAGGAGCTGATGTAGTCAAATTGAAGTATGCCGAGTTGAAAACGCATCTTTGTTGACAGTATTAAAAACCTCAACTATTAGCGTAGTGCTAAATTATTTGCTAAATATAACCTAAAAAATTTACACTGTTGCGATTGTAGCGCCACCTAAATTTAACGCATTTGGACGGAACAGAGACAGTTCCTCTATCTTCCATAATATACCTTAAGGTAAAGGACTGTCAAAGAAATATTTTTTACGTCTTATTTGATGTTTTTTTTTATTTAGAGTTCATGGCGTGAAGAGGAAGTTGAATATTTTAATGGAGTCCATGTTATATTGAACGCTGAAGGAGCAAGTCTACTGCCGTTGGCAGTTGAGTAAGTTCTTTGAAATCTCTATTAGAACCTCCACCTACCTCTTCAAAAGATAAAGGAGGGGTTAAGAAATTCCACGTATCATATCAAAATGCAAAGTACACATCTTTGGAACACTTTATCCCGACAAAGGGCCTCATGTTGGTGGAGTTTGGGAAGCGAGCGTAAATAGCTCATATCGACCGTGTACTAAGTACGCACAAAATCTAAAACAATAGTTATATCGCATATATTTTTATATATTTCTATATATAAAAATATATGCGATATAACTATTGTTTTAGATTTTCTACATTATGTCAAAAAATATCAATACGGAGATTTTATTATTCGACAGAGTTACTCTAAAGGTAAACGCACACTTGTCTGAGCCGAACGCGTCGAACGAATCGAAGTCAAGGAGGCCTCGCACACATATCCGCACCAGAAGAATCGACCGCGCCGAAGAAATCGTTTCTCGTTCCTTTACGCCTGCAATACAGAAATAGTACTCGCTCGTTGCTCTGTTATACGCAACTGATAGAATGCGAGCGCATCGGTCGAATCGACCGTATAAGCCGCGCCGAATCTGATGACGTCAACCGAATTCGTCTAGGATTTCTGGGGTTCTTCCAAATTCGGACGATTCAACGCGAGGAAGTGTGCAAGGTTTCATGAGATTTTATATACAGAAATCTAAAATTGGTTTCATTCGACGCGTTTGGCTCGGATAAGTGTGCGTTCACCTTTAATGTACCAAAATTTATACGTGGAAAAATTTTGATGAATGAGATAAAAAAGTGGTAATGAAGATTGATCTTGATACATTACTCATTAATGTATTCAAAATTGAGCTCAGAGACTGGTTCTAAAATGCTTATATATTTTGGATGATTTCTTCAGATGTAAGATGATATGATATTTTAAATAAAAAAATAGTAATTTTAGTATTTTTAATTGACATATAATAATTAAGCTTGAGATTTTATTTTGTGTGTTTATGTATTCCCTATTCTATTATAAATTTTAATCATAATTTATATTAGTATATTAGTATACTAGAAGTGTTCAATAAAATGTGATAATTACTATGACGCAATTGTCTTTTATTAAATGTTATTTTATTTTTCGCGCTAGTCACCTTTCAGGTTTATATACTTGTATATCTTTTTTCTAAAGCTAAAATTATCTTTTTAAAAAATCTTCATAAAACATAGACATATAATCACGCCTCTTTCCCGTAGGGGTAGGCGGAGACCACTTCTTTCCACTTGCTACGATCCTTACATAATTGTTTCGCTTCGTCCATTTTCATTATTCCCTTCAAAAATGCCCTTCAGTTTAGGGTACATAATCCCTTAAAAATCGTGTACCGCGGCGACTACTGCGTCATCGTCTTCAAATTTATAGCCCCTGAGATGTTCCTTTAACCGCGGAAATATGTAGAAATCACTAGGAGCTAGGTCCGGTGAATATGGAGGATGTTCCATCAACTCGAAGCCAGCTTCTTGAATGGCAGACATCGCAACTCTGGACTTGTGCGCGGGGGCGTTATCTTGGTGAAACAAAACAACTTTAGCGAGTTTGCCACGCTGTTGCTTGCGTATTTCCTCACGCAACTTTGTTATTTGTCTTGCGTACAAAGTCCCCGTAATAGTGGCTCCATGATTAAGATATTTGATCACTACCACTCTTGGCTGTCCCAGAAAAACAGCCCATGATCTCACCGGCGATGGAATCGCCTTAAATTTCTTCGGAGTTGGAGATGACTATCTCTTCCAAGTCATGGACTGTTTTTTCGTTTCCAGATCATAATAATTGTGAAGCCATGTTTTGTCCATATTTATGAATCGAGCCAAAAATTGGTCAAGCTTTGTGAAATTCTCAGTCTCGTTTGTTTCTGCGCGTCAGAAAGCTTTCTGGGCACCCAGAGCGCTGACACTTTTTACATACCCAAATGTTTGTGTATAATATTCTGGACACTTTCTATAGAAATTTTCATTTCTTCTGCTATAAAACAAACAGTAACACGACGATCCGCCAAGAAATTGTTTTCAAATTTTTTAATAATTTATTCAGTCACTACCGATGTAGGGCGTCCCGTACGGGGGTCGTCGTTAATGGTAGTTTTCCTCGCTTGAACTCAGCACACCAATGCGCAACCGCAGAATATGGAGGAGCATGGACCCCTAATGTTGCGCTCAAGTCTTGCTCTTTACCAGCTCCGTGGTAAAGCTTTTCAAATAAAGATATTTCATTACCGCGCGAACTTCAATTTTATCCATTTTTAAGAAAACAAAATTGCTTTATTATTATTATTATTATATCTAATGTCTGGACTATACCTGCCAGTATTTATTTTTTCTTTTCAAGGAGAATGTATCACATTATCACTATTTATTGAGCACCCCTCGTACCCATTTCTAATTGAATAAAAAATTGTATGCCATTATCTGACGGTGAAACATGTAACTCCTTGTATGTGCTCTTTGTTAGATCGTTATTTCACTACAATATTGTTATTAATCTCTAATAGTAAATGAAGTCAGGGTCAATAATTAGTTTTGAACGGGATATTGAATAATATTTTAGTTTCCACGAATCTAGTTAAAAAAATAATTTGGAAAAAACTTGGATGCTGGCATATATCGGAACAAACATATGCCTATACTCAGGCATATATAAAAACTAAAGTATAATTTAACTTAGAATCAGGAAGTACTTTGAAAAATTGCAATTATTTTTGGTTTATTCTAAAACTACCATTCAAATACCCTCATCTGGGCGGTATATGGGAAGTGAGCATATGTGAAGAGAAATTCAAAACCCCGTACATCTTGTTTCCAGTGGTCGCGTACTCCAGGGTAGTCATTTTACATGGCGCGAAGGCACTACTGCGGTAACAGTGCTTCCGCCGACCGTCAACGGTGCTCTATCAACTTTGCAGAAACCCTACGCAGCAAGGGGTTCCTGGTTACAGGTGAAGAATTTTTTTATTGTATTACAGTCATCATGTATGAAATTTGTAGAACCATTATTAAAATGAGATTCATTGTTAGGGTCTAAGGTATATCTCCAGAGTAATTTAGTGGTATAGTCAGACCTTGTTCCTTGCATAGCCTTACAAAGGCCGACGATTCCTCCATCATTTTGCCTAGAGTGCATAAGGGCTGCAGGATTTTTAATTTTCTAAACATCCCACAATTGGGCTTAAGGGAACTTATATATACCTGTCACGTTTATTTAAAATGGATTGATGGATGGGTATATAATTAAGGTACAAAAAGTGTGTGTGTATGTGCAATTCGCATACGGCAGAAGTGAAGAGGAGACGAAGATTATAGGAAACACTGTATACTTGTACTCTATCTCATTCTCTCGCAGGCTAAATCCTATTTATGAATATGTTTGTCTCTTTCTAGTTTCGCTTTTTCTTATAATTGAATTTTCAAATCACAGCAGTGCTAATGAAGTTACGCTTAAAAAATGTAATTATATTAGATAATTTTAAGATTTTTGAAGATTGCAATAAAAATATATCCATTTCAGGTCGTAATAACAAAGGAACAAGCTTTGGAGTTATCTAAAAAAGTGCAAATTCTAACGAAATTATCGGAAAGTGACTCAGAGACCGACAGCGAAGAGGAGACGACTGCAACAGAGGTCCCTGTTCTACCGTTTACTGTATCATTAGGAGATTTAAAAATAACTGTGTTAAGAGATTGTGATATGTTGTGATTATTTATAAATAGTTTTATTGACATATTAAATATATATTATATAGTAAATAGATTTTTTAATTACACTACCATTCAAATATTTCTCAGAAACAATTTGTGCCGCCGAATACAAAATAAAATCAAAGGTAGAATTTATAAGTCCGTAATAAAGCCTGCCGTATTGTATGGATGGGAATGCTGGATAAAGGGGAGGTATGAAGGGTGATGCTGCTGATGATGATGATGATGCGAATGTGAATGGATTTGTGGAGTTACGAAAATGGATAAAATGAGATACGAAAAAGTAGTCGAGCGTGGTTAAGCCATGTGTAGGGACGAATGCCATTTAACAAGGAAAATGATTAAAATAAGATTTACACAAGGTAGACCAAGGAAAAGATGGGGAAAAGGGTGTGAACGTTGAGATTACGTCAAACAGAGGAGAGTGGAAGGAGGGAACATGTGCCGACTCCACCGTAATGTAGGGTAGAGAGAGGAAGAAGAGATAATTAACATCCAA
The DNA here is from genome assembly GCA_963693495.1 of Malacosoma neustria. Classification (NCBI taxonomy): domain Eukaryota; kingdom Metazoa; phylum Arthropoda; class Insecta; order Lepidoptera; family Lasiocampidae; genus Malacosoma; species Malacosoma neustria. Next base: position 7,595,011 of record OY856401.1, read on the forward strand.
TGCAGGACACAACAGCGACGGGGACGTGCAAATCTCCAGCCGCCGTAGACTAGGCTTAAAAAAGCATCGATACTTTTTCGATATAATATATCATATTGTTCTATCGATACTATCCGATATATTGTAAAAATATTTCGATATATCGTAAGTAATTTATATTTAACTAGTCCTTAATTTGAAATAATAAATATATTCCTGGCCACAGTCATTTGCTATTGAGAGCGTTCAATATATTTAGCTCGAAAGCCGATGGCGAACTAGTTCGATCTTGTAGTTCTTTAGTTATTTTTACCTGACTACAAAAAGGAGGCGATTCTCAATTCAAGTATTTTTTTTTACGTTCTGCGATATCTCCGTCAACTATGGACCGAATTTTAATAAACATTATAGTGTAGGTTATTTTGTACTGAGAACGAAGCGATCAACACAAAACAGAACGTTCATAACCTCTTTGAATGATTTTATGGCTTAGCATCAAGGCATTTAAACCAGATGTTTAATTTATTTCATCATTCTTTCTCTTGGCCGACATCACGTGTTGCTGATGTTAGATTCCAGTTCGACTATTTTCACTCAATAGTTTATACTTTCTTCATCATTGATAAATCTTCATTCAAAATTATGACTATTCTACACTTTTTAACAATTTCACAATAAATTTAAACATTTTTTAGAAGAATAAATTACAGAGCGTTTTCAAAACATTGTGTGCTTGTGCTTTTAATTTCTCACGATATTTGATTTAACGGATAAAACATATCGATAATACATATCGATACTGGATGATTCGATAATATCGGGTTGAAGCGATATATCGCATCCATATATCGATATTTTATGAAATATTGATTTATAACGTGCACCCCTACCGTAGACGGCATTCGTGGGAAGCCCGCTGGGCAAAGATTTTTTTATAGCTAGAGTTCAGCAGTCAGGCAGATGGCCCACCCTGGCAGATGGTCACCGCCGCCTATGGACGTTTGCAGCACCAGAAGCAATACAAACGCGCTGCCGGTCTCGAAGAAATTTTATAACGCCTTTTTTTAAAAACCCCATATTGTACCGCGCTGAGAAATCCTCAGCTGGAAGTTCATTCCAGATCCTGAGAGTAAGCAGCATGAACGTTCTAGAGAATCGTTTCGTACAAGAAAGAAGAGGCTCCAAGAAATTGGGGTGAACACCCAGCCGATGGCGGGCAGTTGTCACTCGCATTCGACGTGCGGTTTATAAACATTTATTTTTCTAAAATAGACTCAAAAAATTTAGAGAAATAACAAAAGAAATGTAATATAACCTGATTTTGGGCAGTTTACTATTTTGTTATTATAGACTAATAATTAAAAGTTACGACTACCTACAAATTAATCATTTATTAAGGTAGTTACATGCTCTCGTCGCCCAAATCGGCGCGGACCCGTCGCTCCCGGCCCTGATTCTGTCCATGGTCGGGTGCGATCCTGGATGGACGGCCGTCGCCTCCTTTTGCGAGGCAATCATATCCGGAGGAGGCGGCGGAGCGGGAGAGGGAGTCGACCACCACACTGTCCTCCCGCCAACGTATGCCACGTCGACGGTGTCGGAGGGCATCCAACGACCTCCGGCCGCCGTAGAAAGCGACCGCGGGCGGCCCCTCGGGGGAGGATCCGCCACCCTCACTATTGCCGCGGCCCCCTCATATCCTCAAAGAGCTGAAACTGAAGAGCGCTGGGGGGACTAAATCCTGTCTCCCCTGGCGCCAACATTACGGAAGAGGCTCGCTCCGACACAATGGGCGTGCCGGCGCCGGCCTGGGCCACGAGATCGGCAGGCCCCATATAGACCAAAAATATGGCTGATGTACTAGAAAGTAGTTTAACCATGCAACATGGATTTAACGCTAGAGTATATGTCTATAATTGTAAAGGAAATATTATATCGCGTTTTCGCTTCCAGCGGCGTGTGAATTAGCCGAGAACTTAAATGCGGTCAAGGGATAATGTTGCCAGGTGCTGTGTTATAATCATAACATAGTATAAAACAAAGTCGCTTCCCGCTATCTGTCCATAAGTATGCTTAGATCTTTATAACTACGCAACGGATTTTGATGCGGTTTTTTAATAGATAGAGTGATTCAAGAGGAAGGTTTATATGTATGATATATACATATTATAGTACAGAAAAACCGAACAATTCATATATTTGTAATGTGATGTCGGAACAAACATATTTTTGTGCACTTAAATCGAAAACACTGGCTAAACCTTTCGAGATAGATCAAATTAATATACTACAGTAAGTATATCTTAAAAAGATCGATAAAAAAGTCCACGATGGCTGAACCAATTTTGATGAATTTCGGTATAGAGTTAGAGAGAACCTTGAAAAAGGAAATAGACTTACTATTTTATTTTATTTTTATGACAGAACAACGTTTGCTGGATCAGCTAGTTATCAATAAACCAAACATTTATTGTCAGTATGACATTTTATTTATAAATATAATTTTAATTAGCATAGGTCGCCCATATTTACGACAATGAAGAGACGACGCGTGCGCTTACACGATGCCTCCTCTTAATCTTGAATTGAAACAGGAGAGTGCCGGGTGGTACAACACATCGCCCTCTGGCGGATATCGTTGGAGGATCAACTACGGTACTGGCAATCTGCTCAAGCACTAGGGCTTATTATTGTGAACTGGGAATATTACTGCGATAGGCCCACGGTAGTGTGGACTAGCAAATAAAAAAGTGCGTGTGTTCAATTCACAACGGCAGAAGTGTCTACTTTAGAAAAATAGATTACATTTCTTAAAGGTAAAACAAAGAGGAGACGAAGATTATAGTGAAACACTGTACACTTGTATTGTATCTCATTCTCTCGCAGGCTAAATCCTATTTATGAATACGTTTGTCTCTTTTTGGTGTCGCTTTTTCGTTTCATCGAATTTCCAAATCATAACGGTGCTCAAGAAGCTTCACTTCCAAAAGATTTTCCCACAAAATAAAAAAACTATAGAGAATAGGATCACCTCATATATCGCTAAGGAGGTTGTAAATGACTAAAAATAGAAACTTAAGAGTTAATGAAGTAACATATATCTCAAAGACTCTTTTCTTGTCAAAGGCACACGAAAAAATCTGGAAAAAATTGTCTAAAAATTAAATTGTCGGGAAAAACGAATTCAAGATTTGTTTTTATTCGAAAGTTTAATTTGATATACTGGCAACATTGAGTTTCCCAACTTCAACCTCGGACAATAAACGCGCCAATAGCGCGGGAAATTTGCAATTATACAACAATAATGAAAAAATACCATCCGCCCGCCATTTTAAATCCTAATTTAACAATTATCTACTTTAAATCTTAGCTTAACCACGCATACAACCTCTTTCCATATAACACTGTATCTAAAATTTAAAACAAATTAAAGCAAAAATTGTTTATTTAATAACAATTCTTATTATAATATATAAATTATAAAACAAAAAAGTGTATTAAAAATAGCGGCGAAATATTCAAAATGGCTTTGTTGCGCTTATTTTTAATCGCGTTCCTTTTCACGGAAGTGTTGACATGGACTATAGATTTGGCGGAAATAAGAAAATATATGTTCGAAAAAAATGAGATATTAAAAGAAAAAAATAAAGATAAAGGAAATGAAGAATTAGTTCGGAATGATGTTAATTATTATGATAATAAAGACGGGAATAGCTTGCATCATGCAGAATTGGAGAAAGACACGCCTCAATATGCGGATGAATATGGTTACCAAACTTATATGGAGAAAAAAGTAAGTTTTTTTAAGTGTTCTTATTATCCGTGCAGGGGCGGAGAAAGAATACTGACCTCTGTGGCCGAGGTCGGCCTGTCGTAAAAGGCAACAAAACAACCCACCCTAGCTAAATAGTAGGGCCTGCATACGGCAATGATTTTTTTAAAGATTTTTTTATTTTTTTTTATATATATATTTTTTTAATGTACATTTAGGTTATTCTCAGATGTATCCTATTAAACGCTTGCATTTCCTCGGCCTACTGACAAATAATATATCAATTTCGTGTTCTATAATTATGTTTTTATATACTTCATATTTATAATATATGTTTGTACAAAATACATCCATGGAGTTTCTTGTCTGTTCTTCTCCATAGGATTCACTTTTGGAACAGACATCTATCTACCTTTTGAAATTTTAAAAGTGCTTGTTACTCAGGCCTATTTAAAATAAAAAATTTTGACTTTGACTTTGGCCCCAAGCAAGTTGTGTTCCGGCATTAATGACCCAAGTTCCTGTACCCATATTAAACTCATTATTCAATTAAACTCAGAGACTGGTTACTACGAAAATGCTTCTATACTTTGGGTGACATCTTCAGAAGTAAGATATGATAATTTAAATAGTAAATTTGAAATTGACTGAATAACTGTAACATTGAAATCATCATCATCAGCTTAGCGATGAATCCCGGTTGCAGCCCAAACTCTCGCTTAGGCGCCCGGTGTCCGATTTCCGACTTTTTCTTCTCCACTTCGCACGATCTTCGGCATCCCTGGTGGTCAATTCATTGGCACGCATATCAACCCCTACGACGTCAAGCCAGCACTTTTTGGGTCTACCCCGGGCCCGGCGGTGGCGGCATAGCCAGACATTTGTTCCCCACATAAGTAGCCAGTTGCCGTAAAACGTGACCATACCAGCGAAGGCGACATTACTGCAATTTATCCGCTATATCACGGACATGAAGGCTGCCGCGAATGCGAGAGTTCCTAACGCGGTCCTTCCGCGTTACTCCACACATCCACCGCAGCATATTCACCTCCGTGACTCGCAGTGCCTGCTTGTGTCGCTCCAGCACCGGCCACGCTACACATCCATATAAAAGGACAGGCCTAATGATGGTCTTATATACCTGTCCCTTCAATTTAACCAGTATCTTAGGGTCACAGATGACACCAGTCACCTCACGCCATTTGGCCTACGCAGCAGCAATGCGTGCCTTAACGTCGGAGTCAATGTCACCAGCCGCGTGAAATACAGATCCCAGGTATTTCACCTGTTTCGTGCGCTTGACCGTGTCGCCGCCTATGCGCACGGGTGTGGGATCTGTGGAGTTGCAGGCCAAGTACCCGGTCTTCACCACGTTGAGTTTCAGACCGCCGTTCTCAAGCGATTCCTTCCACGCCTTCATACGTCCCACCAATCCACCCCTGTCCGAATCTGCCAGCGTCATATCATCCGCATACATGAGCAACCATGGGGGCTGCCCATGTGTTTCTGATGCTATCCTGACAATACGTCTAACGCCACACTGAACAAAAACGGACTAAGGACGGATCTCTAGTATTTATTATCTAATATATAAAATTCTCGTGTCACAGTTTTCGTTGCCATACTCCTCCGAAACGGCTTGACCGATTTTGATGAAATTTTTTGTGCTTATCCGGTATCTATGAGAATCGGCCAACGTCTATTTTTCATCCCCCTAAATGTCCACCCCTAATTTTTTTTTAAATTTTTTGACATTTTATTATTTATATGGCAGAACGACGTTTGCCGGGTCAGCTAGTTTAATATATATTTATTTAATTGTAAATAATTAAAGTACGTATTTCCAATTGTAAAATTGTATGCCATTATGTGATGGTGGAATACGTATCTAGCTCTTTGTAGATGCTTTTGTAAGATCTTTATTTCACTGCCATGTTTCATGCAATAAATTATTATTATGGCAGTTTTTCCTTGGAGGTTTTCTTGGTGGCAGTGTTCCAATAAAAGTCAGTTCCAGAATTCCATGATTTATTTGAGATTTTTTTTTTCTTATAAATAAGCTGTTGGTGTTTCAGACGACTCGACAGCGACTACGGATGTCAAGGCATTCCAACCCCGTGGGAGCGGGGTTGATCAACCCTGGCAGCGTGCTCAACGGTCGATCAACCGGAGACGCGCCTCCTGTGAGGTGTGTTTCCAGCTCGACCGCTGCATGGGGAACAACTGAGAACCGCCACGAGTGGCAAGTTTTTAATTGGGGTCTATAGACTTCACCGGTGAAGCCGATCCTATTCTAATCTACTATTGTTCGGAGTGCTTATATCTAGGGGAGAAGAAACAGTGAAAGAAACTCCCCCAAGCAACACAGCTATTCTACGTGTAACATTGTATTGTGTGTTGTGTGTCTATAGGCTATGGGGGGCGGAAGGCGTCCCTAAACCTATTCCGTCGGGCTGGGAGAAATTTGTGTTTATTACGAGTTACGAGTATATTCACGAAAATGGTACGTTAGACGCTAACAAAAATAGATAAATGAATGAGACAACAGATGTGTGAGCGAAACAGAATGCTACAATATAATTTCTAGAATCCAGTTATTTTATTTCTATTTTCAGGTCATCGATGTCGTTCAAAAGGGCAGTACGTATTTGGAGGAACTGAGGAAATCCATCGAAAGATATACAAGATTCCTACAGAATTGTACAGCGAGCAACTTTACAGTGGTAAAATTTTAAAAAGTCCATACTGTCCTTCTACCTGGTCTCAGTCCTAGAATACCGGATGCAGGGTTCCTTAAGTACTATCCAGTGCGTGGAATTTTTCTTATTGCTGAGGGACAGCAGACAGGCTGACCGCCAACTTAACGGTAAGCAGCTACCGTCGCCTATGGATGGCGACGCCAGAGTCACCATTTCTATGTCAGAACACAACACAAGGTTATTATGGCGGAATACTTAGACCAAAGGTGGTCGCCATCCAGACGGGCTTGAGACCCTACCACGTGGCTAGGGTGGGTTGTTTTGTTGCCTTTTACGACAGGCTGACCCCGGCCGCAGAGGTTAGTATTCTTTCTCCGCCCTTGCACGGATAATTATTTGATATATATACCTAGTCAGGTCATAAATTCTGTCACATGTTTAATGTAAAATAATTGTAACAAGTTTATTCATTATGTAACCATTCATATACCAAAATGAACTTAACAAAACATAGATTCTTATGACATTAAAGTTTATTCAAAATGACCTCCGTGATTTTGAATACAGGCCTTCAATCTGCGCGGCCAGTCGTCTATCGCAGCACGAACGAGGTCCATGTCAATATCGGCGGCTGCCTTAATCAAGGATGTCTTGAGTGACTCCAAATTGGGATGAGGCTTTGAACACGCCTTTTCCTCCAAGTGTTGCCATATCTTGTAATCTAACGGATTCAAATCTGGACTGGAGGAGGGCCAGTCTTCGTGCCGGATGAAGTCGATTTCACGCGCCGCCAGCCAGTCTTGTGTGCTCTTCGCTCTATGAGCTGGCGCCGAATCTTGTTGGAATACCCAGTGCCTGTTATTGAACATGGTATGAGAAACAGGTTCCACAAGGTTCGTCAGGACTGTATTTTGATACACAACAGCATTCGTTTTTACACCTTTCTCACAAAAATGTACCTCTGTTAAGCCCCAATAAGAAACTCCCAACCATACCATGAGCGAGGATGGAAAATGACCTCGTTGGACACGCGGAATACGGTTGCTCGCTTCTTCACTACTGTGTGCGTACACCTTATCATTTTGTTTGTTGTAGCTCTCTTCTACGGTAAACATTTTTTCATCCGAAAAAAGAATTTCCCGATATTTTTTTCCCGCGTACCGCTTCAACAAAGCGCGGCATCTCTTCAGTCTCAGGTCCATTAGACGAGCATTCAAACGATGTCCTGTTTTTCATCGATATGCCCGAAGCCCTAAGTCTTCATTTAACACCCTTTTCACCGTGGTTCTGCTTAACCCCATCTGAAGGGCCAACAGTTTCTGCTTACGTTTGGGATTTCTTTGAATTCGTGCCTTCACAGCTTTTATCACTGCTGGAGTCCTAACAGACCGAGGGCGACCACTTCTTGACCTGTCATCTACACTAGAGTCTTCATTATATCGTTTGATGGTACGATAAATGAATCTTTTGGTTATATTCAAATTTTTCAGTATGTTAAAAATTTGAATTGGCGCGTAACTGCAACGATGCAACGCAATAACTGCAACACGGTCTTCTTTAAGCGTCCACTCCATATTTAAAAAATGAGTAAAATTCTAAAAGTATACATTTTTATTTTCATGAACAATTCTTAATTCGAATTCAATAAACTTTTTTGTGGCCAGCATTCTAAAAGAAAAGTTTTTACTGTGTGACAATACTTATGACCTGACTAGGTATATATATATATATATATATATATATATATATATATATATATATATATATATATATATATATATATATATATATATATATATATATATATATATATATATATATATATATATATATATATATATATATATATATATATATATATTTAAGCTTATTTTTAACATGCAGTCGGCAAATACGACGAACTCAACCTGGCTACCCCAGTCTGAGTTGCCTGACACACTAAATTTAAGCCGTTCCATGTCCTGTGAGGAGGTTACCAGAACCAGTGAACATGTGAGGAGGTTGGCGGATTTGGCTATGCTCACCACCAGGGAATTACAGGATGTTGACTACGCGAAAAAATATCAAAAGGTCTGTGGTTAGCGTAATATATTATTTATTCAGTATTTTATATTTAGTAATCAAATCCAAAACCACTAGATGGCGCCTGTGGTAATATTAGCTCGCGCTAACTTTTCCCAACGACGATTACAAACCCATATAGAAATTTAAATGCAAGTGGTTGTTGACTTGTTGAGATCGTGGGTCGTTGTGGTCGAGTGAAGTGTGCTCGTTCTGAATTAATATTTACTGTAATCTATATCTGGTACAGTAACGCCGGAAGACAACGCAAGATTATTATGGCGGAATACTTAAGACCAGACCAAAGGTGGTCTGCCATCCAGACGGGCTTGGGAACCCACCACGTAGCTAAAATTAGCGTAATTTACGAATCTTCACGTTCACATTTCTACAGCATATAACTTATTTTCATCTAGATATCGATCTTCTTAATGTTCTGTATGGCACGTTCTTTCACCACTTTTACAGAAAAAAAATTTACAAGTTCAGAATGATAAACGTCAGTGTCATACATTAATCACGTTAATTTTAAACAAAAGAAAGAATTATAAATTGCACACAAATTATCAGTACACAATTAATTCAACACAAACTATCACCGCTCTTAATTTCCGCCTGATTTCGTATTCGTCGTAAACGTGGTGCGCTGACCAATCTCACTTCGAAAAGTGAAGTCCATACCTGAAAAACTCGAAAGATGGTAACCGCGGTGCGGGAAACAAAGATAGTGCGGGTTCGATAATTAACGTGAAAAGGAAAGGAGACGGAAATACGCAGCAAGTCAGAAAGAGCGGCGATTCACCTGAAGTTCTCCGATCTGCTACTTTCCACGGCTGAATCTGCGGTTCGGACTCTAGGCCTTTATAATTAGCGGTTCACAATAACACACATTTAAAACTCGTGCGGGTTTAACCAAGTCTCGACGGCGCTAGCCAAGAGAGCGGTGTGGCGGTGGTCGGGTAGTTTTTCAAAATCACCGTCAGGCGCCCCAGCATCTAAACTAACTTGCGGGTAGGCAGGGAAAAAAGGATAGGATGAAGCCTCTAACCAATACCTTGCTTACGAAGAACAATGACCCGTCAAAGTGACAACTTGTCACTCTAATCTGACGTATGACAGCGAATTTTATTCAAGATAGCGCGGGCAAATATTTAATATTAAAAAAAATTAAAACTACTAATAAAACTAAACCTTTTTGCAGGTAGATTATCAAAGAGAAAACGAATTGATTTTAAAATTGGCCTGGTTTCTAGATCGTTTAGCGCATTACACTGGATATAATCCAGATCCAAAGAGCCTCACCACTGAAACACCTGCAGGTAATAATTTAAACAATATGTAAGTAATTTAATTAAAATAAATAGGCAGATAGGCAGACGGTCTACTTAATAATAGATAGTTACCGCCTATGGATGTTTGTGACGCTAGGGGCACCGCAAATATGCTGCTGTTCCACAGGGGTACAGGAACCTGGGTCACTAATGCCGGAACACAACACAAGGTTAATATGTTGGCATACTTATAGACCAAAGGTGGTTGCCATCCAGTCGGGCTTGGGGCCCTACACGATTCCCTTCGCTCGGTAATCAAACAAGTGATTCCATCCAACTTTACTTTTTTTGCCATCTACACAGCTTATGGAACTAATGAATTCCCACTTAATTCATTTAGAAAACTCCCCGTTCGGGGTGGTAAAAAGACAAAGAAAAATAGTATATTCTTTGTGTTATATTTATTCAAATATGTAATTATTACACTATTAATTATTATTGTTATCATATTACATTGTCATAATATGATAACAGTCGTAATATAATTAAAATTCAACATTTATAACGTAACGTAACTTCTACAATGACAATCACAAAATAGTCATAATTTTAATGTGAGAGGGATGTACTACTTGATGGATTGACAGCAAATAATTAACACTATTATAGAAAGACTGCAGTCATCAAATTGACGATTCCGCTAAGTAAAATGGTCATATTTTAAAAGTTATGCCTTATTTGAGCATGACATTCTTTGATTTTTAATATTTTGTAGTTTTATAGTCCCCGTTTAAATATTAAGCTGGCTCTACACTCGCGTGTGACGTCGCGCCGTGAATTCACGCCATGAATAAACGCTGTGATCCGCGCAAGAACTGTGTCCCTCCACACTCGCAAAGTTTCAGTTATACAGATACAAACCCTTTGTCGCGGGCCATAAACCGACACTGATCGGGGAACGGTGCTCGTGATGCGCAGTTGTCGTAGGCTTTCGCGGCCGTTTGCGCCTTGAGTGTAGAGCCGGTTTAAGTTGTTATCTTAGTTGGTTCTTCAAATACAATGAGTCATAGCTACAAAGACCACAGTCGTCAAAATCACGCAATGTAAAGAACTCAATTATCGTACTTGAGGTCACTTAAAAATATTTGTTTACACACACCGCTCAATATTTGTAAATTGAAATGTATAAAACACACAAAAAAGACAATAATTTGCACTAAATGTCTCTGATTAAATAAAATAAACAACAGTAAGAATAAATAATAGTACCTAAATATATTTCTTTAAATGTGCGTCAAAATGACGACGTTGGTATTATTAGGTAGGATGCGAATTTGGTCTTGCTGGGCCGGCTACGGCGTTAGGCTACTCCCTGGTTTTTCTGGAGTGTCGCCTGGTAGTCGTACCCACGCCTGACCAGCACGCGACGGGGGTGTGAGTCCCGTCCGGAATTGGCCGCCGACCTGTCGCTCCCGGCCCTGGTTCTGTCCATGGTCGGGGGCGATCCTGGATGGACGGCCGTCGCCTCCTTTTGCGAGGCAGTAATGTCCGCAAAGGAGGCGGCGGGGCGGGAGTCAACTCCCGCCAACGCAGGCCACGTCGTCGGCGCCGGAGGGCAAGCAACGACCTCCGGCCGCCGTAGAAAGCGGCCGCGGGCGGCCCCTCGGGGGAGGATCCGCCGCCCACACTATTGGCCCTCCTCAACACCTTGAGTCAACAGGAGAGCGCCGGGGGGATGAAACCCTGACCCTTTGGCGTCAACACTTTAGAAGAGGCTCGCCTTGAGAAAGGGCGGGCTGGCGCCGGGAGGTCTCGGGGAAAAACCCTCTCTTGACGGGTTCCCCCGGCCCGGGGGGACCGTGGGATATTATGTGAGACTCCGGGAAAGATGTTCGGCCATCCGACTACCCACTAAAAATCCCGCTATTCTCCTATCGCCTACGCCCGGGCCTACGGAAATGTGGCCTGCCGATCTCGTGGCCCGGGCCGCCGCCGGCCCGCCATTTCTCTTCTCTTCGCCTCTTTTAAAGTGTTGACGCCAGGGGGTCAAGGTTTCATCCTCCCGGCGCTCTCCTGTTGACTCAAGGAGTTGAGGGGGACTGTGGAACAGCACGCGGCCCTCTCCCTCGCGGCAATAGTGCGGGCGGCGGATTCTCCCCCGAGGGGCCGCCCGCGGCCGCTTTTTACGGTAGCCGGAGGTCGTTGCGTGACCTCCGGCGCCGACGACGTGGACTGCTTTGGCGGGAGTTGACTCCCGCTCCGCCGCCTCCTTTGCGGACATTACTACCTCGCAAAAGGAGGCGACGGCCGTCCATCCAGGATCGTCCCCGACCATGGACAGAACCAGGGCCGGGAGCGACAGGTCCGCGGCCAATTCCGGACGGGACTCGCATCCCCGTCACGTCCTAGTCAGGCGTGGGTACAACTACCAGGCGACACTCCAGAAAAACCAGGGAATCGCCTAACGCCGTAGCCGGCCCAGCAAGACCAACCGACAGCGAGGATGCGATTCCCGCCCCGGGAACACTCTCTGTGCAGACTCAGTCGAAATAGGCATAGTTTCGACTACCAAATCAGGGCCCGGGGCAGAACCCGGGACCCCAATCAGTATTCGCAACCATCCCACCGGGGACCACGCCACGAACAGAGAGCGAAGTTAGAAAGGATGTAGGAGGTAGACGGGAAGAAAGGTAGGACTCTATCGCCTCGGACGGAGAGGGGAGTGAGTCGACGGATGCTCGGGCACCTCGGGTACGCACACCCGTGCACTCTTAGGTCTACCCTTTCCAACACTTCCATTCACACTCGCCTTATACACTTTTTTCGTCAATTGTTCTTCATTCATTCTCTCGACATGGCCAAACCATCTCAGCATACCTTTCTCAATTTTTGTCACTACATCTTCTAAGAAGAACACACACACTTTTTTTAAATATAACTTTATTAATTTGTTTCAAGGTACTACCGCCACACCAATAGTTCCAATAGCAACTGGCGATATGTTAAGACGCTATTATTCTGATGATCGCGGCGCAGACTCTCCCCCTACTCCAATGACCCTCGTGAACTCATCACAAGAAGTACGGGATATGATGATGAACTGCTTAAAGATGAACAGCAGTGAACCAGCTGTGGACAGATGTAGATACCCGTTGCCAATTCCTCCGCTTTTAGATACAATTTTGAACCGTAAGTCAAACTATTTTTTAATAGTGGTTTCATTGCTTTAGGTATTAATTTGCCAATGTCACAGTGTGCAAGAACATGTTAAAAATTAAAAAGACCAGACGAGCCAAAGTGAAGAAGCCAAAATAATCAGAAATAGATTTTACTAATTAATTGCATTACTGACAGTTAGGATGTAAGAGGGCTCACCAAAAACAACTAGATAACGAACGACGTTCTGACGATGGCTTTCTTATACAAGTTTAGATTCTGGCAAAATCAAGAAGTCGAAAAGCGGACTGCAAGTATCATGACTTTGGGTTGCAACCCAGATTGTCAATTTAAAACCACTTTGTCCTTCCTCTCAACTCTAAGAACGAATAAACTGCACGAGAAGACCCTTTATTATTAGGATATAGGAGCCTAGGGGCTCGGGACTCCCCCTAAGGGGAGCGCACAGTGTACACCTCGCTTGTCCAAAGCGGATTGGGGGGGTTACACTATCAGTGATCTTGTATGCAGGTTTCCCCACGACACTCCTTCACCGTCGCGGTGTATGCTATTGTGGGATTCGAACAAGTGCCGGATTAACCATATTATAGCAAGAGTAGCAATTGCTACAGGCCCCGCGCAAAAGGGGGCTCCGCTCATCTCGGCCTGAGCGTAATTTTTAAATGAAACTTATTAACACGTGGTAACATAATATATTGAATTTATTTGATGTCACAAAAAGGTGAAATGTTACATCTTTTCCTACTAACACAATCTACGTCATACAATTGGTAACCCCCATTATTTCCTTGGCGAAAATAAAACAGAATTTCATACGATAAAAGCACATGTTACAAAAAGTCGCTCGTATAAATGTGAAGAAGTTGAGTCAGTCCGATAATGAGCTCTAGCTCTGCGAACAGACACAAATTCTCCTGTAGACTGGAGACACTACATCAGCAAAGTAGCCAACTGCAAGATCATATCCGACGAGATTGTCACTGCACAACACCGTCTTCATGTCATGGACCTCTGCGTGAAGCCCAAAGACAAACGTGTTGAGCGTTTCCATCGCCGAATCAGGTGGTGGCTACTTGATGAAGTCACGTCCCAGGAACTCGCTTGAGCCATCGGCGACAAGTGCATTGGTGATGTAGTTTTTACGTTGGTGCTGTAGTTTGAGGTGTGGAAGCACACTTGCGCGCAGGTGCGGGGTCCTTTGAAAAGATTTGCTACAAGTCTCACGCTTGCTTAATCCGGCACTAATTCGAATCCTGGACCTTTAAATTGATACCCAATTATGATATCACTTCGTTACCACAGAGCCTTATTCCAATCTATTTATTTATTATTTTAGCGTCCTCAACCTTAACCCCAGACGCAGCAGAATCAGTTATCCCCATGTCTACCACATCAGAGAGAGCAGATTCAATAAGTGACGAGACAAAAGAAATTTTAATTACTTCAGATAATAGGAACTTCCCGCCATTTTCATCCGTAAAAAAATCCGTGAGGAAACGCTCAACAAATGATCCTTTGACTTTTTTAAAATATTACGTCAAAAGTAAAATATGGCAGAATTCAAATGTAGATGATAAATTAAGTAAAGCCAGTTACGATGTTGAAAATGAGGTTTTGAAGAAAAAAGTTCAAAAAAGGTCATTAATTGGAAAGAAATTTGACTATTTACACATACCTGAGAATCCGATACAAAATTTAGGCGATTACGTGAAAAGCAAATCTACTACACACTTTAATAAAAATATTAATGAAGCTATAGAAATTAAGAATTATTTAGAAAAAATCCATCACAAAAAATCTACAAATAAAATAATGAATAAGAAGTATTTATTGAATTATGATTTAGAAAAATATAATAAAAAACAAAAGAGATCACTAACGTATGTTAAACCAACGCCACCTTTACATATCGGCTCCTTAATCCAACTAAAACCAATAAGAATAGTTAATAAAGACAAAAAAATTATCGATTTCAAAAAAATAATAGATATAATACGCGAAAGAAAAATCATTCAGAAATTTCTACAACATCATCGACCAAAACGGCAATTAAGTCAAAATAACATCCAAAAATCGATAATTCAACAAAATTTAAATAATTTAATTTATAAATTAAAACCAGTAACATTATTAAATAATGTTAAATATTTTAATTTAAAAAAACATATAGATAAATTACGTGAAAACAAATTCGTTCAGAGATTGTTGAAACATAGACAAAGACGTTCAACGGCTATAGGTTATATGAAAATGGATAAACCTAGAATATCTGAGAATCCATCCAATGATTTAAGTTACTATGTTAAAAATAAACCAACCACAAACAACAATCCCAGCTTAACTCAGGCAGCTCAAGCGAGGCTTGCTTTGGAGCAACATTTTGCGACTGGCAACATTCTGGTGATCAGACAATTCGGCTCGAATTACAATCCATTAGTTCCGAACGCGTTCTATTTCGGATTCATAAGATCTTTGGCGGATTCTTAAATATATATGTAAGCTATATAATTTTGTATATTTGAATAAATATTATTCATAAATAAATGATTTCATATTATAATTGTAGTTTTAGTTATTATTCTTTTTAGACTGCGGTAAAATGCAATTAAATTGCATCATAATCATTATACACTGTTCTAAACATAATCCTGTGATCCAGCCACAGGGTTTGTTAGAAACATAAAATTGACAAATACAATTTCTTTAATACCTGATATTAGACTTTGATAGTCATCCTAACGAGTCAGAAAAAAAATTATGAAAAAAAGAACAAAGCACGTGTGTTTTATATGAGATTTTTTAGAAACCGCTTTTCGTAAAGAAATGTCTTGTCACTTCATCACACTGTCATGATCATGTACCACTGAGCCAGTAAGGTCTTTACATATTCGTCATCATACCATGCTTGGATTATCACTTTCAATTTGGGTCTAAGAGAAGGGTAGCAAAAACCGTACACGCCGTACAGTGTGTGCTACGAATTTAGCTACAGATGACGAATTTACATTCTATATTGCACTTTGGCTTATAAAACATTACCATGACAACCTATACAAACAATTGTTGAAAACAATTTTGACAAAATGGCTAACTTAAGTGGGTATGATAGCGAAGCGATTGGATTCCAATCGATATCAAAGGAGAAAAGAGCAGGAGAAACCAGCTCGACGCAAACTACAGAATTCAGCGAGGTCGCGATGTCTTCGCAGACTAACCTATCAGTGAGTTGTGGAACAACCACTCTTCTAGAAAAGTCAACAGTTGATGTAAATACTGAAGGATTAAACGAATTCCTGTGTAAAGTAGTTCCTATCATGCTGGAGCAGTTAGCTCAGGTAGACCAAGACCCTTCCGATGATGAAGAGGTGTTAGGTGCGAGGTTATTGCAAGTTATACGACCAGATCAAGATAGAGATGATGCTATATCCGTACTGGATTTATCTTTGAATAATACTGGGAATTCCTTAGCTATCTCAATAGGTAAGATGCAGCATGAAGAATGGTGTACTCATGATGGAGTCATCAAAAATTACGCACTAAAAGGAAATGAGTTTGTTTATAATATTGACATAAGTGAAAATAGTTGTATCACCGCGTTAAAATACCATCCGAGTGTAGCTTTGTTGGCTTACGGGACAACTTCTGGGGAAGTTTCGGCAGGTTTGGGGATGAAATGTCAGGGACACGGCGCGAAGAAGGTGTCCGCGTTGTTATGGGCAGACCAGCATTTGGCGAATATATGTTTAAAAATACATATTAGTAATTCTGGCAAACGTAGGAAAGCGTCTGATCAAATTCTGATATCATCTGGTAGTGATGGAAGTGTTAATATTTGGATAGTGAATGTAAATTTGAAGATGTTCGATCTGGTAATTTCGTACAAGGTTTCTGGTGATATTGATATAACATGTTTTGATTTTATAAAGAAAATACCATTACGACCGAGCGATGAGAGGATTGACGACGATGTATTTGTCGTTGGTAGCAAAACAGGGAGTTTATATTTATGCAAGATTAAAAACAAAATGGCGGACATTGTGGATCCAGTTTACGACGTATTGGAAGGACATGCCACGTGTGTTTTGAATGTATTATTTAGTGAACAAAGATCGGGAATTTTTGCATCTCTTTCTATTGATTCGGAATTGAGAATTTATGACATTAATCAACGTAGTCCTTTAAAAGTAAGATTCTTTTGTTTATTCCTAAAGCGCCATCTATATTTTGTAGTACATAATATTAGCTCCATCTGTTGAATTATCAATTAATTACTAGAGTCGAGTACTATTATAGGATAGTTAAAGGAAGGGATCGTATCAATTTACATGGCCCGTTCAGAGGGGGGAGGTCTTGAAAATACCACGCATGGTTAAATGGAGAAGTGGGGTCTTTCGTTACGTAGTCCAATCCTCTAAAGGAAATCTCTCGCTTTTTCGAGCTATATTCAAATACAAATATTTTGTCCGTGCAGAGGCGGAGAAAGAATACTAACATCTGCGGCCAGGGTCGGCCTGTCGTAAAACGTGACAAAATAACCCACCCTAGCTACGTGGTAGGGCCCCAAGCCCGTCTGGATGACGACCACCTTTGATCTTAAGTATGCCGCCATAATAACCTTGTGTTGTGTTCTGGCATTAGTGACCCAAGTTCCTGTACCCTTATAGGACATCAGCGTATTCGCGATGCCACTGGCGTTGCAAACACCCTTAGGCGACGGTAACTGCTAAATTCGAAGCGGGCCGTCAACCTGTCTGCTGTCCCACAGCAATAAAAAAAACATTTATTTTACTTTCTGTTTGCAAAAGTGATTGAAATCCGTATTGATGAATTACTACGTGAAAACTAGAGGGGGAGGTCAGCAAGGGGAGCGGGGCTAAAAATTGTCAAAAATAGGTCACGAGTATGGGTACGTTCCCTACACTTGACAGTAGCTCCACCTGTTGAATATCTATCTACTAGACAGTCGAGTGGTAAGTAAACTCATGGTGGCAATTTTGTTTTCATAACAAATGGGGCCTACCGATAGTGAGGGATAATAATCATGGTGAAACCCGCTAATCCGCCTTGGTTCAAGCGTTGCGGGTATGTTGTCCAATCACTAGCAGGCCCAAGACCGATTGTGCAATTCACGTCGGATGTAGAACAAATATCCATGCGTACTCAAAGTCAGCTCCTCAACAGTTGTCATGGCGGCAAGTTGAGGAATCCCCGATTGGTTCGTTGAGGGGAGTAATGTCAATTCATGGTCTATGGCTATGATGAAACAAAAAGGGAAACTAGATTGGGTAAAGACCCTTGAGAGAAATGTTTCAAGGTCAAGGAGGGTGCGGTTAGGGGATTTTTAAAGATTGCAGCTTTCATTCAAAATCCCATTTATCTAGTTTTGTTAGCATCTTTTTGTATACAATTGTCAGCTCATTTTCATTGCAAATAGACCTAACAAGAAGACGTTCGAGGAAGAACTCTGCCTGAAAACCAAGCATCTTATTGGAGACCAGGAACCCATGCACCTCTAAAATGTTACAGGTTATTTGCCTGGACGCTCCAGTGTCCTGTATGTCCTGGCTTCCGAACCAGAGCGTGGTCGTGGTGGGCCTCGCGAAACCCGAGGAACAGTGCCTCAAGGTCATCAACGTGTGGACTGGACGACCTATACCAATCGAGGGTCTTATTGGCCCCGAAGACAGTGTCACTGCTCTAGAGGTTCAGGAAAATGGGTACGTTCTTTTTTCATCAGCCAAGGTTTACCTTCTCCCCTCCCACTGCTAGAAATCCCATGGCTATACTTATCTGACGCAGTCTCCACTTTGGTTTCACCCAACGCTTGCTTTACGTCTCTCCAATGGTGGATGAGGGAACCTCAATTAGGCTCTGGATACCACGGGAAACTCCCGTGTGGCCCTACGTCCCCACTTTTGGCCAGGCGATGGTCAATAGTATGTCTACAAAAACCAACTCGGCCTTTTGTAGTCCAAGGGTTGGCGGAACTAGTAAGCTTCCCAATGGGTATTTGTCCACGACTATGTAAATATAACCTTGTAGAAATAAGCAGAACCGCGCTACGAATACGGCGAGGGCAAGGAGACGCTCTATTCCGGCGCACGACACTTCTACTATCTCGCTCACTCGTATTTTTTTTTATTGCGTAGGACAGCAGACAGGCTGACAGCCCGCTTAGAATTTAGCAGTTACCGTCGCCTATAGGGGTTTGCAACGCCAGAGGCATCGCAAACACGCTGCTGTCCCATAAGGGTACAGGAACTTGGGTCACTAATGCCGGAACACAACACAAGGTTATTATGGCAGCATACTTAACACCAAAGGTGGTCGCCATCCAGACGGGCTTGAGGCCCTACCACGTAGCTAGGATACGTATACAAATATTTATCGTGTTAACCTAGCATCTTTTGACACACTATATTTATTACTAGCTGTGCCCGCGACTCCGTCCGCGTGGAATAGTGACTTGGGCAGAATTTTTGGATATATCTTATGGTTTATTTTGGATTACAAACTCTAAAATATAAATGAAATATGCAAACAGTCAGTATTATCGAATGCAACTGTTACGCCATGCGCCCCCGGAATATGTACGTTCAAACCTACAAAGTCCAGCCTAAGCTGAACCCTAATTCATATGATTGATTATATAAATCTGAGGTCAACTTAAATTGGAATATAAAATTTCCGTTCCCTATCATTTTTGACAAAAACAATTTTTTCAAACTAAGGCTATTTTTCTAAAATAAAAATAGCCTAAATTACTCCTTGTTATATCAGCTATCTGCCAGTGAAAGTCCCGTCAAAATCGGTGCAGCCATTTCAGAGATTAGCCGGAACAAACAGAAAGACAGATAAAAATTGTAAAAAATGTTGTTTTGGTATATGTACCGTGTATACATCCGAATGCACTTACTAAAAAGCGGTTATTTTAATATTACAAACAGACACTTCAATTTTATTTATTTGTATAGATACAGCGCATTTTTCTCATTAAAATTATGCAACATCTGACTTATACTTTACACAAATCAATTTAAGACCACGAAACCTTACACCTCCAAAACCTTTATAATTGAAGATCTTTGTTTCCAGAGCATGCCGTATCGCCGTTGGAGACTCGGGGGGGTCAGTTCACATTTGGGAGCTCCCCACGAGGCGTGTTCGCTTCACCAATGATGATTTCGAGTAATGTGAACGACTGTAAAATAATATTTTATTTTGGCATATTAACTTTGCCAGGTTGGTTGACAAAAATTTAGGGTAAGCGGGGGTCATCACTGATACAACCAAAAAATTTGGAGTTTAATTTTATTTTAATAATCAGTTTATTAGATATTTTCAGTTAAGCCAGCGCGATATTTAAAACATGGTCTCCCTAGATGGAACGAAGACAATGGAGACCGAAGACATTGGTTGACTTTGACAAAACCGTCCAAATTTTTTTTACGCACTGAAAATCATTTAAGGAACCCATTTTTACAAAAAAAAATTGTATGGCAAATTTTCACCATAAAATATTTCATTCAAAGGAAAATATGGTTCACTCATTCAATCGTACAAAATAGTCATATGGTGCAAATTTCGTGTGTTAACCTGTTATTACCTGTCTCTGTCACTCCCGCGTAAATATCGTGAGTAGTGCGTATTCGCTCACACAGATGCAATAACCGCCATCCTCGGCCTCGTACTAGGTCATTGAACCAGTTTTTTGCGGTACCGACGGAGAGGTCATTGACACTTGCGCACCATAGTATGTAAATTGCGAGTTCTTGGGATAACTTTGTGATGCTAATTATTCAACATTTTTGTACTATATGATACTAAGCTAAAATACATGTTTCTCATAACATTTACTAAAGATTCTTCTGTGTGAATTTGGACAGTGTTGTCAAAGTCACCCTGTATAAAGAGTTACTAAACAAATTTTAAATATGTCTGCGCGTGGCGCTAGATGGCGTTGCCAGGCGTACATTTTAGTTGCTCTTTCCATCATAATTTTTAACAAAAAAATATTCATGTGACCCACACAACATCACTGAAGCCGCATCTGCTGTATATCTTAACGTATTATACAGGGTGACTTTACCTCACCCGTCCAAATTTTTTTTACGCACTAAGCATCATTTATGGAACCCATTTTTGCAAAAAAAATTGTATGTAAAATTTTCAAAATAAAATATTTCATCCCAAGGAAAATGTTTAGTAACTTGGTTGCTCATTCAATCGTGCAAATAATCATATGTTCCAAGGTTCGTACATTGACCTTTATTATGTAACTCCTCCTCGGTATTGTAAACGAGAAGAAATGTACCTTAAGTACGCGTACAAAGAGTCGAGACTGTGTTGCCCGCCGTGCGGGACACGTGTCAACACGTCTTCGTAAGAATGCGCTAGGGTTGTACCTATGATGATTATTGTAATAAAACGAATGTTGAGATTCAACCATATTTTTTATTATTCAATCAAATGTTTAAGTTTTATCCGTGCAGGGGCGCGGAAAGAATATCTAATAGGAACTAACCTCTGTGGCCGGGGGCGGCCTGTCGTAAAAGGCGACAAAACAACCCACCCTAGCTACGTGGTAGGGTCTCAAGCCTATCTGGATGGCGACCACCTTTGGTCTTAAGTATGCCGCCATAATAACCTTGTGTTGTGTTCCGGCATTAGTGACCCAAGTTTTTTAGTGAGTACATCTTTCCCGGAGTCCCACATATCGCTCGGTCACCCCGGGCCGGGGAACCCGTCAAGAGAGGTTTTTCCCTGAGACCAAAAAAAAAAGAAAATGGTGCTACCAGGCCGATTCATTAAGACGTTGTCAAAATTATTTTAAAATACTTTTTCTAAACGTTTCAGGTGGGACTTTTAGCCCACCATAAAAAGATGAATCTTTATTATAGGCTTTAAAATGAGTTTACAGTGTAGTTTCGTCAACATTCGGTTTCTACTGTAACAAATCATTGAAGCTAGTGAAGTTATGTTTTTTACTATGTACATTTATAAATAAATACCCTGATTTATTTTTTAGTTTGGCAGCCCTATGTCGGTTGCAGCGTAGCGGTGTGTGTGTGCGGGGAATTACGGCGTGCGAAATAGGGCTGCCGCCGCTGCCGTAAATAATTAATTAATAATCAGTCGGCCGCGTGTTGTCGCGTTGGTGCATTGTGTTTACAGTTCGTTCTCTCGTGACGTCGACAGTGCAAAAATACGGATTAAGGTAATCGTTGGGTCGGTCGTGGTGGTTCCGTCCCATGGCCGCCTCGATCACCGGATTTAACACCATTGGACTTTTATTTGTGGGGTGAAATTAAAAGACATGTGTATGTGGAAGAGGTCCAAAGCCTCGCGAACTTAAAAACTAAAATAGTGCGAGCGTTTGAAGATGTGCGTAATGACACTCTAGTGCTTAGAAAGGTAAAGGAAAATGTTCAAAAACGAGCTAGACTTTGCTTAGAGACAAACGGACTTCATTTTGAACATTTATTAAAAACGTGTAAAGCAGTAATGGTAAGTTAACCTCTAATTGATTTTTTACTAATTATTGTACATATCACTAAAGATTTACGTAATTTTTTACTTATTACAAACGCGCCCTTTAACTGAAATTTGTATTTCGTATTTTTTGTATTTTGTACCGATGGAGAGGTCATTGACACTTGTCAACTGTAGGTGTCAAGTATAAATTGCGAGTTCTTGTGATAACTTTGTGATGCTGATTACTCAACATTTTTGTACTATGTGATACTAAACTAAAATACATGTTTCTCATAACTTTTACTAAAGATTCTTCTGTGTGAATTTGGACGGGTGAGGCAAAGTCACCCTGTATATATATATAAATAAAACCTTTAAAAATTAAAATCATTTATTTAAAACATCACAAACTAGAGGAATTCATTTATTAACACCTGTTAACAACTCACAGCGAGCGTGACCCTCCCCTCGCCTCCCCCACTCTTGTCGGGCCCTTCTCACTGCTCCTGTCATTAAGTAACTGCAAATAAAACAGACAGTCTTAAATACCCTCTGCCTACTTCTTTTATAACTATTTAAGCAGGTGGTCACCGCTGCTAAGTGAACGATTGCGACACCAGAGGCATTACCACCGCACTGCCCACCATCGGCTGGGTGTTCATCCCCATTTCTTGGAGCCTCTTCTTTCTTGTATGAAACGGTTCGAGAACGTTCATGTTGCGTACTCTCCAGATTTGGTGGAAAGACGACGAGGGCACCATCCTAAATAGCCCTTCAGAACACTCCCCATTGTACAGACGGTAGAATTTGGTCTTATGTATGCCGTCATAATAACCTTGTGTTGTGTTCCGGCATTAGTGACCCAAGTTTATATATGTCCCTTATGGGACAGCAACGAGTTCGCGATGCCACTGGCGTTGCAAACACCCATAGGCGACGGTAACTGCTATATTCTAAGCGGGCCGTCAGCCTGTCTGCTGTTCTACAGCATTAAAAAAAATGTGTGATCTATATATTTCTCTATGACGTGCCTTAGGAAGTGTTTTTGATATGCAACCAGAATTAAACACTCATTAGAAATAATTCCGATATTAGCTCTTTTGATTATGATGTCCTAACAGAAGACAGAGAACTAAATACCTGTCACTGTTTGATACGGCGCGTGGGCTCCGTGGCCGTGGGGGGCGGAGGGGGGCCCTTCTTCTCCAACTCCTCGAGGTAGCTCATTATCATGGACTGACGCTCGTCCGATATGTGCTCCAACGCCAGATATCTGAACAGAAGTGATTTATTATAAACCATGTGTTTCTGTAAACAATGTATACGATTAAAGAGTAAAAATCTAAAAGTATGGACAATATTAAGTTGATAAAAGTATAGACAAAATGTAGTCGATAAAAAGGATCGACACTTTTCCGAGTCGTTAAAAAGTATCGATAAAATTGAGTTGATAGATAAATATCGATAAATATAGTCGATAAAAGTATAGACACTTCTAGTGAATATAAAAGTTCCGATAAAATTGAGTTGCTATCTGTATAAATATCGATAAATGTAGTCGATAAAAAGTATAGACACTTTTCTAATGGATATAAAAGTTTCGATAAAATTGAGTAGATAAATAACTATCGATAAATATAGTCGATAAAAAGTATCGACACTTTTCGAGTGAATAAAAAAAATTGAGTAAAAAAAAAGTATCGACAAATTTCAGTATCTCAAGAGTAGATTTTTTTAAAGGAAATCTCACTCAATCATCGCTCAAGCCTTGCGATTTATCTTATGAAGCATCCATCACCTTCCAAGGGGGGTATCGGGGAGAACTTTACCTGGGATCATGTTTCAGCGTGTCCGTGATGTGGTTCATGGCGTTGGGGTTCTCTTTGACGGCCGCGAGGCTCTTGTGAGTGATTGCCCTGGTCTCCAGCAGCAGCTGGCGCAGCGCAGTCTTCGCGGCGGTCTGCTTGTCGCGCTGGTAGTCGCGGAATTCACGCTCCATCTACACGTGAAATGAGGGGCGGTGTGAGAATACTGACCCCTGTGGCCTGTTATTAAAGGCGACAAAACAACCCACCCGAGCTACGTGCCAAGCCCGTCTGGATGGCAACCACTTTTGGTTTAAATATGCCGCCATAATAACTTTGTGTTGCGTTCCGGCCGGCATTATTGACCCAAGTTCGTATTTGCGATGCCACTGGCGTGCGGTCGAGGATCGCAATTACCGCTGAACTTTGTGCTCTCGTATAAGTGAGCCAGGTTCCAGATCCCGTACGTAGACGGTAACGTGTTGGCAATGCCCCTGGTGTTGCAAACGTTTATAGGCGACGATGACCATCTACTCATAGCCATCCTGATCTTTCAACTTTTTAAATAAAATTAATAATATAAATATCCTCTGTTACACCTCTGCTTTACGTACTACTAACACCATCTAGGGAGTAAGTTGTAACTAACTTGATAATGTTCTTTACTCTAAGCATTGTTCTTTTGAATATAAGTCAGATTATTGCGAATATCCAATGAGTTTTAATCAATTAATGCGTTATCCCCCCCCCCCCCCCCCGCCTTCCGTGCAATGCGCCCACGCATCGCCGTCTCTAGGGTAGGAGAGACGTAGCAGAGTCCCAAGGCCGTCTGGATGGCGACCACCTTTGGTCTAAAGTATGCCGCCATAATAACCTTGTGTTGTGTTTCGGAATTAGTGAGGCATGTTCTTGTACTCCACCTAGCGTCGCAAACATCGATAGGCGACGGTAACATACTACACGTTGCTGGTATAGGTACCCACTAAAACCATCTGAGCGCTCTTTCAGTCGCCTTCAGAGCCGGCCCGCGCGGCGTTCCGTTTGACAGACCGCGGCCCCAACTGGCGCCGGCCTCTTCAACTGCTTACCACTCGATATAAAATAATTAGCAAGATGTTTTCTTTTCGGGGCTGGTAGAAGCAACAGTCTTTTGTCATGTTCTTGAATATAGTTCTTTTTTATTTATTAAAAGCGCATCGAGTGAAATCTGACCCCTGCGGCCGGGGTCGACCTGTCGTAAAAAACGACAAAACAACCCTAGCTACGTGGTAGGACCCCCAAGCCTAGATGGAATTCATCTCGGGCCTCTAAACATGCCATCATAATAACCTTGTGTTCCGGCATTAGTGACCCAGATTCCAGTAACCCTTTGCGAACAGCAGCGTGTTCCTCTTGCGTCGCAAACATCCATAGGCGACGGTGACTGCTTATTATTAAATAGACTGTCAGCCTGTCTGTCTGTCACACATCCATGTTCATGCTACCAGAATTAATCACCTGGGAGGCGCTGCTGTAGACCGGGGCCGTGGGCTCCGCCCTAATCTTCTCGCGCACCTCCCGCCAGTGCGCCGTGCAGGACACGCCCATCTCGTTGAGCAGGGCGCGCAACTTCTCGCGTCTCTTCACCGATAGCATGCTGGTGTGCTGGCTGAAGAGGCGTTCCTGAAAACAAAGGAACCGTCAAATGTTGCGATAGAGACGTGGCTATCATCGCATCCCTCAATACCAGAGCAAGACAAAGAACAATCTGGTAGAGACGTGGCAAGCTGAATTGGCAGTGGGAAAAGAGTTCGCCTGTCCTAAAAGGCGATAAAACAACCCTAGCCCGCCTGGATGGCGACCATCATCTTAAGTATTTTTTTTTATTGCGTAGGACAGCAGACAGGCTGACAGCCCGCTTAGAATTTAGCAGTTACCGTCGCCTATAGGTGTTTGCAACGCCAGTGGCATCGCGAACTCGTTGCTGTCCCATAAGGGACATATATACACTTGGGTCACTAATGTTATTATGGCGGCATACTTAAGACCAAAGGTGGTCGCCATCCAGACGGGCTTGAGGCCCTACCACGTAGCTAGGGTGGGTTGTTTTGTCGCCTTTTACGACAGGCCGACCCCGGCCACAGAGGTTAGTATTCTTTCTCCGCCCCTGCACGGATAAAAAGTATGTCGCCATAATAACTTTGTGTTGTGTTTCGGCATTAGTGACCCAAGTTCGTATTTTCGATACCCATAGGCGACGGTAACTGCTAAATTCTAAGCGGGCCGTCAGCCTGTCCTACAGCAATAAAAAAAAGGTTGTGTTAGCCAAATGGAATCACACTCGTAGACCCTACTCCAAGGGTAACGGGTTTTTTTTTCGTCTTATGCGCACATGAAGACATCGGAGGGAATCCGATATCAGCGTTAAGTATAATCCGTTAATAAGCTTTAGAGTAACGTGGCGGGAATACTATCAGTTCGAGGGAGCCCGCAGTGGGGACGTATAGGTGACTTTCCAGGCAATATGGAACGAGCTGATGAGTGTATGACAGAACCGGATGCAGTGGAAGATCTGACCAAGTCTTGGGAGAGGATGAGGAGGAAGGTGCCCTGACATCACTTTCCCTTGACCAAAGACGCCCGAGACTAAATAAATAAATATATTATGCCAATGAACAGAGCACAACGTATTAATTAGAAAAAAAATGATTAAATTTTTTACGCTTTCACGCTTAAACAGCTGAACCAATTTTGATGAATTTCGGAATAATCATAGATTGGACCTTGGAGAAGGACATAGGCCACTTTTGCCGGGGCAACTAGTAAATATATACAGGGGCGGGAATTTAATAAGTGACCTTCATTCTTATTTGCAGATTCATCTCATCCATGTAGAAATTCGTTACGCAGTAAAGTTTTTCCGTTGTTTTGTCGGAGTTCAAGGCGAGAAAACAAAGCTAGCTACGTGGCAGGGCCCCAAGCCCGTCTGATAATAACCTTGTGCTGTGTTCCGGCATTAGTGAGCCAGGTTCTTGTACTCCTATGGTACAGTAGCGTGTTCGCGGTGCACCTAGCGTCGCAAACGTCGACATGCGACGGTAACATCTATACAAATAAATAAAATTGGAGTGTCTGTTTGTAATATTAAAATAACCGCTTTTTACTAAGTGCATTCGGACGTATACAAGGTACATATGCCAAAACAACATTTTTTTAAATTTTTGTCTGTCTGTTTGTTCCGACTAATCTCTGAAATGGCTGCACCGATTTTGACGGGACTTTCACTGGCAGATAGCTGATGTATCAAGGAGTAACTTAGGCAAATTTTATAGTTTTTGTTAAAAATGATAAGTTTCGGAAATTTTATATTCCAATTTAAATTGACCTCAGATTTATGTCATCAATCATATGAAATAGGGTTCAGCTTAGGCTGGATATTGTAGGATCGAACGCACGTATTCCGGAGGCGCATGGCGTAACAGTTTGTAATACAAAATAAACCATAAGATATATCCAAAAAAATTCTGCCCAGTCACTATTCCACGCGGACGGAGTCGCGGGCACAGTTAGTACTATATATAAGTGAGCCATCAGTCTGTCCCCTATTCCTCAACAATAAAAGTAGTTCTCACCTTATCTTCTTTCGACAGCAGCTCCGCCAAGCTGTACCGGTGGTCCTTCTTCAGCTGCTTCTTCGCCTCCCGCCACGACAGGTCAGGGTTTCGCACCAGATCCGCCAACAGCGCGTTGAAATGCTGAAATCAAATACTTTGTTAACGACGCCTTGCCACCATGTCTCTTCGATCTCAGGAGAAACATTTGCCTAATAGGGTAGGAAGTATACGGCGGTCATGGGGCGCCGTCAGCTCCTTCAATGTGAGTTTGCGATGCTCTCGCCAACTAACCTTCGGCAGACATGATGTAAGATCACAGAGAGAGCTACCTCAAGGACTTCGAATTCAAGGTTAGGGCTTCGAGAATAGTCGGTGGTAGTCACTGTAGGAATACCTACCGATCCCTAACAAACCCATCGTGGCCCTGACATGCCTGATCGGCAAGGTACACGAACTTATTTTTCCACTTCCAGAACAAAAACTCAAAAATTCTGGGATATTCCTGTCCTTCTTGTCCCCCCCTCGTTAGGGGTTCAAACGAGTTTATTATTATTATATAATATCTTGTAGACCATTTATTGAATATTAAGAAGCTATCTCCAAAACGCTGGCCAGAGAAGAACAAAATGGCAAAAACTCCACAAAGAATTATTTATTTAAATAAGACTGAAAAATCTGGTTTTATCCGTGCAGAGGCGGAGAAAGAATACCTATGCGGCCGGGGTCGGCCTGCCGTAAAAGGCGACAAAACGACCCACCCTAGCTACGTGGTAGGGCCCCAAGCCCGTCTAGATGGCATTGGTCTTAAGTATGCCGCCATAATAACTTTGTGTTGTGTTCCATCCATGGCATTAGTGACCCAAGTTCCTGTACTCTTATACGACAGCAGCGTGTTCGCGTTGCAAACACCCATAGGCGATGGTAACTGCTAAATTCTAAGCGGGCCGTCAGCCGGTCTACTGTCCAACAGCAACAAAAAAAAAATTATAGTTTAAAAAAAAATTAATAAACACGCTTTTTTTGTTATTCGAACTAAAAAGTTAAAAATAATTCAATGCTTGATAATACAAATCACCTCACGCTTTTAGAAAAGTGACATTAATTTTCACGTCAGTAATTTTATTGTGTCAAGAATTATTTTACTTTTTAGCTGTTTTTTAAACTATAATTTCGTCGTGATCGTAGAATAACGTCGGATTTGAAAAAATCCAAAATTCACTTTTTACCATATTTGGATACTACATTGTCCAAATATTATTGCTACATTTAAAAAAAAATTACATGTATTTTAGATTTCAAATTAAGCAGTCTGTAAAGTGACGGATATGATAGATTCTCATAGTAAAATGACGCTTGTGTATTTTTAAAATGGCTGTCTTGTAAAATTTAATATATGTCAGATCCGTCACTATTGTATGACTACGACAATTTGTTTGTTGTCAATTCCCAATCGATAAATGGTTTTGTGGCGGTTAATATTGCTGACTCGCAGAATAAGGTAGGCGAGTACGAATTAAGGTATTCGCACATTACACCGATTCAACTCACAGTATGGCATTGAAATGTAAGCTTTATTTTATGTCAATTAAGAGTGAATTTGTCAACTTTTTTTTATTGCTATAGAACAGCAGACAGGCTGACGGCCCGCTTAGAATTTAGCAGTTACCGTCGCCTATGGGTGTTTGCAACGCGAACACGCTCCTGTCCCATAAGGGTACAGGAACTCGGATCACTAATGCCATGGATGGAACACAACACAAAGTTATTATGGCGGCATACTTAAGACCAATGCCATCCAGACGGGCTTGGGGCCCTACCACGTAGCTTTAGGTAGGTCGTTTTGTCGCCTTTTACGACAGGCCGACCCCGGCCGCATAGGTATTCTTTCTCCGCCTCTGCACGGATGTAAGTTAATAACTTATAAGTTGACAAATTCACTCATAACTAACATAACATAGAGCTTACACTTCAATGCCATACTGTGAGTTGAATTGGAGCTGAGTTGGTGTAATAATGTGCGAATACCCTCATACGACAGAGCCGCCAGTCGTCTACACATCAGCGCTCTGTCACATTGTGTATTGTAAACCTTGTTAATTTAAGTAGTTTATTAAGTGACCTGACCCCAGTATTATTGAGTTCTCGAGATCTAATAGTTTTATTATTATTGTTTATTTGATTTTTTTTCTCAGCTAATGCTGGTAAATGTGAACCTAGCACGGGCTTACGCCAAGTGAGTTGGTTCATTGTGTAGTGTTGCAGGGGTTTGAGTAGTGGATGTAAGGAATCGTCGCACTATGGAACAGGTGTCGATTATTACAGATTTTTGTAAAGTGATGTATGAATATTTATTAAGATCTAGTTCTGAGAGCGATGTGTGTAATGATTTTGGACTGAGTCCGGTAGATGAATTTATTATGGGTATAATTTTAACGGTGTGTGGATGCCACATTTGTCGTATTTCATCTGCTAGTGGTATATATTTTTGGATTTTCTCAGTTTGATTTTCCCACGCTCGTTTTCACCATTCACCTCACGCAAGTATGATGATTTTATAAACTACCCTCAGTTTGTAAAATTAGGAGGTGAGATCTCTACCATAATGGTGAACGCACACTTGTCCGAGCCGAACGCGCCGAACGAGTCGAACGAAACGAATTTTAGAATCCATACTAATATTATAAATGCGAAAGTAACTCTGTCTGTCTGTCTGTCTGTCTGTTCCTCTTTCACGCCTAAACGGCTGAACGGATTTTGATGAAATTTGGTATGGTGATAGATGATAACCTAGAAATGGTCATAGGCTATAAATAATCACGCCATCGTTCTTAGGGGGTAGGCAGTAGGCAGATAACTAAATTGAGTTAGTTATTTTTTGTGCTTATCTGGTATCTATGAGAATCGGCCAACATCTATTTTTCATCCCCCTAAATGTTAGGGGTCACCCACCCCCAAAAATTTTTTTTTAATTTTTTGACATTTTATTATTTATATGGCAGAACAACGTTTGCCGGGTCAGCTAGTTCTGTATATGAATGATTCGGACGATTCGACGCGGGCAAGTGTGCGAGGTTTCATGAAATTTCATATACAGAATACTAAAATTCGTTTCGTTCGACTCGTTCGGCGCGTACGGCTCGGACAAGTGTGCGTTCACCATAAAAGGTTTTTTCTTACATTTTCAGAATTCGGTATTGCAATATCTATTAAGTATGTAATTTTTCTATCTTTTAGTGTTAGTGTGATATCCGGTCTATTATTTGTTATTATATTTACTATATTTCTTTATTTCACAAATTTTTTATATTTTTTACAATATCTTACATTTTTTTATAAAAACAGTACCATAATAGTATTACTTTTATACAAAAATCAATAATAAAATATCCTAAAAAATATAAAAAATCGTCTTCCAACAGCAGCGGGTCCTTGCAGTTCCAAACTACCGGTGGTCAGGCTACATAGTAAGGAACCTCCTCACAATTCGTGCCGTATCCAAGAGAGCTGCCTTCTGTATTCGACCCTCCAGCCAGGGACCAAGCGAGAGCCTTTCAAGGTGTCGATCAAGACTCTTCGCTATCAGACCATTCACTGACACTACTATCGGAACTATGATTGTACTATCCAATTTCCACATAGCAGCAAGTGCGAGATCAATATATTTCAATTGTTTTTCTTTTTCAGCACCAACGAGATTACCATCATGTGGAACCGCGATATCTACAATCATAGCACGTCTCGCAGATCGGTCCACTATCACGATGTCGGGTTTATTAGCAACAATACACCTGTCCGTGATAATCGACCGATCCCAGTAGAGCAAATATGAACCATTATCGAGAACTGGCTCAGGCCTATATTGGTAATAGGGCACCTCCAAGGTTACAATATTATATTTCAAAGCTAGTTGTTATTATATTTATTATTATTATTTTAATATAACGCCATCATCCGACAGAAGGAAAGGAAAGCGTTACTCCTGATAAAGATTATGGGCCAAACTCATTAAATTCCTGTATCGTCATCAGGTCTTGACAAGTGTGCATAATTTTAAACGATTTTTAATCGTTTAATTAAAGTGAGTAAACAATCGAGTCCGAAAATTCCGTCTCATACAGGTCAAGTTAATAATGATTTTTTTTTATGTACATTTAGGTTATTCTCAGCTGTATCCTTTTAAACGCTTGCATTTCCCCGGCCTACTGACAAATAATATATCAATTTCGTGTTCTATAATTATGATTATATATACTTCATACAATATTATAATAATAAATGTTTGTACAAAATACATCCATGGAGTTTCTTGTCTGTTTTTCTCCATAGGATTCACTTTTGGAACAGACACCTAGCTTTTGACGTTTTAAAAGTGCTTGTTACTCAGGCCTATTTGAAATAAAAAAATTTTGACTTTGAAAAATGTGGCAAAAAAATGTATATACCTGTACAGCTTCATCTCGTTTGTGGAACTCCCGCTCTTTGTCCCGGTCCCTGAGGCTGGTTGCGAGCGCCCTCTGCACCTCCTTCTCCCTCTCCTTGATGGAGGCCTGCGCACGCGCACGCCGCTCCCTCTCCACCTCCCCCTCTGCGGTCGATCCTTCCTCCGCCTCGACCGCAACGCCGTCCACCTCCTTCACGTCAGCCTCCGCGGCAGCGGCGACTTTTTGCTGCTTATAATTTACCACTTACATGAACTTTTTAACCTGTTCACAGGGTATGACGAAATAATTCGTCATACACCAAGTACTTGCGATGGGCATGACATTTTTCGTCATGGAAATTTGGAAAATCGTAATACGGAATGATTATTTAAATTATACTACCGGCACGCTATGATGGCCGTTTTGACGTGTGTCCACTCATGAAGTTTCGTATTAATTAGTAATTACATTTGAAGGAGCAAATTGCTGTTCTTTATTGTCAATAGCGACGTGCAGTTAGTCATAAAATTTATCGAATGTATTATTTTAGGACACAAAATTTATTTATTATATTGATTTCTAAACTATATATTATATTAGGGTCCCGCGAACATTTATTTTTATAAGATTATAATTACCGGTGTATTTATTTACCACACAACTCGGTATTTATTTTCCGAAATTCAAAATGTAAAAAATGAAATTTAATACGATCGTCACATAGGATCGCTGACCACACAACTATTATTAATGTATGCATATAAAGTATATATATTCATTTTTATTCCAATATTCAGATCGTTCAAATATATTAAGTAAGCATTTATGTTTTTGTATTATTAAACCTTTTTAATCAGGTACTACTTGCAATAAAAATTTATAGATTACATTTTATTTTTGGGAATAAATTGACATTTCACATCACTATTATAATATGTCAAAACAGCCATCATAGCGTGCCGCAATTATAGTTCAATGTATTTCTGTATTGAAGATGTTTCATTTATGTATTATAAAATATTTTGTCGAGGTGTGATGATATCCTTACTTATTATAAACGCGAAAGATTGTATGTATTGGTGCTTGTTACGCTTTCACGACTAAATCGCTGAACCGATTTTAATTAATTTCGATATAGTCATAGATTGGACCTTGGAGAAGGGCACAGGCTATTTTAAAAAAACAATTCATATGGCAGAACAACGTTTGCCCGATTAAACTAAATACTTATAATTATGAAGAAAAAGCTCCCCACTGTGGAACGAGTTGAACAAAAGTTTATTCCCCGGTTGACTAAGAGGTGCTGGTGTCATATTTTTTTTAAAAACTATATTCACTTGAAACACACACACACACAGACCTTAATGGTAATCAAACTAATGCATTTTAGAAAATCTGAATATACTACAACAATTCACAAATCGCCACCTAGTCAAAGTGGCAAAGCTCTTGTGCTAAGCCTGGAATACACATTACGTAGTAGCACATAAGCATGCTAGTTACGAGCAGATGCTACTTAATAGCATACAATTAGCATGTGTATACGAAAAGAGCACGCTTGTAAACAGCCGGTCTATTTTTCGTGCTAGTTAGCACACGGTGTGAGGCGCGGGGGAGAAAGGGGCGGCTCCAAAGCAAGTCTGAACGTGTATTCTATGCGAGCATGCTACTTGATTTGTTTATCACGATGGCTCGATGACAAAACTATAATTTTTTATATTTCATTACCGAAATTATGAGTGTTTATGGAATGTACGCTCACCACAATACGAAAATAAAATTTCGAGAGAAAATGCGTACCAAAGTTTCATTCGTCCATTTTGAAAGCATGCTAGCAATAAGTATGCTTCCGAGGTATGTGCTCTCATGAGCAAATGTAAACACTTGGGAGAGCATGCTATAAATGAGCATTTTATCCGTGCAGGGGCGGAGAAAGAATACTAACCTCTGTGGCCGGGGTCGGCCTGTCGTAAAAGGCGACAAAACAACCCACCCTAGCTACGTGGTAGGGCCTCAAGCCCGTCTGGATGGCGACCACCTTTGGTCTTAAGTATGCCGCCATAATAACCTTGTGTTGTGTTCCGGCATTAGTGACCCAAGTTCACGTACCCTTATGGGACAGCAGCGTGTTCGCGATGCCATTAGCGTTGCAAACACCTATAGGCGACGGTAACTGCTAAATTCTAAGCGGGCCGTCAGCCTGTCTGCTATCCTACAGCATTTAAAAAAAAAACTACCTAGTAGCAAACAAGCATGCTTTTCTAGTAGCACGTGTATTCCAGGCCTTATGGATACTACACAACTGACATAGTTTTCTGTATACAATATACATTTTATTTACAAAAAGTATATCTCAGTTATCTAGTATCCATAACACAAGTGTATCACTTAGAGACTAGATGGCGCTGTTACTTGTCACAATATTACATATTTATACAAACACCTAGACTCAGTGCGGAAATATGTCTGCCAACGTATTATTTACCTCTTTTCTATAGCATATGTCTTATTGGAGATTACGCTTTGATCCTAGAATGTGAATTAATCGTTTGTGTGATCTGTGACCAGAGTGAATTTAGTTCCACGTAAGTACTGATAAAAAATTATAACAGAATGGCAACCACGTGATGGCAAAAGAAAAAGAGGCCGACAAGCTAAAAGATGGACAGATGATATCAAGATTATTGGAGGGACAATCTGGTCTAGAAAAGCTACCAATAGAGACGAATGGAAGCAGCTGGAAGAGGCCTATGTGTCACTGGACACGCTGATCACTGAACCGGGAAACCCGATGTATTAGATAGATCTAAGTTAAAACAATTTGCTACTGTGTGTGTGTAAAATTAATGTAAAAAATTAATGTAAAAAAAAAAATGTTCAGTATCAGCATTAAAGGCTATTAAAAAAAAAGGACTGATCAAACTTTTTGATACAATTCGCCAAGGCTTCGCGGTCAATAATTACAGATTACTTTATATCTGCTTCTCGTAGTTTTCTAGATGTAAATGCAACTGTCACCCTCTCGAAAATTCTGGAGTACGAAAAGCACGTCTTTATTTTAAATAAAAACAACGAATCACAATACTAATTTTAATCACAATCATTAAAGAGTACTTTATATAACATACATAATATGTATATATATATATATATATATATATATATATATATATATACATAGATCCATGGCCGGAGACTTATCTATGATTCATCGCAAAATATCCTTGTTATAAAAAAAAACTTTATCCTTGAGTAGACTCGTTTGTTACGAGCGCTCGAAGCGGTCACAGACGTGAAGTCCCGGCCACGAGAGATCACGCCGTGTATGCCTTTATAGGTTATAAATTTGTTACACATTTCACTAGTTCACATTAAACTCGAGTGAATGGAAGATGGATGAAATGGCGACAGGTCCAGGAAAAATTTGCGGCTCACGAGCACCGCTCTAAGTGACCCGTTTAGGGAGGTCTTCAAAATACCATCTTTAGTCACATAGAGGTGAGGAAATTATTGTTCATGAACAGCAGACAGGCTGACGGCCCCCACTTAATAGTGAGTAGTTACCGTCGCCTACGGATGTTTGCGACGCTAGGCGCACCGCTAACACGCTGCTGTCCCATAACGGTACAGGAAACTGGGTCACTGTGCTGGAACACAGCACGGAGAACAATATTATAATAGT
Source organism: Malacosoma neustria (assembly GCA_963693495.1). Taxonomy (NCBI): domain Eukaryota; kingdom Metazoa; phylum Arthropoda; class Insecta; order Lepidoptera; family Lasiocampidae; genus Malacosoma; species Malacosoma neustria. The sequence goes on from OY856401.1 coordinate 7,630,945, forward strand.
ATCCACAAATCTGCTAGCTCCACCCACAATAACCCCCCCCCCCCCTCACGTTATTACGTTGATTCAGACATTTTAAAAGTATTTACAACAGCAGACGGCTCACTTAATAGCGAGCAGTTACCGTCGCCTACGGATGTTTGCAACGCCAGACGACGTTGCACACACACACACACATCTACACCATATCCATAATTTTCTTCGTACAGAGGTGTGGTGGACCGCAAGCGTGTCTGTTGTTTATCAGCAAATATATATATATATATACACGTGACCTCCGCCATTTTACTAAACCGAGCGCTCGTAATTAACGAATCCACTTATACATTATTATCCACAAAAAAAATTATGACGATAATGTCTTAAAATTGAATGCAACTGGGAATAAATGCTACAGTTCAAAAGGCAAGTCACATACATAATGAGATTTTTCCATCTCTTCCACTAATTATTATTCTTAAATATTGAATATCAAAAAAAAAAACACTTATTTTTAACATCTATACATCAAATATTCATAATCATCTAAATAGACACGGATGTCGAATACACGTACTATACACTGAAAAGACTGTCTCCCTACCAGCTTAACATGCACTTGGCATCCCTATATAAAATACACAGACAGTTAAAAATACATGTAATGTACTTAAAAATCACTTAAATTATAACTTTTACAACAATGTAATGGCTGGATCGGAGTTACACAAGCGTCGATATCTTATTTCTCTCCTTCTCAATGATAGTCTTTAAATAATACTTGTCCTCCGTGCAGGGGCGGAATAGCAATATACCCTGGGCTACGTGGTAGGGTCAGGACAAGGCAACCACACCCGGTCTATATGCCGCCATAATAACGTCGTGTTGTGTTCTGGCATTATTATGGCGGTATACTTAAGACCAAAGGGTAGTTGGCACCCAGACGGGCTTGGGGCCCTACTACGTAGAAAATTCACCAGACATGTGGCACTTGACGTATATGTAAACCGATCCTTATTACTGTAGTCTACTAGATTTATTTTATAACATACATCGTAGGAGAACACACGTAAAATAATATGGAATATCCTAAACAAGGTAGACAAGCAGTAACGTATATTAGATTCCAAGAGATTCAAAAAGAAAAAACTACAAATCCCTCCAAATAAGGTCACCAACACCTTACGATCGACAGCTGAAACCAACAATCTCGCTTTATAAGCAAGTATTTAAAGTAGATAATTTGAAAAATAATAATTTCAATTTGAGGGTAGTTGAAGACAATTTTCAAAAAAGCGCGCTTAAAAGCTTTAAAAACGTACTTCGCAATAAGAAATAAAAGTTTAAAAGAACTTATTATACGTTACTACAACCGCCATTAAAAAACAAAAACAGTATTTTTTTAAACAAATATTTACAATTTTACATGTATATTCCAAGCCCTGACTGCCATTTAAATTTTATTATTTCCTACACAATAGACACATGTATGACCAATTTTTTTTTAATATTATTTTTACACACATTTAACGAGTTGTATGCATACAATCGAGTAATTAATATACGTTAAATTAAATTCGTTAATAAAACTCCATTTGAACAGATTCAACATGTCCGCCAACGACGGCCAACGTGTTGGCGGACAATTGGCCCAATTGTGATTTGCATGTGACCAATTGCAACCTTACTAGTTTACAATCAAAACATTCTATAAGACAAGTTTTATGTACAGCATGTATGTATATAACGGGGAGGGTGGCTATCCTGAACAGCAATTTATTTATATACATTATCATCCAATCGTCAGCCAATGTTGTGCATAGATCAACAACCTAGGTCGTCCCAACGTTCACCCACGCACGGTCTGCACTGGAAAATACCCCACCGCCCGTGGTTCGGGCAATATAGGAATGCTAGTGGTATACCAACGATTTGCTCCCCCTTGTCCACTGTACGCACACGGGCGTATTACTCTGAAGCACCCTAGCTTTGGGGGGCTAACTTTTATAATAACAAAAATCCTCTTAATTTGTTACACCATGTATATAGTATACAGCAGGGTGTTATCATCTTTGTTTACAAAAACATGAAATCTCATAAATCGAGGTTTGTCCCATCTCTAATTGTTCGTAACTCTATTAAATACGAATCTGTCAAAAAGGAGTAATTTACAATAAAATACCACTAGAGATCGGAGAGGATAGAGTATGAACTCTAGTCTTAGAACTAGATTTCATCACAATTGCTTTAGACATGTATGGAAATCGAATCCGCCCACCGATACCAAGTGGAGCCGGTCCATTTGGTATCAGACTCAATACAGACACGACTAATAACAATGTATACACGCAAATACACTGTGCGACTAAATGTGATGAGCTCATCTTACATACATATCGACGCTTGAAAAGCTCTCCCGTAATGTGATTTGAAATTTAAATATTTAAAAAAAATTAGCTCACCTAATAGTTGGATTGAAATGATCCAAGAGAAATAAAAAAAAAAATAATCATTTACCTAATAATAAGACATGTTATATTTTTTCTAGATATTTAAATTTGAAATCACTTTCAAACGATGCTTTTCATGTGTTGAAATGTAAAAACAGACAATGTTCTTTTTATTGCTGAGGGACAGCAGGCTGACGGCCTATGGATGTTCGCGACGCTAGGGGCATCGCGAACACGCTCTGTACCCCCGCTCACTAATGCCGGAACATAACACGAGATTATCATGGCGTCATACTTATATACCCAGAGTAGTTGCCATCCAGACGGCCTTGGGGCCCTACTTATTTTGGCTATTATATTGGCTTGGGTTGTTTTGTCACGGAGGGACCCGCAGGAGTTCTTACTGCGGCCCGTGCACGGAGGAAAACTTAATTACTTAAAATATAACATAAATTTTTCACAATACTCACGGTAATGTAAAGAATCGTTTGTACATGTCTAAATAAAATTCGATTCTTAACTCTACACACACCGATCGCTTAAACAGATACTAACATTGAATACACAAATATCAAAACCATTCGCACCGCTACGTATACTTACGTATCAACTTAACTGAGTGTTAAGCATAAAATAAAAATCGAGGGCAAACCGCCCTATTTCAATCTGGTCTCTATAAAAAAGTTTTTGGCCCGAAAAAAAAACACAAATTTTCCACTGATCCGCCATGGTAATTATGCTATAATATGCACACGAGTGGGATGTGAACCCGGCACTTATAGATCTTTAAAAAAACCTGATAGTAAATTTACGTAACGGTTAGTGGTATACATATGTATATATTATAACATCATAATTGTCCAATATACACGTCATCTGTAAGATTTGATATAAAAAATCGCCCGTTCTGCTTACGACTGCAAATTATCAAATCTATGGTGAAATTAATTTGGCCTGTGTCCATTCTAACACAATCTTAACTCTACATCATGAATTTCTACCGACCCTTGTAGATGCCCAAAACCACTTCACACAAAACACTATCATGTCCTAAGAAAATTAAATTAAGTGTCAAACGTTTTTTCTTTTAATACATTAGATTACATACAAATATACGTCTATAAAAAGCTGCCAAAACAAATAGAAACCTAATTTTTAGAAAAAAAAAACATGAAATAGAATAATAAGAGGGTAGATATAAAAAATTTAAAGTGCGTTTAAACGTAAAAAAAAATTATGATAGCCTATAGCGACCCACTGCTCGCAGAGGGAACGATGGTTTCCTTCTCCATCCGTACATGGCAATTATGCTATAATATACACAGACGAAAAAAAAACAACTCTCAACCCGATAAGGTTCGAACCCGGAACCTCTAAATCAAATTCAGAGTGAGATAGCACTTGATTACCACGTACCTCACTACAATAATTTTAAAATATTAGTGTAAAAAAAATTTTTTTAAGGTAGAATTAAAAAAGCTTGTACAGACGTAAAAGCGTTTTGTAAAAAGTGATTAAGCATTTTACAAGCCGTCATTCCATGCGATTATTATATGAAGACAATTGTCACGAAAACTTATAAATAAATATATAGATAGATTGTATAGACAATTCTCATAGCTATGAATCTTATCTATAGGAAAATAGCTCGTCGTCTCTAGTGTCATGAAGGGCTACTTATAGCTAGCTCCCTTTGTTTATAAATGTCACCGTAAGGTTTTTATTTTCAGTGTTGGAAGGCGTATGCAATTTAGTCTATGATTATAACACTTGTCTATACGTAATTGTCAAGATGATGACACTATCACTATCAAGACAATTGTCACGGTGGCACGTCAGTGGGGGCACCCGTAGCTGCTCTATATGTCAGACGGCAGTAGCTTTAGTCACACCTTTAACGACCTATCTTTAACATATCACGAGGTTATTATGGCATCATAGTTATAGATGGTTGCCATATAGACGGGCTACGGGCCTTACCACGCGTGTGTATATATTTACAAAAGTATGGCATTGTTTAGCAGCCATAATACAAACGCTATTTTAATTCACAGTCAGAGACACCTCACGAAACATACATTTTATCAATAGAAAGCTATTTTATTGGCGAAGTGAACGGCTTACAAATGTAAATTAGTTGACTGATTAACACAGTGATAATAATTCTTTTATCTATTAAATTTGAAGTAAGCTTGCAGTAGACAGGCCCATTTAGAATTTAGCAGTTACCGTCGCCTATGAGCGTTTGCAACGCCAGTCGCATCGCGAACACGCTGCTGTCCCTTAAGGGTACAGGAACTTTGGTCACTAATGCATTGGAACATAACACAGTTATTATGGCGGCATACTTAAGACCAAAAAGGTTGTTTTGTCGCCCTTTACGACCGGCCGACCCCGGCCGCAGAGGTCAGTATTCTTTCTCTGCCCAATTTCAGCAATGATTTTGAATAAAAGCCGACATCAACCATAATCTTAGACCACAGTTGGACATAGACGACCGCAATGGCCCATCTAGTAACGATGCTAAGGTCATGGCACCATAGTGCTAGAAGGCATCCTACATTACGTGTACCGAAGACAACCATAGACATTGTCTGCTCCTACGGTAGTAAAAAAAGTTTTCGACAATTGTCTTCAAAAACGTCAAATCGCGCCGTTTTCCACCCATACGCTGAAGCGTGAACACATAGGCGTATTAAAAACTATTTATTTTACATTTGAGCATATTTCTAGCGCGTTTCGGAAGTTCCCCCTTCCCCCACAACCTTATTTTCTTAGTGAGTCGTAAAAGGCTACAAATGCGTTGCTACAATCCTCAAACCCTTTGCATCACAAACGATGCTAGGTTCCCCTTCTTTAAATTTGAAGAGGTGGGGGAGGGCGCTTAGACAGCAAAGACCCTGCAAAAAGCACAATACTATACAACAGTACAACCAGGATTTAACTGCCAATTAATTATTTCATTCGAATATTTTTTCTTCGCTCATACGAACGCTATGCAATTTATATTTTGCAATAATATGGGTAGTTTTAATTTATTTTACAACCTCTAATCTTTTACTAGGTTCGAATTCCTGGTCTGTATGTTCAAATAGCGCTCTAAATATTTAAGACAAGCACGATTTGTTTCATTTGGTCTTTGTGCTAATTATTTGCCAATTGAGGGTACTTTGAATTTTTACACGCTAGTTGCACGCGCCCGATGCGTTCACGCTTACCACCCTGCCACTCCAACGTCCTAAATACTAATCAACAGTCGAAAGTCTTACATAAGAGGCTTATTTCTTACAGAAGACGTAAAGCAAACACTATTCTTTTTCAGTCTTTTTTCGCTTCTTCTTTTCGGTCTTTTCCGCCTTATCAGCCTTCTTCTTGTCCACCTTTTTCGATTTCTTCTTCTCCTCCGGCTCTGCTGGTTTGACCTCCTCGTATTTCCTCTTCTTTGGTGGTGATTTTATTGGTGATTTGACGAGTTCCGGCTTCTCTGGAGTGGGAAGTTCCTTCTTCGACGAGCGGAGCTGCTTCGGCGAAAGGATCTCGTCGGAGGAGGTGGATTTCTCCGACGCAGGTCCCTTCTTCTTCTTATCACCGCCTGGTATGCCCAGTATTTCCGCCCACTGGTCGGGTGGTGGGGTGGGTTGTCTCCGCTCCTCCTCGGCGGTGGATTGGTCAGACTTCTGCGTGGAGAAACGGATATTTTGAGATAAAACCAGCGCTTTTGACAATTAGAGCTTACCTTACAAGCAGCTAAATACGCCGATTTGGAATCGAGATATAAAAATTTTAAAACGTTTTTTTGACGGCCCACTTAATACAGCTACCTCTGTAAGACGAACTTGAGAGCAGACGCCTTAAAATTACGAGTAATAGAGAATTTTTTTTAATTTCTGTGGGACAGCAGACAGGCTCGCAGCCCAGTATATAGCAGTTACCGTCGCCTATAGGTGTTTGCAACGTCAGTAGTATCGCTGCTGTCCCATAAGGATACAGGAACTTGGGTCACTAATGCCGGAACACAACCCAAAGTTATTATGGCGGCATACTTAAGACCAAAGGTGGTCGCCATCTAGACGGGCTTAGGAGACTTATGGAGGATTTCGACATAAGCGAATTTTTTGTAAGGAAACATTCGACTTGTAGAGGTTAAGATTTATTCAATTAATTTTGAGTTAGACATGTGAATTAAATAAATAATAGAAACGTTGTCTTTAAACTTTATCAGTATATTCTTTAAGTCGGTTTTCAAATATTCGACTGGTATGTGCGAGACACAGAGGTCCAATTTATTTTTTCGAGTTAAAGAGGGAAAATAAGTACTGAATTTGCTTGTAGGGGGGGGATATTAAGGGACTCGCTAATCATTTTGACTTATAGAGGGTTCAGATTTCGTGTAACGGAGGAGGTTAAAGGGATGGGAACAAGGTTTTCGCTGTAGTAAGCCGTGACCGTCGCCTAGTAGGTGTAGCTATTGATATTCAGCTTGAGCTGATCCCAAAGCGGCAGTATGAAGCTTGAATATAGAAACGAGTGAACCTGCATCGGACATTTAACCACGCTCGATAGACAATACACGGCCTTCAAGAGATTCAAGGACGCACTTATTATTTAAAAAAAATTCGCTTTGGTTGTCACAGAGTAAACATATAGACACATATTTTTAATATTGACATATAATATATACTAATAATCTCAGCGAAGATTGTTTTTATCTATGGTTCGTCATAGACACGAGAGACTTCAAGAAAAATTAATGGCAACCTCGTCGTAGCTGCTTACACGAACATGGCAACTTAGCAAAAACAGCACAATCTTTGCAGAGATTATTAAGAAAGAAAAAAAAATAGTAAACAGCCCTTAACATTCAAGGCCGTGTGTCATATTCTGCGGGCACATCAAATTTTTTTTATACTTAATTATATTGCTATGTCACTGTGAATGTCTGAAATTTTAAAAATAATATAATATTTTTTTTTCTATTATCGAGGAACAGCTGACAAACTGACGGCCCATTTAATAATGATCATCTACCGTCGCCTATGGATGTTTGAGACGCTAGGGCATCACGAATACGCTGCTGTCCAATTAGGGTAATAATTTTAATTGTGTCATCATTTATTTTATAGCATTCGATAGCGCCATCCTTTATAAGGTATGTGTCAAAATTTCATGACAATTGGACCACGTGTTCTCAAGTTATTGTTGTTTGTGTCAAGCAACTTTGATGTATTTGTCAAAAGATGGATAATAAGAAGGAATTTCGTGTGTTGATCAAGCATTGTTTTTTGTTTTAAATAACCTTGTTTGCGAATGGTATAATGAATTTAAACGTGGTCGTAGCGAAGTCAACGACGCTCAACGCAGTGGTCGCCCAAATACGGCTGTTAACGAATAAAACGTCAAAAAATCCGTAGAATTGTTTTCACCGACCGAAAAATGAATGTCAGGGAGATGGCTGAGATTTCAAAGTTATCATTATGGCAGCGTGCTTACAATTTTACACGAAAATTTGGGAATGAAAAACCTGAACTCAGTGGGTGCCGCGTTTGTTAACACCGAATCAAAAACATCAACGAATCGACGATTCGGAGGCCTGTCTGAAGTTTTTCAACCATAAAGCGGATTACTTGCGTCGGTATGTAACCATGGATGAAACCTGGATACACTATTACACTCCAGAGTCAAAGCGCTCGTCAGCTGAGTGGGTTGAGGCAGATGGAAGCATTCCAAAGCGACCAAAGACACAACAATCGGCTCGCAAGGTTATGGCATCAGTATTCTGGAATGCGCATGGTATTTTGTTTATCGATTATCTTGAGAAAGGAAAAAGGATCAATTCTGAATTACTAATACTATACAGCGTAATTGGACCAATTTAGCGAAGAAATATGAAGAACAAACAGTAACATGGCAAAGAAAAAACCACTGCTCCACCAAAACAAGGTACCATGTCACAAATCAATGGCTACGATGGTCAAATTGCATGAATTGCACTTCAAATTGCTGCTCCACCCTCATATTCGCCAGATTTGGCCGACTACTGGTTGTTCGCAGACCAACCGACGTGGAAGTCATTCCAAAACTGAGGCTTACTTTACGAGCAAGGATCAAGCGTTCTATAAACATGATATAGAGAAGTTAGAGAAGCGTTGGGCCGATTGTATCTCCTGAGATGGAAATTATGTCGATGAATGAAAACGATTTTTGCGAAAATTTTGTGTTTATCTTACTTAGTCCGGAAACTTTTTGATCAATGTGTGTATGTAATGAGAATATACTCTATTTAAATTTAGCGCGCTTAGGATACTCTGTGTACGCTTCTATGACAGAACTTATCAGTTACCGTCGCCATAGGTGTTTGCAACGCCAGTGGCATCGCGAACACGCTGCTGTCCCAAAGGAACTTGGGTCACTAATGCCGCAACACAACACAAAGTTATTACGGCGGCATACTTAAAGGTGGTCGCCATCTAGACGGGCTTGGGGCCCTACTCGAGTATCCTTCTAAAGGGAATGGACTGTATACCTTCCCACGCTTGTACAAGGCGGAATTCTCGGAGTCCTCACGATATTTCCTTCGTCGTCAGTATGATATACACATTAGAGGAAGAAAAACTGCCTAAGAGGCGAATTTCGTGGTGGGATTCTAACCCGGGACCTCTAAGTTAGCCTCCGAGGGTAATTAATGCCACTTGGCTACTGTTAAATTATTATCATCAATTTAAACGTGATTTTATAAAGTAAATTAAAAAAAAAACACGTCGTTTCTCTTTTATATGTATACACAATGCTCTGATCACAGTGCATATACAAAAAACTACATGTAAATTTTTTTTTATAAAGGCTAAATCAACACTAAAACCCGTCACCAATGTAAAAGTAAAAAAATAAAACATACCATTCAAATACTAATTTCAGACATTCACTGTAACATATCTCAATGGAAACTATTTTGACGTATCAATACAACAATACGCAGCAAATTTTCAAAGATGTCCGAAGCAGGCTCGATTACACCCCGACGTCAAAATATCCGAATTACCACGCATAAGCCCGCTTTGTTGACACCGCGTCATCGACTGGCCGTACAAGTCTTAAGGGGCGATCAGACGGCGTGTATTTACGAATTCACCCGACGTGAAGGGAACGGATATATGTGCTCGCAACGCTCATCCGAGGTGGATTGTTCTTTACGATACTGTACTTCACTGTATGTATATGCATGGCAATCATAATACCGACGCTTGCTAACTTTACAGGAAAGCGATTTGAAGTCATAAATTAGAAATAAAACCTACATGGTCCAGCCTAAGCTGAACCCTATTTTATATGATTGATGATATAAATCTGAGGTCAACTTAAATTGGAATATAAAATTTCCTAAACTTATCATTTTTAACAAAAACTATTTTTTTCTTTTTCTAAAATAAAAGTAGCCTAAGTTACTCCTTGTTACATCAGCTATCTGCCAGTGAAAGTCCCGTCAAAATCGGTGCAGCCATTTCAGAGATTAGCCGGAACAAACAGACAGACAGATAAAAATTTAAAAAAATGTTGTTTTGGTATATGTACCGTGTATACGTCCGAATGCACTTAGTAAAAAGCGGTTATTTTAATATTACAAACAGACCCTCCAATTTTATTTATTTATATAGATGTATAGATAAGGGACTTTATTATTATAGTATCACTAACTACTAATTTATTTTCCTATCAAAAATACGTATCAGCTATTCGAAAATTATAAAAGATTTTTTATTCTGTTTTTATTGCTGAGAAATACTAGACAAGCTGACGGGGCTCACTTAATAGTAAGCAGTTACTGTCGCCTATGCGTGTACGCGACGCTAGGAGCACCGCGAACATGGTGCTATCCCATAGGCGTACATAAGGTACCTGGGTCACTAATGCCGGAACACGACAATTACAGAATCACCACGTTATTGAACAATGAAGGAAAACATCGTAAAGATGCAATAAAAAAAATCCACCTCGAACAAATTTAACGAGTATACCAGTTTGATAAAAAAAATTATCTTCAGTTATTTTTTTTTTCACGTATTCTATATATTCTAACCTCGACCGTTCGTCTCGCCAATACACATGTGAATAAACGAAAATGTTCTGCGTGCAATTACAAGCCGTCCGATCGCACCTTAACCAATCTTTCAAAACACTACAACTATTTCAGGGGCAGTTAAAACTACCCGCAGATTATGACCATCGGCTATCAACAATCATATATCAATAGATGACAACTATAAAGCTTGAACTAGATGGTGTTGCAAAGATATAAACATATTTAAAAAGCAATCAAATGTAGGGAATATAGTAATAGGTGGTAAACGAAGCAATAATTTTGCAAATATGCAGGTAGGTAAGGAAATATTTTGGTTTAATTTTCCTATCTGAAAGGCCTGTTAACGACATTTGAGGAAGTACCCACAAGGAAGAGGGTGAAGTTTAGGTTCTTGTCACGTGATCAAGGCCCTCTAAAAAAATCTTGCGCGTTTTCGATCTATATGTATACTCAAATATGACGTCAAATTATTATTATTAAATTTGTTTGCATAAAATGATTGAACAGTATTTATGAATTACAATGTGCAAACTAAAGGGGGAGGGGCGGTCAGCAATGGGGGGGGGGTTCAAATTGTCAAGTTCTCTTGTCACCCCAATCTTGCCATCCAACACTTGAAAGTAAAATTTATAAGTGTGTAAAATCATCAGACATCGTATTGTATGAATCGGAATGTTGGACCACAAAGGGGAGGGATGAGAGAATGTTACAAGCTGCAGAGATGAGAATGCTAAGCTGGATGAATTAGGAATGAGTACATCAGGGGAAGTTTAATATTAATTATTTTTGTTTTTGAGGTATATGAGGAAATACTTAATACATACCCCACCGCTGGGGGAATTTGGGGGGGATTGCGTGAAATATATACAAGTAACATTGGTGGCTGTATCGGTACAGGTAACAATTTGTGTTATGGGTACTAGAAAACTAATATATAGTACTACTACATATTATATACTTTTCTTTTGTGAATACATCACATTATATACTCGTATGTATATACCCACAAACCCAGAAGCGAGACGGAACCGTGAATCTCCGTAAGCGTACCGACGTGCGTCAACCGTTACGCCACGGAGGTCGTCGATTTAGGACTCAAGAGTGTAACTTTAGGGACAATAGTGGAGATAAAGAGATACGAAACCATATTTAGAAAAAAAAAACCATTAGGAAAATAAAATTCATACTTTCTCGCAATACAATCTTTGCAACACCGATTAGAAATAAAAAAAAATAGTACAAGAGAAAAAAAAACAAAATTAAAGAAAAGTCTGTACTTACCACAAGAGGGGGAGGAAATAAAAAGATTTCTCCTAAATATCACGTATCCATTCGGCGGTTAAATAATTTTCGAATCGAAAACAACAAAATCCGGCGCAGGTTCACTCGTTACGTTATTAATATTTTTTTATAAAATGTATGCATATATATCACAACATATAACATTCACTAACTATAATTTAAAATTATATAAATATATATACATAAAACATTAAAATTTTATTAATCGTCACCGCATCTGAAAAAACCAACTAGTATAGTCAATTTTCAAATCAATTTATTTGCAACCCACTTTATCATACATCCCCCAGTGGAAGAGTTATTGGGGGGGAGCCTCCCCCCATAACCATATTCCCCCCTTATCCTATAAATGTAATACGGACGCGGAAAACAAATCCAACTACATAGATCTAGATTCGTAACCCTAAACCAGTGGTCGGCGAGCCGTGGCTCTCTTCGACTGTCGGCTAGGGTTCTTCTGCGAAATGTTCAGTACTGGCAGCGGAATGTAACATATTGTCCACAATGATTGCCATAATAATGTTTCCTATTAAAGCAAAGCATTCTTCTCTTTCTCCTCCTCCGGCTCCTCCCACTTATCACGTCGTTATCACGCCTAGAGACATGCTCAAAGTACTGTAGAATGCGCGACTGTACCACAGACGCTGCGTGATGCCGAGCTCCTGGGGTATGGACACGTTGGTGCGGAGCTCCGTCCACGATGTCCCGATCTACTTCCTCCAGCACCACATCCCAGGGCATCTATCTTCCGTTTTTCCGATTCTAGTACTGTCCACGTCTCCGCCGCGTAAGCAAAGCATATGTTTTAAAAAATGTCTCCGAATAAATTTCAATTCTGTATTATCCATATTTGGCTGTTTTGGATGACAAGGTTGCCGACCACTGCCCTAAACGATGCAATCAACTTTTCCCAACCTAAAGCTTAAAATTACCAATACAACCTCCCCGCATCCATATTTGTCCACAGATAATACTAACGGATGAATCATAAATTTGTACACAATACTATTCCCCATATTTGGGGGAGGGGAATTATGTAAGTGTGGGGGGTTGTGTGTGGGGGCTTGTATGGGGGGTGTTATGTGCGAGGGTGCTGTGTGTATGGGGGGGGGGTGTTATGTGCGGAGGGGGTGTATGGGGGGATTGGTTTCAATTATCAGATTTTAAGTTGTTTATATACTACTAATCGGTTTTCACAGAAGCGGTGACGTTATAGCGCCTTGTCCTTTTCCGACAAACACCAAAATATTCAAGTTAGAAAGAGACAAGACGCGTTGTATTCGGTTGTTATTTCTTTATGGTGAAATCGGGTTAAATAGGATAAAGAAATGTTTTTAAATTTATTTTTAGTTATTTGTAGTATTTTTTTAAATATTATATTTAAATAATTCGTTTATATTTCATTGACATATAAACACAAAACAATATACACAAACATACAAATTTAAATACTTATATACATGTTGTTGTAAAAGTCCGTATATCAGCATTTTCAGTTTTGACTAGTGATCACTAATTTAGCCAAAAACATCGGTCCACTGCTCAGCGTGGGCTGAGCTTGTTTAAGTCGGATTAGTGGGTTACACACAACGGTAATCTTAGTATGCTGGTTTCCTTCACCATCGGTATATGACAATTACGTTATAATATTGCACATTAGACACGAAAAATAACTAAAATGGTGCATATCGTGTTGAAAATCGAATCGGAGAACTCTAGTCGGTTTGCGAGTCCAACCTTCGCCGTTCACGAGCTTAGAATGATTAAACAGTTTATCGCCTTTCACGACAGATGGAGATAGGGATAGATGGACAGAATACGTGTAAAAATTTAGCAATTATTCAATTTACCAAAACCAGGACTTTTACAGTAACATATATAACATATCTCAAAAATATATTTATTTAATTTCTAATATATTTATAAAAGCGATAAATACCTCTGCCGCTTTCTCCTTCTTCCTTTCTTTCTTGCTCTCTTTGTCTTTGTCGCGGTCCTTGTCCTTTTTGTCTTTTTTACTCTTTTCCCGATCTGAGAATTGAGATTAACAATAGTAAAAAAAAAAGTATTTAAAGAAGGGATGTATGGAGTTGTGAAATAAATAAATATTTTGTGACAATTCACACAGCGCCATCTAGTCCCAAAGTAAGTAGCATAGCACTTGTGTTATGGGTACTAGACAACTGATATACTATATGATATACTACGGCTAGGAGGTAGGGCTCCAAGCCCACCATAATAGCCTTGTGTTGTATTCCGGCATATGTGACTCAGGTAGGTCGTGGGCTACCTCTGGATATGGGCAAGCTGCCTGGAAATTGGCCTCGGTGTTGCAGTGCGTTCGGGCTCCACGCACTTGCCCACCCTACGTGGGATGAAGAAAACGGAAACGTGACCAGGTACTCGTTATCTGGAGTGAGACCCGCGTCTACTGTGGGGCAACGCTGTCTGGGCTAATTTCTACGACGGAGGAGCCTGGGGGAGGTTTTTTTTATTGGGTAATGAGCCCCATACGCACCTGCTGCGACCCCGTGCAGCAGGCAGTGTCTATGGGCATTTTTCCTCCTCCAGAACAAAAAAAATGTGATTCAGGTTTTAGATACCCCTGTTATCCCCAAGAGTTTGACGTCGTAAAGGGTGATATGCGTGCCAATTGACTGCCGAAGACTGCGAGAAGTGGAGGAAAAAAATTTCGGAAAGCGAACTCGGGATTTAACGCTAACACGATAGTGACAAGGGCAGAAAGACATATTTTTTTATTGCTGTAGGACAGCAGACAGGCTGACGGCCCGCTTAGAATTTAGCAGTTACCGTCGCCTATGGGTGTTTGCAACGCCAGTGACATCGCGAACACGCTGCTGTCGCATAAGGGTACAGGAACTTGAGTCACTAATGCCGGAACACAACACAAGGTTATTACGGCGGCATACTTAAGGCCAAAGGTGGTCACCATCCAGACGGGACCCCAAGTCGGCCTTTTACGACAGGCCGACCCCGGCCGCAGAGGTTAGTATTCTTTCTCCGCCCCTGCACGGATATGCAAAGCACACTCACCCTTGTTGTCCTTCTCTTTCTTCCGCTCCTCCTTCATGAGCTTGCAGTACTCCCTGAAGTAGTCCTCCCTCATGGCGCTGTTCTCGACCGCCTTATACCTGAGCTCGGCGTCGATCTTCTTCTTGACCTCCGCCCACCTCGAGTGGCGGTCGATCGCTTTCTCTTTTAGCATTTGTATGAATTCCATTTTCACCTTTAACGGAAACGAGATAATGAGAGGAGATATAGCGATGTGTGCGACTGTGAGAGAGGGAGAGAGCGTCATACGGGGGGCGTTGGTATAAGAGTTGAGTGGCGATTGCTTTAGACGTATTCTGGATTATTATTTTATACATGAAAAATATAATTCGTAAATTCACTTTAAATATAACAACGAGATAGAGACAGAAGAAGAAAAAGAAGAAATGTATTGAGTTCTTAATAAACAAATCTATAAAGGAAGTTAAGAATATATATATATATATATATATATATATATATATATATATATATATATATATATATATATATATATATATATATATATATATATATATATATATATATATATATATATATATATATATATATATTTATTCCGTATATACATGTATATTGTGCTGACACTAAAAGATTGGGACAAGACAAGGATAATGGATGGATATATACTCATTTGTGTTAGGAATTATATGACCTTTTTAAAATTATCGACACAAGTACATATCGTTTATGCTTTTGTATTATGGTTATTTACAAAAATATCAGTATATAATTATTTATCGAATTTCCCTTCCGAGAATAGAACCCGGAATCCATCGATTACATCATGCTCAATAATTTAATTCGACAGATCAAATGATCTAAAAAAATTATAGAAATAATGAAACAATTTAGTCAAAAAGTAAAATCGCAAACCTCATAATAAGAGATAAGGGTAGATATAATGAGCGTTACAAATTTATGTATATAAAAAATACAAACATCAATTAATTTTTCACTAAAAAAAATGGCACAATTTTAATAAAAGTATTTTTAGGTAAGTGGGGTTCTGCAGTGCCCGATGTGACCGGACTTCTACCTCAGCACATGCTAAGTTTCGACCCATTTACGGGCATTTTTTTTGTATTCATCTATTTTGTGTAATTATTGTACTAAATAAATGTATCATTGTCTTTCTTGCTTAAAACAAACTATAAAAGAAAACGAGGAAGTCAATCAACGAGGGAGAAATTAAATTACACAGTAGGACAGTGGAAAAAAATATACGAATAAACAAATACAGACAGTAGGAAAGTGAAAAAAATATACGAATAAACAAATACAGACAGTAGGAAAATGAAAAAAATATACGAATAAACAAATACACAGTAGGAAAGTGAAAAAAATATACGAATAAACAAATACAGACAGTAGGAAAGTGAAAAAAATATACGAATAAACAAATACAGACAGTAGGAAAGTGAAAAAATATACGAATAAACAAATACAGACAGTAGGAAAGTGAAAAAAATATACGAATAAACAAATACAGACAGTAGGAAAGTGAAAGAAATATACGAATAAACAAGTGCAGACAGTAAGAAAGTGAAAAAAATATATACGAATCAACAAATACACAGTGGGAAAGTGAAAAAATATAAGAATCAACAAATACAGACAGTATAAAAGTGAAAAAATATTAAACGAATCAACAAATACGCATAGCAATCCAAAATACACTAAAGAATTGCCACTCAATTCCGACAGTCGAACAATAAAATGCTGAAAGAAAATTTATACATTAATGGCTGAAAGTAATAGATTAAATTCATTAGAAGCTGTGGAGGGAAAAATTCATTAGTTCCTGAAAGAAAAAATTATTAGTTTTCTTTAGTTCGTAGAAGTGACGGTAGATTTAAAAAGACTTTTGTTCTAATTTGTTTTAAATCCATTAGTAACGCACAATAATATAAAATAGGTTTTATTAGTTGCGGCGTATTTCACGGTGTCGAAAGGATGTCTTAAGGGTTTTTGCATCCTGTGATCTATCTCATAAGAGGGCGCCCAAGTATCAGGCACTAGAAGAACAATGGGGAAGTTTCAATGGGCAACTGTGGGGGTAGTATACGGGAGTCCTACACACCACGGCGAGACCCCTAACGGTGGAATGTGCATGAATTTCACGATTGGTGTGAGCCA
The DNA here is from genome assembly GCA_963693495.1 of Malacosoma neustria. NCBI lineage: Eukaryota > Metazoa > Arthropoda > Insecta > Lepidoptera > Lasiocampidae > Malacosoma > Malacosoma neustria. The sequence continues at coordinate 7,647,961 of OY856401.1, forward strand.
CCACCAAAATATATGAAGGTAGACACATTGTGCGCAAGCTGCCTGCGTTTGCATTTAAGCGCAACGGAATGCAGGACCAAAAGCATTCGAAGAGGCTCGACACTGCGAACTTCCTATTTAGAAGCCCTCGTGACGTAGTTGTCGAATGTGAATTGTGCACGGACCCCGCCGTAAAAGTCGGCGACCCGGCTAAAGTGCCACCCTGCACACCCAAACCGACACTCGGATGTTGTTTACTCAAGAAGAAATCAATAAAAGTGTCGCTTGAGGATATATTAAATGATTGACAGAGAAATTTCGTGTCCTACTTTCAATGTGAAACGAGAAAAATAATTTAAATAAAAACGATTATTTTTATTACTAGATTTTCCCCAAAAGGGGTTAATGTCAGGCAGGCGGCCGGTTGTAAAAACTAAGCCACAACTTAATAGTTGTAATCAACATGTAACATGTTGTGCCAACCCCATATTATGTGGGATAAGGGCAGGAGGAAGAAGTATTGTTGAGGAACAGCATACAGGCTGATAGCCCAATATCAGTTACCGTCGCCTATGGACATTTGCGACGCTAGGAACACTGCAATCACGATATTGTCCCATAGAGGTATAGGAACCTAAGTCACCAATGCCGGAACCACACACGGTCTTTATGGCGGCATACTTATAGACCAAGGGTGGTTGCCATCCAGACGGGCTTGGGGGCCTACCACGTAACTAGGGTCCTTTTGTCGTTTTTTTACGACAGGCTGACCTCGGCCGCAGGGGGTTAGTATTCTCACTCCGACCCTGCACGGAGAGGGCGATACCAAAACCACCCGTCAATCCGCCTTGAACAAGCATGGCGGGTATATTATCTATCCCCCCCTCGGGATGGGCAAACTGGACCCTGAGTCATTTATCCCAGAGCACTAAACAAGGAAATCATGACAGCACATCTAGGAGAATGTTTACCATCCAGACAGGCTTGGAGCGTTACCTAGTTTGCCATTTACGACACGCCACCCCCGACCGAAGGGGTCCAGTATTCTAACACCGCTCCTACATAATTTGGAATACAATTAAATTTGAATTTTATATTACACTAGCTGATACCCGCGAATTCGTTCGCGTTTCTTGATATATTAACAAAATTTTTGTACGCATGCGCGCTACACTTTTTGCCCCACTTTTCCGAGGTAAGAAAACACAAATCACTGAACATGCATAAGAATCATTTCTAAAAGCTTTAATAACTTTATATTAAACTAGCCGTATCGATGGTCGAATAATAGAAAAAAAAATTTTTGTCGTGAGGTCCTATTTTTTTTCTAAAATAAAAGTAGCCTAATTTACACCTTGTTACATCAGGTATGTACCAGTGAAAGTCCCGTCAAAATCGGTCCAGCCATTTCAGAGATTAGCCGAAACACACAGACAGACAGACAAAAATTGTTTTGGTATACGTGCCGTGTAGTGTATACTTCCAAATGCACTCCAATTTTATTCGCAACTTTTTTTTTTAGATACGGACCAAGTGTCAAAACTCATTCATAAAACTCAGAAAATTTAATTGAAATCTATCCAGTAGTTTTGCCGTGATTCGCGCACAACTTCAGACCTCTATCATTTTATTCATATAGAAAATACTAACTACCGTCACTTCCATAACTTGATTGTTTCCAAACTTCAAATCTACTTTATGGGTTATTTAAAGTGAAGCAGACACCGAATTCAAAACCTTTAGGAGGCTAAGAAAACATCTTTAATACGACTGCTTTAATAATTCGACGAATTTAATAATTTTAATAACAGTGAAAGTGTGGTTACGTGATAAGTGACAGTAATTTCACTTTGGCAACATATACATAGTAGCTTGGATCGCAACTAAATGACCCGGATTCGATTCCCAGTATTGTGTGCACTTTAGCGCATGCTGTCAGTGTCAAGAGAACATCGCGAGCGAACCCTGAACCTATCCAAACTGCCACGGGTCAAAAATAGACCATTATAATAACAAATAATCATGCAAGATTGGGGGTTTTATTAACATTGGTACAGATAGACGATATCATCGCGCCCATCTAATGGAAATCGGTCACATAGACGAGTATACTCGTTGTATGTCATAAATCGAATCAACCTAACCCGCCAGGTGGCGCAAATGGGACTACAAAGATAGAATAACAGTCGCTATCTAAGTTAGTTTCAGTTCGATTAGCGAATGCGGACCCCGGGCGCCAACTTCCCCCCACCACAACGGAACAGATGCCCACGATTTAATCGTATATTACTAGACATCTAAACATCTAGACATCAAAAAAAAATACATAGTTAAACCGATTCCTATTAAAACCCATAAAATAGACTTCGTTGATTTAATATCATATATTTTTTTTTATTTAATTTTTTTTGTGATTATTAGCTTATTAACCAATAAATTTACATTAATAATATTTAAAAGTTAACCAAATAAAAATCTCATAATTATTTACAAAATAATTTACATTTAAAGAATTGAAAAGAAAACATTCAATTTGTGAAAAAATATTTAATAACACTGGAAATGACAAAAGCAATATATTAAAAAAAAATTACACTGGGGTCATTATCATCATCATCGGTTTTCCCATCCACTTCGCAAACCCTGATGAGAGACGACTTGTCTCATTTCATTGCAATCATCAAAGCGGCAAATCCCGGTTACATACATATAAAACCTAATACGGATATAAGTAAATAAATATAAAAACTGTGATAAATGTGCTCGACGTCATGATTTTGTAAATGAATACATAAATACACAGACACGGAACGGGAATCGAGCCCGCAACCTCCGTTAAACGTTCCCACTTACGCTAGATATTACGTCACGAAGGTCGTATAGCTATAATGAGGATAATAATATTCTTAAAATCGGTTTAGTGACTAGTACCTAGAAATAGGTGTAATAAATTTGTAGCCTTTAACGACTTCCTATATAAAAGATGGGCCTGTTCTCATATCCGGCTGAGACGAAGCCTAATTCGTATTCTACGACTAAAATAATGTTTTATTTAATCGAAGATTCATCCAACAATTTATAATCAAAAATGAGGCGAAGATTTGTCTCACGTTCCGTCTCCTTCTCAATTATATAATTTGGTATACCCACCACGCTGTTTCGAGGTAGAATTGCCAAATAAAATTAACATTTCTAAAGATTTTATTTGACCAACATTTTTAAAACAGTTGGCCAACATTGGTCATTGTTGGCTTACGTTGGTATACATTTTTATGTCATTTTTAGTCTAAATAAATTTATATTAATATTGTTTATCATTTCCAGTGTTATTTTTTTTATAATTATCTACAGGCATTTAAAAAAATCAAAACCAATCGCCATCCATGAAAAATAGTGTAGTTTCCTGAATGTCGGAGAAATATATTCTTAATACTAAAAATCAATAAATAAAAAAAAACAATCCTGAAAGGGAAAAATAATTAGCAAATATGAAATTACTGAATTACAATAATTTCTAATAAATCGTATTTTTTTTTGGTGGCAACCCAACACCTTTTAACGGCACGCTCTAATCTCGGTGATTTCAAGCGTCGATATGGCAACACAGCTAACTCATGCATCTATTTGCATCGTATAAAGCAATAAAAGGACACTTATTACATAAGTTTATTTTTTATTTTTTATGCAAATTAATAATACTAAATGTTGCCAGAAAGCAGTGATATCCAGAGCTATATATGTATATATATTCCCGTATCAATTGTGTTTGTTTATTTTATTAACACTGTATGTTGTATATATATCAGCTGTCAAATAGAAGTAGAGTTTACTTTGGAACTAGATGTCGCTCTCTATGGTCACTATATATTAATTATTATTATTATTAAAACTACACACCCATACCAGATCGTATAACATTAAAATTTTTAATGCCAAATACATCCTCTACCGCACAATCGGCGCTGAGAAAGGCATCCGGGGCGTATGACGTAAGTCCAGCGGTGGACCAAGATTACAGACCACTACCGCAATGGCGTAGCGAGCTAAACTCGCGCCCGCGGCACAATACTTTGTAGCCCCCCCTCACCGCATTCGTAAACCATATAATATGTCAAGTGTACTCGCAAATTAATAAATAAATAAATTAAGTAAAATAAAGTCATAGGCTCAAGCCAGGCTTTAAATTTGGGACAAAAATGTATATTATGATCATCTAGAATTAGTTCAAAGAAGAAAGAAATTAGAAAATACGTGCCATTTTTATTATGAATATATTATTACAGTTTGATTTAGACCAGGGCTTCTCAAACTATGGGTCGCGACCACAGATGGGGTCGCGTAGCAAAATTCTGCTGTCGCGAGAGATTTTAATGTCAAATATTATTATTTGCGGAATATTTACGATCCAATGTACAAGTGTGATACCTTTATAGAAAGGGCTTTAAAACTACTATGTTACATAGTAATTGTTTTTTTGTGTATTGTATGATATTATGTAGAACAAAAAAAATCTGTAAAACGAAAGTGATTTCACTGTGTGAATGAGAACTGTTGCAATAATTTTTAGTTTTCTCAGTAACAGTAAACGCTATCGCTATGATTTTTGCTTATTTTGTGAGAATATTAGTCTACTTATGTATTGTATTTGTAGGCCTTAATGTAGTATTTGCGCATCTGGGACATATAAAGTTTATCTAGAATTACGACTCACTCCGCCAGTTTTTTGTACAAAATTAAACGGCTGTAAATAAATTATTTTGTATGAAGAATTGTACTGTTTTATTTTTTAGCCTAATGTATATAATATAATAATCTTTGTAATTTACAATAAAAAACCCTATGTCATCGATTTAATTTTTGAATTATGATCGTTTAAACACAAGTGGTGCTCAAATACGCGCTACCTCTTTGTTCAGCGTATCGTAATTCTACACCATTATGTATATGTATATTGTTACCTAATAAATAAATCATCAAAAAGTATTAATTTATTTTTCTTTTATATTTGTATGGGGGTCGTCAAGAAACTCGCAATCATAAATGGGGTCATGAATGACAAAAGTTTAAGAAGCCCTGTGCTAGACTATTAGTGTTCCTTTTTATTCACGAATTAACATTAAATTTATTATATTACACTGGCACTAAATTTAAAATATATTTTCCAGCAATCAATTATAATAAAAAAAAAATTGGCGTCCCTTTGTGAGTAGCGCCCGGGACATGATGCCCCCCTTGCCCCCCCCCCCCCCTCCATCAGCCGCTACGCCACAACACTACCATTTCATGGCTCAATGGCTAACGGAAGTCAAAACGAGTTCGATTCCCTTTTCCCGAGTTTGGTTATTTATGTATGTATTTATATACGAAATATAAGAATAAATGTAATATATCAATTGTCTAGTACCCATAACACAAACGCTCCGCTACTTAATTTGAAACCAGATGGCGCTGTGAAATTTGTATCAGGCCGCATATTTATTTGTACACCAGTTTATTATTATAGAATCTTTAACTTCACCAGTCTTTGTACGGAGTTGTTTTCTTAACAATAAATATATATATATACGACCACTGACTCGGTGCCTACTAAGAGGTCAGTGGGTTCGATTCCCCACGGAGGACAAAATATTTGTATAATGCAGATAGTTTCTTTTAATCTGAGTATATGCTATGTCAGTCGAAAAAGTGTTTCACTTATATAAAAAAAAATATTTAAAAAAAAGCTCTTTAAATATCACTGCTTTAATTAATTGAATTAAAAAATAAACAATTTAAGATAATTATTTATAATTTATGTTTTTATTAATTAATTATTATATTTCACTTGATAACAAAATCCTAATCCTTTATAAAAAAAGGGGGACTACGCGTATATTTGACGACATTGTGAATTATATATATTTTTTAATTACGTCATCCTGAAATATATGTATATATTATTTTAATAAATCACTCTATTTATATATTTCATACATAAGAAAAAACATCGCCAGGAAACCTCTTTAAAAATTTTGACCCACGCTCTCAGCGTGAATTCATTTTAGGATCAGTATGGAGCAAATCAGTGAGCTTGTCAAAGATTTCGCATAGTGACTCCCAATTTTTAATAGAAATTAATTTTAACAAATTCTAATAATTTTTTCTACCTGTCTTTTTGAACACCGTCTTCTAAAAAGTGAATAATAGCCGTCTTTTAAACCCCCCAAGCCCTTATCTAATAATTAGTCCATGTTTTTTTTATTACTACATGAAAATCCTAAAGCAATGCCAAATTTTGGCTACTTTAAAGTTATTTTTTTTAAATTAATAATGCTAATATAAAAGAAATATTTTTAACCGCATTACCTATTGACAGCGGATATTATTATGCAAAAAAAATATATATCGAAATAATCACCATAAATCTCGAACCCGGTATATATATCGCCAAATCATCATCATCACGATGACACGTCATCACCGAATCAAAAAGTATCAAGAACAACAATCGTCAAAGGATCAAGCGCGCCTTCAGCCGGCCCGCCGTGCCCTCGTTCGCCCCTCGGCCGCTCTCGGCTAACCACAAATTAATGTTGGCTACTTTTTGCTATGTTTAATGCTATATTGGGGATTTTGGTTAAAATGGGGCGACAGTGTCGTCGTGAGGATGCCCGTATCAGTTACCATAAGAAACTTTCAATTTTCTTATAATAATATGAAAAAAAAAATTAATATACAATCCACACAATATCATGACAGGGTAAACAAATTCCCTGTTAAGTCAAATTTAAAATCTATTGAATATAATTTCCTATCACTCTAATTTATATATCTATATAAAATGCTCAGCATAGTAACATAAGATGGACAACTTGAATATAACCTACTGATATAACTCTTATATTGTTAAAAAATCAAATATAAACGAACTGCGCCAATGATATAAGAATACGGGCAATCATCAAGAAACACATTCGCCGATATATCAAGTAAAATTATTTTATAATAAAAAAAAATACATAACCAGTTATATTAAAAAAAACACGATAATTTTTTTTTAATAATCGAAAGAATAATTAAAAATTATTTATAAATATAACTGATTACATATTATTAACTCTGATTTAAATACTTTTAAATGTATCATGTAATTTAAAATTTTAATTCATTCGCTCGGCGAAAACATTTAATACTGAATAAATAAAAAAACAACATTTAAACAGAGTACATAAAATAGGATTCGAACCTATTTCCCCACATAAAAAATATAAAAGGAATTGAACCTTTAAAAAAGTAGCTCTTTAATTTTACAACAAAAACAAAATTATTAGCATGCTTAAAACAGGACATTAAATATTTTCATATAAATATTAAAATTGATTTTTAATAAAATATATTATAGGAAAACGTCAAATTAGCCTATATTTCTGGAAAAGGGCAATAAATTTAAAGAAATTAAATTTTAAAAATTATGTAATAATGAATGAAAAATTAATGAATTCATATAAAAAGTAGCGCAAACTTGTGTTATCCATGTAGATTTGTAGACTTTCGAATTTTATATTAGCCAGCGCCCTCTTTATGAATTAATAAATTTTAAAATGTATTATATGAAAAATTACAAGAAATAAGATATTATCTAATTCCAAAGATTATGATTAAATTTGGTTAAATATCTCTTATTTTACATTTTTGTATTTCATTTATTTTATTATTATTAACAAGGTGTTAATGAAAAGCACAGATTCTGCTTTTCAATAATGGGTACGAAAAAATTTTGCATTTATTTTAAATTATTCTTCTCTTTCATTAATGAAATGACCCCCCAGGGGTCGGTCGTGTGCAAAAATATTCGAGAACCACAGGTATTAAGAGTTATCAAAATGAAATTTAATAGACCAAGAGCTGTATTTTTAAATTATTAAGCGCAAACATCATCCATCGCCGTCCATCCATCTCCGTCTGACCCTCACTCACCTGGTCCCTCTTCTTCTCCTTGTCCTCCTTCTCCCTCTTGCGCAGCTCGACGACGTGCTCGTTGAAGTACATCTCTCGGACTCTCGCCTTCTCAATGCCTTTGAAACGCTCGTCGCGGCCGTGCTTCGTCGAGAACTCCGTGTATGACGATCTGGTTGAAGAAGAATAAATCAATAAATTAGTGATCCTATGGTAGCAGGAGTGTTGGTAAATATTTATAATCCTTGAAAGATATAAGAAAATCGAGGTCTGCATGAGATCTAGTAGCTGTCCCGGATCAACACTTGAAAATTAAAAAAAAATTAGGTTGAATTAGAATACTCAAACACGAAGTTCTTGAGTACAAATTGTATTGCAACAATATACAGTACAAATACAAACTAGTATCTGGGGGGGGGGTCCGAAATGCGTGTCCCAACGAGGGTGGAAGCAGGATCATTGCCACTCTAAGGCCCTAAGTAGGCGAGCTCGAAGGCCGTTGCGAAGTACGGGAGTTCTTAACGCTATCTAGTGGTGGCGTGAGTAAAACAAATTTTTTAATGAATTCGGTATACGAGTTGTCCTTGGACTTAGACCTTCAAAGGACATGGCTACCTTTTTTGAATTCATATGGCAGAACAACGTTTGGCGGGTCAACTACTATTTGAATAAGCGAAAAATAAGAAGGTCAGTCTAGTAGATTAATTTGTCGGGTTTAAATGTAACCGGACTTACAAAATGTTTTTTTAAAATAAATTTAAAAAATGTCTTTAAGGCACCTTGAGCTAACTATAAGCACTTAAAAACATATAATACCAAAAAGCTCAGATCAATTGAGTGGAGTTTTGTGCGTGTGAACAGCTTATAAATTTAGCTTGACGTGTGAAAGAGAGAGCTTATAACGATGTATCGTATCTCTCGCTCAACGTTACTGCGACTTAATTTTGAAATTACGTTAAAAATATTGGGCCACGTATTTGCCTTAGTTTCTAATTGAATGATTTTTTTTTATTACTGAATAACACGCTGGTGTCCCATAGGACCTTCATCACTAACACCGGAACATAACACAAGTATATTTATAGCGGTATACTTAAGGCCAAGGGTGGTTGCCAATCAGATGGGCTTGAAGCCCTACCACGCAACTAGGGTTGTTTTCTCGCTTTATACGATAGGCCGTTAGACCCTTCCCCATCACAGTCGGGGTACACTAAGGATCTGTGCTAAGTACGTTTTTGTTCAGCGTAATATTAGACGTTCTATTAAACGGGTAGGCTAGTCGCTTGACAACGGGGGTGTGAAGACCGAGTGCTTGGCCTGCAACTCTTCAGAACCCCCCCGTGCTCATAGGCGATGATACGGTCGAACGCACAGATCAGGTGAAATACCCGGGATAGACATGGGTCAAATGGACTTTTAGAAAGTTGAAATTTATGAACAGACACCAAGGAACATAAATTGATATGAATGGAACCGAGAGAAAAGACTGTACGTTGACCTCCATGAGCAACGGTGACCACATGCTATCGAGCGGTATAAAAAAAAATCTTATAGCTTTGAAACACCACTTACTTGGGGTGAAGTTTTGCCTCCTCCAAGAGTTGTTTGTAGGCCAACTTCTTCTGTTGGAGTCTGTTCTTCTTTTCCTTCCTCTCCTCCTCGGCTCGTTCTCTGACATATTGATCGAACACCTTTAAAATAATAACACATCTCTCGTTAATTCGAAACTCGAGGGACTCTTAAAATATTACGAATTATCGAGTGTTCGAAATATCAAATGGTTCGAAATTTTTGAGAGAAAAGAAATAAAATTTGAATTTTTTTTTTATTGCTGTAGAACAGCAGATAGGCTGACGGCCCGCTTAGAATTTAGCAGTTACCGTCGCCTATGGGTGTTTGCAACGCCAATGGCATCGCGAACACGCTGCTGTCCCATAAGGGTACAGGAACTTGGATCACTAATGCCGGAACACAACACAAGGTTATTATGGCGGCATACTTAAGACCGAAGGTGGTAGCTATCCAGACGGGCTTGAGGCCCTACCACGTAGCTAGGGTGGGTTGTTTTGTCGGCTTTTACGACAGGCCGACCCCGGCCGCAGAGGTTAGTATTCTTTCTCCGCCCCTGCACGGATAAAAACCACTATTCTTTAACAATAACAACAAATGACAAAAGTTGAGTCTATTATAAGAGTAAAAGTAACTGAAACTTAACTAAACAAACTAATTCGTGCGGAAGTGTGTCGAATTAATCATTACAAAAACAAAAACTCGTGTACGATGATACAAATTTGAACTTGTCAGTAGCGGGCACACATACTCAACTCGATGGATTACTCGGGCAGACTCGGGCTTGTTTATAAGAGGATCCTGATCTTTTACGAATCATCGCGTGTTTGAAGCCGATGAGTTCAAATTATCGCGTCGTTTTGTTACGTAACGATGATTTTTTCGTTCGAATTACCAAGTGCATAAAAATGTATTGATTTAGTTCGAAATATAAAGAGATTTTCTAGGGGAATTCATGATAACTTTGAATTATAGAGAGGTTCGAATTATCGCAGGTTTGAATTAACGAGAGTCTACTGTATATACATATATGTGTACGGCAGGTCACACATACCGATTGTAGGAGATAGATAAAAATACAATATAGATACAATTGATATAAGCGCGGGACACCGAATTAGGGGACATGCGTAGGAGCAGCTCATTTCACGGACCCGAGTCGACTACTCGCTATAAGCAACCAACAGCGCGTGGGCGCGAGGCAGTTACCCCGTTCCCCGCACCTACCCCACCCGCTGCCCCTACGCACGACACCGCCCATCTTCCCTCGCCCTTTATTTAAAAATAGAATAACAATTGCGATTATAGATCGCATCGTTAACACCGATGATTTTTAATGTACAGTTTTCAATGTGCAATTTTTTTTAAATTAAATTGCTTTTATTGCACCAAAAATTATAAGGATGTAACTTATACCTTATCCATTTTACCAAAAAATAAAATGTAAACAAATCGTAAAAAGGGTTTTTTGAATGTTGATTTTACAATAATCAACGTGATATAAAAATTATCATTGCAACTTTTAATTATTTATTAGAAATATCTCCTATTTTCTTATTTTTTATATTACTATTCCTATTTTTAGAAAAAATAACATAAAATTATTTTATTTTTACAATTATGAATGATAAATATAATGCGTATAAAATTTACATATTTACAACATTAATTTTAATAACTAACTTACATTATAAAGAAACTAAAAAGACAATGTTTCCAAATCTCTTACTGGTTTTACATGCTGGTAATTATAAGTGTACTACTGTTCAACATACTATTGTCGATTGGAAGGAGTGTTTTATTATTACGTCGGATTATACCCGCCATGTTGTAATTAACTAATATTTTCACGTAATAACCTCATAAAACATCTTTGAATGTGCAATCGGTTGACAAAAAAGTTTGAGAAACATTGGTTTGTTTGTTTACATTTTATTTTTTGGTGAAGTGGATAGAATATAAATACTTATATATTAGAAAAATCTATGCGGAACCGATTAGAATCCGTAATAATGCCCTTATGGAGGTAATACACCTTATTAAAACATAAATAAACCATTGCATAAAGTTTGTGTCTATTGTTAAAACCAATTTTTTAATTAAACCAATTTTCCTTAAATTTCTGTTTTTTCTTCAAAAAAGTCTTAAGGTCCTTTCCAGTACACAAACTTAAACTTAAGGATATGACCCTACGCTGTTTTAAAGTTCACGAACCAATCTAGAGGTTTCAATTTAAATCTGTATAGAAAGTTTGCATACTTGATTAAAATATTAATTTCAAAGTCGTCTATTACTTTGATGCAGTTTATGAGTCTGTCAGTGTATTTCTCATCCAGAGATTTTTCTCCGGTGCATGGGCCGAGTAAGAAAGGCGACGAAATAACCTTGGCACTTACCTTTGGTAGGGCCTCAAGCCCGTCTATAAGTATGCCGCTAAAATAACCTTGTGTTGTGTTCCAGCATTAGTGAACTATTCGCAGTGCAGGGGCGGAGAAAGAATACTAACCTCTGCGGCCGGGGTCGGCCTGTCGTAAAAGGCGACAAAACAACCCACCCCAGCTACGTGGTAGGGCCCTCAAGCCCGACTGGATGGCGACCACCTTTGGTCTTAAGTATGCCGCTAAAATAACCTTGTGTTGTGTTCCGACATTAGTGATCCCAAGTTCCTGTACCCTTATGGGACAGTAGCGTGTTCGCGAAGCCACTGGCGTTGCAAACACCCATAGGCGCTAAATTCTAAGCGGGCCGCCAGCCTGTCTGCTGCCCTGCAGCAATAAAAAAAAGTGCCCCTAGTGTTGCAAAACATTTATAACCAGCAGCCTTTCTGCTATTCCCCAGTAATAAACGAAGACAAGGAGCTCGGAAGCTGTCATTCTTGGTGTATATTACATACCTGTCTCCTATCCTTCGTGTTGAGCAAGAGGTATCTGGAATCGAAGACGATCTTGTGCAGCTCCTTCTCCCACGTGCTGAAGGCGGAGACCTTCTTCTCGTGCAGCATCTCGAGGAAGCTGGCGACGCGCTGCTCGTGCGGCACGAGGGCGCGCTGGCGGGCGGCGCGCACCTCCGCCTCCTTGGCCGCCTCCTTGCCGAGCCCGATCTCGCCCGCCCCGCCCGTTATCCCTGCTGCCGCCTTTTTACCTGATCATCTTGTATTTCAAAAATATGTATCCGAGCACGCGACCATCTCGTTTCCAACACACATATACCAATTTTGTGCTTCGACTCGACGTAGGTACTATTTCCGCTCGGATGAATTGTTCGTCAAACCTTTTTAAGTTATACTTCGTTTGTAGTTTTTGAAAAAAAAAAATATGACATGATGACGTTAGCTGACAACTGTCAAGATTCCGTGAAAACTCTTAACTATATTCACAGTAGTTTCTCAAATATTTATAAATATACACGTGTGTATGTGAAATTAAATTATTGGTTGTGAATGACAGGCCATTGAAAAATTAGTGATAAAAATGAATCTTAAAAGGGGGGGGGGGGGGGGGGCACGGGACGACCGACAGTGATAACTTAAACTATTTAATATTGAAATTGTTTAATTTGAGAAAAGCTTAGGTTACTACTTAAATTTTATGTATCTATATTAATATGATAATGTAAGGAAAGGTTATTTATTAATAAAACCGAAAATAATTCAAAAATAACTAAAGTTTACGAATTTCCAATTTTCTAAAAAAAAAACTGTTTCAAAATTATTACATTAAATTAAACTATTCTCTAATGTAGATTCTTTATAAAGAAAAAAAAAACTCAACTGTATTTCATTGTAATAAAGTCGTAATTGGAATAGATCTAGCACTGTAGGTTAGAGTGAGAGAGGAGTAGCTTGCCTACCCCTGCCGTATGCGCGAGAGAAAGGGAAGCCAGACAGGCTGGCGCCGTAACGTGTTACGTAACGAAGCGGTTTACCCCTCCCATAAGAAGTTATCACTTCAAAAACTTTTTAAGTGCGTTTATAGGTTTGAAGTTAATTGTCGATATGATATTATTTTATTTGTCCTACTTTCAATGTGAAACGAGAAAAATAATTTAAATAAAAAGGATGACAGATTTTTCCCCAAAAAGGGGTTAACGTCAGGCAGGCGGCCGGTTGTAAAAACTAAGCCCCAACTATTACAACATGTAACATGTTGTGCCGACCCCCATCCCCATATAATGTGGGATAAGGGTGGGAGGAAGAAGATTTTATTTTATTAATTTATCATTCCTTTCACAAACAAACAGTTGTGGCATACGGGATGAATTCTTTAGCTATTTTTGTTCTGTTATGCCAAACAAGTATATATACTTCTTACGTACTTTTTTTTACCATCATACAATTGATGATGATACATCCAGCCCAAAGCGAACTAAATAAAACATTTTATCCACCGTACGAATTCCCACAAGGAACGATATCGGTTTTCCATGGACTAAATAAACGAAAACCTATTTTGGGGGGGCAACAATATCTAAAAATTTACCCCTATCAATTAATAATGATTTAAAAAAATATATATCTTAGCGATTTCCATTATATATTTTTAAATAATTACCTACTTTTACGTCACACGAATTGTCTCAAAACTCAAGGATAAGCCGAGTACAAGATGGTCTGATTATGAGAGACTAAAAAAAATTTGATGCAAAAACTATGAGACCAAAATGTTTTTCAAATATTTTATGGTCGCTCATAATCGGGCTACACTCTGTACCCGGCTTATCGTTGAGTTTTGGGACATTCTGTATATACATATATGAATTCTCTAGCAGAACACGCATAATCGCGACGGATATCGAACCGATTTACCCCCAAGCAGGAGTTTAATATTTCAACCCCACACTCACCATCATCCGCTTTGGCCTTCTTGGACGGCTCCGCGTCCGAGTCGCTCTTGTCCGATTCGGCCGCCCTCTTGAGGTCGCCGTTCGCCTTCGCGGCGGCGGCGGCGGTCCCCGCGGCCGCCGCGCCCCCCGCGGCTGCCGCTGCGGCTGCGGCGTCCTTATCCTGGGACAGGAGGAGCTTTAAATATACATCAAATGGAAATGCATTTAACAATAAACACCGAGAGTAAACAATATGTATATTTAAAATTAAAAAAAAACACGCTTTTATAATTAATCAAACTAAAAAATAATTCTTAACATAAGAATAAAATTACTGACAAGAGAATTAATGTCACTATTCTAAAAAGCGTGGGGTGCTTGATAATAAATACTAAGCACCCCACGCTTTTAGAACAGTGAATATAGTATACCGCCAACCGTCGAAGCACAAAAAATTCGAAACAAGCTCGAACAGCTAAAAAAAAATCAAAGAATGGATTTTATATGGTGCTGGATTCTTTGAAAACATCTGTACCTAAAACTTTAAACTCATTTATCTCAAAAAAAACTACTGATGACAACTATGTACCTTTTTATTCAAGCCATGGAGATCACCGGCGGCCAACATTTACTTTTTCAATCAAGCAAACGGGGGGCACCAATGACCACCTATTACTGTTTCATTAAAGTCGTGGGGGCCACCGATGACCACCTATTACTTTTTCATTAAAGTCGTGGGGGCCACCGATGACCACCTATTACTTTTTCAATAAAGTCGTGGGGGGTCGCCGGAGACCGACACTTACTATTTCATTCAGCCCATAGGGTCACCATTGATTACCACTTTTCTAATCAAGTTCTGAGGGTCACCGGTGACACCGGAGAATAATTTACTTTTTCAATTAAATCATGGCGGGCACCGGACCAACGCATACTATTTCATTGATACCATGGGGTCATCAGTGATCACCACTTTTTCAATCAAGCGCTAGGTGTCACGGGTGACCTCTGACATTTAAATCAAGCCGTGGGTGATACCGGAGACCGACATTTACTTTTTCTTAAGTCATGGCGGGCACCGGTGACCAACGCATACTATTTCATTTATACCATGGGGTCACCAGTGATCACCACTTTTTAATCAAGCAGCAGGGGTCATCAAGCTGATTACAATTCAATGAAGCCGTGGGGGACACCAGTGACCGGAAACTTCGATTTGTTTTTGATCATCCACAGGGTTACCACGCTATAAGATCCACGCAACCCCTTTCCTTATTACTAACTTTCGCATTTTTACCCTATTTACTGACAAATTATAAGGATATGTATCATATTTTTCTTTATTTCAGCGGATATGAAAAAAAAAAACAATCAACCTAATAAAAAAAGTGATTATCAAATAACTGACTATGTATCTATAGCTAAAACAGCCCCATCTGCACATTGAACTCAAAAACGCTTTGCAGTTAACATGTTAAGGGCACGTGCACTGAACATTGGACTAGTTTAATTGCTTGATGAGCTATTTTTGAGTGAACGGGTCGATAGACCGGGTTTGATGTTACCCACCTGTAATTCCAAGAGCACCTGTGGTGGATTAGCGATGGCCGCGTCCACATCCGCCCTGCCGACCAGCTGCGCCGGCCTGCTCCACACGGAGGACAGCGTGGTCGGGTTGTGGAAGAAAACACGGCGATCGCCAGTCCACACCACGCACCTATACACGTATAGTATTTTAAGTATATTTTTTTACAAATACAACACTGTGACAATTGATACAGCACCATCTGCTCTCAAAGTACGCAGTATAACACGTTATAGATTACATACAACTTTTTCTCCATGCAGGGGTGGAGTCAAAATACTAACCCCCACAGCCGGGGTAGGCCTGACGTAAAAGGCGACAAAACAATCTCAAGCTAGTCTGGAATGCGACCACCTTTGTTCTTAAGTACACCGCCATAATAACCCTATGTTCTCGTATTAGTGACCCAGGTTCTTGTACATCTACGGAACAGCAACGTGTTCGCGTTGCATCTAGCGTCTCAAACATCCTTAAGCGACGGTAACTGCTTACTATTGGGTGGGCCGCCAGCCTGTCTGCTGCCTCCAAAGTGAGCACTATGCCAACATGTTGAAGAAACAAGAAGAAAATTTCTCTAACAGACTCTAATAGAAATCTTCCGAAGAACAATGAACAATGCATTAAAATTTTTTTTCTAGATGATCTTGCATAAAACATTAATAAAATATAATATAATAATTTAAAATCACAATACAAACATATATGTTTATGAATATTTGAGAAACTACTGTGAATATAGTTATGAGCCTTAACGGAAACTTAAGTGACAGTTATCATCGGCTAACTTCATTATGTCACATCTTAAAAATCTTACCCATTTGGAGGTGCAGGGGTTCCTGGCCTCCAATAGGTTTACTGTTGAGTCAGTTCTTCTTCGGAAGGCTTCTTTGTTGTTCGTAATAAAACTTAGTTCCAGGATTCCATGATTTATTGAGTAAATGCGATGTATATATTTATAAATACGATATGTTAATAGCTGCTAAGTAGCAACGATGTAATATAAAATATGCTAAGTTAAAACGAAACAATATACAAGTATAAAATGTAACTGTGTGTCGCACAACGTAAATATAAAACGTTGTGGTTTTCTGTGCTCGTCGCTTTTGTCTCGCTTGCTTGTAAGAGTGGAGAGCAAATCGTGGTGCTGGTACAGGGCTCCCCCTCAAGCGAAGCGTACCGGGGGCTTCACTCTTCGTCCGCTGTGTGTGTGACGGTCTTCGCAAATTGTCTTTTTCAAGACTTTGTCCAGCGTGATGTTTAGTAAAACAGGGCTGGTCGTCTCGCCGTTACGGTGCGCTACAGGGGTGGTCTGTTTATTCGACTGTAGGACGAAAGCGGGCTTTAGACGGTCAATTGGTATGGTTGCTTCCCTTGTGGGAAGTTTGACCTTGAAGAACTTGTCGCTTCGTTCCAATATGGACCTTCGTATGCTGGTTGGAGTGAGGAGCAAATCGCGGTGCTGCTACATCCATATAATTTTTCCAAACAATAATTTCCAATACAGGAGAAATAGAGGTATACCAAAAATTTTATGGATGAATTGCATAAAAGATGCAATGCCGAAAAAAGGGTGCGAATGTTGGGATGACGGCTAATGAGAACATGTTGTGCCCAACCCCATATAATGTGGGATAAGGGTAGGTGGAGGATTTTTTTTCAATACGCGCCGCAAGAAATGTAAGTTCAAAAACTCACCATGGGGTTCCGGCTATAGGCGCAGTGACCAACGGCAGCCTCCTATCCTGTTTGGCCTTCTCCTTCTCCGCCGCCTCCTTCTCCAGCTTCTCCCTCTCTAGCCGCTCCTTCTCCAATCTTTCCTTCTCTTCTTTCTCCTTCTCCAGTCTCTCCTTCTCAAGCCTCTCTTTTTCCTTCTCCTTCTCCCTTTCCGCTGCCGCTCGTCGTTCCGCTTCCGCTGCCTCTTGCGCTTCCTCATACGCGTCCACGTCCACAACTAAATATAAAAAAAATAGTCAAGATAAATAAATAAATATACAGAGACAAATCCCACAACGCCATCTAGTCTCAAAGTGAATAGTATCAACTGTTTTATGGGTACTAGACAACTGCCACTTATAAATTTTTCGTTTTAAGATTAATCATCTATATAAATAAAATGATAGA
The DNA here is from genome assembly GCA_963693495.1 of Malacosoma neustria. NCBI lineage: Eukaryota > Metazoa > Arthropoda > Insecta > Lepidoptera > Lasiocampidae > Malacosoma > Malacosoma neustria. The sequence continues at coordinate 7,665,971 of OY856401.1, forward strand.
GGTCCGCAGTTGTGCGCCCATCACAGCAAAACTATTGGATAGATTTCAATTAAATTTTCTAAGTTTTATCGGGCAGTCAAAAAAAATTGTGATATCTTCATTTAATATAAAGTAATTAAATTTTTGAGAAACATATGTTTTCTTGCCGTGAAGAAGTGGGTTAAGCAGTGTAGCGCGCATGCGTACGAAAAATCCCATATTTTTTTCTATTTACTTTTTTCTGTTATTCGACCAGCGAAGCGGGGCGGAACGGTTAGTCAGTTATACATAAATATTGTAAAGCCTGGGGAATCGAACCCAAAACGTTCCGGTGTATGAAAGATGATGCTCCAAGTAGGCTGTCAAAATCTATACAAATAAATAAAATTGGAGGGTCTGTGTGTAATATTAAAATAACCGCTTTGTACCTACAAGTGCATTTGGATGTATACACGGTACATATACCAAAACAACATTTTTACAATTTTTGTCTGTCTGTTTGTTCCGGCTAATCTCTGAAACGGCTGGACCGATTTTAACGGGAGTTTCACTGGCAGATAGCTGATGTAACAAAGAGTAACTTAGGCTACTTTTATTTTAGAAAAAAAAAATGGTATTAGTTAAAAGTGATCAGTTTCGGATTTTTATATATCCAATTTAAGTTGACCTCAGATTTATATCATCAATCATATAAAATAGGGTTCAGCTTAGCCTGGACTTTGTAGGTTCGAACGCGGTTTGTATATTTCATTTATAAGATATATCCAAAATAATGCTGCCCAAAGTCACTATTCCACGCGGACGGAGTCGCGGGCACAGCTAGTATACAATAAATATCATGTTCTTCTTCTTCCTCCAGCCCTTATCCCACATTATGTGGGGTCGGCACAACATGTCCTCCCTCTGTTTCCACTCTCCTCTGTTAGCTGTCATCTCAACATTCACACCCTTTTTTGCCATATCATCCATCCATCCTATCATTTTCCTAGTTATTTTTATCCGTACAGGGGCGGAGAAAGAATACTAACCTCTGTGGCCGGGGTCGGCTTGTCGTAAAAGGCGACAAAACAACCCACCCTAGCTACGTGGTAGGGCTCCAAGCCCGTCTGGATGGCGACCACCTTTGGTCTTAAGTATGCCGCCATAATAACCTTGTGTTGTGTTCCGGCATTGGTGACCCAAGTTCCTGTACCTACCCTTATGCGACAGCAGCGTATTCGCGATGCCACTGGCATTGCAAACACCTATAGGCGACGGTAAGTGCTAAATTCTAAGCGGGCTGTCAGCCTGTCTGCTGTCCTACGCAATAAAAAAGAAAATAGTTATATAACATTCTTCTAAACCACACTAGTCTATTACTTTCAAGTATTCCAATAACTGGCGCTACATTCACACTTCCTCTAATATAAATATCATGCATAAAACAATATTTACTTTCAAGTTTTTCATCGATCTTCTTGAGTTTTCTTTCTTTCAGTGTCTTCTCTGCTGCCACCCTCGCTTGAAGCTCTGTAATATATATGTATATATTATATCTTTAAACGAGCAATTCTTGTATATATATATAATTGGAATGTCGGAATCGGCTCCAACAATTTTCATGAAATATAGTATACGGGGAGTTTCGGGGGCGATAAATCGATCTAGCTAGGAATCATTTCTAGAAAATGTCAAAAGGTGGCGTTTGAGTAGTCCCAATTTAAACTGAAAAATGATTCTTCCTGACATCTATCGGCGAATAATAATACTATTTTTTTTAAATTGCTTTAACGACACAATACTAAAGCTATTCCAGCAGATGGCGTTGTTAAGTAACACGAAGTCAATGAGTGTTTGCTTTGAGGTTAAACTAAGAAAATCAATTGTTAATTTCCAAACAACACCAGTCATCCAGCTGGTAGTTAAAAATATGATGTCCCTGATGCATAAACGTAGTCTTATATTAGGAAAGCACATGCTGGAACCGGATGAGATACGTGCAGCTCCTGCCAAAAAACTGCTTCGTTACATCAACGAGGCAGGCTTTGCCAATGAGCTATAGTAAATGTGGCGATCACAATAGTTCATTAAATTGGACGCAGTGATACTAGGTTAGAACAGACTAGCATAGCAGCCACCTTTCGAAATAATATAATTAAAAAGGAATGTAGGTATCATATTGTCCCCCGTCCCCCCATTCCTGTCAAGGCACTTTCCCCCTTTCCTTTCAAGGCACCCCCCCCCCCCCGTTTCTGTCAAGGCACATTCCTCTCCCCCCATTCCTGTCAAGGCACAAACTCACCTTCAAGCTTCTTCATGGGCTCGGGCTTCTTCCAGACGCTCTCCTGCTTGCCAGCGTTATAGTAGTAGGGTCGGCCATCGGGTGCCTTATGTGTGGTCCACTCCGCTGCCTTAGCTATCAACTCAGGTGGGATCACCTGAAAAATATCATCACCATCATCAGGTTTGTAGTGATTAGGGAGCAGCTGGAGGGATGGACACTTCTGCTAAGTGACCTGGAATGGATCGACAGCAGAGACCGTAGAAAGTGGAGAAGAAAGAAGAACCTTGGGCACCAGACCAGAGAAGTTTGCATGCATGGACGACCATGTATTTATTTACCAAGGAAAAATATAACAGTTGTCTAGTATCCTTAATAAAAACATTGTTACTTATTTTGGAACTAGATGGCGCTGTATCAATTATTTATTATTATTAATACCAGAAGACACTGTCTCCAGGAAAAATCTACACCATTTGTAGCCTTTATGAACTCCCTGAGTTATTAATTCATTCTCTGTGCAGGGGCGGAGAAAGAATACTAACCTCTGCAGCCGGGGTCGGCCTGTCATAAAAGGCGACGGTACAACCCACCCTAGCTACGTGGTACGACATCCAAGCCCGAACGGGCACACGCTGGAGAACACTGGCGCCGAATTTAAATTACTTAGGTATACTTACATTACTTTAAGAACTTAGTTATTAAAGTTAATAAAAAAAGGTTTATTTTTTGCTTTTCAATTTTTTCGACGGTTTAATGTTTTAAAATTAAATTTAACAATAATTCACGTTACATGCATTATCCTATCGTCAAATTGCAGTTGCAACCTAAACTCCTGCTTTGGTGCCCGGGGTCCGCTTTCGCTCTTTCTCCTCCACTTCGCACGGTCTTCGACATCCCTGATGGTCAGCCCATTTGCACGCATATCACCCTTTACGACGTCAAACCCTTTTTGGGTCTACCCCTCCTGCAGGGGTCCGAAGGTGGCTTAGCTAGACATTAGTTACCCACAACACCTTACATTGATGTGAATATATATATATCCACTACTTACCGTCTCCTTAGGTGGCTGCCTCACCGGTGGAGATGAGTCCACTGTTATCACAGTTTGGGGGCCCTGGTTCATGGGGGCCATGCCCTGCACCTGCATGGGAGCCACCATCTGAGGGGGCAACGCTGCACCCGCACCTACGGGAGACAAACACTTAGCACCTTACACACTTCTATACTCCAATCACTAAACCAGAGGTATAGCAGTTTGACATCCTCAGAGAACATACTACGTGATCCGTTGAAGGAGGTTGAGGGAATGTTTTTTATTGCTGTAGGACAGCAGACAGGCTGACTGTCCACTTAGAATTGAGCAGTTATCGTCACCTATAGATGTTTGCAACATCAGTGGCATCACAAACAGGCTACCGTCCCGTAAGGATACAGGAACTTGGGTCACTAATGCCGGAACACAACACAAAGTTATTACGGCGGCATCCTTAAGACCAAAGGGTTGTTTTGTCGCCTTTTACGACAGGGCGACCCCGGCCGCAGAGTTCAGTGTTCTTTCTCCGCCCCTGCACGGTTAGTTTGTTAGTGATTTGTGAAAATAATTACATCTCTACGTCATTGTAAAGCATTTACAATTGACAAGAAAGGTGCAATAATACGCAGATAGAGAACTCGCACAGGAATCTGGGGTTGGTCCTTCGACAATATCAATCATTTTCAAGAACCAGACCAAGCGCTCATTCAATTCATATGTTTTAAAACCAAAGATATATACTTATTATGTAGACTTTTTTAAATATTATAATATGCTGTGTTTCTCTCTAGTAAAATGAATCCATACATATCTTCTTCCCGCCCTCATCCCAAACTATGTGGGGTCGGCACAACACGTTCTGTCCTTCCACTCTCCTCTATTAGCAGTCATCTGAACATTTACACCTTTTTTAACCATTCTTTACACAATGCATCCATCTTTTCTTTGGTCTACCCCTCCTCTTGTATTCCATCCACTTACATGACGCTTCCTCTCTTTGCATTCTCCAAAATGATTTGTATGACCCTTTGATGTCATAATAAACGACACCAAGGGAAGGGGCACGTCCCCTTATTTTTACACAATGCTACACTCACCAGCGTCGGGAACATTAGGTCCTGACATATTCGGTGGCGGCTGTCCAACTAGTGGTGGTGGCCAACCACCCCAAGCGCCTCCCCAACCAGGCGGACCGCCAGGTCCACCCGGACCACCTGGTCCGACGGGTCCGCCAGGCCCCATTGGACCTTGTCCCATATGGCCTCCGGGTCCCATAGGACCCCCAGGTCCAAGTTGTCCAGCTGGACCAAGCGTATATCCTTGTGCGAAGTTAGGGGGACCGGTGTTGCTCGAAGCAGGGAAGCCCATCATGTCTATAAAAACAAATTATAATCAATAACAAAAGTGTTGGCGTGCAATTCCCGGCAGAAGTACAGCTTCAGAATTGCGAGTTTTTTGGATAACTTTCTGATGCTGATTACTCAACATTTTTGTACTATGTCATACTAAACTAAAATACATATTTCTCATAACTTTTACTAAAGATTCTTCTGTGTGAATTTGGACGATATTGTCAAAGTCACCTGTATACATATATAATGATCTTACTGTTGGCCTGCACTTGTCCATTTTCTCCAGATTGCACCTCCTCATTGTCATTCTGCTCCTCCTCTATCTTCTCCTTCATACCTGTAAATCAAATTAGTGTCACACTCAAGTACCAATATGGACCCCAGGATCCATTTTTATACTCCTCAACTGTGAAATGTAAGTATTAATTAATAAGGTGTTAGGACTTATAACATTAATAATTAATATTTATACGTGCAGGGGCGGAGAAATACTGACCTCTGCGGCCGGGGTTGGCCTGTCGTAAAAGGGGACAAAACAATCCAACCTAGCTACCTGGTAGGGCCCCAAGCCCGTCTGGATGACGACCACCTTTGGTCTTAAATATGTCGCTATAATTTGTGTTGTGCCCCGGCAATAGTAACCCAAGTCCCTGTACCCTTATGGGACAGCAGCGTGTTCGCGATGCCATTGGCGTTGCAAACATCCATAGGCAACGGCAACTGCTACTTAGCAGTAAATTGGCCTGACTGGCATTATTCTAAATGGGCCGTCAGCCTATCTGCTGTCCTACAGCAATAAAAAAAAATTGCAAATGAAAAGTATATATGCAATATACCAGTTGCCTAGTATCCTAAACACAAGCGTTCTGCTTGTGTTTAAGATACTTTGGCACTAGATGGCACTATTTTTTTAAATAATTTATTTAATTCTTCCTACAAGTTATATTGTTACAATATTGGAAGAATATATCATCATGCCAGCGTCAAATCCTGGTTGCAACCGAAACTTTCGCTTCGGTGTCCGCTTTCCGACGTTTTCTACTCCACTTCGCACGGTCTTCAGCATCCCGTCGACATCAAACCAGCACTTTTTAAGTCTACCCCTACTGCCGGGGCCCGGCGGAGTTGGCATGGGCAGACATTTGCTCCCCACGTAGTTAGCCAGTTGCCATAAAACATAATTATACCAGCGAAGGCGACACTCTTGCAGTTCCTCGGAGTCCTTCCGCGTCACTCCACACATCCACCGCATCATATTCATCTCCGTGACACGCAGTCCCGCCTGTGCCGCTCTAACACTGCCCACGCTTCACAGCCATTTAAAAGGTCAGGCTAATATACTAAGACATTCATTTAGTATAATATCATAATTTAAAAAATCAATAAAAAAAATTATACTTACCATCCTTATTATGCCATGGCGGAGGTTGATTCATGAAGGCAGGTACATTGGACATGGGATGCTGGCCCATGGGGGGGCCCATGCCGGCTACCATGCCCATAGCAGGGCCGCCCATCTGAGGGCCCCCCATTGTATTTCCAGCCATTGTATTTGCCCCCATAGTATTTCCCCCCATCGTATTGCCTCCCATCGCATTCGCCCCCATCGACACGGTCTGAGGTGTGATCAGGCCTGGCAGTTGGCCTAAAATCATAAAGTTTAATAAACAAACATATATTACATACATACAAAAATACATAGAAATCCAAAATATCAGGTCTTTAAGAACCTATGAAATTGCCGTTTTGTATGAAAAAATTTAAACGAATTTTTTTCATGTATTTTTATTTGTATTAATCAAAGTAATCACCCATGGAATCAACGCATCTTTGCCGACGCAGTGGCAATTTATTGATGCCCTTCTTCAAGAAATCAGCTGGACGGGAGGCAACAAATTCTTCAAAGGCATTTTGTACTTTTGTGCCTCTCGGGTATTGAATTTTTTTCCCGCCAAGAAGTTATCCAAATTTTGGAAAAAGTAGTAGTCTGTAGGCGCAAGGTCTGGTGAGTAGGGCGGATGACAGAGAACTTCTAACCCCAGTTCTTGCAACTTGGAGACCGTCTGCTGTGCAGTATGAGGTCGCGCGTTGTCGTGCAGGAGCAGCGGAGACGAGCGATTGACCAATGCTGGTTGGAGATGTGTCAGCTTCTCCATCATTGTGTTCACAGTACACATCTGCAGTAATGCTCACCCCGTTTGGTAAGAAGCTGTGATGAATCACACCGGCGCTAGACCACCAAACAGTGACCATCACTTTTCTAGGGGTAAGTTTTCGTTTAGGGCATTGTTTAGGTGCTGGACCAGGATCCAACCAACTTGCTGAGCGCTTGCGGTTATCAAACAGAATCCATTTTTCATCACAGGTAACAATGCGGTTCAAAATTCCTTCATTTGTGTGTTTGTTGAGCAGTGCAAGGCACGTCTCGACGCGTACTTCACGCTGGCGACAATGATAGTTCGTGGGGCACCCATTTGTCAAGCTTTTTTACCTTGCCAATTTGACGCAAATGGACCAATATTGTTTTGACGCTAACGTCGAAAGCTGCTACTAATTCAGCCGTAGATTGTGTATCATCAGCTTTCCACCACAATCGCATTTAATTCGTCATTGTAGACCAGTCTTCGGACGACCGCGAGGTTCATTTTTCAGGTCGCAATTCCCAGAACGGAAGCGAGCAAACCAATAACAGGTGGTGCGTTGGTTTGTAGTGTTAGCTCCGTAAACGTCGTTGATGTTGCGTGCCGCTTGTGCCGTGTTGCTGCCACGACGGTACTCATATTCCATAATTACTCGAATTTTTAACGTGTCCATGATGACGAAAAAGATTGAAATGCGATGAAACACTAATCAATAAACAAATGACTACTTTTGGAAAATGAATTCCATGTTTTTAAAATTAAATTAATTTGAAATGGCCAGTACTGCAGAACGGCAATTTCATAGGTAAAGACCTATTATATACTTTAAATTTTTTATTAATTATATTTAACTATACTCCAGACGCCGAGCAGGAAGAATTTCAGCCATTGACCTGTTATTATCTATCAAATCAAAGCGACATTATATTTACGCGGGAGTGGCAGAGGCAGATAATAACAGGTCAATGGCCGAAATTCTTCCTGCTCGGCGTCCGGAGTATAGCTGACCCTGCAAACGTTGTTCTGCCATATAAATCAAAAAACAAAACTTAATTACATTCACCCCTATTTCACCCCCTTCAAGTTTAATTTCAACCTTATGTTTTGGTGCAAGTTCTCCATTCAAGGGCGGAGTATGAATACAAATCCCTGCAGCCCGGGTCGGCCTGCTGTAAAAGGGGACAAAACCACCCTAGCTACGTGATAAGGCCACAAGCCCGTCCGGATGGCAACCACACTTGGTCTATAAGAATGCCATCATAATAATGTTGTGTTCTGGCATTAGTGACCCAGGTTCCTGTACCCCTATGGGACAGCAGCGCAGCGTGTTCACGGTGCCCCTGGGGTCGTAATCCATAGGCGATGGTTTACTATTAAGTGGCTTCATTATTAAGTATCCGTGCAGGGGCGGAGAAAGAATACTAACCTCTGCGGCCGGGGTGGCCTGTCGTAAAAGGCGACAAAACAACCCACCCCAGCTACGTGGTAGGGCCTCAAGCCCGTCTGGATGGCGACCACCTTTGGTATTAAGTATGCCGCCATAATAACCTTGTGTTGTGTTCCGGTATTAGTGACCCATGTTCCTGTACTCTTATGGGACAGCAGCGTGTTCGCGATGCCACTGGCGTTGCAAACACCCATACGCGACGATAACTGCTTAATTCTAAGTGGGCCGTTAGCCTGTCCACTGTTCCTCAGCAAAAAAGTGTAATAATTGACTAACCAGCTGCAGCCATAGCTTCCATATCGGCTTGTGTGATGACCTTGCAAGTAGGGCCTTCCTGCGGCCTAGTCCAAGTTGTCTCTCGAGTCCTTGCATGGTAGTAATATGATTTGCCTTCATCTGACTTGGTCTCCACCCACAGTTCTGGCGTAGGCTGCAGATAATTATATACATTATATTCGAAACCAGTCGGTGGTTTTTTAGTTTTACAACGGCAACACTGGACGCAACATTCACTCGTTCAGCTTGACGCGGCGGACATTATCCTTCTCGGTTTTTAAGGACGGAAAATTGTACGGTTTATACGTCATCCTCACCCTGAACCTCCTGTCCTAAAGCGCGATACGACAAGGTCATCGGATTCGTGGTAAGTGATAGGCTATTATTAAGAAAAATTACATCACGGCGCCGCGCGATCGCGACGCGTGTTCGGCTGGCCCCTCTTGCAGATTTCCGGAGCCCTAGGCTCAGCAAGGGGGCTGGATTCGGATCGAACACATTATATGTAAAAAAAAAAACTAAGTAGCCTAGAACCATCTACAAAAAATTCTGCATCAAATAGTCACTGTCCCATACCAATATGTTCAGTAGTTTTGAAGTTATGTGTGCAGCAAAGGATCCCTACTTTCCTTATATATTATAATCTGTTGTACCAAAAAGACAGCAAGAGTAGTGAGTTGTCAATGTCAAGAGATTCTGTTGTAATTATGTGTTAAAAGAAATAAATAAAATGGTGATAAAACTTCAAATTTCGTTTCGAGCTACAAGTTCGAGTTTCGAACAAGAGTACCAAAAAGACAACAAGAGTAGTGAGTTGTCAATGTCAAGAGATTCTGTTGTAATTATGTGTTAAAAGAAATAAATAAAATGGTGATTAAACTTCAAATTTCGTTTCGAGCTATACATCCCACATACATATATATCTAGATTTAATCTTTGTTTCATACTGAACTTAATAATTTATATCGATGACCATGTTTTCTTAACTATTAACAGTACCTCAATTTTTTATTGTCATGCACCTCCCTATATTCAAAGTTGAGGTCATTAGACATACGTCGATTTGAAGCATGTGCGATCACTCACATGCAACCAAATTTCAACCTCTTAACGGGGTATAACAAAATATTTCTTCCTATACGTAGTATTAGGCAGGGCATGACATGTTTCATCATACAAATTTGGAATATCACCTATACAAATAAATAAAATTGGAGGGTCTGTTTGTAATATTAAAATAACCGCTTTTTACTAAGTGCTTTCGGACGTATACACGGTACATATACCAAAACAACATTTTTTAAAATTTTTGTCTGTCTGTTTGTTCCGGCTAATCTCTGAAACGGCTGGACCGATTGTGACGGGATTTTCACTGGCAGATAGCTGATGTAACAAGGAGTAACTTAGGCTACTTTAATTTTAGAAAAAAAAAATAGTTTTAGCTAAAAATGATCAGTTTCGGAAATTTTATTGACCAATTTAACTTGACCTCCGATTTATATCATCAACCATATGAAATAGGGTTCAGCTTAGGCTTGACTTTGTAGGTTGTTATTCAAGCGGACCTCAGATTTATATCATCAATCATATGAAGTAAGGTTTAGCTTAGGCACGCACGTATTCCGGAGGCGCATGGCGGAGCAGTTGCATTCGACGACACTGATTGTTTGCATATTCCATTTATTTATATTTTAGGGTTTATAGGGTTTGTAATCCAAAATAAACCAAAAGATATAATCCAAAAAATGCTGCCCAGTCACTATTCCACGCGGACGGAGTCGCGGGCACAGCTAGTAATCTATATAAATAAAATGATAGAGGTCCGCAGTTGTGCACGCATCGTGGCATAACTACTGGATAGATTTCAATTAAATTTTTAAAAAAGTTTTATGCAAAAAGTTTTTACCGCAATGCCAGAGGTGCCAACAATATGGACATTCTAAGAATTACTGCATGCGGCCCTATCGCTGCGTAAAGTGTGCACAAGATCACAAAACATCTGATTGCCCCAAAAAGGATCGCAACACCCCTGCCACTTGTGCGCTATGTGAAGGAGCACACCCTGCTAATTACAAAGGGTGTGCCGTGTACAAAGAGATATTATATAGAAAAATGGGTAAACAAAGGCCTACTAAGGTCCCTACAAAGCACAGCACAACACAAAATAAACCAAATGACGTAATACAACTAAATACAACTACAGAACCAGCTCAACAATACCAAACCTCTGATAGATCAAGATACAAGAATAAAAACCCCATAGAAACAAAGTCATATGCAGAGGCTACGAAAATGCAACCCACAACTAACAATAGTAACTTAGAAATGCTACTCACACAACAAGCTGTAAAGTTGGATAAACTGCTAGATCAAATGTCAACAATGATGAACCTTCTCACAACAGTAATCAGCAAGCTTGTCCATTGAAATGGCTACTCTGAAAGTTGTAACATGGAACACAAATGGGCTGATTAAACACAAATATGACATACAAACCTTATTAGAACATGAAAATATTGACGTACTTCTGGTATCAGAGGCACACTTAACACCAAACCACAACACAAAAATAAGAAATTACACCATATACTCGACATTCCACCCGGACGGAACTGCTCATGCAGGTACAGCGGTAATCATCAAAAAACACATCAAGCACGAGATTCTCCAGGAATATAGAACAGAATCAATACAAGCTACCACAGTAATGGTACGAGATAAACGAGGATCTATAAAATTATCAGCAGTATACTGCCCTCCAAGACACACCATTAAGGAAGAAGAATTTACAAATTACTTTAAAACCCTTGGACACCGATTTATAAGTGGAGGAGACTGGAACGCCAAAAACGTTTGCTGGGGATCCCGACTAACTCTACCTAGAGGACGAGAAATGAAAAGAAGTATGGATAAAAATAAATTATATGTACTGAGTACAGGTGAACCTTCGTATTGGCCTGCAGACCCAAACAAGACACCCGATCTTCTGGATTTCTTTGTGTATAAAGGACTATCAAACCGTTATTTGGGAGTGGAGACTTGTTTAGACAGCAGTTCAGACCACACACCAGTGATAGCCACAATAAGTACCACCTTAATTGAAAAACCAGTTAAAGAGCGACTTTACACTAATAAAACAGATTGGGAGGCATTCAGAGAATACATAGATGAAAATCTGAACCTCAAAGTGTCACTTAAAACAAAAGATGACATCGAAAAATATGCAGTAAGCTTAACTAACCTCATACAAAAAGCTGCATGGAAATGTACACCGGATACCACACAAAAACAAGGTAGTAAGAATGTACCAAAGGATATAAAAACAAAGATTTTGGAAAAGAGACGACTAAGAAGAGTGTGGCATAACAGTCGACATTCCGAAGACAAAAGAGCATTTAACAAAGCAGCCGCTGACCTCAAACAGTACCTTAAAGATATTGAGGAGGAAACTCTGCAGAACAAATTAGCTAACCTTAACCCGCAAGCTAAGGATGATTACTCACTCTGGAACACGGTAAAAAATAGTAGGGCGGCCCCTCAGGTAGCACAACATCCTATCAAAATAAACAACAATGCCTGGGCTAGAACTGACAAAGAACGGGCTGAGGCGTTTGGACAGTTCCTGTATGAGACCTTTGCACCGAATAGCGGTGATGCAGAAACCGAAAAGGAAATACAAGAATATTTGGAAACCGATCTACAACTGTCTCTCCCAATGCAAAGCTGCTCACCTAAAGAAATACAAGGTGAAATAAAAGGCCTAGAATTAAACAAGGCTCCTGGTTTCTGCCTAATAACAGCCGAAATTCTGCGAGAACTCCCTAGAAAAGCTGTAATCGGTATAACACATCTTTTTAATAGCATAATCAGGATTGGGTACGTTCCACTGATATGGAAAATATCGGAGATCATCATGATTCCAAAGCCTGGCAAACCCCCACATCTCGTATCGTCTTACAGGCCAATTAGTTTACTACCAACCATATCAAAACTATTTGAGAGGATTATCCTGCGAAGATTAACACGAATACTTAGCCAAAATGATCTTATCCCTCAACATCAGTTTGGTTTCAGAATTGGCCATTCCACTATAGAACAAGTTCACCGTGTCACCAATAAAATAAGAGAGGCTCTCGAGAAGAAGCAGTACTGCTCTGCTGTTTTTCTTGACGTGCAACAAGCATTCGATAAAGTCTGGCACCTAGGTCTGCTTTTCAAGATAAAGAATCAACTCCCACACAACTTCTACCTGCTCCTTAAGTCGTACCTGGAAGACCGAATATTTAGAATTAAAATCAATGACGCATACTCTGCCTTTCAAGATATAAAAGCTGGGGTGCCACAAGGTTCCATTTTGGGTCCTACTCTGTATCTTTTGTACACTGCAGACATACCCACAACGGATAATGTCCTATCTGCCACATTCGCAGATGATACCGCTGCACTTAGCAACCATGAAGATCCCAATGTAGCGTCCTCAAATCTGCAGAGTCACCTCAACAAAATCAGCAAATGGATGGAAAAGTGGCGTATTAAGGCCAGCCCAAGCAAGTCAGTGCATGTCACTTTCACGTTAAGAAAAGACAACTGCCCCCCAATCAAACTCGGAAACGACGATCTTCCCCATCAAGATTCAGCAAAATACTTGGGCATGCACCTTGACAGGAAACAAACATGGAAAACTCATATCAAGAAAAAAAGTGACGAGCTAAATATAAGACTGAGAAACCTCAACTGGCTAATAGGCAGAAGATCAAACGTCACTTTGGAAAATAAGATACTCATCTATAAAACTATTATTAAACCTATTTGGACTTATGGAATTGAGTTATGGGGATCAACAAAAGATAGTAACTTGGAAATCTTACAACGGTTCCAGAATAAAGCCCTCAAAATGATAGCCAATGCACCTCTGTTTATCAAAATAAGTGAATTGCATGAGTACACAGAAATGAGGACAGTCAAAGAAGAAGTGGAACACAGAGTAACGGCATACCAAAGCCGAATAAAAACACACACAAACACCCTAGCAACCGTGTTATGTGAACCGCTATCTGACAGAAGACTCAAAAGGCAACATATATGGGATCTCGTACCCAAACAGAGCCGGAGTTAAAATAAAAGACAGATTCCTCACAGGAGGAACAGCTCTTACCTGACAAGAACCTTACAACAAATCTGCTAAGGGCTTGTAAAGCCGATCGCAAGATATTCAAAGAAAAAAAAAAAAAAAAAAAAAAAAAAAGTTTTATTTCATAGACCCTTGCCCTTATCTAAAAAAAAAATAATAATTGAAATAATTTCTTTAATATAAAGTTAAGTGGGGCAAGAGGTGTAGCCGCATGCATAGGAAAACATGTCATATTTTTTCAATTTACTTTTTTCTGTTATTTAACCAGGGAAGCTGGCGGGAACGGATCTTTAATTACAATTATGAAGAAAAGACGCCCTATTTTGAAATGAGTTGAACAAAAGTTTATTCCACAGTTGACAGGTTGAGCAGGAAAGGTGCTTGCAACTGTATCCGGTAACCATATGTTTTGTGCTTATATCATTAAAATTCAAAAACATTTTTATTAAAAAATAAGTCATATAATAACTATTACTATTAAATAATTTAATTATTAAATGCCTAGTTGGTACCCATGGAGAAGAATGATCAAGAAACTCCAAATTTACAATTTTAAGAATACTTAATAATGTAATTAATTACATTTATTAAAGTTAAAAAATTTTAGAAAACACACTGTAGCTGAGGTAGTTCATAGATTCAGATATTTAGCCCGTAGCCCTCCGTTAGCTCCACTATGGAGCCCAACTGGCAAGAAATATAAAAATATCCAGAATGCTAAGGCAAAAGTGCCACCCCAAACCGATACTTGGATGTTGTTTACTCAAGAAGAAACCAATAAAAGTGTCGCTTGAGGATATATTAGATGATTGACAAGGAAATTTCATGTCCTACTTTCAATGTGAAAGGAGAAAAATAATTCAAAAAGGGGTTAAAATCAGGGAGGCGGCCGGTTGTAAAAAATGAGCCACAACTGTTGTTGTGCCGACCCCATATAATGTGGGATAAGGGCAGGAGGAAGAAGAAGATCCAGAACAGTAAGGGTTATTCACTAATAGGGCTAAAGGCCTTTTGTATATATTATAATTTACTACTAAAGACCCCCAGACATCACAAGAATACAAGAAAGAAGTTTTCCTATGTGTGCAACTGTATGCTACTTGGAGGAGCTACACTCTTACTAAATTATACCTACTAGGCTATTATAGGCTACTGTGCAGTAAAGCAAATGGGTTCTATAGAAATTAATAAAAAAGAACTCACCATATTGGGAGGAGGCATGGAAGGCGGTGCACTGAAGGGTGGCGGCTGTCCCATCATATTTGGAGGTGGGCCCATAGGGCCTCCAGGGGGCATCATCCCCGGCGGCGGTCCATACGGAGGGGGACCACCCATCATCCCAGGTGGAGGGGGACCCATTGGACCCCAGTTCCCATCAAAGCCTGGGCCTCCTGGCCCGTTCGGGCCGAAGCCACGTGGGCCACCGCGACCGCGGAAGAAACCTCGACCACGCATCGGAGGACCGCCGGGGCCGTAGCCTCTGCCGCGGAAGCGCATCGGAGGCCCGTTCATCCAGCTCGGTGGAGGGCCGCGACCACGACCACCTCTGTATAATTTCAAAACAATTGTATCAGAACATTTGTTGAGCCTGGCTGTCATTATAACTTTTGCAGTTGGATTACAATCTCAGTGTTGGGAAACCTTAAATTACTGGGTAGAATACAACAGGACACTAACTCAATATAACATACATCACTTTTCAAACACATATACATATAATAAGGGAACCAGTGTACCACTACTTTAAAAACAAAACTAAAAAAACACACTTTAATCAAACTAAAATATAAAACAACATATGAATAAAATTACTAACAAGAAAATTTAATGTCACTGTTCTAAAAAGCATGGGGTGCTCAATATCATTTTACTAGTTCCATTCGGAAATACAGTTAGTTTAAAAAAAATAACAGTGCCGAAAGAAGCTTAGCCCCTATGCTTTATACCAGAGTTCCCCAAACTTTTTTGTGTCGTAGACGCCTTGTCATGTTTTTCCGTGTTGGGTAGACCCCCTACTTACCTGATATTGATTTCCTGTAACTTTCTAACTGTAGTGAAGTTTAGTGTTAAAAACTTAAAGTAAAAACACATGTTAATTTATACATTTATTAATTGAATTTAAATTAAAACTAGTCGAAATAAAATTTTGTATCTGTTATGTAAAATATACGTAACATTAAATAAACATAAAATAATTTTTTTACTTCATAGGTACTTTTATAAATAATGTATATTTTATGTTTTGATATTATAAGATAGTATGATGTAAGTAAATAGGTACTATCAGTGTATGTGTTGAGATCCACTATCGTGGACCCCCATTTTCATTTCATGGACCCCCAAATTTTTTTCGCTGACGTAGACCCCTTGCAGGTTGTCATAGACCCCTAGGGGTCGATATAGACCACTTTGGGAATCACTGCTTTATACTATAAAGCTTTGCTTCTTTTGGGCATCCCTAGACCACACTGTTACTTTTAAACTTTTTTTTATTGCTGTAGGACAGCAGATAGGCTGACGGCCCACTTAGGATTTAACAATTACCTATGCCTATGGGTGTTTGCAATGCCAGTGGCATCGCGAACATGCTGCTGTCCCATAAGGGTACAGGGACTTGGGTTAGTAATGCCGGAACACAACACAAGTTTATTATGCGGCATACTTAAGAACAAAGGTGGTCGCCATCCAGACGGGCTTGAGACCCTACCACGTAGCTAGGGTGGATCGTTTTGTCGCCTTTTACGACAGGCCGACCCCAGCCGCGCAGAGGTCAGTCCTCTTTCTCTGGGGCCCTGCACGGATGTTTACATGGAGGGTAGATTTTAAAAGATACACTATACCCTCTTATCCACGCATCACTCTTGTATCCATCCCGAATGGTCTCCCTACAGACACGCCATAATAGTGTTCACAGTTTTGTGCTGTTATTAATAACACCTGTATCCGAGAAATCTGTCGATCTGTTACATTTCAACATATATATTATAGTTAATTTCAAAAATGCTATCTACTGGTAACTCCTACAGACAGACATAAAAAAGTGCATACTGATGATCACATCTTAATTTTGTGTGATGATAAATTCTTTGAATAAAAGATCTTGGACAAAACACATTGTGAATTATTGAAATCAACACAAACACATTCCAAGGTCTGAATAACAATGAAGCATGAAATTTATTTATTAGGGGCTCTACCAACATCTTCGGGGCCCAAGTCAACCTCACTTGCAAGTCGGCGCACCCTGCTGAATAACGAACGAGGCTCTGACGACGGCTTTCCTTTTGGGGTTGGGGGGTCAGACGGCAGTTACCCCAGTAAAAGCCAAAATAAGCCAAATCAAATGGAAAGTGCACAATTACGGGATCGTTTAAGGGCTAGGGCGCCGCCGCATAATGGCGCGCAAGAGCTTCGCCCGGCTCTTGTGAGAAGTCGACAAGGGCTACCGTGTCATGGGCGGGCACGGCTAACGACGCTAGCCCCAACTCACGCAGCCCAAACATCTCGAAAGATCCGCTTCGCAACATGGAACATAGGTACGCTAACCAGACGTGCGAGGGAATTAGCCGATGTGCTCTCCAGGCGGAGGGTGACCGTGGCGTTCAAGTGGTACAAGAAAGACAAGTTTTAATTATAGATTTGTTATTTTTTATCCTAACTCTAGGATGACTATGTCATTGTCTTTAAATTCCAGAGTATACAGAACAGAGTTTATTTATCAAATATTCCAATAATGAATTACAGATAATATGTGGCATACATACTCCCGCCGCCAGTGTTGGTCCACTCAATATCTGAGTAACAACACTTGCGAGAGGCTTCCCTGTATTGGTAAGCTCTGACAGGAGCACAGTACGCACATGCACTCCACACGACTTCATGGCATTGCGCGGTATGCGCATATATATATTTAGTTTAGTAGATAAGTTATTTTAGTTTCCTTCATAAGATTTATGGAATAAACATAGTATATTAAATGGGATAAGATATATTGTTATGTACTAAACTGTAGGTAGTTAACCAAAAACCAGTCTGGAAAAAGCAACTGTCAAGACTGCTTCATGTGCTATGTGTTCCTAGGGTTTTGTGAGTATTTAACAGTGGCGACGAGTGAAAATAGTGAAAACGCGTAAATAAGTGAATAATTTCATAATAATTACATTTTAAAAAACAAATAATAATGGGTGTTAAATTTAATGAATTTGACATTGCTAACGGTTGTTGGAAAAATTACATCGAGAGGTTTAGTTACTGTCTTGAAGCTAATGATATTAAGGAAGATGCAATGAAAAAAGCTAATTTATTGGCGGTTTGTGGTTCTGAATTATATGATTTGATTATATGTTTAATATCACCTCAGCGGGTAAGCGAGGTTACCTTCACATTTATTATTCAAATTTTAAACGGCCATTTCCACCCAAAACCGAATGAGATCATAGAATCTTACAAATTTCATACGAGAAATCAAGAAGTAGGTGAATTATTGAAAAACTATATTGCTCAACTTCGTAAGTTAAGTATAAATTGCAATTTTATAGATTTGAATCGCACCTTAAGAGATAGGTTAGTTTGTGGAATTTTAGATAAAGATATTCAAAAAAAACTTCTACAACAAACTCAATTAACTTTTGAAGAGGCTTGCCATATAGCACTGTCTCATGAAAGTGCGAATATAGACTCCAATATAATAGTACAACCCGGCCTAAGTACCAGGATTCAAGAACAAGATTTTACAACACCAATGGATATCAATAAAGTATCAGGTAGGGAAATGTCTTTTTCTAAGAATAGGTCCAGTTGTTTGCGGTGTACTAAACAACACAGTGGTGAATGTCGTTTTCGCTGGAGTAAATGTAACTACTGTGGGAAAAAAGGTCACATAGAAGCAGCATGTTTACTAAAATCTAAGCAAAATAGGAAGCAGAGTTATTCTGAATGTAATGGGCTATATGAGATAGGGGTAAATTGTATTAGACAGGATAAAGTAAAACCTTATGAGATTAAAGTGCTTTTAAATGGTACAGAGATAAATATGGAGGTGGATTCAGGTTGTCCATATACAATAATTAGTGAAAACACAGCTAGATTAATATGGAATAGATCACTTCCAAATATGAAAAAGACAAACATTGGCTTGAAGTCCTATACTGAGGGGAAATTATCATTATTAGGTGAATCAAAGGTACAAGTGAACTATAAAAATATAGTGAAAAATTTGAAAATTCTCATTGCTAAAGGTAATGGTTCGAGTTTAATTGGCAGAAATTGGTTTTCGGAATTAGGTATTATGATACAAGGGCTGAATAATTTAAAAATTACTGCAAGTGTTAGAACTCAAGTTTCACAATTAATTAATAAGTATAAATACATTTTCGATTCTGGTTTGGGAAAATACAAGGGACCAGTAGTGAATATTACACCAAATAAAGGGTCTGTACCTAAATTTCTGAAATGTAGACCAATACCATTTGCTATAAGGGAAAGAGTTTTTAAGGAGATTGATAGGCTAGTTAAAGAAGGAGTAATTGAGCCTACAACACATTCCAAGTGGGCTACCCCGATAGTACCTGTTTTAAAAACAAATGGCAATGTTCGGCTATGCGGTGATTACAGATCCACTGTGAATGCAGTCACTAATACGGATACCTACCCTTTGCCTACGCTTAATGAAGCTTTTGTTGAACTGCAAGGGGGGGTAATATTCTCAAAAATAGATTTAGAACAGGCATATACACAAGTACTGGTTGATGATGAGACATCTGAGCTTTTAACATTAAATACACCAAAAGGTTTGTATAAAATGAAAAGGCTACCTTTTGGTGTTAAGGCTTGTCCTGGTATTTTTCAAAGGCTGATGACGTCACTACTGGCAGGGGTCAGAGGAATTTCTGTTATGTTGGATGACATAGTTGTCTGCGGGACAGATGTTGAGGAGCACAATATTAGGTTAGAATCAGTATTACAGAGGTTGCATAGAGCTGGGTTAAAAGTAAACAAAGAAAAATGTATATTTGCAGTCCCCAGAGTCAAATTTCTCGGTTATTTAATAGATGAATCTGGAATACACCCCTCTAAAGACAAAATTGACTCTATTGAAAAATCGTTACCACCAAGGAATATAAAGGAGTTACAAGCATTCTTAGGGCTTCTCAATTTCTATGATCGTTTTTTGCCAAAGAAAGCAACTATAGCTGAACCATTATACAGATTATTAGACAAGAATGCTAAATGGGAATGGAACAGGTCACATCAGTCTGCTTTTGAAATGTTAAAATCTATGTTAGCAAGCAATGATACACTAGTGCATTATGATGCTCGCAGGAAGTTGATAATGTCTTGCGATGCCTCTCAATATGGATTAGGGGCAGTTCTGGAACACGAGATGGATGACGGTACTAAAAAACCGATAATGTTTGCATCCAGAACGATGAATTCACATGAACGCAACTATGCCCAAATAGACAAAGAAGCAGCAGCCATCATATTTGGGTTAAAGAAATTCCATCAATACATAAGTGGACGTAAGGTATTCATAAACACTGATCATAGACCCCTGCTGGGCATATTTGGTCCAGGTAAGCCTATTCCTACCATTATCTCACCAAGAATGTTGAGATGGGCATTATTATTAAACTCATATGATTATGAGATACAGTATGTGGAAGGTAAAAAACTTGGAAACGCAGATGCATTAAGCCGTTGGCCATGTAAGGAGGAGCAAATTAAGGATGAAGAGTATTCCGGAGTGCTACTAATAGAGGAAACACCTTTAGACTTGGAGTTCACTGCTGTAGAAGTTGCTAAACTCACACAAAAGGATACAACACTGTGCAGAATACTGTATTGGATTAGAAATGGTTGGCCTACAAAAGTGGAAAAAGATTTCAAAATATTCTGGCAAAAAAGAGAGGAGTTATCGATACACAATAAGTGTATATTGTGGGGCAATAGGGTAGTTATTCCAGAACTAATGCGCGAACATATCTTAAATGAGCTACATCGAAATCATGATGGCATAGTTATAACAAAAGCATTAGCCAGAAGCTATTTCTGGTGGCCTGCAATGGACAAACAGATTGAAAATGTTATAAAAAACTGCAGCAATTGTTTAGAAAATAGAAATATGCCAGTTTCAGTGACACATCATTGGCTAAAACCTGATAAACCATGGTCCCGGCTACACATAGATTACGCTGGTCCATTTATGGGAAAAACGTTTTTTATTGTCATTGATGCATACTCCAAATGGCCTGAAGTTAAAGTAGTGAATGACCTCAGTAGTAACACATTAATAAAAACATTGCGAGATATTTTTGCTGAACAAGGTTTACCAGACTCCCTTGTCAGTGATAATGGTAGAAGTTTTATATCTGAAGAGTTTAAGAATTATTTGAAAAGCTGTGGTATTAGACAGATACTGGTGCCCCCTTACCATCCAGCTTCAAATGGACAAGCAGAACGGATGGTACAAACTGTTAAAAAGAAGCTTAAAAAATTAACATCAGAACCATGGTCTGAGCGGCTCCCCAAGATGTTATATGGACTACGATCTACACCTAACAGCATCAATGAAAAAACACCAGCAGAGCTTCTTAACAATAGACGCTTCCGTACTAAATTTGATTACCTAAACCCTTTGTCTTTTAGAGATAAAGAAGAAATTCATGCAAAAGACGACAATAGTACACTTAAAATAAGGACATTTAAGGTTGGTCAATGGGTATATGTTCGTAACTATGCGAAAGGGCCTCGATGGCTCAGAGGTATTGTAGAGAAGAGAGTTGGAGTCTGTAGGTACTTGGTGCGGTGGAATGGCCGATTATTATTAAGACACATAAACCAGATACATGGGCCTGCAGAGGAAAGTAAAAAACTGCAATCGAAAGAAGGAAGGGATTTACAGTTAACAATAAGTGATGAGGATAGTGAAGGAGAAATCACTATCCCTTCCCCACGGAAATGGCCGGAAATGATTGGAGTTAGAGGACCACAAAATGTGGTGTTACCATCTCAATCTGAAGAAGGATTCAGAAACAAAAGAACTTTGTCAATTTCACCGCCAGCATCTACCCCAAAGAAATTACGGGCCGAAAGACAATCTAGCTCAGAATCATATGAGGATTCTGAAGTTGATGAAGAATAATATAATACAATATTTCAAAATTATACATCTACATTATATAATATGTAACTATAGTAATAAAAATGTAATAAATAATTAAATAAGTAAAGTGCTATAAGAACAAGAATAAAATTAGTGATTATGAACTTGTATAAGAATATTAGTTTAAAAAGTGATTGTGTCAGCTATCTTCGGGGAAAGGCATGTTATGTACTAAACTGTAGGTAGTTGACCAAAAACCAGTCTGGAAAAAGCAACTGTCAAGACAGCTTCATGTGCTATGTGTTCCTAGGGTTTTGTGAGTATTTAACATATATTTTTTTTTATTGCGTAGGACAGCAGACAGGCTGACAGCCCGCTTAGAATTTAGCAGTTACCGTCGCCTATAGGTGTTTGCAACGCCAGTGGCATCGCGAACACGCTGCTGTCCCATAAGGGTACAGGAACTTGGGTCACTAATGCCGGAACACAACACAAGGTTATTATGGCGGCTACTTAAGACCAAAGGTGGTCGCCATCCAGACGGGCTTGAGGCCCTACCACGTAGCTAGGGTGGGTTGTTTTGTCGCCTTTTACGACAGGCCGACCCCGGCCACAGAGGTTAGTATTCTTTCTCCGCCCCTGCACGGATAATATAATATGGAATATGGATTTTCATTCAGGCCACAGCATACACCAAATCCCATAGATACTTTTTGTGAAATTGTAGCACTGTAATTTTTATTCATCTTATTTTTAAATCCCGTTTTCCAACTAAAACACTACCTCAGGGTAGGGTTTGCTTTCCTACTTCTACACTTTTTATGGTATGTATAATCATTGGCATCAACCTTCACGTTAGCACTTTTTCAGTCTACCACTTAGCGGGAGCCAAAGTATAAAACTAAGTCACGTGCTAGACTTAACAGCAATGGTCAAAAGACAAATGGGACTACATCATTTTCAGAGTGAGAGGTGCACACGTTGTAAGACCAACCATAATGCCATTAATTTGTTTTAACAAAGCTCAAGTAATTCCCTTGATGGACACAAACATATGCATTGCACAAGAGTCCTACCCTACCCTACTGTAAGCCTTCAAAGGTATCAAATCTTAAAATTTTGCAACACAATGCTGAAGAAGCAAACATGCTCCTTGGATTACCTATAAGTTTATTCCTAGTGACAGCTTATATAGGCTTTTCTTCAGACACAATAATCTCAATAGGTACAATATGGATTACTGCTTCTGCCCACAAGGTTATAAAATTATCAAAGTATAAAGTATAAAGTGTCCAAAGCACAATCTATGAGAACACATGTTCTTTTATCAAAGTTCTTTCCAAATTAAATAACCAGCCTTTTCGTTACTAGTATTAACTTCTAAGATGTTAAGTGATGTTGCTCTCCATCATCAGTCAAGTTTGGATTATATATTGATGTTAGATCATAGGGTTGTTAAGATAAAGCCCGTCTCGATGACAACTACCCCTGCAGTATCTGTCTCTAAATATGTCACCATAACAGCTGTGTAATGTGTTCTGGCATAAATGGCCTAGATTCCAGTTCCCCACAAAGACGGCAGCTTATTAGCATAGCCCCCCCTAGCATCCCAAACATCTATAGGTATGGCTTGCTATCAACCCATTAATGCCCAAATTATTTGATGAATTTTTTTTCATCACTGGAGGAAAAATTTACTGCTATAATTTCTAGATATTTTCTTTCTTGCTGTAGGACAGCAGACAAGCTAACAGCCTGCTTAGAATTTAGCAGTAACAGTCGCCTATGGGTGTTTGCAACATCAGTGGCATTGCGAACATGCTGCAGTCCCATAAGGGTACAGGAACTTGGATCACTAATGCCAGAACACAACAGGTTATTATGGCAGCATACTTAAGACCAAAGGTGGTCGCCATCCAGAAGGGCTTGAGACCTTACCACGTAGTTATTTAGGGTGGGTTGTTTTGTCGCCTTTTACGACAAGCCAAACCCGGCCATAGAGGTTAGTATGCTTTCTCCGCCCCTGCGTGGATAAATATACACAGTACAGTTAAGGGTCATAAAACCAAACTATACTTTACTCTAAAGTAATGGATATAGAGCTATCAAAAGC
Organism: Malacosoma neustria; assembly: GCA_963693495.1. NCBI lineage: Eukaryota > Metazoa > Arthropoda > Insecta > Lepidoptera > Lasiocampidae > Malacosoma > Malacosoma neustria. The sequence goes on from OY856401.1 coordinate 7,689,810, forward strand.
AGTCCATTGTGTCATCATCATCATCATCATCATCTAAGCGTTATCCCGGTTGCATCCTAAACTTTCGTTTCGGTGCCCGGGGTCCGCTTTCCGACTTTTTCTACTCCACTTCGCACGGTCTTCAGCATCCCTGGTATTGAGCCCATTGGCACGCATATCACCCCTTACGACGTCAAGCCAGCACTTTTTGGGTCTACCCCTCCTGCCGGGGCCCGGCGGAGGCGGCATGGCCAGACATTTGTTTCCCACGTAATCATCCGGTTGCCGTAAAACGTGGCCGTACCAACGGAGCCGACACTCCTGCAGTTTATCCGCAATGTCACGGACATGAAGACTGCCGCGAATGCGGGAGTTCCTAACGCGGTCCTTACCTTACCACGTAGTTATTTAGGGTGGGTTGTTTTGTCGCCTTTTACGACAAGCCAAACCCGGCCATAGAGGTTAGTATGCTTTCTCCGCCCCTGCGTGGATAAATATACACAGTACAGTTAAGGGTCATAAAACCAAACTATACTCTAAAGTAATGGATATAGAGCTATCAAAAGCAGTCCATTGTGTGGTGATCTATAAATAGATCTCTGGACACTAATCAGTAAGTGGGTCAATCTGTCCACTGGTATCACACACAATAGAGATTGTCGCTTGGGCAATAAGATGGTGATGGCTAAATAAGTAAACGTATTCTTGTGAGGGGATCACTTTGTTGCAAATGTAGAATATGATGCACAGCGACAACGAGGAGTGACAAATTTCATAAATTGTCCTAATGCAACAAGCAGAGGATAGAACTCTATGACAAGCTGTGGGACGGCCTATGACCAATGGACTTTAATAGATATTGATGGTGTTGTATGTTAATCTAGCTGAAATCATCATCAAAATCACTAATGTTGAATCCTATTTTTAACCTAAACTTCCACTTTGGTCCCTGAGGTTCACTTTCAGACTTTTTCTTCTACACTTTGCACGGTCTTCAGAATCCCTGGTAGCGAGTTAATTGGCATGCATAACACCTTTTGATGTCCAACATTTTTTGGGTCTACCCATCCCGCAATGTCAGATGCCTAGTATATTTAGTAGAAACAACACAGCTAGTAATTTCCATTATAATATATACTTATTATAACCCTGCTTGTTAGCAGAGGGGCCTTGTTCTGCCATATAAATTAAAAAAACAAAACAGAATTTAGTTACATTCAACCCTTCAAGTTTCATTTTCCAGCATAAAGTAGCCTTCTCCAAGGTTCAATCTTTTTTTTTAATTTTAATTCTGTAGGACACCACACAGGCTAACAGCCTGCTTAGAATTTAGCAGTTACTGTCGCCTATGTGTGTTTGCAATGCCAGTGGCATCGCGAACACGCTGCTGTCCTATAAGGGTACAGGAACTTGGATCACTAATGCCGGAACACAACATAAAGTTATTATGTTGGCATACTTAAGACCAAAGGTGGTCGCCATCCAGAAGGGCTTGAGGCCCTACCACGAAGCTAGGGTGGGTATCTATCTCTAAACTGAAATTCAAGAAAATTTGTTGAGCCCTTGGGGAGTGAAATCAACAGTTACTTTCACATTTATAAAATTTATATATAGATAATTATAACATAAAAATATTAAGCCACATTTCTCTGCTGGCTTCAGGCCTCGGTCTATAGTAAATGGACAGTATATCAACCATGGTTGCCAAAGGTAGATTTGACAGCTTACACATAATGATCATGATTTTTTACTACTGAGGGGAGCACACAGGCTAACGGCCCACTTCATAGTGTCCTGAGCTTTATAATAACATTTCTTTCATGCCAAATTCAATTGCAATTTGATATCATCTTGTTGGCGACATTGACTAATATTTAAAAATATCACTTCCTGAGTATAAACGACCAATGAGAATCTATTATTTAAACAACCAATGAGTCGCTTCCGAAGTGTAGAGTGGAAGCAAATGAAGGAGACGTTAACTGGTGAGTGAGCGCCCGGTCGGCAGTCAGTCTGTGTTAAGTCAGCGCGTAATAAAGACATCAAATAAGAAGGTAATAATTCAGAGTTTCTTTATAATAGTAAGCAGTTACCATCGCCTACAGGTATTTGCAACACTAGGGATAGGCGCATACACACTGCTGGTCTCATACTAGTTAGAAACCTGGGTCACTTACGCTGGAATTCCACAAAAGATAATTATAACGGCATACTTATAGACTCAGGGGTGGTGGGCATCCAGATAGACTTGGAGCCCTACTACGAGCTAGGGTTCTTTTATCACCTTTTAAGACAGGCCAAGCCTGGTCGCAGGGGTTAGTGTTACTACGCCCCTGCACGAAGGAAAACACGATGGTCTAAGGCACATGGGCATGTTACATAATGATCATGGAACCCATTTAAATTCCTTCACAATTTTATTGTTTACTATTGGCAGCGAGTAAACCTGCTTAAGTGGTACATGCTATCATGGGATCCTAACCCGTCACCTTCAAATTTGTGCTCCGAGTGTTCATTATTTAGCAACCTCGTATATAACAAAAAGCCTAATTTACCTTGCATTGATGTCTGCCTAGAACCAGGACCTTATGGAGTGTAATATATGTATATATACTCATTTACTGAGTTTTGCACACTTTTTTTGCAAACCGTACTCTATTCAAATCCTGCACTCTGAAAGTACTCATTTGTAAGGAAATAAAAGATATTGTTATTAATGACAATTTTCTCTTAGAAGGATTCGAAGAGTAAATTTATATTTAAATGAAGATAAATTGAAGAAATGAAACGATGAGAAAATAGAACTTGACAAAAGATGGGTAGAAATCTTTCGACATTTTAGAGTAGAACATATCCCACATGAAAATTTAAGTTTTAATAGAAATTTCCTTATGTTGTCCAGGGACTAATGCTGCTGTTGTAAGGGTATTTTAACAGTCATTGGATGTGGCTACATTATTAGACGAACATCCTCAATTAGCAAAAAAAAATCCACTCCGAAGATTTTATCGTTTTTTCTTCGCCTATGAAATACTTGAACTTGCAGTGTACTTCTTTTTGAACAAAAACTAGTTGGTCACCTTTATATAAGTAGAATCTCGATCGTAGCAACAAAATTCGCATCTTTACATATGAGGTCGTTAATTATATAGGAATAACATTACGCGAGGGCTCCAGAAATGTTCTGAATATTCGCGAGTAGTATGAGGCATGTTAAACATACTCAAAATGGCACTGCTGTAAATATATTACTTGCCTGAAATTTCCACGGCCACGCATACCACGGAATCCGTTGCCCCCATCGTCATCTTCATAGTTTTCATCAAAAGAACCGTCGATACTGAAATCTTTATTCACGTCGCTATCACTTCTACTAACGTCCATACCACCATCTTCCACATATTCATTCTCCATTTTAGAGAAATTCACTTAACACACACAAATAAATGTCATACCGGTCTTTTATAACGATATTTGCACGTTTTCCACATTAAGGGAAAAATGAGGATTCTCATCGGGTTATCAACAAATGGCGCCGATAACGCCCGTCAAGATGGCGAACTTTGGCTTGCCCTAGGGATTTCATTTTAATCGACTAAAACGAAATTTTAATCGATCAAATAAATATACTATATATTTATTTAGTTCACGTGTATTTTTTGACTAATGTACATAATGAAATGACTTTTGCATAGCCTTCGGAAAATTGAGGTATAATATATAGCATTCACCTAGACAATACGAAACCCAATCCATGTACCAACGGTAGCCATGTTATCAACTTAACAAAATCGCTTGTGGCTAAGAGAAATGTATGGATTTGACTATGAATGACTGTCTATATCTATGTCTGTCGATAATTCTAGTTTCGATTTTAGAATTGATTTTAATATCGTTTCAATTTTGAAATTACACTTATAAATTTGGGGAAAAAATTTGGCGTGACTCGTGAGATTAGGTGAAGCCGAATAAGTACAATATTTTCAACATCCCATTTAATTCGGACCTAGCTCTGAGATGAGGGACTCTGAGTGTTGAATCCGCCTGGTATCGAATCCTGAGTCATAAACCGTCAAATGAATCTCCTTTTTCTTTTCTTTTAAAACTTAAACTTCTTTTGGAGATATTCTAAAACAAAAAATCTAGTAAATACTGTATCTATAGTTGTTCCAGTTTAAGTTGTCGACCAGTTTAGATCACTATTCATCTATAAATTAAATTTTTCTGAAAGGATACCAACTAACGGCTTAGAATTTTCATCTCTAAAATTGCAATTAAAATCTCCACCTAAAATAATTGGCATAGTATGTTCATTACTTCATGTCAATTTTGTACCATATTCTGAATAAATCTATAATACCTTACGCTATGTTCAAGATCGACTTCACAATAATTGTTGTGCTTCTATCTATTTGTATAGTACAAATTATACAATAGTACATAGCTGTTCTGCTGCTGCAGCTAAGATTCAATGCATCTCAATCTGCTGCACTTTTTAACCTAATTTTTTTCCAACTTTATCTTCAACCAATTCTAACCAACTCTATTAATTTCATTATTTTCATCGTATTCAATGTATACTAATTTACCCATAGAACCATTCGATAAACAGTCGTTAACGTCTATGTTTGTTGTAATCATGTAATACTTATTAATTATGAATACAATTTCATAAGGTATTTCATAAGGCCACGCACGCTGAGGCGGGAAGGTATCTGTCACGCGCGCACCGCAGCTCGCATAACATTACTAAATCTGACGATTGTGTCGCGGTAATATCTGATGCTTAGCGTGGTTAGACTGGCAGTGCAGTGAGCGCCTATATGCGAGCAGCCCGAACGTTCGTATAGAAGCTTCGCTTCAAAAATACTTGAAGTATGGCGACCGCGTGGATAAGAATAGCGAGAGCATTATGACAAAGTCCTGTTGTGGCGTGAGGGAGCTCCAGCCTACTATGTTCACGGCTAGCCTTTCCCCTTACTACAATAATCTTGCATTCCTAGGACTTGTGGGTGATTTATGAGTCCCAACCCACATTATTATAACAATAGAACCAAAGGCAGAAATTAAATAACGGAATTTCTAAAGATGCACTGTATTGTCAATAGATTAACAATTTTACAGAGCGCGCAGCCTTCAGTATTGGCGCGCGGTGGACGACAGGCTGGCAAACGATTTCCAATGAGCTCCCACAGACAGCAGAGGATGGCGTCCGCGCCTAACCGTATTTTTTTTTAAATATGATGGCAAGCGGTGTAAACCGATGCGCGCCACATACTCTTTTCAGAACAGATTTAAGTGCCCAATAGATAATAATAGGTACAGAATACAAAAGCAGAGGTAGACCAAAGATGCATTGATTGTGAAAAAGATGATATGGCAGAAAAAGGTGTGAATGGTCACGACTAATAGAGGGAAGTGGAAGGAGATAAGATGTTGTACTGACTTCACATAGCTGAGTTAAGGGCTAGATGGGATAAGGGAAGAAGAAAAATACACCTCAAAAACCATGCAAGATGGGAAAATAGGTACCTAGATAATGAATGCAGAACTGGACTTTTTATTTAACCGGGATTTAACAATAATATGGCGTTATTGTAATATTTACCTATAGCAGGTACTTATACAAGGTGACTTTGACAAACCCGTCCAAATTTTTTTTACGCACTAAACATCATTAATGAACCCATTTTTGCAAAAAAAAATTGTATGTCAAAAAAATATTTCATTCCAAGGAAAATGTGATCATTAATTCAATCGTACAGAATAGTCATATGATGCAAACTCCGTACGTTAACCTGTTATTACCTGTCTCTGTCACTCCCGCGTAAATGAGTAGTGCGTATTCACTCGCCCGGTGCAATGACCGCCGTCCTCGCCCGCTTACTAGGTCATTGCCAGTTTTTTCCTGTACCGATGGAGAGGTCATTGACACTCTCGCGCCGTATTATGTTGAATGTTCTTTGAATGACTGTGATGCTGATTACTCAACATATTTGTACTATGCGATACTAAACTAAAATACACGTTTCTCATAACTTTTACTAAAGATTCTTCTGTGTGAATTTGGACGGGTTTGTCAAAGTCATCCTGTATATAAATGCTTAAAAATATAAATTTGAGTTTTACTTATAACTAGCTGACCCGGCAAACGTTGTTCTGCCATATAAATTTAAAAAACAGATCTTCATCACGTTCACCCCCATAAGTGGACTGGCACATAGCACACCCCACGCCTGCCGACCGCTGCTAACCGGGACGAAACATATGGCAGCCACTGTGCCTCCGCTTTTTAAATCTCTATTATCTTCTGTATTTTTTAAGATATCCATTTTAATGAAATGCAGTTAAGGGCAGTTTTGATCTACATAAAATGTACAACGTATGTAATATATTTAATTTGATAACGAATCATACTATATTGTATAAAATAGCTTGGTAAATAACATACGTCTTTTTGTAATATGTAAAAGACAAAAATTGTTTTAGAGATAAATATATACCATCGCAGACTTTTTATCGATCATTTTTAAGATATATAATTTCGTAGTACATGAATTTGATATATCTCGTAAGGTTTAGCCAGCGTTTGCGATTTAAACGCACAAAAATATGTTTGTTACGACATCACATTACAAATCTTTGAACTTTTCAGCTTTTCTGTACTATAATATATATGTATTATACATATAAACCTTTCTCTTGAATCACTCGTATCTATTAAAAAAGCAATCCATATATTATCAAAAATCCATTTATTAAAAAAACCGCATCAAAATTCATTGTGTAGTTTTAAAGATCTTAGCATAACTAGCGACAGACAGAGGGAAGCCATTTTGTTTTATACGTAGCGCTGAAGTAATCATAACAAAATAGATGCTAGATTAGGTTATTAAAATATGAAGACTGTCATAATTGTAAGGAATTTAAACACGATATCTATAGAAATAAATACTTTATTACAAAAACCAGATCATATATGTAAAAGAAATTGATACAATATTATAAAAATTAGATAGATAGCTTAATATAAAAAAGGGTTTTAAAAGTTGTTATGGAGTCACTTTCACAGCGCTGGCAGCAGCCATGCGGGGGGGTATCTTTCTATCTGGTTTTGGTTCTTCCGTTGTGATCGGCGCGGAGCCAACAGGACAGTTTTCACTTTCACATTTTTTAGGACACGGCGGAGGACACGGTGGGGGACATGGTGGAGGACATGGTGGAGGGCATGGAGGTGGACATGGAGGAGGGCATGGACATGGACACGGGCAAGGTCCGCACGGACCAGGGCAAGGACAAGGGCAACGGCAAGGTCCGCATGGTCCGCAAGGGCACGGGCAGCAGGGCTTACAGGGTGGACAGCCACATGTTGGAGTGTCACTCCCTTCTCCGTAAAAGCGCAACGAGCCCCGCTGATCTCCGTTGCACAGCAGCCAAGTACGACCTGAGTACTTCGAGTTGAATGCAGGTAACCGAGTTTGGGGAGCCTCTGGAAATACACATGTACTTTTAAAACAAAAATAATGATATTTATTGACAGGCGTAGAATTGACCTTCTTCATTGTGGTAATCATTATTTCAAATCACTTTTCTTTATTATTTCAATAGTTTAATATTATCAACGAAGCCCAAGTTTCGTTATGAAGTATCATACAGTGAAACTTTTTACATGAATATATTTTCGTGAAACTTTTCTTGTTAAAGGCACTAGACAACCTACTAAAGGAGATTAGAGATCAACCAGATGTGATATAAAATTCAACCTGGAAAAAAACCAAATGCTTTTGAAAACAAAGCGGCAAGATTTAATATAACAGTTTTGGCCAGTGCTGAATATTGGCTTTAGTGGTGTTGTGGGGTAGGTTTAAGATATTTGTATAATTATTATGTATTAGTAGGTATGTATAAGAAATAAACTAGTTGCTAACCGGTAGCCTTTCAATACATAACAAGTGGTCATTTAGTACCTATATTTGTGAATGGGATAGCATTAAGTGATTTTTTTAAAATGACTTCTTTCAGCATTCATATCATTATAGTCAATCGCAAACATATAATGAAGTCAAAATATACTGTTGTTAAGGGCCTTTATGTTTATTGACTTCAGTCGACTATCACTAAGATTCTTCATTATTAAAATTCCAGTAAATAATGCTATTTTCTATAAGTAAACAATTTACAGGTGTGCTATTGAGCACTGTTGTAGAGAAAAACTATTTCACATTGCTTAAATCGATTATTACTGTCACATCCCTATCTTGTGCGGAGATAAGAAATCAATACAACGGCTAAATATAGTTTTCAAGGAAGTACCTACAGGCTGTCCTCGCAACCCCCACATATTACTTCGCCGGGGCAAACAGGGTTGATTTGGGGTACAAAATACTTTACTCGTTCTCCATTTCGATCAAATTTAAATAAAATATATAAAATATAATGACAATTTACAGAGTGCCATCTACTTTCAAGTAGCACATGTGTTACGGGTACTAGATTTCGATGGCCATTTTCAGGGCCCTCATATGAGCGAACCACCCTGACGGAACTGCTACGCAGGCTGCAGCGCGTCTTGGCCGTCAGGGTGATAAGGGGATACCGCACCGTGTCCTTCGAAGCGGCCTACTTGCTAGCTGAATCCCCACTTTGGGACCTTGAGGCTCGTGTTCTAGCGCCAGTGGCGCCGGGATGCGGCCGAGCGCGGCTTTTGCCCCACGCCACGAAAAGTAGAGGTAAAACGGGCGGAGCTGCACGACAAGGTGCTCATAGTGGAGTGGAAGGAGCACCTTGCACACCCCAGCGTGGGCCTGGCCACCATCGAAACGGTGATGCCCGTCCTGATCGAATGGATAGGAAGGCGCCACGGAGCCCTGACCTTTCGCCTGACGCAGGTCCTCTCGGGGCACAGTTACTTCGGGAGGTACCTATGTCGCATATGGCTGCAGGCGACGTCAGGGTGCCACCATTGTGGTGTGGATGACGAGGAGGATCGGAGTGGATCTATCGCTCCCGGCCCTGGTCCTGTCCATGGTCGGGGGCTATCCTGGATGGACGGCCGTCGCCTCCTTCTGCGAGGCAGTTATGTCCGCAAAGGAGGGGGGGAGCAGAAGCTAACTATACTCCGGACGCCGAGCAGGAAGAATTTCGTACGTTGACCTGTTATTATCTGTCTCTGTCACTCCCGCGTAAATATAATGCGGCTTGGCTCGCACAGAGCAATGACCGCCGTCCGTCATTAGTCTGTGCGAGTCAAGCCGCATTATATTTACGCGGGAGTGACAGAGACAGATAATAACAGGTCAACGTACGAAATTCTTCCTGCTCGGCGTCCGGAGTATAGCACACTCCCCTCCCGTCAATGCAGACCACGTCGACGGCGCCACAGCCCCTCCAAATTAAATAAATAAAATATTTATGAAAGGAGGCAAAGAAAAATACAAGTTATATTAACTGAAACAATGATTACATGTGAATATACTGTATGTAATATTTAAGTATGATGTAATATTAAATTAAATAATTGTTTATTCATTTATCTATTGTTAGAACTGTACATTATAATGTTGGTAAGTACATTTTGTATCAACAGTTTGCCTTTTTAAGGCGTACAATATTTATAAACGTATTTTTATGCTTCAAATTATTACAAAATAATAGTAACATATTCATTTATTGACAGGCTGACAGCCCGCTTAGAATTTAGCAGTTACCGTCGCCTATGGGTCTTTGCAACGCCAGTGGCATCGCGAACACGCTGCTGTCCCATAAGGATACAGGAACTTGGGTCACTAATAATAAAACAACACAAGGTTATTATGGCGGCATACTTAAGACCAAAGGTGGTCGCCATACAGACGGGCTTGAGGCCGTACCACGTAGCTGGGGTGGGTTGCTTTGTCGCCTTTTACGACAGGCCGCCTCTGGCCGCAGACTAGTATTCTTAGGATAGCATACAGATGAAATTAATAAAAGCGTGTTAAAAACTAGACTGTTTTTATCCGTGCAGGGGCGGCGAAAGAATACTGACCTCTGCGGCCGGAGTCGGCCTGTCGTAAAGGGCGACTAAACAACCCAAGCTAGGTGGTAAGACTCCAAGCCCGTCTGGATGGCAACCACCCCTGCTTTTTAATAAGCCGCCATAACAACTTGTGTTGTTCCGACAAAGTGACCACGCTCCAGTACCACTACTCGGATAGCAGCGTGTTAGCGAGGCCCTGTGTTTTAAACATCCATAGACGACGGTAACTGCTAAATTAAAAGTAGACCGTCAGCCTGTCTGCTGTCCTATAAAAAAAACTTTTTAAGAAGTTCCTCAGAGCATTCCCCGTTGTACAGACGGTAGAATAGGTACCTATAGAGACGCAGTCTCTCCGAAGGCCAAGCGTAGACCGTCTGCGAGTATGGAATCGACAAAGCGCACTGCGCGCCGTGGCGCCGTTTGATGAAGCCTACAAATGTATCCGGTCAATATTAAAAATTTAAATACTTACGTAGAATTGAAGAGTTTCTAGTAATGGGAGTCCTCCCGTATATATATTTTAGGGTTGATAAATGTTTCGGCACCTTCCTCGACACTAAAGCCATTTTTATTTAGTTTTGTAATTATTTCATCAAAATAAACTTGTAAATTTTGTATTATATTGTTGTTTAATCTTACGTGAAAGTGTTTGCCATTTTTTTACTTGACATTTAGAACAAAAGAATTTTACGGAATTTGAATTTTGTTCTTCTTTTTCTGTCTGGTTATGATAACTTTTTGGTTTCTCCTGTTTTCTCCCTGGTAGAACCGACTTTGCTTTCTGTACTTTTTTTATAATAAAAGTCTTGTATTTACTTGACGAAATTTTTTTGTAGGGTAGTAAGCGCTTGAAGCGCGCCGTCTGAGCCGCTATCAACGGGGTTGTGAGGGAATCCTGTGCAATGCGCCCGTACGTCCCCCACAGGGGATAAGAAGGACGCACTGCGTTGGGGTGTACCCATTAAAAATCACCCCAGTGTTTTGCTCAATGCCCGGGAGGCAGGGATATGCTTTCGCGTGGGCCGATGTTCTTGACGGGCCTAAGGTTCATTTTCATGTAATTATCAATAATTTAACAACTATAATTACATAACAAATGCGATATATATACATAATTACACTACATTACAATAAAAAATGAAAAAGAAAGAAACCAAAAACAGAAAGTAAATTATTTTTCCTTAATACATGTCAATTTAAAATAGATAATATTGAAGAAATTATTACGTACATCTCATCCAGATGATGATGATAGATGCAGTATATTAGTTATCTAGTAAACATAGTATACGTGCTATGCAATTTTAGTACATGAATAAAAAAATATTAAGAAATTATATCCTTCACATGGGCTAACAGAAACCATTCTTTAAACCAATTTTTTTATTGCTGTCAGTGGCATCGCGAACACCTTATTATGACGGTATACTTATTGGCTGCTGGCCCTATCTAGCTAGGGTGGTTTTATCGCTTTTTACGACAGGCCGACCCCGGCTGCGGGGGTTCTTACTCCGTCCCTCCATGGAGAAAGTCCTAAGAGCTGGTAATTAGTAGTTTCCACCAAGGTGCCTGGTAAAGTAGCAGTAGACAAATTAGAAAAACACTCCTCTCCTCTATGGCTTACTGTTGATGCGTGAAACGCGCCCCGAAGTGTTTGCCCTTCAATTATTATCAGGCACTTCATTATTTTTCATATTCATGTCATATGGAGTATATAACTCGCTTTTTTCACATTGTATCACGACACAAGTACAAAAAGTTAGAAAATAAAACCAAAGTGAACGGTATTCACCACAAATATATTTCGCTTTCACTTCTCAATTAGGTACTACTACAAAGAACACGAGAACAAAGTGACTTCCCCTTTATTATTATTATTATTATTATTTCGAAAGGTGGCTATGCTAGTCTGTTCTAACTTAGTATCACTGCGTCCAATTTAATGAACTATTGTGATCGCCACATTTACTATAGCTCATTGGCAAAGCCTGCCTCGTTGAAGTAGCGAAGCAGTTTTTTGGCAGGAGCTGCACGTATCTCATCCGGTTCCAACATGTGTTTTCCTAATATGAGTCTACGTTTATGCATCAGGGAACAGCAGTAGCACAGCAGGTGCGGAGGCGTTTCATCCGCCTCATTACAGAATCTGCAGGCTTTGCCATCCCTAATCCCTATGATACTGAGGTGCTTGTTTAGGCAACAGTGTCCGGTAAGCGCCCTCGTTAGGTTGCATAGCTGATTCCTATTTAGTGCTAGTACTTCAAGCGCAAGTTTGCGGTTGTAGGCTTTAACTAGCACCTTGGAGTGATTTAGGCCTGGAATTGTATTCCAGCGCTTAAGAGATTCACTGGTACATTGATCCCTGAGGGTGAGCCGGATCAGGCTTTTGGGTATGCCGCAGCACGGTTCAGGTCCGTACTGCGACCCCTTGGCCCCAATCCGGGCAAGTTCATCGGCTTTTTCATTGCCTATGATGCCCGCATGCCCGGGGATCCAGCGAAGGATTACTTTATTTTTCTCACCTAAAGTATTTAAGTAGTCCATGCAGTTTTTGACGAGTTTCGAGGCTATGAAGTCTGAAGACAACGCCAAAAGTGCTGCTTGACTGTCAGAGTGAATGTATATCACATGATTGATGTAGTCTTTTTGCAGATTCACTTCCGCGCATTCTAAAATGGCGTAGACCTCTGCTTGGAAGATGGAGGAATATTTACCCAGGCTCAGACTGGTCTTGAAGCTTGGTCGCTCTCCAAACACACCGCAGCCTACATCATGTCCAATTTTGGAACCATCGGTATACCATAAAAGGCTACCGCTCTTCCAAGAGATTTTCTTTAGCACCCAGTCCTCTCTGGAAGGAATTTCCACAATGTAGTTTCTCGATCCTACAAACTGTGGAAGCATGTTGTCCAATGGCATGCCTAAGATGGAGTGCGTGACTACTGAGTCTTTTAGAGTCCTCAGCGTATGTGAGAGCCAGTTTTTCGACCCCTGTGCATTTATCCTGTGCATGCTGGCCAACGCCTCATACTGAATAAACAGCGGGAGAGGCGGTAGGCTGAGCAATGCATCAAGAGCCGCTCCAGGAGTTGTTTTCATGGCCCCCGTTACCACCATACATGCCGTACGTTGCAGACTATTTAGCCTGTCAGAAGTTGTCCTTTGGTTGGCTTTTCTACACCACACAACGGAGGCGTACGCAATTGTCGGCCTGACAATGGCAGTGTATAGCCAGAGGAGAAGTTTAGGATGTGATCCCCACCTTCTCCCAACCAGACGACGGCCGATTCCTAGTGCTATTTTAGCCTTTTGACCTGCCTTTTCCATATGTTGATTCCACGTGAGTTTTTGATCCATAGTAACCCCCAGGTATTTTACCTCCGTGGAAAACTGTATTACCTTTCCGTTTAAGCTAGGGGGTTTTAGCTTACTTAGGTTTTTCTTTTTAGTAAACGGAACAATAACAGTCTTGTCGGCATTAATCGACAAGTTGTTTAATGTACACCATTGTGATATGGTGTTGAGTGCCTTTTGTATAAGAGTGGATAGGGTATCCTGACAGAAGCCTCTAACGATCACAACTAGGTCATCCGCATAGCCCAGAGTGTCAATTTTGAGGTCTGCCATCTCATACAAGAGTTCATCCACCACAAGAGTCCATAACAGTGGCGATAATACTCCGCTCTGAGGGCAACCTCTTGTAGTAGTAACCTCAAGCATGGTCCCATGTAAGGAGATCCTAGCTCTACGGTTAGAGAGCAGCGACTGAACCCATCTTACAACTGTGTCATCCACTCCCTTCCGCTGTAAACCGCGGATCAGGGTGGTTATGGGGGTGTTGTCAAAGGCGCCCTCTATATCTAGAAACGCACAAAGCGCTACCTGTTTGTCCTCAAACGCCTTTTCAACTCTGTCTACTAGATGCAGTAGAGCAGTCTCCGTAGATTCCCCTTAATAGAGACATTAAGAAAAGTGTTAATGGATACATTCTTTGTAAAGTCTACTTAGCAAATTAAATTAAATTTATAGACGACCTCGGTGGCGTAACGGATAACGCACTTCGGTACGCTTGCGGAGGTCACGGGTTAGATTCCCGTCTCGCGTCTGGGATTTATGTATAAATATCCGGATGATCGAGCTTTGCTCGGTATTTTTTTTTATAAATTGTGTTTCTTGGAAATTAATAATTGATTTTCTTATTCTAACCTCAAAGCAAACACTCATTGACTTCTTGTTGCTTAACAACGCCATCTGCTGGAATAGCTTTAGTGTTGTGTCGTTAAAGCAATTTAAAAAAAAATAGTATTATTATTCGCCGATAGATGTCAGGAAGATTCACATTTTTGTTATTTTTCTTCCAATAAAAAAAGCGAATAAAATGACATTTTCTAGAAATGATTCCTAGCTAGATCGATTTATCGCCCCCGAAACCCACCGTATACTAAAGGGGCATGCCCGTTTTTGGCCAAGAAACGCCCAACAATATGGTTTTGTTAAAAAAAAACATCATGTTTTATGATAATTAATCGCGGTGTTCATTTATCCAAAAAAGATTGCAACATATTAGGTGCAATAAAAGTACTGAATGATAAAAATGAAAGGACATCCGTAGTTCATTGTTTTGTGGATAAAATATGCACTACGCAGTGTTGCCAATTATGTACTAATTTCGTCAAAATTATAATCGATACTGTTTAATTTAATTCCAACATTATTCGTTGTTTATTCGATACTTATTATGATTTTATGTAAATTGAACAAGCAATTTATTTATCGCTAAGTGATTAACCATGACTTCTAATATAAAAAATCATAATAAATAAAGCTACTGCATAATTTAACTGTTTTTCTTATGTTTGATTAAAAATTCATAGAAAAAGAAATGAAAAATTAAAATAATTATCTTTAGATAATAATCTTTGAAGCGCTTTAATTAATTCGCTATTTAATAAATTAATGATGAATTATAATACGAACTAAAATCGATATTGATCTATCGATTTTATGTTTATTAAGCGGCAACATCGAATCTGATATAATGACAGCTAGTCGGCTGGCGACTGTCACAAGTCGATACTAGACATGCGCAAAACAGTGCATCATGAAGTGATGTGATATGTCATTACATTTCGTTCCGAGTAATATTACATTTTACCATCACTTCAAACATCACGCGTGATGTCGCCATGTCGCGCTATGCGACAGTGCATTAAACTTCAAACATCACGCGTGATGTCGCCATGTCGCGCTATGCGACAGCGCACTACACTTCAAACATCACGCGTGATGTCAGCATGTCGCGGTATGCGACAGCGCACTATCACTCCACAGTATCACTTCTGTGATATTGTAATGGCATGGCATCGAGCGATGTGATGTTTCGTAGTGATATTACTAATCGACGATGTGCATCTTGAGGTGACATGAAAAAAATTTATTACTAATATATACAATGATTGCGTGTTTTTATGTACAGATTATACATACCTTCATATTTACATATTATATACATTCTCAAACATAATTTTACATGTAAACTTTTTTTTATAAATATACCTTTTTTTCCTTATTATACATACATTAAGTAATGGTAAACGCTATTGATTTTTGTTTATTTTGTAAGAATATGAGACTAGTTATATAGAATTATTTTAATTGTATGCTTAAATGTAGTATTTGTGACAGGTAAAGTGTATCTATAATTACGGCTTGCGCCGCCAGATTTTCATGCAAAATGAACGGGCTTGAAAAAAATTATTTTTATGGACAGGTGTATGGTTTTATTTTTTATCCTAATGTATATATAATCTTTGTAATTTACAATAAAAAATCTCTATGTCATCGCTTTAATTTTTGAATTATGATCGTATAAACACAAGTGGTGCTCAAATACGCGCTACCTCTGTATTCAGCGTATCGTAATTCTACACCATAGTTGAATAATAATAAACAAAACACTTAAATAAATAGCTTCATTCATATTAAACAATAAACATAAAAAACATAACACGTTGGTGTTACAATGCAAAATGAATAGTTTTGTGAAAGGGACTCCCGGGGCGGAAGATATAACAATGGATGGGGCACGGTCATGTGGCAACCTTGAGTTTCGAGCATCTGAGATATACCGAACATTGCCGAACGTCAACGTAAGTCATGAATTGCAATTCGTACTTTCGTACTGTGCAATGATATGCCGCGCGGACAGCGCGTAATGTTTAGTGTGATGGGTGATGTTTAATTTGGTCGAGTAATGTGTGATACTACAGTACGCGGTCGGGTAATATTACGCGTGATACATTACTCGCATTACTTACACAAGTCTAGTCGATACTGTTTGCATTTGCATTACTTTGTTTGTTTTCTTGTGGATTTCTTATCTAAGCAACGAATAACCATTCTAAATGGACTCTATATTTCATATATATTTTAATTAATGCTAATGATTCTGGTAGAAAAGCAATTAAAAAGTATTGTTGCAATTGTATTGTTGGCCGACGAACGGTAGGATGTTGTGCCCATTTTATGACAGTAATATATTATTTGGGTTGGGCACGGTATCAGACAAATATTTTCCCGCCTGCTCAATTCCTGGATGATGTACTGATCATATATGATACAAATGATGTATAAGATCATAAAATGCCTATTAGGTTTTATCAAAACTTAATAATGTATATGTTGTATCTAAGCAAAATGTTTGTTAAAATACTAATTTGTGACAATTAAATCCATTTTATAACTTAACAATCCGGACTTTTTGTATATCAATTCCTTTACTATTTTACTCTATAAATTACATATTATCATTTCCATATGCGTTTATGTATGTGCACCTAGGGCCGAAGTGTCTATTGTTGGTGGGCATTCCCCTTTCATGAAAATTGTTGGAGCCGATTCCGAGATTCCAATTATATATATAGTATATATAAGAATTGCTCGTTTAAAGAATAAGATATGTATTTATTTACAAAAAAAGTATATAAGTATTTTATAACACAAGTGCTACTTAGTTTGCCCATAACACAAGTGCTACTTAGTTTGGGACTAGATGACGTTGTGTGAATTGTCACAAAATATTTATTTATTTTATTATTATTTTTATTACTAATTAGTCCACGTAAATACGGCTAGATTGTAATTTCAAATGAGTTACGAAAAGGTAGATCATTTTCAGGGAAAAAAAAAAACTTCTCAATTACTTTACTTACACTGTCCAGACGGCTCGACAGCGACTACGGACGGAAAGGGCATTCCAACCCCGTGGGAGCGGGGTCGACAGCCGTAAGCCTGTGAGGTGCGTTCCTGGCTAGCTGCATTCGCTATTCGAATCTACTACCATTTCGGAATGTGTATAGTAGGGGGAGAAGAAACGAAAGTCTTCGGCAGTATAATTGTCAGTATCCCTGACTGTGTGCATCGCCTCAGAGGCGCGTGGCGACACCCACGCGCGCCTCTACCTCGGGTCCATCGAATAGGGGGCGGGAACTTCCCCAAGTCCCTCGCCCCTGGACCTATTCATGGGGGCCGGAAAAGGGCGTTGTCCGCCCTTCTCCTGCGCCCGGTGCGCCTTCTGCGGCCGGGGAAGGGAGTCGAAATCTCCCTCTCCCGTTCCGCAGTTTCCTTCTGCGACATCACGTCCTCGCAGAAGGACACCACTGCGTCCCACGACTCTGCGCTACCGACCATCCTCCGCACTACGGCCGGCAGCGACAGATCGCCTCCCACTTCATTTATGAGGACACGGCGCTGCTCCTCCCAAGCTACACACTCGGCGAGCGTGTGTTGCGCCGTATCCTCCCTGCAATGGACGCAGTGGTGGCACCGAGCGTCCGGCTCCCTGTCTATGCGGCACAGGTACTTGCCGAAGCAGCCGTGCCCCGACAGCACCTGCGTCACCCTAAACGACAGGGAGCCGTGCCTTCTCCCGAGCCAGTCGTCGAGTACTGGCCGGATCGCCTCGACGGTAGCGAGGCCGGAACCTACAGTCTAGCCTAAGCTAAACACTAATTCATATGATTGATGACATAAATCTGAGATGCTATATTATTGTAAAGTTTCATTAAAATCCATTCAGTAGTTTTTGCGTGAAAAAGTAACCAACTTACTTACATTCTTAGAAACATTCGCGTTTCTAATATTAGTAGGATTACGATAACTTATTAATTCTGTATTTCGCGTAAGAAATATAAATAGCGTGTTGTATACATACGATCATTTTCTAGACGCTGATCTCTAGATTCCAAATTTTCTTGAATCCTATCGGCGCGCTTTATATACCCGCGTAGGCGTGTAGAACCTACAATGTCCAGCCTAAGCTGAACCCTATTTCATATGATTGTTGATGTAAATCTGAGGTCAACTTGAACTGTAATATAAAATTTTCGAAACTTATTATTTTTAACAAAAACAATTTTTTTTTCTAAAATAAAAATAGCCTAAGTTACTCCTTGATACATCAGCTATCAGCCAGTGAAAGTCCTGTCAAAATCGGTGCAGCCATTTCAGAGATTAGCCGGAACAGACAGACAAAAATTGTAAAAAATGTTGTTTTGGTATATGTATCGTGTATACATCCGAATGCACTTAGTAAAAAGCGGTTATTTTAATATTACAAACAGACCCTCCAATTTTATTTATTTGTATAGATGTATAGATTAGAGCATGCATTTTATCTATTTATATAAAATGATAGAGGTCTGTAGTCGTGCGCACATCATGGCAAAACTACTGGATAAATTTCAATTATATTTTTAAAGTTTTATTTCTTAGACACTTGACCCTTATCTGAAAAAAAAAATTATTATGAATCTTCATCTATATATTTTTATTTTAGAAAAAAAAACCTCAGATTTATGTAATCATCATCAATCATATGAAATAGGGTTTAGCTGAGGCTGGACTTTGTAGGTTCGAACGTACGTATTCAATAATACTGACTGTTTGTATATTTCATTTATATTTTAGGGTTTATTGGGTTTGTAATCCAAAATATACCACAAGATATATCCAAAAAATGTTGCTCAATGTCACTATTCCACGCGAACGGAGTCGCGGGCACAGCTAGTTTAATATAAAGTTATTAGTTTTATGAAACAACAATTTTTATACGTACTACGTGTTCAGGGATGTGTTTTCTTGCCGCGGAGAAGTCGGGCTAGCGGTGTGGCACGCATGCGTACAAAAACTGGTAATATATCAAACAACGCGGACGAAGTCGCGGGTATCAGCTAGTATTTAATAAATATAAATGTTTATTAAATAAACAGTCATCATTTTCTTGAATAAATTCTTAATATTTTTTTTTCACTGACACATTTTTTTTTAATTAAAGATTTATAACTATTACTTTTTTTTTAAATTATGTTCATTTGAGGTTTAATTGTCCTCATTATGTGTATTGTCCGTGTTGGGATTTTCTTCCGGCTGACTAGGATTTCCTCCAGTTCCCCCCTCATCGCCTTCATGGTGTCCATCAGCACCACCTACAAAAATACCATCACCTTGATGCTGTATGCTCAGGGGAGTATTAGGTGATCAAAATTGAATCACCTCATTGCCACGTGTTACGGCACTAAGGCACTAACCCCGTCTGGATGGCAACCTTTGGTCTATAAGTATGCCCTCCAGTACCCGTCGCAAACATCCATAGGCGACTGTAACTGGGGTACCTAAATGGGCCATCAGCCTATGCTGTTTGCAGCCTATGCTATGCTGTTCCTCCAAAATATCCATAACCAGTGATACAAAAGCCGCACTAAACGCCTGGATTAAGTGATTAAACAAACTTGTGGTGTACACATTTCAACTGAGCAGTACGACCACGCGATCCAATACACAACAACAATACACTGCATTTTTAACCAAAAACTTACCCATAGCGTTCCCTAATCCGGCACAAGCGAACGGGCAGCATGAGAGCAAGCATGCCGCCAGGGAGCCAGCAAGAGATCCGCAGCATGCAGCCTGGCCAACTCCAGGCGCTGGAATACAAACCATGAAAACCCCTAATTAACCTGTTCAGGGAGGAGCTATTCGATACCACGTTTGGTCACAGGGAGGGGTTCTCGTCACGTAATCAATATCCTCTAAAACAGTGGTTCGCAATTTTTTTTCGACTACGACCCCTTCAGTAGAGAGAAATTCTTACGGTTTCATTAAATAAAAACATCATTATATCTACTAACACATTAATTTTATTTTACTAATAAAATACTTTTTATACAACATAAAAAATCAATAAAATTGCTGCCTAAAACAGATACTTAGTATTTTGTGGCGTGAGAAAATTTTGTGGATCGGCCACACCCTCAGAAGAGCTCCAAACCACATCTCAAGGCAGGCGCTGAAATGGACTCGGCAAGGCATGAGGAAGCGACATTAAAACAAATCGGACTTATGTGTTCTGAGGCAAAATGCGTACGCCACGATAAAACGTGATGGCAGAGTACTGTGGACGCCCTCTGCCCCATCTAGGAGTCATAGGATATTAAAAAGAAGAAGAAAGCCTGCTCAACTGATGCCATTAACTCCAAAGCAAAATATCGATGACTCGAAAGTTATGCTTTGTATTTGGTGGGATCAGGATTGAGGGGTGTATTGCGAGCTGCCAAATCGACCGAAAAATTTGAAAATTGGCGTCCCCCAACAATCATCTGGCGACCCCCAAAGGGATCGCGACCCCTAGATTGCGCACCACTGCTCTAAAGAAATACACTAATAAGAGCAAGTAGTTAATGAATGAAAAATGAAATATATTGTGTAAATTTACACAAAACACATTCTGACTCAGTACAGGAATCGAATCCATGACCCTCACAGGCATTCCGACGTGTAATTTGAATAATTACTCTGCGGTCGCTGCAGATGTTGAGGTCCTTGTTGAGGATATGGGGGTGGGTAACCCTGCGGCGGAGGATAGCCCTGCGGTTGCGGATAGCCCTGCTGTGGATAGCCCTGTTGCGGATAACCATGATGGTAGCCTTGTTGCGGATAGTCCTGTTGCGGATAGCCTTGTTGCGGATAACCTTGAGGTGGGGGATAACCGTGAGGTTGATTCTGGAATGGCATTTAAAATTTATCATTACTATCTTTATGTATATCTGGGGGAAACTAAAAAAATATGGAGGGATTGCGTAAAAATTCATCATCATCTTTGCGTTATATCCCG
Organism: Malacosoma neustria; assembly: GCA_963693495.1. NCBI lineage: Eukaryota > Metazoa > Arthropoda > Insecta > Lepidoptera > Lasiocampidae > Malacosoma > Malacosoma neustria. Next base: position 7,710,974 of record OY856401.1, read on the forward strand.
GTTGCAGCCCAAACTCTCGCTTCGGCGCCCGGGATCCGCTAATTCCGCGGATTGCGTAAAAATTATATGTATGCATTACTACAATATGTATATGTATTATATTATTTTACAAGCTGAAACGCCAAACGTTGTTCTGCCATATAAATAATTTATAAAATATAATTTAATTACATTTACCCCTATTTCACTCCATTCAAGTTTCATTTTCGCGACAAAAAGTAGCTTATTATGTCCTTTTCCAAGGAGCCATTCATCAATTACAACACACGAATTTTAGGAATTTTTAGCCCCTCCTGTACTTGCCACAGGTCGTCACATTTTTAAAACCCCCTCTCCTGATGTGACGTCACAAATTTTTTAATTTTATGCACCTTTGGATGCGTTCAAGTTGCTAATATGATAATAATAATAATTTGAAGTTGCGTTCACAATTACATATAAAGAAAACTGGTTTTTATTTTTTTCCGTGCAATTTTTCCCATTTCTCTCTCCTTAAAAACCTATTTGAAGCGTTGTAGACTTAGAGTATACATAAGCAAGCTTGCTTATGTATACTCTAAGCTTGTAGACAATTAAAGTATACTTTATTCTTTATGAAAGTAACAAATATATATTAAATCAACAATTGTAATTTTAATATGTTTTATTGTATTTCATCGAAAATAACTATTTTCGATGTATAGATAGATAATTATAATCCCGCCCGCTTCGCTGATCGAATAACAGAAAAAAATAATACGAAAAAAGTTTTCGTACTCATGCGCGCTACACCGCTTAGCTTGTTTCTCTCATGTACTGTATTGTTTTTTTTTTGTGTGTTGAACAATAAAGAATATTTATGTATTATTATTATTATAATCTTTATTTATTTTCTTTTCTAGTTATTTTGTAAAATATGAATATTAAAAAAGAAAACTTTATTTTATAAAACGATACTCACAAATAAATTAAATTAAAAAATATAAGAAACTATCAGTCGCTGGGAGCGAAGCTAAAGGCCCAAGCTACCGACGGTTAGGGCTCCAGACAGGAATCTCCTCATTATACGTGCCATGCTCAGGAGAACTGCCTGTATCGGACCCTTCACCAATTTACCTAGCGACAGCTTCTCTTCGCTATAAGCTCGTTCACTGACACCACTATCAATACGCTGATCCCATGCACCACATGGCAGCAACCTCGTGAGCGAGGTCTAAATACTTTGTAATCTTGTCAGTTTCTACTTTCACTAGATTATCTTTATACGGGACAATAATAACAATGATCATCGTATGTCTCGCAGATCGATCTATTATCACAATATCAGGCTTATTGGCAACAATAGTCCTGACTGTGATAACGGGTTATGTTATTATTAATATGCTTTAGGAAAATTGTCTTACTGGGTACATTTTGCCTCTTAGCAACGAAATACTATATTGTGTTGAATATATGTACGTTCTGTTCACAGTTCTTTCCAGCACAGATCTTTCAAGAAAATACAAGTATTATAAACCGATATCACAAGTCGCGTATATTATGTACGCGTGTTATTTGACATATTTTGACATTTGCAAAAAAAAAATGGCATAAACAAAAAGAATTCTTTCAAAACTATTCTTCTTGGAGTGATTTTTTTCAAAGAAAAATTATCTCATATGAAGTTGAAAAATTGTCGCAAGGTTTTTTTATAGATAAAGTTCAGCAGACAGAATTGAAGAGACAGGTCTATGAGACCATCATTAGGCCTGTCCTTTTATACGGATGTGAAGCGTAGCTGGTGCTGGAGCGACACAAGCAGGCACTGCGAGTCACGGAGATGAATATGCTGCGGTGGATGTGTGGAGTAACGCGGAAGGACCGCGTTAGGAACTCCCGCATTCGCGGAGGATGGTCGGTAGCGCAGAGTCGTGGGACGCGGTGGTGTCCTTCTGCGAGGACGTGATGTCGCAGAAAGAAACTGCGGAACGGGAGAGGGAGATCTCGACTGCCTTCCCCGGCCGCAGAAGGCGCACCGAGCGTAGGGGAAGGGCGGACAACGTCCTTTTCCGGCCCCCATGAATGGGTTCAGGGGCGAGTGACTTGGGGAAGTCCCCGCCCCCTATTCTATGGACCCGAGGCGGAGGCGCGCGCCTCTGAGGCGATGCACGGGGTAGTTGAACACCTCACTACCCCGTGCAGGAGACGAGGCCCAGACAGACCGGGCCAGCACTAGTGTGGGGCTGCGGAAGAATTTGGATTCACGCGGCCCCGCGCGCACGTGTGAAGGCGGACGTAGTCCATGAGGATTTCCCCACCCCGTAAAAAAAAGGACAGCAGACAGGCTGACGGCCCGCTTAGAATTTAGTAGTTACCGTCGGCTATGGGTATTTGCAACAACAATGGCATCGGGAACACGCTGCTGTCCCATAAGGGTACAGGAACTTGGGTCACTAATGCAGGAACACAACACAAGGTTATTATGGCAGCATACTTAAAACTAAATGTGGTCGCCATCCAGCTAGGGTGGGTTGTTTTGTCGCCATTTACGACAGGCCGACCCCAGCTACAGAGGTTAGTATTCTATCTCCGCCCCTGCACGGATTAAACAGCTTCCCTCTAATACATTGCGATTGTGGCGCGACCTCAATTTAATACAATTTAACGAACACTTTTCAAACACATGTATTCTTTTTATTTGAGATCCACTCAGATCGACTTTTTTTTTGGTCTCGGGGAAAACCCTCGCTTGACGGGTTCCCCCGGCCAGGGGGGACCAAGGGATATGTGGAACTCTCTACTATCGCCTACGCCCAGGCCTATGGAAATGTGGTCTGCCGATCTCGTGGCCCGGGCCGGCGCCGGCCCTTTCTCAAGGTGGCCTCTTCTAAAGTGTTGACGCCAGGGGGTCAGGGTTTGGTCCCCCCGGCGCTCTCCTGTGTTGACTCAAGGAGTTGAGGGGGGCCGTGGAACAGCACACGGCCCTCTCCCTCGCGGCAATAATGCAGGCGGCGGATCCTCCCCCGAGGGGCCGCCCGCGGCCGCTTTCTACGGCGGCTGGAGGTCGTTGCTTGCCCTCCGGCGCCGACGACATGGCTTGCGTTAGCGGGAGTTGACTCCCGCTCCCGCTCCGCCGCCTCCTTTGCGGACATTACTGCCTCGCAAAAGGAGGCGACGGCCGTCCATCCAGGATCGCCCCCGACCATGGACAGAACCAGGGCCGGGAGCGACAGGTCCGCGGCCAATTCCGGACGGGACTCGCATCCCCGTCGCGTGCTAATCAGGCGTGGGTACGACTACCAGACGACACTCCAGAAAAACCTAACGTCGTAGCCGGCCCAGCAAGACCAACCGACAGCGAGGATGCGATTCCCGCCCCGGGAACACTTTCTGTACAAGCGCAGTCGAAATAGGCATGGTTTCGACTACCAAATCAGGACCCGGGGCAGAACCCGGGACCCCAATCAGTATTCGCAACCATCCCACCGGGGACCACGCCAAGAACAGAGAGCGAAGTTGGAAAGGATGTAGGAGGTAGACAGGAAGAAAGGTAGGACTCTGTCGCCTCGGACGGAGAGGGGAGTGAGGCGACGGATGCTCGGGCACCTCGGGTACGCACACCCGTGCACTCCTCGGACAGAGGAGCGCCCCCGAGGGGACTCAGATCGACCTAACTCGATTGAACTCACTAAGTTCTGTTCTTACGCTACGGAGGTAAGGATAAACGTTTATTTTTAATATTCTCGTAAATGGCGCTAGTGCACACAATCATAATAATTAATATTAAATGTATTTGAAATTTTGACAAAAACAATGTTTTATTCTACATATAAATAAACTTTGTTCTGTCATATTATCGTCATCATTATCTTAGCGTTGAATCCCGGTTACAGCGTAAACTCTCGCTTTGGCGCCCGGAGTCCGCTTTCCAACTTTTTCTTCTCCACTTCTCACGATCTTCGGCATCTCTGGTGGTCAGTCCATAAATGATCGTATGAATAAATTAAATTACATTTTGGATTTTACGGAAATCCTTTTCCGTAAAACACCGTTCATAATGAGCGTCTACTACTCGTACATCGCGAAATGAAATCGGGTGAACAATCTTAGAGATCTCGTCATGAGTGGTATTTCGCTTATATTATGTACATACTAGCTTTTGCCCGCGACTTCGTCCGCGTGGAATAGTTACTTTATGTAGAAGGTGAAAATATTTAGGTACCAAAATCAAGCTTTTTAACCGACTTCAAATGAGGAGGTTATCAATTCGACCATCATTTTTATATCTCATCATCATCATCATCCTAGCGTTAGTCCCGGTTGCCACCCAAACTTTCGTTTCGGTGCCCGGTATCCGCTTTCCGACTTCTTCTACTCCACTTCGCGCGATCTTTAGCATCCCTGGTAGTGAGCTCATTGGCACGCATATCACCCTTTACGACGTCAAGCCAGCACTTTTTGGGTCTACCCCTCCTGCCGGGGTCCGGCGGAGGCGGCATGACCAGACATTTGTTTCCCACGTCAGCATCCGGTTGCCGTAAAACATGGCCATAACAACGGAGCCAACACTCCTGCCACCATTTTTTATCTATGTATTATTATGTGCCTTGTATTATTACATCATTATTGCGCGCTTAATCATTATTTTGCTGCAATGTTATTTTAAAATTACGATATCTTATAAGATACCTACTCATTGAAATGTTGATGTCAAGGAAAAATTTCTTTTAAATTAAATACTTGTAATGAATAACGTATTTATTTGGACAAGGATTAATATCATCTTTAAAACAACACCTTCACAAATAATGCTTTAATTTAGAACAAATTTGGTTAGCATAAAAAAGGTTAAGTATATTGAGTCAACTTTAAAAGATAGACACATATGCTGTCGCGGAATTTTTATAGATCTTTTAAATGGGAACCATTCTGTCATACATTATTTTAGCGAAACTTTAACCGTTTCCGCAGCGCACACAGCGGAAGCTCTCAAAAGGAAAAAAACCCTCTTTATTGGTGTTCCGCTCGTATTGGCCTTAGCGTGATGTTATATAGCCTATAGCTTTCCTCGATAAATGGGCTAACACTGAAAAATTATTTCAAAACAGACCTGAGATAAACGCGTTCAACCAAACAAACTCTTCAGCTTTGTAATATATATATATATATATATATATATATATATATATATATATATATATATATATATATATATATATATATATATATATACATATATATATTGCCCACTGCTGGACAAAGGCCTCCCCCAAAGATCTCCACGATAATCGGTCCTGCGCTGCCCTCATCCAACCTATTCCGGCGATTTTGACCAGATCATCGGTCCATCTTGTGGGGGGCCTAAGAACACTGCGTCTTCCGGTACGCGGTCGCCATTCGAGCACTTTTCTGCCCCAACGGCCATCAGTCCTTCGAGCTATGTGCCCAGCCCACTGCCACTTCAGTTTTGCAATCATCCGGGCTATGTCGGTTACTTTGGTTCTCCTGCGAATCTCCACATTTCTGATTCGATCTCGCAGGGAAACTCCGAGCATAGCCCTCTCCATTGCTCTCATATATATATATATATATATATATATATATATATATATATATATATATATATATATATATATATATATATATATATATATATATATATATATATATATATATATATACATAGATAAATGAAATGTCTCAGTATGGGATGAAATTCTTAAATGATTAATGTTCCAACAATATAATTCAAGCGTGTCCTTCTTTTTCCTCCTGCCATTATCCCACATTATGTGGGGTCGGCACAACATGTCCTCTGTTTCCACTCTCCTCTGTTAGCTGTCATCTCAACATTCACACCCTTTTTTGCCATATCATCCATCCATCCTATCATTTTCCTAGTTATTTTTATCCGTACAGGGGCGGAGAAAGAATACTAACCTCTGTGGCCGGGGTCGGCCTGTCGTAAAACGCGACAAAACAACCCACCTTAGCTACGTGGTAGGGCCTCAAGCCCGTCTGGATGGCGACCACCTTTGATCTTAAATATGTCGCCATAATAACCTTGTGTTGTGTTCTGGCGTTAGTGACCCAAGTTCCTTTGCCCTTATGGGACAGCAGCGTGTTCGCGATTCCATTGGCTTTGCAAACACCTATAGGCGATGGTAACTGCTAAATTCTAAGCGGGATGTCAGCCTGTCTGCTGTCCTACGCAATAAAAAAATCCTTGTTATGTTAAATGGCATTCTTCCCTGCGCATTACATGCTCAAACCACGCTACTATGTTACTTCTAAGTTTTTCAACCACTGGTGCTTTTTCCACACTTCTAATATACTCATTTTTAAATGATTGCATTGTATTACTCATATATCTATTTGAATTGCCACTTTATTACAATGAGATACAGTTGAGTTTTTTTTTCTCTCTTTATATGGAATCTACTTTGAGGAATGGTTTGATTTAGTATATGTAGTTTTGAAAGTTTTTTGGAAAAATTTGAAATTTGTAAACTTTAGTTAACTTTAACACTGATAATTTCACCTCAAAGTTCGAGGCGATTTGTAGCTCTAAGTTGCATAACTCCATAAACTTTTACTTTTCTATTTATGTTTTTTATTACATTGAGATTTACATTTTTCAGGATTTCACTTCTATCATGTGTAAACTGCACACGTGTTATTGTGGTTATTGTGTATATAATGTTAGTGGTGTCACTTAATGGCCCCAGCGGAAGATCAGCACTGGTAAATTCCATCAGCAAACGCTGAGCTGGGACCAATTTGGGACAAATATATAGTATACATATAATTATAAATTGTAAATAATAACTTTAAGTCCTAAATAAATATATTTTCTTTCTTCTTTCTTACTTTAATTTCTAATTTAATCCATTTTCGATTTTATCATTTTCTACATCAAGTGTGCACATGTATCGATAAATTTGTTTACACGGCACACTGCGGTGGAAAATTATGTGACCTTGTACACTGTTTAGGAAGCCGCCGGTCATATTACGTCATGCATTCGTTTTGGAGTATGGAAGAATTTTTGAATATTTTTTATTGCTATACGACAGCAGATAGGCTGACGGCCCGCTTAGAATTTAACAGTTACCGCCTATGGGTGTTTGCAACGCCAGTGGCATCGCGAACACGCCGCTGGCCCATAAAAGTACAGGAACTTGGGTCACTAATACCGGAACACAACAAGGTTATTTGGCGGCATACTTAAGAGCAAAGATGGTCGCCATGCAGACGGGCTTGGCCTTACCACGTAGCTAGGGTTGTTTTGTCGCCTTTTACGACAGGCCGACCCCGGCCACAGAGTTTAGTATTCTTTCTCCGCTCCTGCACGAATAAAAACGGATTTTCGTCTCCTCTTTGTTCGGGCTTTGTAGTTTTTATACACTAATATATGAAATGTTATATTATTATTATTATATTACTAGCTGACCCGGAAAACGTTGTTCTGCCATATAAATAACGTAGCTTTGTAGACAATTAAAGTATACTTTTTTTTAAGTTAATAAATTATTCTTTATTAAAGTATCAAATATATATTAAATTACAATTGCTGATAGCTATATAAACATCGAAAATAGTTATTCATATTATTTTCTACAAATATTTTTGGCAATTAAAAAATAAACAAAGATTAATCTCTGAGCGCAATGGAGTTTACAATATTTTTGGTTAGTCCGTCTTTAGCCAATACAAACGAACTGGATGATTTTCCTAGGCGAGAACATGCCACATATAGTTGTCCGTGGGAAAAGCATCGTGTACCCAAATCTAAGCCACAAACAGACAACGTTTGGCCTTGTGACTCATTGATCATCATTGCGAATGCCAATTTGATTGGGAATTGAATGCGTTTGAATTCAATTCGCACATCTGTGAGAAACATGGCGATTCGTGGCAGTAATACATTTTCACCTCTGAACTTGCCAATCAAATGTTTTTCATTAATTTTTTAAAGCCGTGGTGGATTCAAATTACGAAATCAAATAAACGGAGATCCATCCTTCAATCGTAAATGGTGAGGTGGCATGCCTCAATTGGATAATTCACATCTTCGTTGGCATCGCAAACTGCATCGACAGATTTGTATGACGCCAAGTCCCCTGGCAACAACTGTTGTATTTTGGAATTTAATCCATTGACGTCCACATTTTTTGCTGCCATAAATCGCTCTTTCTGCCAGTCACTCAAGATTTTTGTATTTTGTGTGTACATCGGGATATATGTGATCGATGAAAGTATTTTGCGAGTTGATGATAATACAGAAATCGGTCAATATCTAAGAGTTTTTTTGAGAAAGTTTCGGCGGATTGATCCTGAAGCATTTGAACGCACATATTCACTGTCAGTTGTACTTTTTCAACATTACGCTACATTCGCGATGATTTTAAACAACCGTTGATTTCATCAGCTTACCTTGAACGTGAAATAACGGGAAGTGTTTGTCTGAAATCACCTGGAAGGAGTAAAACAGTGTCTCCAACAGTTTGTCCTATCCAATGCCTCAAGCGAATGTGCCATAGTGCATTCATCCCAAATGATAATTTTACACTGTTTCAGCACTGTATCCATGGACGATTGTTTTTTTATGCTGTATCTGGGTTATTTTGAATGTTTAATGGTAGCTTAAATGCTGAATGAGCTGTTCTGCCTCCATCTAATAAAGTTGCTGCAATGCCAGATGATGCAACGGCCAATGTGATGCCATTTTTTGCTCGTATCTCGGCAAGAAGTAGCGAAATAAGAAATGTTTTGCCAGTTCCACCTGGAGCATCCAAAAAAAAAAGAATCCCCCTTGCCCTGCCGAAACTGCCAGCATAATGCAGTCGTAAACTATTTTTTGTTCATCATTTAGTAGTGGAACATTGCGAGTAACAATCGCTGCCAGCTCTAAAGTATCATACTGCAGTTCACAAAACATATCTCTGTTGATTAAACCAGATGCACGTGGATTTGGTGAACTCATACCTGATAAGTAAAAACGCAATATCATCATCAAAAAATCGATAGCAATCAATGATTCATTGTATAAGGCATCACTGAATGATATCATTAGATCGTGACACCTTGTACGATGTCGATACAATATAGAGTATCATCAGTCATTAAATTTTTGTGATTATCCCACAACATTTTTGCTCGGGCCGGGAAACATGTAGTCAGTATTAAAGCAAATAGTAGACGAATTTGTTTTCATGTGCAGTTTAATGCTGCTTCAGCAAGCATACTGTCCCAATGATTGTGGTCTTCTAGCAAGCCTAGTGCAAGGTATGCATCTTCATACGTCGGATACTGTTGTTACTATTAGAATAAAATTAACATGATTATGTCACGGCTATGATCGAGACACAGATAAAACAAAAGAAAAAACTAAAACTTTATAGAGAGTGAGAGAAAGGAGGCCGGCTTCGTTCTCATCCCTACTCCGAGATGTTTGCTGGTTGAGAGGTGACAGCGGTAGACCCTGGCGGGGATAACTGATCGATTGGTACTTGAAGATTAATTTAAATTGAGAAAATAAAAATTATAAAAATCACGATTAAAAAACACGGGTTGATCGTAGAAGGGTTAAAATTTGAAGTTGTATGTATGTATTTTTCAATGCTAAATTATATTAAAATAAAAATAAAAAAATTTGTCAAAAAGATAAAAAAAATTTAGGGGTGGGTCACCCTTATCATTTAGGGGTATGAAAAATAGATGTTGGCCGATTCTCAGACCTACCCTATATGCACACAAAATTTCATACAAATCGGTCCAGCCGTTTCGGAGAAGTTTGGTAACAAACACCGCGACATGAGAATTTTATATATTAGATTATAATATGTTATATTTAACACTAGATGTGCCCGCGACTCCGTCCGCGTGGAATAGTGACTGGGCAGCATTTTTTGGATATGTCATATGGTTTATTTTGGATTACAAACCCTATAAACCCTAAAATATAAATAAATGAAATATACAAACTGGGTTCGAACCTACAAAGTCCAGCCTAAGATGAACCCTATTTTATATGATTGATTATATAAATCTGAGGTCAACTTAAATTGGATTATAAATCCGAAACTGTTAACTTTTAACTTAAACCATTTTTTTTTTCTAAAATAAAAAAGTAGCCTAAGTTACTCCTTGTTACATCAACTATCTGCCAGTGAAAGTCCCGTCAAAATCGGTCCAGCCGTTTCAGAGATTAGCCGGAACAAACAGACACACAGACAGACAAAAATTGTAAAAAAATGTTGTTTTGGTATATGTACCGTGTATACGTCCGAATTCACTCAGTAAAAAGCGGTTATTTTAATATTACAAACAGACCCTCCAATTTTATTTATTTGTATAGATGTATAGATTAATATTTTGCATCCCATTCTCTCGTTGGCTACTTTTCTGAAGTTTCACCTCTGCCGTGGAACAGCAGAGAGGCTGACGACCCACCTAATAGTAAGCAGTTACCGTCGCCTACGGATGTTTACGACGCTGGAAGCACCTAAACTGCCGTCCGGGTGGAACTGAAACCTGGTTTACTTATGCCGGAATAACTCAAGGTTATTATGGCGGCATATGTAGATACCAGGAGAATTTGACGGCTTTCAGTTACAACAGGCTCACTCCGACCCTGAATGGAAAATTATATAAATCACCACCTTCGTGGGGTAGCGGCTAGCGCACTATTTTCGGTCTAGACACGCTTGGACTTCGGAGAGACTTTGCGTCTCTTTGCGTATTCTACCGTCTGTACAACGGGGAGTGTTCTGAGGAGCTATTTAGAATGGTGCCCTCGTCGTCTTTCTACCACCGCACTGCCCGCCATCGGCTGGGTGTTCATCCCCATTTCCTGGAGCCTCTTTTTTCCTGTACGAAACGGTTTATGTTGCGTACTCTCAGGATCTGGAATGAGCTTCCGGCTGAGGTTTTCTCAGCGCGGTACGATATGGGGTTCTTCAAAAAAGGCGTTATAAAATTTCTTCGAGGCCGGCAGCGCGTTAGTAATGCCTCTGGTGTTGCAGACGTCCATAGGCGACGGTGACCACCTGCCAGGGTGAGCCGTTTGCCTGTCTGCTGAACTCTCGCTATAAAAAAAAAAAAAAAAAAAAAAGAGGAGAGAGGGAGGTCTCGGAAAATATCACCTAATTTTTTATCGTAAGAAGCAAAGTAAAATAGCTAGAAAATAGCAATTACATAAATTAAATTAAATATTCATTATAATATGGCCAAATCATATTTAATAATACGCCGCATTTTTTTTCTTTTTAGAATAAATCCGTTGCATTTAACGATACATGCATTTTAAAAAATCTCACGTGAATCAATTCTAAACTCGATACACAAAACTTGCCGCTCAAGGAAAATAGATAAAGGCGCTCATAATTTTGGTCTGTAACGGAAAAAAAACATCGCTTTAGTCTTTTATAGAGCCAACTTGAGGCCGATCCACTCAGTGCTTAACCTGATATCGTTTTGTGCGGTTGTGAAAACCAAAATGGCGGCACCGGTGCCTGTGATTTTTAACAACGGACACACTTGTCCCGTCATTGGGTTGGGGACATGGAAGGTAAATATTGTTTGTTTGAGAATTTATTTATTTTCTTTTCTATGTATTCCAAGCTTGTACATTGTTATAATTGAAAAAAAAAATTAAATAAAACCGAATAGACTATGTCGCGACGATGGCAAGAGACCGGACGGGATGACATTGGTACCCTGGGGGATGGGATGCCCTCTAGTATGGACTACCTGCGTAGACACATTTATTTATTTATTTCAACAATGATCATACAGCACAAATTTCAAATTTATAATACATACTGATATATTATGAGCAGGAAATTGGCCAAAAAAGATCACACTTTATTTTTTTTTCTTTATTGCTGTAGGACAGCAGACAGGCTGACGGCCCGCTTAGAATTTAGCAGTTACCCTCGCCTATGGGTGGTGAGCCAGTGGCATCGCGAACATGCTGCTGTCCCATAAGGGTACAGGAACTTGGGTCACTAATGCCGAAACACAATACAAGGTTATTATGGCGGCATACTTAAAACCAAAGATGTTCGCCATCCAGACGGGCTTGGGGCCCTACCACGTAGCTAGGGTGCGTGGTTTTGTCGCCTTTTACGACAGGCCAACCCCGGCCGCAGAGGTTTATTATTGTATTCTTTCTCCGCCCTTGCACGGATAAAACTTTGTAGACTAACTAATATATAAAATTCTCGTGTCACAGTTTTCGTTGCCATACTCCTCTGAAACGGCTTGACCGATTTTGATGAAATTTTTTGTGCTTATCCGGTATCTATGAGAATCGGCCAACATCTATTTTTCATCCCCCTAAATGTTAGGGGTAGTCCACCCCTAAATTTTTTTTTATTTTCTGACATTTTATTATTTTTATGGCAGAACAACGTTTGCCGGGTCAGCTAGTATTATATAAAGAAGACATAAAAAAAAGTAAATAGCATGAAATATTAATTTGAAAATTTACAGAGAAAAATAAATTACGTATTGTCACAAAGAATTAATAATAAAGAGGGTATTTAAATATAATGTGAGTGCGGAATGTTTGTGTTTTGTGTAGTGTGAGTGAATGAATGAATGAAAAGTGAAAAAGTGAGGGTACAATGTTACTAATAATTTAAAGGCGTTAAAGATTAGTATACATGTTGTATATAGTTAGTTTTAAAAGCATATTTGGTGTAATTTTTGTATGCAAAATGTGCGCAGTTCGTGTTGTCGACGATCCCATACTCACAGACGGTATAGACACGCTTGGACTTCGGAGAGACTTTGCGTCTCTCTGCGTATTCTACCGTCTGTAAGACGGGAAGTATTCTGAAGACCTATTTAGAATGGTGCTGTCTTCAACTTTCTACCACCGCACTGCCCGCCGGATGTTTATCCCCATTTATTGGAGCCTCTTCTTTCTTGTACGAAACGGTTCTCTAGAACGTTCATGTTGCGTACTCGCAGGATTTGGAATGAGCTTCCGGCTGAGGTTTTCTTAGTGCGGTACGATATGGCGAAAATTTCTTCGAGGCCGGCAGCGCGTTGTTGATGCCTCTGGTGTTACAAACGTCCATAGGCGACGGTGACCACCTGCCAGGGTAGGCCGTTTGCCTGTCTCCTGAACTCTAGCTATAAAAAAGGCGACTAAACAAATCTAGCGAGTTGACAGGGCCCATAGGCGACGGTAACTGCCTACTAGTCAGTCTGTCTGCTGTTCTAATAAAAAAACAATTTTTAACCTTGTAATGGTAATTATGAGTAAATATTTAACCGTCATTTGGCGAGAGCATAATTACGTATACTAGTGATTTTTGGTCATCATTTCAGCCGGAAGACGCCCACTGCTGGACAAAGGCCTCCCCCAAAGATCTCCACGATGATCAGTCCTGCGCTGCCCTCATCCAACCTATCCCGGCGATCTTGACCAGATCATCGGTCCATCTTGTGGGGGGCCTACCAACACTGCGTCTTCCGGTACGCGGTCGCCATTCGAGGACTTTTCTGCCCCAACGGCCATCAGTCCTTCGAGCTATGTGCCCAGCCCACTGCCACTTCAGTTTTGCAATCATCTATTTGATTTTTGGTACTTGAAGAGGTTTAACATGTATTTGTTCAAACATTGGTCTAAATGCATTGTCATGCAATGTCTTTTACTCCGTGCAGGGACGAAATAGGAACTCCTAACCTCTGCGAAAACAACCCTAGCTATATGGTTAGGCTCCAAGCCCGCCTGGATGGTCCCTTGGTCTATAAGTATACCGCCATAATAACCTTGTGTTGTGTTCCGGCATCAGTGACCCAGGTTCCCGTCGCAGGTAGCGTTGCAAATGTTCGTAGGCGACGGTAACTACTTACTATTTACTATAGCGCACTACTTACTTCTTACTATAGCGCATTTAGATTTGAAGTCAATTGCTTTATTTTTATTAATTTACCATTCCTTTCACCAACAAAGACTTGTGGCACACGGGATGTAATCTTTAGCTGTTTTTTTTTCTGTTATTCCAATTAAGTATAACTTCTTACTAATTTATCCGTGCAGGGGCGGAGAAAGAATACTAACCTCTGTGGCCGGGGTCGGCCTGTCGTAAAAGGCGACTAAACAACCCACCCTAGCTACGTGGTAGGGCCTCAAGCCCGTCTGGATGGCGACCACCTTTGGTCTCAAGTATGCCGCCATAATAACCTTGTGTTGTGTTCCGGCATTGGTGACCTAAGTTCCAGTGCCTTTATGGGACAGCAGCGTGTTCGCGATGCCACTGGTGTTGCAAACATCCATAGGCCGACCCCGGCTACAGAGGTTAGTATTCTTTCACCGCCCCTGCACGGATAATAAACAATGTGATGATAAAGCATCCAAATCATTAGGTTTCGTGATAAAAAACTCAAAATTCTTCACTGTTCTTACGTATCCTATTAGAGTATTCTTCATCAGTGTGTAATCCATATTACCAAATATATACCTGAATATTAAAACGATCGCAATGTTCCTTCGTGTGCCTGTAGGAAGCCCGCGACACGAATTTAACTGCGGGACGTGACAGGGGTTTGACCACGCTCATTACCGCGCCTATGTTGAAGAGTCAACCCGTTAAGGCTAGAAAAATAATTGTAAAATTTAGTTTTGTGCATACTCAAATTGATTCAACCTTAATACTTGATAATTGATGCTTTATTTTCATGAAGATGTTAAATACAGCTCGCTTACGAAATATCCAACTACTTAGAGATCCATTTTACCATATAAAAAGAAACAAATTGTTTATGAGCGAAGGAGATATTTTAGACGACCTCCGTGGCATGGTGGTTAACGCACATTTAGGTCGTGGGTTCGATTCCAGTCTCGCGTCTGGGTGTCTGTTTATGTATGTGTTTTTTTAATTTAAATAAAAGTTTATATATAATTTATCAGTTATCTAGTACCCATAACACAAGTGTTATGCTACATACTTTGGGACTAGATGGCGCTGTGAGAATTGTGGCAGTATATTTATTTATTACTAACTGTGCCCGCGACTCCGTCCGCGTGGAATAGTGACTTTGGGCCTTCGATCACAAATAGAATTTATAAATATTATTGAAAATATTATTGATCGAAGCTTTGGGCAGTATTTTTTGGATATGTGAGGTCAACTTAAATTGGAATATAAAATTTTCGAAACTTATCATTTTTAACAAAAACTATTTTTTTTCTATAATAAAAATAGCCTAAGTATTACATACATCAGTGTTGCCATCTACATTGATACATCAGCTATCTGCCAGTGAAAGTCCCGTCAAAATCGATGCAGCCATTTCAGAGATTAGCCGGAACAAACAGACAGACAGGCAAAAATTGTAAAATTCAATCAGTCAGTTCAAGGGTTTAGGGTGAAACTCAAGGAGTTTCTTGGTGACCACCAAAAATCACAGGCGGGCCATAGACACGACACTAGCATAATATAATTCTAGTACATATTGTTTTAAGGCCTATTTTTATTATATTTTATTTTTTATCATACATATAATCTATTATACACATCCGTAGGTATGCTAATATTCTTCGGTCAACTTTATTTTATAATAATTTGCAAATTATATACTATAACTTTCAATAAATTGTATAGTTTGCCGTGACGACCTCGGTGGCGTAACGGATAACGTACTTCGGTACGCTTGCGGAGGTCACGGGTTCGATTCCCGTCTTGCGTCTGGGTGTTTATGTATATGTATTTATTTACAAAAAAAAAGTATATAAGTAGTATATCAGTTGTCTAGGGCCCATAATACAAGTACTACTTAGTTTGGGACTAGATGACGCTGTGTGAATTGTCACAAAATATTATTATTACTTCGCTCTAGGTTCAAGCGGAAGATCAGCGTTGGTCTCACAGATCGACACATTTTGCTGAGCTTGATCCAATTCTTAGGACTCGGATAAATATGTATATCTTGTCTTACTAATCCATTAACAAACTATGGACTTTGTCCGAAATAAATGATTTATTATTATTTATTATTACTTAGTGGTAGTTTTTATCTTTGTGTGTGTAAACGTGTTTGTTCTACTTGTGTATGTTTGTCCTAAAAATAAACTTGTTTTCTTATTTTCTTTCTTTTTAAAAAATGTTGTTTTGGTATATGTAATAAAGTAATAATAATATGTACCGTGTATACATCCAAATGCACTTAGTAAAAAGCGGTTATTTTACAAACAGACCCTCCAATTTTATTTATTTGTATAGATTTTTTATTTACTATCAATATTTGTTAATGTTAGTAGCAATAGGGTTCACTTTAAAGAGGCCCGCGAAAGCTGGCCGGCGCCTTTCAGGGCCGCGGTCTGACTAACCCGTCGCGTCCCGCGCCCTCGACACTTAAGGCGTGTGAAGAAACACCAGGGTGGTTTTAGTGGGTATACCAGCGACGCGTCCTCCAGCCCAGAGAAGGGGACGTACGGGCGCATTGCACGGAGCCCCACGCTACCCCGTCGCCCATTCCCACGCAGCGGGGTGTGCCTCATGCATTTCCAACTCCCAAAAAAGGGTTCACTTTACTAATGGACTGTATTTTTGATTTGGAGCGAATGAAGAGACGTGTGTTTACTACATACATATTGATGCATCGAGAGTCCAACAAAATCGGCAGCAAGCACTTGGGTACGCTTGCGGAGGTCATGGGTTCGATTGCATAAAGCGCTTCTTCTTAAATCTTTAAATTTAAATAAAACAGAATTTTTTTATTCGTTTGAAAGACCTATTAATGCGATTATGTGTAGAATATAACACTTCTCTGGGTGGAGCGCATCCACATATCCAATTTTCCATGACTCTGGCGCATAAATCAGGCTGAATTTGACCGATGGTATGGTTTATATTGGCTTTTAGGACCGCTGCGATTTGTGGCTTATTCGCATACACCTGCGACTTAAGAAAACCCCACAAGAAAGTCTGACGGGGTGAAATCGCACGATCTCGGTGGCCAGTTCACATCACCTCCACGTGATGATCATGCCCTCAAATCGCTCGTGCATAATATCCATGAGTTATGTGGCACGTAGCGCCGTTCTGTTGAAACCACATGTCGTTGGTGTCCAGATCATCCAATTCAGGCCAAAAGATGTTGGTAATCAGTTATCGTTGCCTGTGACTGTATGCGACGCTAGGGGCACCGGAACACGCTACTGTCTCATAGAGCCTAGTTTCTCAACCGGTGGGTCCGTTTGTTATTAAAGTGGGTCGCAGTCTGTTGAAAAATAATAAGACATCGACACATACAAACTATAAAAAAGATTTGTTTAAAGGAATGAGTGTCATGTTATAAAATTAAATAAAATAAAATAAATAAATAAAAAAGCCTTTATTGCTGTTTTTCTTTTTAACAATAGTATTTTTTTTAATATTCTTCTCCCTTAACATATGCCCAGTCCAACGCCATTTTAATTTTCTACAAATTGTTTGTACTTTTTCAAACTTGGTTTTTCCTTTTATTCGTTTTAAGTTTATTCTATCTCTTCTACTCACTCCCAATATGCTTCTTTCCATTCCATTCTGACATATATTTATTTTATTTTGTTGCTGATCAGTAAGGGCCCATGTTTGGCATCCATACGTCAAACATGGCAGAATATAGACATTAAAAACTTTTCATTTGTTCGGCATAGGTATTTTTTTATTTTACAATATTTCACTCAGTGACCAAAATTTCTTCCACGTGTTAGCTATTCTTCTTTCTGCACGGATAACAGTCAATAATTTCTGTGGGTCGCGACATAAAAAAGGTTGAGAAACACTGTCACAGAGGTACAGGAATCTGAGTCACTAATGTTAAAATGTAATTAAATTTTCCAGTCCGAGCCCGGCAAGGTGACACAGGCGGTGAAGGATGCCATCGACATTGGGTACAGGCATATTGACTGCGCACACATTTACCTCAACGAGAAGGAAGTTGGGGAGGCCCTCACCACCAAGTTTAACGAGGGAGTAGTCAAAAGGTAATTAAATACTGTGACAGTTGACACAGTGTCAGTTTCAAAATAAGCTGAGCGTTTGTTGTGGATACTGGACAACTGTAATTTTTTTTCAAGTAAACTCCGTATTCCAAAATTTAAAAAACCGGGTATTTTATTGCGTTATAGTTTCCGTTTAACGGAGAGTGGAAAAAACAATATAATTTTACCAATAAGTACGTCAGTAGTCAGTTAAATGATTTTTAGACGCTTTATTATTAACTTGACCTTTAAGTAACGGAATTTTCGGATTTGATTTTTACCGACTGTGAACAATCAAAAAAATTCAAAATTTTGCACACTTGTCAAGACCTGATGACATTAAACAAATTTAATAATTTTGTCCCATAGTCCTTATCGACATTAAAGCTTTCTTTTCCTTCTGCCGAAACGCCATATGGAATTTAATAACACTGTCAGAAGATGGCGTTAAATGAATAATAACATTTACCTATTGTAGTGAGTAGTATGCCTAGCCTCAGTGCGGTATTGTACTCCAAAGTTAAAATTAAATATTTGATTTAATAAATGATTATAAAGGGCAATTTATGTTTATTAGATCTGTATTAGTATTGTGTTTAAAGGTCAGCGAAATTAACGTTTATTGGGGTCTAAATAACAATGTGTTTGTATTTGTTGCTATGTTAAACTGATTATTATAGTATGTCTTTTTTATTAGGAGTTTTCGTAATTTTATTTTGAAGTCAAAATTAAATATATTCTAACATTGCCATAACTATACATTAGATAACTATTTTTTACACAATTATAAATTTATAAAAATAAGTAATACTGACTTTTGAAATATTACTAATTATCAAGAGTTTGAAATATTAAAGGGTTCGAAATTTTCGAAAAAAAAAATGGCTCGACTGACGTCTTTGCGACGCTAGGGCCACCGCGAACACCGTGTTTTGGACCTGTACAAGAACCAGGGTCACTAATGCCGGAACACAACACAAGGTTATGGCGGCATGTTGATAGACCACGGGTGGTTGCGATCCATACTAATTTCGGGCTCTAGCACGTAGCTAGAGTGGGCTGTATTGTCGCCTTTTACGACAGATCGACCCCGGCCGCAGAGGTCAGTATTCTTTCTCCGCTCCTGCACGGATAAAACATAGCAAAACCGTGACACACTATGAAGTGATTCAACAGTAAGTTAATTATATTTTCATAATAATTAAAGTATGCATTTATGTGATTTTTAAATATAAATGTTAATAAATAAATATACATCTTAATCTTGAAAAATTTCTATACTAATTTCGGGCGATCCATACTAATTTCGGGCCCTAGCACGTAGCTAGGGTGGGCTGTATTGTCGCCTTTTACGACAGATAGACCCCGGCCGCAGAGGTCAGTATTCTTTCTCCGCTCCTACACGGATAAAAATTTAGTAATATCTTAGATTCCTTTGCATTTCTTTTCTTACCACCTCCATCCACACAACAACGAAAGAGTAATTGAAATGATTTTTTGTTCGAATTACCGAGTGTTTAAAATATGTTTTTTTAATTGCTGTAGGACAGCAGACAGGCTGACGGTCCGCTTAAAATTTAGCAGTTACCGTCGCCTATGGGTGTTTGCAACGCCACTGGCATTGCGAACACGCTTCTGTCCCTTAAGGGTACAGGAACTTGGTCACTAATGCCGGAACACAACACAAGTTTATTATGGCGGCATACTTAAGACCGAAGGTGGGTTGTTTTGTCGCCTTTTACGTCAAGCCGACCCCGGCCGCAGAGGTTGGTATTCTTTCTTTCTTCTCAAATAATAGAGATAATCTAGGAAACTCGTAACAACTTGTAATTATAATAGAGATTCGAATTATCACAGGTCGCGATTAACGAAAGTCGACTGTAGATATAAAATAAGATTGGAAGAAGTCGGTGGGAGTTTGTTTCACCGTTTCTTCTTTAGGACAGGGTTCGTGTTGGAAATTGTAGTAGTTACAATGACATTCAATAAAATGGTACATGAAATATGGGCGAAATGTTACGTCCATCTCAACGAGGCGACCGTGTCGTTGTCACGTTTATCATCGATCAACGGCACAGATAATGGACGACATTGTTTGCATTTCCGATAACCTACTTCTAACATTGTGTAACAGTGGCATACTAAGTAAGTGGCATACTAAGGGTGGTTGCTAGCCAGACGAGCTTGAAGTCCTACCACGTAGCTAAAGTTGTTTTATCACTTTTTATCACCTTGTACAACAGGCCGACTCCGGCTGCAGGGGTTTGTATTTTTATTCCATTTAATCTTTCTCACTTAAACTTAATCATTGGCGCTACTTTCGCACTTGCCCCAATTTCATTTCTCACACATCTCACTATCTGAAGTTTGAAATAGGCCTAAGTACATATCCTTCCTTTACACTTCCTTCTCTGTAAAGGGTCCAAAATGTCAATCTATACTACTATTATAAAGAGGAAAGATTTGATTGTTTGTTTGTGTGCATTGAATAGGCTCCGAAACTACTGACTCGATTTAAAAAATTCTTTCACTGTTGGGAAGCTACACTATCCCCGGGTGACATAAGCTATATTATATTTTCAAAAAAATTAGAGATCCTTACTAAAACTCCAATAATGTAACCCAAGGTGTAAAAAAATTACCTAAAATATTATTTAAATCGCGTGCGCTGCGAAAACTATTGATGATAGAATAAAATAATGTACTACAACTTTGCAGAACACATCATTATTTACAAAAAGTGTCGCGATAGCATATGTGTAACTATTATAGTTATGCCACAATAAGTGTTCTTTTATTTTAAAAATTTAATTGAAATACCGCCCCTAGAAAGGGCTCTTTATTTGTATCTTGGTATTAATCCTTATCAAAATAAATTACTTTATATTCAAAACTGCTTCAATATTTTTATAAATAAACTTTTTGAATTATTCAATTCGGATATTCCATTCGAAAGATATCACGAGTTTAAAAATGTAAGTATTAGAAAAATGTTGCGTGGTAGCCGCTCACTCTGTTCGGCTAGCTAGGCAGAGCATCTTATGCAATGTAGGCGTGCGTCACTGGGGTTTATACAAAAATTAGAAAAAAATATTTATTTAAAAATAACGAAAAATAAATAAAAAATAATAACAAAAAAAATCATTAAAATAAAAGTTCATAGAAATAATAATATTCAAACTTTCTTTATAATTTTATTTTTTTAGTAACCTAACGCAAATAGAAGGGTTTATGTGTGTGTGTATAATTTTATATTTTAAATTTTTTTGTTAAATACCCGTGCGAAGCTGGGGCGGGCCGCTAGTGAGTAATAAAGAGTAGAAGAACATGTACCTATCCCACATAGTTTGGGATAAGGACTGGAAGAACGTTTCCATCCTGAATTTTAATATTTTTCAGGGAAGAAGTGTTCATCACATCGAAGCTATGGTGCACATTCCACCGGCCTGACCTGGTGGAAGGTGCTGTGAAGGTCTCCCTAGAAAACCTCGGCTTGGAGTACTTGGATTTGTACCTCATTCACTGGCCGCAAGCATTTAAGGTACTTTTGTAAACCAAGGTGGCGGTTATCGTCGTGTGTTGAGGTCTAAGACCCTTTTACTTTAAGAAGCGAAGGTGTTAGGTCATATTCGTAAGATGGCCTAGGGACACCCTCGGAAACTGGTCTGAAGGTGACAGATACCTGCTTCCCTGCTGTGCATATTATAACCCCCTACCAACGATGAAAAAAACATCGATTTTTATTGCTGTAGGACAACAGACAGGCTGAAGGTCCGCTTAGAATTTAGCAGTTACCGTCGCCTATGGGTGTTTGCAACGCCAGTGGCATCGCGAACACGCTGCTGTCCCATAAGGGTACATTAACACAACACAATCACTAATGCCGTAACACAACACAAGGTTGTTATGGCGGCATACTTAAGACCAAAGGTGGTCGCCATCCAGACGGGGTTGGCGCCCTACCACGTAAAGGTGGGTTGTTTTGTCCCCTTTTACGACAGGCCGACCCCGGCCGCAGAGGTTAGTATTCTTTCTCCGCCCCTGCACGGATAAAACAGTTATTACAGTTATCATCTGAAGAAGTCACCCAAAATATAGAAGCATTTTTGTAGTAACCAGTCTAATAAGCAAGCTCATGCACAAAGATAGCCGGTGTGTGTTACCCATTAATCAGTGTCCGGCTGATATACTGACCATTGTCTTATGGGAACTAGGGGACTTGAGCCCAGCCGGTATATTATGAGTTATTTGATTAGTTTTGATATCACGGATTCGATTCCCGTCCTGCATCAGGGTGTTTTGTATAATATGTATTTATTTACAAAATAAAAGTATATAATTATGTAGTATTCAGTTGTCTAGTACCCATAACACAAGTGCTATGTTACTTTGGGACTAGTTGGCGCCTTGTGAACTGTCTTAGTGTATTTATTTATTTATTCATCATCAACATCTTAGCGTTTAATCCCGGTTACAGTAGTACGGTAGGCAGTATATTGAATCGAAGACGGAGACCAAACAAAGCGGTTGATTAATAATTATTTCAGGAAGGCGACGACCTATTCCCAAAAGACGCCTCTGACAAAGTGATCCCGTCACCAGTGGATTACGTGGAAACGTGGAAGGCCTTAGAGGCGGTTGCGGAGAAAGGCCTGGTGCGCAGCATTGGCCTGTCGAACTTCAACAAACACCAAATCGATCGGGTGCTGGAGGTCGCCAAGATCAAGCCGCAGGTTCTCCAGGTCTGTTGATTTTCTTAATTGTTAACGGCGGTTGCCTACAATGGGTCTACGTGATGTTATATCCCTTGCCTTTTCTTCTCACATGATGTTCGCTCTCCGTCCTTCTCGAAACCAGTGCGATAATCATAAAAATATAACGTCTATATTATTATAAAGTTTATTCAGTATTATATATTTAGTAATCAAATCCAAAACCACTAGATGGCGCCTATGGTAATATTACTATAACTTTACCAACGACGGATACAAATGCACATGGGAATTCAAGGCAAGGTGTCGTTGAGATCGTGGGTCGTTGCTCATTCTGAATTAATATTTACAGAATTCGTTATTGTCGTTGAATAATAGTAATCGAATGTGGACCGCGTACCGGAAGACGCAATGTTGGTGGCCCCCCACAAGATGGACCGATGATCTAGTCAAGATCGCCGGAATAGGTTGGATGAGGGCAGCGCAGGACCGATCATCGTGGAGATCTTTGGGGGAGGCCTTTGTCCAGCAGTGGGCGTTTTCCGGCTGAAATGATGATGATGAATAGTAATCGCCGTAATCCATATCTGGTAGTCATTTTTGATAATATTCGGCACTTAGTTGTGGTGGCCGCGTTCAAGTCAACGAGTTTGTTTACGAGTCCTGTAAACGCGTACAATTCTGTTATCTGTGTGATAATATATTTAATCCTTCTGATTACTTTAATAAAAATTGTACGGACAGTTAGTTGTATCATTGTGAATACTTCAGTTCGCTGGTACAGCCATTACTCCTATTACTACACTTATTGTAAAAACGAAATAATACAGAAATTGCGTTATTCCCGCCTGGGTGCATGTCTCACTATTCTACCGGCACGCTATGATGGCCGTTTTAACGTTTGTCCACTCCATGAAGTTTCGTATTAAGTATATTACTAGCGACGTGCAGTTATTGACAATAAATAACAGCAATTTGATCCTTCAAATGTAATTACTAATTAATACGAAACATCATGGAGTGGACAAACGTCAAAACGGCCATCATAGCGTGCCGGTAGTATAGTTCGTATGACAAGTTTCAACTTGTTCTCTCAATTAGTTTATTTACACGAATTTCCGCAGTAGACATCTTGCGTGTTTTCCGTTAAAATAGATAAACTTGAATATCCGGTCATAAAATTCTTCGTTTTGGATGGATTAACTTCTAAGGAAATTCATCCGAAGTTAACATAAGTTTACGGGGACTGATCCTTCAAGGTCAACCTTCAAAAAGTGCCTCGAAGATGACAAAAACCGCAATCACACGGAAAACCATCGAAAAGTTGCACGATATCGTGTTGGATGATAGGCGTGTTAAGGTGAGTGAGATAGCTGAGGCCGTGGGAAACATATTGCATAAAGAATTAGGGATGCGAAAGCTCCGCGCAAGGTGGGTGCCGCATTTGCTGAATGCCGATCAAAAGCAAATGCGCAAATGTAGCGCAGTAATGTTTGGACTGATTCAGTAGGGATCCGACGGATTTTGTGCGGCGATTTGTTACTATGGATGAGACATAGGTCCACCACTACACGCCAGAAACGAAACCGCAGTCGAAGCTGTGGGTAGAAGCCGGTGGTTCAGCGCCAAAGAAAGTGAAGTCGATCGCATCTGCCGGAATGGTCATGGCCAGTGTGTTTTGGGATCCTGTAAATTGATTAAGGCGAATATTATCTTCTTGACCAGCTGGATGCCAAAATTAGCGAGAAGAGGCCTGGCTTGAAGAAGAATAATCATTTTTCACCAGAGCAACGCACCTGGTCACAAAGGTAAATAAAGGTAGGCAATGGGAAAACTGCGGGATTTGGGGTATCCTTTGCTCCACCATCCCCCGCTTTCACTCTCCTCCGTTTCTAATATTAGTAAGGATTACTTTCTGATATTCTTCCAGATCGAGGTCCATCCGTACCTCAACCAGCAGAAGCTCATCGACTACTGCCGCCTGAACGACATTGCGGTGACAGCGTATTCGCCGCTGGGCTCCCCTGACCGCCCGTGGGCCAAGCCGGGCGACCCCCAGCTCATGGACGACCCCCGCCTCAAGACCATCGCCGATAAATACAAGAAGACCGTCCCGCAAGTGCTCATCAGGTAGATTTATTACGCAGTAAGAATACTAATCCCTGTGGCCGGGGTCGACCTGTCTTAAAAGCCGACAAAACAACCTACCTTTGGTCTTAAGTATGCCACCATAATAACTGTGTTGTGTTCCGGCATTAGTGATTTTAGGTATTTACGTGTGTTACTCTTACGTATGTCCCTGACTCCAATTCAGTAAACGTGTCGGGAAGATGGAGATAAATAAAATATATTAGTTCAGTGTCAAACGTTTCTTTAATTACCGTAACACAACTATATGGAACGTTGTGTAAACCGAGAACCAACTCATGGAACGGACGGAAGGCGACTGGCGACAGTGCGGCGAATAAACGACGAATAGGCGACGGTGCCATTAGTCTATCTGCTGTTCCTCAGCATTAAAACCTACAAGTGACGGACGCCCAAACTGGACCTATTTGCATTTGAGAAGTGCAGGGTTCCCTTTTTTTCCGATGGTCTAAAAATGCCCTTACGCACTACTTCTAAGCTGCTTCTGTTGAACGCTTCCTGTTGGAACAGTAGAATTGTAACAGGAGCGGGGGGGGGGACGGTAAGGATACTGACCCCTACCGCCACGGTTTGCCTGTCATAAAAGCCGACAAAACTAGCTAGGTAATCGCTCCAGGCTTGTTCAGATGGTAACCAGTTCTGGTCTAAATATGCAATCA
Organism: Malacosoma neustria; assembly: GCA_963693495.1. Lineage (NCBI taxonomy): Eukaryota > Metazoa > Arthropoda > Insecta > Lepidoptera > Lasiocampidae > Malacosoma > Malacosoma neustria. Next base: position 7,736,437 of record OY856401.1, read on the forward strand.
TAATAGCCTTGCATTTTGTTCAGACATTAAATAGCTACGTGGTAGGCCCGTTTGGATGGCAACCACCTTTGGTCTTAAGTATACCGCCATAATAACCTTGTGTTGTGTTCTGGCATTAGTGACCCAAGTTAAAGTTTAAGTTCCTGTACCTTTACTCGACAGCAGCGTGTTGGCGATGCCACTGGCGTTGCAAACACCCATAGGCGACGGTAACTGCTAAATTCTAAGCGGTCCGGCAGCCTGTCTGCTGCCCTACAACAATAAAACTAAGAGGGTAGTTCTATAATAAGTCGCTTATAACTGACAGGTACGCCATAGACCGGGGGCTGATAGTGATCCCCAAGTCGGTGACGCGCAGCCGCATCCAGCAGAACTTCAACGTGTTCGACTTCCAGTTGGGCATGGAGGACATACACGCGATCCAGACCCTCGAGTGCAACGGCCGTCTCTGCACCATGGGAGAGTGAGTACAACATTCACACCTTCAGTGCGCAACAGGCTCATAACGACCCGCCGCTGTGCGCACCGTGGACATAGCTATACAAATACTAAAATTAGGACAAAGGAAAAAAATGCCTCTCCAGATGGGGCGAGTGCGACTTCCTAGTGCGGATAAGGTCGTTATAGGCCGCTTTCCTTCGTTTATTTCTCGTGTATTGTTTGGCAGACCCAGGGACTAAACGAACTTAAATTTTTAGGTCGTTGGGGGCGCATTTCGACCCGCCGTCGCGCCAGATAAAAGATTGTGATTTTTTTTCTCCGTGCGTAAAAGGCGACAAAACAACCCTAGCTGAATGGTAGGGCCCGCAGGACCCAGGTTGCAGTACTCCTATGTTGCATACTCTCAGGATTTGGAATGAGGTATTGTCAGCGTGGTACGATATTATGGGATTTTTCAAAAAAGGCGTTATAAAATTACTTCGAAACCTGCAGGGCGTTGGCAATGCCTCTGGTGTTGGAAACGTCAGCAGGCGGCGGTGACCACCTGCCAGGGTGGGCCGCCTACCTGTCTGCTGAACTTCAGCTATAAAACGAAATGTAATCAATCATCCATAACACAAACGCTCTGCTACTGCACCACTGGATGGCGTTATATGACATCAATGCGCTTTTTACAGCACCCACCACCCGGACTACCCCTTCCACGCCGAGTACTAGACGGCAGCCGTACTAACATTGTTTCCAGTTCTTCATTCTTATATAACGAAGATATTAATAAAAATTTACATTAATATTGTCTTGTTTTATTTAACTTCTGCAGAAGCTACAGCCTCCTACAGCCGGGGCGTGGCTTGTCGTTGGCGACAAAACCCTAGCTACGCGGTAGGGCAACCACATACCTTCCTACCCTTATCCCAGACTACATGGGGGGGGGGCACGTGTTCTCTCCTTCCACTCTCCTCTACGCAATCCATCCGTCTTTTGGTCTACCTCCCCTGCAGCCATTCACTCTGGCAATCACCGGCTCATGAAATATTTATGCCACCATAACTTGGTGTGGTGTTTTCGAACGCATCATAAAAATTGGACATAAAATAGGGACATAAGGAAACGTTCTGGTCTGAAACATGTAGTGACAAAAATTAAAAAAGGTATGCTGAGATGGTTTGGCCATGTTGAGAGAATGAATGAACGATTGACGAAAAAAGGCGAGTGTGAATGGAAGTGTTGCAAGGGGTAGACCTAGGCGGACGTTTCGAGACCAGATCAGGGACGTCTTGAAAAAAGGCCAGGTCAAAAGTACCCTAAACCGAAGAGCATGTCTTGTATGAAGGGAATAATGAAAGTGGACGAAGCGAAACAAGTATGCAAGGATCGTAGCAAGTGGAAAGAAGTGGTCTCTGCCTACCCCTACGGGAAAGAAGCGTGATTATATGTATGTATGTATAACTACGAAATTCGCGTCTCCTTATTTTCGAGATAGTGATAATAGTTGAGATTATCACATGTTGTAAATTGCAAATTTTGTAATTTATTCTAGAGATAATAAGTCTCTTTAATAAACTTTAATACACGTTGTGTTGTTTGGGTTTGTTATTTAGCACAGATAATTAATAATCAAGAGTTTCACCCCACGTGAACCCTTTAGTAGTGTTCCAGCATTAGTAACCCACGTTCCAGTAGCCCCATGCAGACGGCAGTATATTAGTGATGTTTAACTGTTGAGGGGCTGTCCATAAATTACGTCACACCAATTTTAGGATTTTTTTTATTGCTGTAGGGCAGCAGACAGACTGACGGCCCGCTTAGAATTTACCGTCGCATATGGGTGTTTGCAACACGAGTGGCATCGTGAACAGGCTGCTGTCCCGTAAGGGTACAGGAACTCGGGTCACTAATATGCCAGAACACAACACAAGGTTATTATGGCGGCATACTTATTACCCCAAATCTTATTAGTCATGACCTTAGCACAAGTATGCGTAAATGTCAGCTTGCATCAAGAAGTTCCGAGTGCGTTAACGCACGAGTCGATCCGAGTTCACCCGAACTAACGCTACAGCTGAACGTGACATGTCTTAAATGTAGACCATGTATAAATGTATTGAAATTATTAAGTGGTGAATTAAATATGTTATAACTGTTCTGAAGTATCTTTTCCCTTCTTCTCATTAATTAATCCAAACTCAACTAGGCTTACTTTTCTCGAAGAAGATCGTCAAGCTTTTTTTTTTCAATGCTGTAGGTCAGCAGACAGGCTGACGGCCCGCTTAGAATTTAGCAGTCACCTATAGGTGTTTGCAACGCCAGTGGCATCGCGAACACGCTGCTGTCCCATAAGGGTACAGGAACTTGGGTCACTAATGCCGGAACACAACACAAGGTTATTATAGCGGCATACTTAAGACTAAAGGTGGTCGCCATCCAAACGGGCTTGAGACCTTACCACGTAGCTAGGGTGGGTTGTTTTGTCGCCTTTTACGACAGGCCGCAGAGATCAGTATTCTTTCTTCGCCCCTGCACGGATTATAACCCCTCCCGTCCTAGTCACATTTTTAAGACACCCTCCCGCTTTTTTTACTCGTTAAAAAACCCTTTCTTGACGGGTTACCCGGCCCGGGGAGACCTAGGGATATGTAGGACTCTGGCACAGATGTACAGCCATCCGACTACCCACTAAAAAACCCCGCAGTTCTCCTATCGACTACGCCCGGGCTCACAGATATGTGACCTGCAGATCTCTTGGCCCACCCTTTGTCAGAGCGGGCCTTTTCCATAGTTTTGGCGCTAGGGGGTCAGGGTTTCGTCCCCCCAGCTCTCTCATATACTGACCCGAGGAGTTGAGAGGAGCCGGCGGATCCTCTTCCCCCTGCTGCGACGTCCACACAATTTTATGCTTGTATTTAAAAATAATCAAAAAGTTATTATTTTTATTAAATAATCTTTAATAAAGTCAAATATTTTAGATAACAGAGAAAGCAAACGACTAATAATGTTAATTCTTTAATTCTAAGTATCTTTATACTTATTCATATTATTGTCGGTGGACTTTGGAACGAGTCCTTCATATTCATTCATATCGTGACGTCACAAAGCTTTTGATCCCCCAATCCCCCCCCCCCCCCCCGTCACATTCCGGTGATACCCTCCCCCCTTTAACGTGTGACGTAATTTATGGATGACCCCTTATTAAGAGGGCTGTCTGCCGTTTTTCAAAAATAAAAAAAAAGACGTTTGCGATGCTAGGGCCACCGCGAACGCTGCTGTCCTATAGGGGTACAGGAGGTTATTATGGCGGCGTACTTAAGACCAAGGGTGGTAGCCATCCTGACGGGCTTGATGCCTTTTACGACAGGCCGACCCAGGCCCCATTATTTAGAAATTAATATTCTTTTACTCCACTTCTGCACGAAGACTCCCCTCCCCCTACTCTTTAAAAAATGCCCCCCGTTCCTCAACAATAAAAAAAATCAGGTATATTGAAAATAAAACAAAAATAATATTAGTAAATTATAATAATACTAAAATAACTTATAGCGTGTAAGGCATGAAGCGATGAAAGATCTCACCACCCGATGATAAGTCATCAATCATCCAATCTCTGTTTCAGTAATAAGCATTAAAATACGTCCCACTGGTAAATATATTATTTAAAAGAAAAAAAAACAATATTCCAGTCCATTTGAATTATTGTAATCATGTTAAAAAGCCTTGAAACGTACTCTCTCATCTAGCCTTTACAAAAATATATTTCTCATCACCAATAGGTGATGACACACACAGTTGATTAAGCTCATCACTGCTAACAGACCTTGCCAAGTATACAAATTATCGAAGTATTAAACAACAGATTAGTGTATTATAGAATTTTATCATCCAGCTGTGATGATCAGTGATGGGGTTATATAGAGTTCAAGTAATATGTAATGCAATTAAAATGACCCAAACAACCCCCCCCCCCCCCCCCAAACTTTTCGTAGCACCCGTGTGATAATTTTTATCAAGTCACATGTACAAAACAAACGTTGCATACAATAAAGGGACTCCCCGTAAAACATAGCAAAAGAAAAAGGTTTGCCAACTTGAGAGATTTTAATCCCTACATTTTAAAATAAAGTTACAGTATATTGCAATGCGTTGTTCAACGTCATAATACTCGAACGCCCCCAGAGGATACCGGCAACATCTAGGCTATTTATCAATAAAGGTGATGATGACACACTGGTGATGTAGGGACTAGGTTTAGACCTAATTTGGATGTGATTGTTGTTTTAATTTTTATCCCATCCTGGGCCTGCCCATCCCCCTTCCTCCCGCCATCGGCATCTGGTCCTGGCCCTTCACGTTCTTAATTGTCTCGTCGATTGATAATATCTGCAAAAAAAAATTATATACTTTCAACTGTATACAAATAGGTAGTGACAAATGTGTCATCTGTGTAGTTTGTTTTCCATGTCAAGCGCATCGTCCACATCACGTGTGTCATCTAGGTCGAGTGTGTCATCCGTGTCAAATGTGTCAAGTGCGTCATCTGTGTCGTCCATGTCTGCCACCCTGTGCGACTCACCTGCGCGACGGCCTCGCACGCGGCCGTGATTGCGTTGATCTTCACCACTGCGGGCTCCCACACGCACGCCACGAAGTTGTCCGCGATGTCCTCCTTCTGAATGTCAACGCCGTACCACACCTCACCTGCCACATACATACATCATACAATATAGTCAACTTAAAAAAAATTATATACCTTTTTAATTTAAAGTGTACAGAGTCTCATGTCTACTATCAAGATCCACACAGCCATTTCAGAAATTGGATCCGTTTGTTTTTAATCATAGACAAGCATAACAATTTTTCTTTTTCTATTGCTGAGGGACAGCAGACAGGCTGGCTGACGACCCACTTGATAGCAAGCAGTTGCCGTCGCCTGTGGACGCGCGGCGCCAGGGTCACCCCGCAAACACGCTGCTGTCCCATAAGGGTACAGGAACCTTGGTTATTATGACGGCATATAGAACAACGGTGGTCGCCATCCACCGAGGTCGTCGAGAGAATGAATGAATGAAGAACGATTGATGAAAAAAGTGTATAAGGCGAGTGTGAATGGAAACGTTGGAAGGGGTAGACCTAGACGGACGTTTCGAGACCAGATCAGGGACGTCTTGAAAAAAGGCCAGGTCAAGAGTACCCTAAACCGAAGGGCATGTATGAAGGGAATAATGAAAGTGGACGAAGCGAAACAAGTATGTAAGGATCGTAGCAAGTGGAAAGAAGTTGTCTCTGCCTACCCCTACGGGAAAGAGGCGTGATTATATCGCTCCTTGAATGCAAGAGAGCCACAAAACATAAATAGCCTTTTTTTACAGTACAGCTGAAACAAAATTTCGTTAAGGATTTTTTTGCAAAAAAAACATGTAGTTTTCAAATTGCTTTATTAATATTTCTTTATAGAAATCAAACAAACAGTTTTTTATTATACAAAAAAACGTTTAACTATCTAATTTGACCATTATACATATCTAATATGTATTAAAATTCAATTTGGAAATATAATACAAACTGAAAAGTAATAGGTTAGTCTGGTATGGCCATACATAGCATGCGAAGAGAGGAGCGTCATTGTAACAAGGAGGACGAACGAATTGCGAGTGAATGGATACGGGCAAGAGGACATGGGAACGCAGTCCAAAAAGGTGGCTGGACCAGGTCTATCCAAACACCTAAAAATACGTGCCAGCGTGGCACTACACCGGGCCATGGACCGCAACAAGCGGAGAGAGACGGTCGGGAAATTGTAGCAACTGAGTCACGATCCTCGGCTATGAGGAACTGACTGAAGAGAGGAAGACAGGATACAAGAGCAGAGGTAGACCAAATAAAAGATGATATGACATAAGGTGTGAACGTTGAGATGTAGACTAATAGAAGAGAGTGGAAGTGAGAGAACATGTGCCGACCTCACATAGTTTGGCATAGAGCAGGAAGAGAAAGAAGACTTGACTTCTCTCCACCTAGAGGTAAGATCGTATCCAGCATTCAGTAATGAACACAAAAAACAATATAGACTTTCAAGATTTGTATTGAACACCTATTTAATAAAATAGTCTGCGCCGGCGCACAATAGAATTGATTAATCGACATCTCGCTTGACGTATGATTGTTTTTATTATTCACCCCCAATTCTTAGGAGGGGGAGCGTGCGTGGAGTACAAAAATTCCAAGTTGGTCGTAAAAGGCTACAAACATGTGCCCGCCATAGCTCGGCTGGGTGTTCCTCCATTACCTGGAGCCTCTTCTTTCTTGTACGAAACGATTCTCAAGAACATTCGTGCTGCATACTCTTCGGATTTGGAGAGAGCTTCCGGCTAAGGCTCACCAAGGCTATATAAAATTTCTTCACGGATGCTGACTACCTGCTAGGGTTGCCTGTCTGCTGAATCCCCAACTATGAAACAACGGTGCACACACAACTCACCCTGGTGGTGCTTCTGGCGCAGCTTGTTGAGGAGGTTGGTGGCGTCGAGGCCGGCGTTGTCGCACAGCTGTCGCGGTATGGCCTCGAAGGCGCGCGCCGCCGCCCCCAACAACAGCTGCTCCTTGCCCGCGATCGTCTTCGAGTGCTCGCGAAGGTGCTTCGACAGCTCCATGTCGATGGCGCCGCCACCTGCCGACATACCACTCGGGTCAACTACCAAAAGCCCTACCGGTCTTATACCTATCACTAATGCCAGAACCCAGCACAAGGTTACTATGGCGGCATACCTATGACCAATGGTGGTCGCTATCCAGACGGGCTTGGGACTCTACCACGTAAACAAATATACAGCGTTTCCTATAATCTTCGTCTCCTCTTTATTCAGGTTTCTGTAGCTAATTTTATCCATGCAGGGACGGAGAAAGAATACTAACCCCCCCTCCAACCGAGGTCGGCCTGTCGTAAAAGGCGACAAAACAACCCACCATAGCTACGTGGTAGGGCCCGTTTGGATAGCGACCACGGTCTTAAGTATGCCGCCATAGTAACCTTGGGTTGTGTTCCGGCATTAGTGACCCATTCTTGTACACCCATATGGGACAGCAGCATCTTCACCGCTGACGTTACAAACACCCATAGGCGACGGGTTACTGTTAAATTCTAAGCAGGCAGTAAGCCTGCCTGCTGTCCTACCGCAATAAAAAAAAACTAATACATATATGGAATGTTATATAATTTTCTGAAGTTTCACTTCTGCCATGTTCGAATTACACACACACACACACACATATTGTCGCCGGTCTCAGCAGCAGGGGTCCTTGTTACTCCACCCCTACACGGAGAGAGGCCTATGCATATACTAGGAGTGGAATCTGTAAAAGTATCAAACAAGCCCCTCGGGCCTCTTAGACCTTTATGGTGTGGGGGAGTACCATGAAGAACCGTGACCTACCGGCAACGACGGCGTCGTTCTTGATGGTGCGCCGCACGATCATGATGGCGTCGTGCAGGGAGCGCTCCGTCTCCTCCAGGAACTGCTCCGCACCACCCCGCAGCACGAGAGTGCACGTCTTCGCAGCCGGACAACCTGGGTCAACAATATTCCATTTATTTAATAAACATCAGATAAAGCTCAATTAGTGGCAGCATGGAAAGGAGAATGATGCGAGTATGGGTGAATATTAAAGAAAGTATGGATGGGTTGTGTAAAAGATGATAATATGGCATGCGTTTAGAATTTAGCAGTTGCCGTCGTCTATGGGTATTTGCAACGTCAGTGGCATTTTGGGTCAGTCATTAAGGCGGCATACTTAAGACTAAAGGTGATCGCCATCCAGACGGGCTTGGGGCCCTACCACATAGCTAGTAGGGTGGGTTGTCGCCTTTTACGACAGGCCCACCCCGGCCGCAGAGGTCAGTAATCCTTCTCCGCCCCTGTATAGGCAAGAAAACCTAAAAAAGACAGTGCATGCTATTTGATTCGAACCCAGAACCTCTAGATAAGTCTTCAAGTGTTATACCACAGTTACCGGATACCTACTAGCTACAATATAATAATGAAATTAAAAAAAAACACTATTGAATGAAACTAAAACTTCATACTGGTGTTGAGTACAAGATCTGGCCACAAGTAGACAGCTGTGGGACAGCAGACAGGCTCACGGACCTGGAAACTTGATAAGCAGTTATCGTCGCCTATGGATGTTTGCAATGCTTAAGGGTTTTTCAAAAAGGCTTTGCAAAATAAATAAATATCTCATAAAGTTATTGTGTTTTTAAAATTACCATTTAAAAAAAAATGAAGCGCCATAAAAACGCACTAGAGAAACAATTACGCAAGTCACTTCTGTAGCAAAACGGTTAAGGGTGGTGGGCCGCTAGCCTGTCCCCTGATGTCCCATAGAGGTCAGAAACCTATCTATTTTATTTGAACGCAAGGGTTTTATTTCAATTCCCTCTATAGTATGTTTAAATTTAATAATCAGTTGTCCAGTACCCATAACACATGCGCACTTCTGTTTAATTAGCTACTAGCTAAATAAATATTTTGTGACAATTCACACAGCGCCATGTATGTAGTCCCAAACTAAGTAGCACTTGTTTTATGAGTACTAGACAACTGATATATACTACATAGATACTTTTTTTTTGTAAATAAATACATATTATACATAAACACGTAGACGCGAGACGGGAATCGAACCCGTGACCTCCGCAAGCGTACCGAAGTGCGTTAACATTACGTGACAGAGGTCGTCCTCCGCCTACGTTTGTAGAATGAAACATTTCCAAGTGCTAAATACTAAACTCTATTCTACAAAGTCTGGTAACGTTCTCACCATCCGGTGCCACTTCTTTATCGTAACCTGCAAGAAGATAGGAGAGGTTGGGAAAGGGATATATTCAGGGATGGGAGATGGAAGATAGGCGGCCCGAATCTTCGTTCATTCAATAGTTAACTACCGTCGCCTATGGGTGTTTGCAACGCCAAGTTTTCAATCCGCGTATGGGGAAAAACACGAGGTTATTATGGTGGCATACTTAAGACCAAAGGTGGGTTGTTTTGTCGCCTCTTACGACAAGATGACTCTGGCCGCGATATATAAAAATCTTGCATACCTAGATGAATGGAATTCAAAGATTAAACTAATTTACCAGACCTTATTATAGTCTGGATTTGTAACATAGTGGAGGAAAAGAAGACTTAATTTAAAAAAAATACAATTGTTAAGCAGGCAATGGAAAACCAACCATGCTCAGTGGAGACAGGAATAAATCAGTCAAATGCGTGTAATAGACTCACCGGTAAATATGTTGTACCTCTCCCCGCCCACCTGCTTCTCGGTGAAGTGCTTGCAGTGGCCGAGGGCCTCGGCGCGGAGGTCCCGCGTGGAGGACAGCACCGCGCCGCCGCAAGCGCGCTGCGTGCGCCTCATGTCCTCCTCGGGCACGCGGCCCGCGCAGAACATATCCCTAATATCAAGGGTTTCATTCTGAAGATCGATATTTGATAAGGTATCCGTGCAGAGGCGGAGAAAGAATACTAACCCCTGCGGCCCGGGGCCCTGTCATAAAAAGCAACAAAACAATCCACTCTAGCTACGTGGTTGGGCCCCGAGCCCGTCTGAATGGCGACCACCTTTGGTATTAAGTATGCCGCCATAATAACTTCGTGTTGTGTTCCGGCATTAGCAACCCAAGTTCCCGTATCCTTATGAAAATGTTATTGCTGGGCACCAAAGATGAGCACACCGCGTCCGAGTGTAGCGTAGAGACAGAGGCAGCACTCGCAGACCACGGTTCGGCAACATATATCAATGCCAAGTCTTGCACAAGATCAATTTTATTCTTATGTTAAAAATTATTTTTTACTTTGATTAATTATAAAAGCGTGTTTTTTTTTTAGTTTTTAACTATAATTTATTTTTTAATTTAACGCCATCTTAGGGCAGTTTTATTATTTAACGCCAGATGGCGTTTCGGAAGTAAGAAAATGAAGCGTTAATCTTGATGATCCTGATAAGGACTATGGGGCAAAATTATTAAATATGTGTATGGACAAGTGTGCAAAATTTTGAATATTTTTGATAATTCAAAGTGGGCAAAAATCTAGTCCGATAATTCCTTACATAGATACATAATTATATAAACACAGGTCAAGTTAATATAAAGCATGTAAAAATATCAAAAAGACCGTATCGGTTTACATAGATCTGACATCTTAAAACCCACACCTCAAATGGAGCTTCTATTCTCCTCGCCTACCCCTGCTGCCATCTTTCATTCATACCCGGCAACGACAACACATATGGCATAACACCATCCTGCCAATATGATCAGCTATAAAGATGCTCACCTATCAGCAAAGTACTGTGTGGCAACATCGCCGATGGGCAGCTTGCTGAGCACCACATTGGCCCCACTCTTGTGCAACGCCTCCAGCTTCTCATATAGTATCTGCCATTCAGCATCCACCACCTTCTGGTACTCACGGACATTGTCCACTCGCACCTATACAAATAAAAAAAAATGTATGTAGCCCAACTTAGGGAGCGCTCAAATGTTATGTAACAAATTTAGGGGAGGGGGGGGGGCTTATAAAACGTTACGATGCGTTACAGGGGCGGGGGGAAGGTTTTTCAACCCTTCAGAACGGTTGCGTAGAGAGAAGAAATACAAGATATTTCAAGAAAAAAAAAGAAAAACGTTACGGCGCATTATATTGGGTCAAAAAAATCTCCAAAAATTGCGTTACGTAATGTTATACATAGCTGCACACCCTTAAAGGACAAAGTTTAATTCCTGCGAGGACATAATATTGTTTAACACAAGTTACCCTTAGGCTATTTCTTTCGCCTAATATGGGGAGCCTAGTAAGAATACTGACCCCTGCGGTAGGGGTGGGCCTGTCGTAAAAGGCGACAAATCAACCCTAGCTACGTGGTAGGACCCCAAGCCTAGATGGCAACCAACCCTGGTCTAAAAGTATGTCACCATAATAAGTGTGCTTTGTGTTCTGGCATAAGTCTTAGCAGTGCCCCCGGCATCGCAAACATCCATAGGCAACGGTATCAGTGGGCCATCAGCCTGTCTGCTTGTTCCTCAGTAATAAATAAAGTGAGCTCACCTCGGCGTTGTCCCTCTCCGCCTTGAGCTCAAGTTCGATATTGAGCAGGGCAATGCTACAGTCGTCGTAGCTCTTGGGCTGCATCTCAAAGCCAGCGTACGAGAAGGTCTTCTTGAACGCCACCCCCGACACAAGGAACGAATCCTCAAGGGCGCCACCTGACACCTTTTTAATGCCTGAAATCGACACACAATAGCTTTTATTAGCTTAGTATGTGTCTATCTATGAACCTATGTATCTATGTAACGGAATCTTTGAACATGATTTTCACCCCTTTTCAAAAAGATTTTGGATTGATTTGAAACTTTGCACACATATCAAGGACCGATGACAATACAATAATTTGTATAGTTTGTATCATTATCCTTACCAGGATCCTCAGGATTAATGATTTTTTTACATGCTTTATATTAATTCGGACTCGATTTTTACCTACTTTGAACAATCAATAACATTCAAAATTTCGCACACTTGTCAAGACGTGATGACAAAACAACAAATTTAATAATTTTGTCCCCGTCCTTATCAGGATTAACGCTTTCTTTTCCTTCTGCCGAAACGACATCTGGCGCAGATTAATAAAAACATTTACACATTGGGAATTAACAAGAAATAAATAATATAATAATAATATAATTATTAATCAAACTAAAAAATAAAAATAATTCTTAACATAAGAATAAAATTACTAAAATAATGTGCCGTTTTATAAACGTGGGGTACATAGCAATGTAGGATATTTTTAAACTACCCCACGTTTTTTTTTTGAACTGTTTTTTTTTTGTATTCTTTCTGCAATCAGCCATCATTATCGGCTATAATCAGAAGGGTTGTTGGCAATCAGTTAGGCGTTGAGAGCAGTACATCCAGTGATGTGCCACTCTATGTGAACTCTTCAAATTAGGTCGACTCATTGTCTCTCGTCGAGCTCCATAACGTGTGCCCTCCTGAGGCGGACAGTATTTTTTGAACTGTGACATTAATTTTCTCATCAGTAATTTTATTCTTGTGTTAAGATTTACTTTTTACTTTAATTAATTTTATTCCTGAGGAATAGAAGAAGACAGGCTGATGGTTTATTTAATAGAAAGAAAGAATTAGTCTGGTGACAGCTATAAACATTATTTGCGTTAAACTGCAACAATCAGCACCACAGGTCAACAGCTCAGTGAATTGCTGCATCAAAACAAATTGACACAGCACTGAATTTTCAGTGTAAAACCCTGACAGTGAAAAATAATTTATAATAGCAAGCAAGTACCCCTATTACCCTCGCTAATAGGGGTAAAGAAATATGGGTCACTAAATACGAAACACAACACAAAGTTATTATAGCATCATACTTAAAACCAACCAAATGGGCTTAGGGGCCCTACCTAGCTAGAGTACTTTTGTCGCCTTTTACTAGAGGCCGAACCCTGTGGAATAGCAGACAACCTGACGGCCCACATAATAGTAAGCAGTTACCGTCGCCTATAGATGATTGCGTCGCTACGAGCACCGCGAACACGCTGCTGTCCCATAGGGGTAGAGGAATCTGGGTCACTAATGTCGGAACACAAGGTTGCCAGACGGGCTTGGGGGACAAGCCGATCCTAGCCGCAGGGTTAGTATTCTTACTCCACCCCTGCATGGAGAAATATTTCGTTAACTACCCTCATTCTCTGCAAGGTGAATGGTGCGATGGGGTCAACGTTTGACCTTCCCAAGTACCACACCCAAAACATTGTGTTCAATATGCCTCTGCAAGCAAACCTGAACCAAACCGGAAAGGGGTGGAGTCAGTGCGAATCTCTTTTTATCACAAACAGCACCTCGCCCTCTCCTCTCTTAGTCCAGTTCTCTCTCTTATCCACTCACCCATTTTAAGGTGTGCTCTCGGTCCATGACTGGCATCGCACACAGAATATGTTACTGCCGCAAAGAAAGAATACCAACCTCTGCGGCTAGGGTCGGTCTGTGGTAAAAGGCGACAAAACAACCCACCCCAGACGGCCTCAAGCCCGTCTGGATGACGACCTCCTTTGGTCATAAGTATGCCGCCATAATAACTTTGTGTTCTGGCATTAGTAACCCAATTTCCTGTACCCTTATGTCCCATAGCAGCATGTTCGCGATGCCCCTGGCATTGCAAACACCCATAGTCGACGGTAATTGCTAAATTGTAAGCGGACCGTCAGCTTGTTTGCTGTCCTACAGCAATAAAAAAAACACCCAGAGGCGAGACGGAAATCGAACCGATGACCTCTGCAAGCGTGCGTTACCTGCTACGCCACAGTGTTCATCAATTATGGGCTGTAATTTTATTTAACTCACCGATCATGTCCAGTGGTAGGAGGGGCGCGTCCAAAGACAGAACGGCGTCCACCACCATCTTGGAGAAGTGGCCTTTCTGCTGGTGGATCAGCTTCGACGACATAGCCGTCACAGCACATTTGCGTAACAACTCCCTGAAATTATGTCATCCTTACAGCACCAGAATATGTCTGGACCATGCCCCGAGGGAAGAGCTTGACTGACAACCACATACCAAGGGCCAACCTTCGGTTTCATAGGGAGTCAGACTTTTTTCTTCCTCCTGCCCTTATACCACATTATATGGGGTCTCCACAATATGTCCTCTCCTTTCACTCTCCTCTGTTAGCCGTCAACTCAACATTCAACACCCTTGTATACAATCCATCCATCTTTTTTTTGGTCTACTTCTACTCCTGTCTCCATCCACTCTCATTTCTATCATTTTCCTCGTTATTTAGCAGTTAGAATTTAGCAGTTACCGTCGCCCATTGATGTTTGCAACGCCAGTGGCATCGCGAACACGCTGCTGTCCCATAAGAGCACAGATGGTGGCATACTTAAGACCATAGGTGGTTACCATTCCGCCGGGCTTAGGCCCTACCACGTAGCTAGGGTTGTCGCCTTTTACGACAGGTCGCCACCAGCAGGAAAAAAACTGTGTCTAGCATTCGCAATTACGAGTGCCGAACACGCCCGAGTGAGTTACAACGCACTTGTGACGAGAACACTGACCTCTGTTCTTCGGGTGATTTGTTCTCAATCTTGACCGCCAGCTCCTTGACCCTGTCCACGGCCAGCTTAGCGGCCGCGCGCACCGCACGCACAATTATACGCGGATGCACACCTGAAATTAAATATTTTTAAACATAATTTACTTGAAATTAAAAATATTTTTAGTTAAATAAATATATAAGAGTAAATAGCCTCATAAATCTTATCAAGATCCACACAGCCATTTCAGAAATTGGATCCGTTTGTTTATAATCATTGGCAAGTGGTTAGGGCATCTCCTCAAAAACAGTCTAGACATGTTTCGCCTTCGGAGAGGCTTTGTGTCTCTTTGCGTATTCTACTTTCTGTACACACTGGGAGTGTTCTGAGAGGCTATTTAGCCTCGTCGTCTTTCTACCACCGCACTGCCCGCCATTGGCTAGATGTTCATCCCCATTTCTTAGAGCCTTTTCTACCTTGTACAAAACGATTCTCAAGAATGTTCAAGTTGGTTACTCTCAGGATTTGGAATGAGCTTCCGACTGAGGTTCTCCCATCATGGTACGATATGAGGTTTTAAAAAAAAAGATGTTATAAAATTTCTTCCACGTCGACAGTGCATTGATTCCCTGCCTGCAAGCCTCTCTCTCTTAAAATAGTTACTTAGGATAACAAATTTGGTGTTTTTTTGTAGACTACTTGCTGTAAAAGCAATAAAAAAAATACAACTTAGCAGGCAGGTAGTTTTTGCGTTACGAGAGTAAATGTAAAAAAAGTGATTTTTTTAGTGAGGAATTTCATGTGGTGATTTTTTTGTCTAATATCCCTTTAGTATCAATAAAAACTGTATTATAGTATCTAGAAAAATATTTTGTCATTCAATTAGCGTCAATTTTATTTTACCAGGGCTCATAAGTATTTAGTTAAAGTCATTTATGTAGATCAGTGATTCCCAAAGTGGTCTATATCGACCCCTAGGGGTCTATGACAACCTGCAAGGGGTCTACGTCAGCGAAAAAAATTTGGGGTCCATGAAATGAAAATGGCGGTCCACGATAGTGGATCTCAACACATACACTGATAGTACCTATTTACTTACATCATACTATCTTATAATATCAAAACATATACATTATTTATAAAAGTACCTATGAAGTAAAAAATTTATTTTATGTTTATTTAATGTTACGTATATTTTACATAACATACAAAATTTTATTTTGAGTTTAAATTTAAATTCAATTAATAAATGTATAAATTAACATGTGTTTGTTTACTTTAAGTTTTTAACACTAAACTTCACTACTGTTAGAAATTTACAGGAAATTAATATCAGGTAAGTAGGGGGTCTACCCAACACGGAAAAACATGGCAAGGGGTCTACGACACAAAAAAGTTTGGGGAACTCTGATGTAGATGAAGTGACGTAGTTGTGATGAGGAAATAAAAATGGCTGCCATTCAAGAGGGGGTGAAGCTTACTTCACCCCCTCATCAGTAACAGGAGAGAGTTACTGATAAAATGGGTTGAAAAACAATATTGGTAATTCAAGAAAAAACACAAGGTATATATACATACATATATAACGTCTATTATTAAATATTTATCGAGTAATATTTCATTTTAAAGGAGTACCTTCTTCAACAAATGGCTTCAACCTCTTCAGCAACTCGCCGGCGAGGATCACCACCGACGTAGTTCCATCGCCAACCTTCGACAAAATAAACCAAAATGTAATAATGTAATTTTTTCAAATGTGGGTAATTGTTAATTATTGGCTACCCTCATTTCTACTATCAAATAACCACACATGTCCATTCGGAAATTGGATCCGTTTGTTTTTAATCATTGGCTTTTTCAATGCAGAAAATATTAATATATCTAAATGATACTAGATTGCCATCTAGTATCTGTCTATAACCTTTTACACTACTATATCACACTACAACTATATCACTGTCTATAACCTTTTTGGTAACATCATTGTCATTAAGTGTTCCTTCAATGTACTGTATATCAGAGCAAATAAAGTTTTCCACAATTTATATACTTAGTATTGTTCTCATTAAGAAACCCATTGTCCTAGTAACACATTTTGGATGTGCAGAGCCCTACCAACAACATTATGAACTCATTAGTTAAAGTACTGTTTCATATGTCGTCACCCACCTCAGCGTCCTGTGATTTCGCTATGTCCACGAGGGTCTTTGCAGCCGGATGTACGATATCCAGTAGCTGAAACAAATGTAAAAAATCATCAATATTAGAAAAAGAGCAGCAGACAGACTGACGGCCCACTGAATAGTAAGCAATTACCGTCGCGCATGAATGTTCGCGACGGTAGGGGCACCGCGAAAACGCTGCTGTCCCATAGGGGTACAACAACCTACTCACTAATGCCAGGGAACACAACACACAACCCGGGGTGGTCGCCCATCCAGACTGGCTCGGGGACTGAACGAATTAATGTACCCTCACCACAGCAATGGGCAGATATCATTGGTGTATTGGGAACACAGGACATAGCTTTGCCTGCAACTGCTATTGAAAGCCGCACAGAAAGATTGAAAGAGCACAGAATCTGAAGAGGATTCTGAAGATTAAGATGTAGCTAGTAATAATTAATTAAATAAACCCATGCACTAAAAACATACCAACAGACCGAGAGTGACTGTGCCATATAGAAATGTGAGTATAGGGCCCTACCACATGGCTAGGTTTGTTTTGTCGCAGTGTAAACAGACAGGCTGACCCAGGCCACAGAGGTTAGAATTCTTACTCCGCCCCTGCACGGAAAAGTCTCTCTTTCGCATCATCCTATTAACGGTAGTGAGCAAAACTGCGAGATCCTCCAGGGATCTTTCCAGGGGTTTATCAGCCTTGGGGCTTTTGACAAGGTCGTGGACAGACTAACATCAAGTTCGCTACCGTGGCACTCAAGTGAATTAATGGTTTCATTTTAATGGGGTCTCTTACACACTGAAACTACATTTAGTACATTTTTATACTTTGTTTTGAGCCTCATATTTGCTGTTAAGATCCACATGACCATTTCAGAAATTCGATCCATTTAGTCATAATCATTGGCCTATAAAAACAGGAAGTAAAATAAAAACATAATTCCTATCAATATTTTATTCCTATAATTAATATCCATGCATGTGGCCGGGGTCTGAGGTCCGCCTGTCGTAAAAGGCGACAAAACAAACCACCTTTGATCTTAAATATGGCGCCATAATAACTTTGTGTTGTGTTTATGGGCATTAGTGACACAAATTCCTGTATGTACCCTTATGGGACAGCAACGTTTTCACGGTGCCAATGGTATTACAAACACCCCTAGGCGACAGTAACTGCTAAATTCTAAGTGGGCTGTCAGCCTGTCTACTGTCCTACAGCAATAAAAAAACATTATAAATAACATTTAACATATTATTATACTGTGATATCCCCCCTAGCAGCCTTTGTTCTTCCTCCTTCTGGTCTCTTCAAGCAGCATATGATGAATAGGAGTTTATTATCTGTTGTCTCCGACAAAGCAACAATGACTACAGGCGGAAAAAGCATTTCAACCACGTGGGAACGGGGTCGATCACCCGTAAACCTGTGAGGTGCGTTCCCAATTATACCGCTGCATGGGGAACAAATTAAAACAGCCATGAATGGCAAGAATTTATTATTGGGGTTTACTGATGTCACTGATGAAGCTGATCCTATTCTAAAGTGAGTTTAAAATACCTTCATAATAGTGGCTCCATCGTTTGATATGACCGCCTTTCCGCTATGATCCACAATCAACTTGTCCATACCCCTGGGACCGAGGGTTGTGCGAACCTGGAACAATATTGTAATGAAACATACGCAGGGTTGAGTGGAACACATAAGGGGCGTGACAGCCTCATATACTTGTATCGTCATAGTAACAGGGGGCATAATCAGTAATTGGAACGATTTTGTATAATCATTGGTGTGTGAAACTGATCAATCAAGTTAGGGAAAATATACTGATAACACTACTACTTTCAGGGGAGGGTGTGTGTGGTCTCCATCAAGTTGTAATTAACCTCTAAGGGAAAACTCACACTTTTCCCTGCTTTTCACTCTGGCAACAAATGTAGTGAGACACCATACACACATACCTTCTATCTCGCTCACACATTTACATTGTATCGTTTTTACATAGCTTCTATTATCTGTGCAGGGGCAAAGAAAGAATACTGACCTCTGTGGCTGGAGTCCGTCTGTGGACAAAAAAGCCCACCCTGGGTACGTGGTAGGGCTCCAAGCCCGGAACAGGAACCCCTGCGCCTCAAATTATCTGCAGCAGCTTGTGTACCGTGCGTTCCGACACAGGCTACTTGTAGGTTATGGTTGTCACATAGTATGGGCGCATTCCCTAATTTAAGATAACACAGTCTCCTACTTACAGCATCTACAACAAGTTGGCAGGCATTTATGTTGGAGATAAGCTGAGGTTTCCCCTGCGACTGGTCTGTCCCCTCCTTCAGTACCAAAATTTGTGGTTGCTGAAAGGAAATTAAAAAAAAATACAATATACAGTATAACCTTAACACTTCATCGACCGGTCGTTTTTGTGTCCGTCCCTTTCCAAGTACCGGCTTAGTCGCGCACGCATTTACTCCCAGTACCGGTCAGTATGTTGTCAAATTAGACTAGGATTAAATAATTTATTTATAATTGCATTATAACGTATAGCTTGTATAGGTTAGTCAGGTGACTCAACACGAAATTATTAAAAAAAAAAAGTATTCGTCATTTTTATTGAACAAATACTAAGTTTTCCAAGAAGTATAAGGATAATTATTTAATTTGAACACTTTACTCTCAATTTCAAACCCTTAATAATGTTAATACTTCGCTTTTCATTGAAAAAATAAGAAATTTATAAACATTTGGTTTCATCGAAAGAACAAGTGACTGTCGGTGTTTTGAAACTCTACAATTGAAAATAAAACATAATATATACCATTAAAAGTCGATATCCACAGTAAAATATAAACACTATTAGATTTCATAGCCGTTCAATGTTAAATCAACTTAAATTCGTCACAAACATAAATTGAATAAAAAAATATGAGAATTTTAACATTAATCACAAATTAGTTTTTCTATGTCAATACACAGAAAACAGAAAAAATATCACGATCAGAACGTAATTTGCTAAACATAGTTCATATTTATCACAAAAAAAGAGACTATAGTTCAAGGATTATAAGGAAATTTTTAAATTATTTTACCATTTTGTAAAGTATTCCGTTCTCACAAACCACAAACAAACTGAGACGATTGAATTGAAGTTATTGAAGAAATAAGAAGACGTATTACTGTCATATCAGTTGACAGCTAGGGCAAAGACTTTTAATTAAACTTTTAAATACTTCAGTGATGTATGTGTTTATCAATTTTAACGAATACCGATATTTTAATAAACTGAACAAATTTTCAAAAACGTTAAAAGGTGAAAAAGGCACGCAGTGGAAATAATAAAAACAACTTTTCTCTTTAAGTATGTATAGTGATTTATATATATATTTTTTTAAAGCTAAAGCTGTGTCTCAGACGACTTGACAGCGACTATGGAGACGGACGTTAAGGTATATCCCAAACCTGTGGGAGCGGGGTCGATTAGCCGTGGCAGCGTGCTCGAAATCGGGTCTCCCGTTAAGTTGCTTTTCCGGCTCGTCATGGGAACAATTGAGAATTGCCACGAATGGCAAGAATATTATTAAATTAGGGGGCTATCGGCTTTACCGGTGAAGCCGATATTGATATGTCGATCATTTTCAAAAGATTTTGCGTTCTTAAAATAATAGTATACTTAGCTCATTATGTAATATCAATAGTAATTTTTATATAAAATGTACAAAAATCTCAATAAAAACGAGGATATTTTTATCAGTATTCCTTTTTATTAAGCAATAATTACAAAAATATCAAAATCTACAATCTTACTAATATTTTATTGTATCAGTCAAACCAGTATTTGTCCAGTAGCGAAAGTAAAAAATCTCTGCTCTTTACATACTCCGCTGTTAGCTGTCTCCTATTGTTAGTAACTGCTCAATTAACGGCAGAAGCCACTCTCTCTAAAGGTACAGAGGAAGCCGTAGGTCTCAAGTATTTAAGTGCTTGAACACAATACATAACAAAAGAACTCATGAGTGAAACTGACGTGACGGACGGCCGCAGACACGCAATGCAAACATACTAGTCAATACTCATAGACCATAGATATTTGGGAACCAACACATAGGAGTGGCTTAAAAAAAACTGGCGGAAAATAGCTGACATTTCTATGTATATACACATATGAGATAGTATTATAGATCACAAATGCAAAGACGATAGATTTTTAAGCTTTTAATAGTTAAAATTTGAACCACCAGATGTCATTACCCAATGGTCCGTTCCCAATACAGTTACTTTTTTGCCGTTCGTTACTAACTTTTACGGTTTTGGATTATCTTTAGTTAGATAAATAAAACACGTGATAGAAGTGAAAACTTGCAAATTATAAACTTCAATATAACAACGCACAAAGAAGAGATCACAAATATAGAAAACACTTGTCTTTTATCTCATTCTCTGAACGTTATAAGTACTCCATATATATAAAGATGTATATAGGGTTCTCTTTTTACTGTGATTTTTCTTTTTCATCGAGTTTCAAATCACAACGATGCTAAAGAAGTTTTCACTGAAAAAATATATAGTTTTTGATTCAATTTTCAATATTGGATTTATTGATTGAAACAGCGAATCAAAATATATCGTGCTAAAATATCGATAAATTGAATTAAAAATATCGATACTTTTCAACAAGCCTAGTTTAGCCTAGTAGAAAACGTCAAAAATGTCAAAAAGTCAAAATCAAATAGTTCATAGTTCCTTTCCAGATGAAGCTAAGTTACTGCAAAATTAAATTTAATACTTTGAAAAGCCCATAACGATTATTCGCAATGAGCCGGCAAGTAGATATAAAAGCCTTAGTATCCCACATTGTGAAAGGTGATGGCAAAGATCGATGTAGGATCTGCATGGGAGATACATCCGAAGGCCAAGTGTTCCTCGGAGACACGGTGATGATGGATGGCAACAAGCCCGTAACTCTTGCCGAGTTACTTCAAGTGATCACGGGAGTTGAAGTAAGCATTTAATTTTGTTATCGTTTTAGAAATCAACCGTTTTGTTTATTTTCTGTGAATAATGGAACGCGCTATTTGTGCTTCTAAGAAAGCAAAATGGCGGATTTTTTTTTAGAATTTGTTATTTAAATCAAATCTGTTGATTTCTATTGTTTATTATTATTTGTATATTTACAGCCCAATAAGAACAATATATGAATTCTGTTGAAAATATTTTAGTTTATAAATTAATTATAACCTTATTCACGTTTATGGAGACAGTTACTATTGTTGTTTTTATTGTTAATTTTTGATCCTATCGTACTTCGGAAACAAATTTTAATCAAGATTCTTTGACTAAATTTAATTAATTAAAAACTACTCATAATAAGATTTGTTATTCCTGGTTTTCAATTAAAATTAGGTCTCTTAGTGACTTCTTATTCATAAACAAGAATGCACATAATCGGTATGAGTGTGACTGATGTCTTTAAAAAGGCCTTTAATGTCGTATGGTGGCCTTTACTGCTCTAAGCTAGCTAATAGATCTATAAGCTGTGTTTGTCTTATCAATCCTTTCAAAAGTCATATGATACCTTAGATAGAATATACTAAGGAATTCATAAGATATTAAATAACATCAAATGCTATTCATTAGATATGCTAGTTGACCCTGCAAACATTGTTCTGCCGTATTAAAAAAAAAACAATTACATTCATCCCTTCAAATTTCATTTATTTAAAAAGGAATAGCCTATGTCTTTCTCCAAGGTCCAATCATCTTTATACTGTTTAATTCAAATCCATTTTAATTAATTAATTAAATCATTAAAATTGGTTCAGTAGTTTAGGCATACATGCAAAACATAACAGACAAAGTTACTTTCACATTTGAAGTTGTTAGGACCAGAGTGTCCTAAAAGAGTTTTAGCAACTTTTGACCTATATCCATTTTCATAATTTATAAAATATAATCTACAAAACAAGAGCAACATAAATTGTTAATATGGTCTTGTTCAGTAGATGGCAGCACGGATCCATTTCGGCTTCTGTTAATATCAACTTAAATCAAAGTGACATAATGGGTAGGTTTTTGTAGTTAGGCTACTCTGGTTCTAGCAGTTTTAGTTCTATTAGTATGGATGAGCTGACTTTCTAGGGTTTAAAATGTTGGAAAGATAAATATATAAATAAATGACAACTCACATAGCTCCATCTTGTTTCACAGTAAGCATTTGTGTTATAGGTACTTGATAACTGATACTATTTATATATTTTTCTTTTGTTTTTCACTCCTGTAGCAGTTATCATGGTCTATGGGTGTTTGCAACGCCAGTGGCATCGTGTACACGCTGCTGTCCCATAAGGGTACAGGAACTTGGCTCTCTAATACCAGGACACAACACAAAGTTATTATGGCAGCATACTTAAGACCAAAGGTGGTCGCCATCCAGACGGGCTTGGGGCCCTACCATGTAGCTAGGGTGGGTTGTTTTGTCGCCTTCAATGACAGGTCGATCCTGGCCACGGAGTATTCTCTCTCCGCCCCAGCACTGATAGAAATAAATACCTAGTCAGGTCATAAGTATTGTCACACAGTAAAAACTTTTCTTTTAGAATGCTGGCCACAAAAAAGTTTATTGAATTCGAATCTCGAATTGTTCATGAAAATAAAAATGTATACTTTTAGAATTTTACTCATTTTTTAAATATGGAGTGGACGCTTAAAGAAGACCGTGTTGCAGTTATTGCGTTGCATCGTTGCGGTTACGCGCCAATTCAAATTTTTAACATACTGAAAAATTTGAATATAACCAAAAGATTCATTTATCGTACCATCAAACGATACAATGAAGACTCTAGTGTAGATGACAGGTCAAGAAGTGGTCGCCCTCGGTCTGTTAGGACTCCAGCAGTGATAAAAGCTGTGAATGCACGAATTCAAAGAAATCCCAAACGTAAGCAGAAACTGTTGGCCCTTCAGATGGGGTTAAGCAGAACCACGGTGAAAAGGGTGTTAAATGAAGACTTAGGGCTTCGGGCATATCGAAGAAAAACAGGACATCGTTTGAATGCTCGTCTAATGGACCTGAGACTGAAGAGATGCCGCGCTTTGTTGAAGCGGTACGCGGGAAAAAAATATCGGGAAATTCTTTTTTCGGATGAAAAAATGTTTACCGTAGAAGAGAGCTACAACAAACAAAATGATAAGGTGTACGCACACAGTAGTGAAGAAGCGAGCAACCGTATTCCGCGTGTCCAACGAGGTCATTTTCCATCCTCGCTCATGGTATGGTTGGGAGTTTCTTATTGGGGCTTAACAGAGGTACATTTTTGTGAGAAAGGTGTAAAAACGAATGCTGTTGTGTATCAAAATACAGTCCTGACGAACCTTGTGGAACCTGTTTCTCATACCATGTTCAATAACAGGCACTGGGTATTCCAACAAGATTCGGCGCGAGCTCATAGAGCGAAGAGCACACAAGACTGGCTGGCGGCGCGTGAAATCGACTTCATCCGGCACGAAGACTGGCACTCCTCCAGTCCAGATTTGAATCCGTTAGATTACAAGATATGGCAACACTTGGAGGAAAAGGCGTGTTCAAAGCCTCATCCCAATTTGGAGTCACTCAAGACATCCTTGATTAAGGCAGCCGCCGATATTGACATGGACCTCGTTCGTGCTGCGATAGAGGACTGGCCGCGCAGATTGAAGGCTTGTATTCAAAATCACGGAGGTCATTTTGAATAAATTTTAATGTCATAAGAATCTATGTTTTGTTAAGTTCATTTTGGTATATAAATGGTTACATAATGAATAAACTTGTTACAATTATTTTACATTAAACATGTGACAGAATTTATGACCTGACTAGGTACATATTATACATAAACCCCAAACATAGGATGGAAATCTAACTGTGACCTCCACAGATGTGTGTTAGCCACTATGTAATGGAATATTTTATACTCATTGCATATGAAACTATTAATTTACCCTCCAAGCTATGCCATTAGGAATATGGGATTTATACCCCATATTCTATTATTAAAAAAGTGTTAACAGAATGGCTATTATCTCTGAACTATAATGAAAAGGAATCTCTTATTAAATACTTTAAAGTTGAATAACTAAGTAGTAAACTTCCTAATATTGTATGATGTTACAATCTGTAATAAGTTAACTTTATCATGTGTTACTTTATTTATTTATTTATAGCACAAATCCTTACACACGAACATAAACGCACGTGCGTGCTCCCACCCCTACAAACACACACACACACACACCCATGTACGCGCGCACCCCCACATTTTCATAATTTCTCCTTATGTCAACGGTAAGAGAGAAGAGGCCAGGAGATCCATAGGACGGGCTTCTGCTCAGTTTGGACTCCTGTCTCCCTCTATTTCACTGAGCTACTGATAGTACTTTTATTACATACACACTTTCGACCTATTGCACTTTTATATGTATGTACTGTCTTGTAATATTTTGGGAGAAAATAAAGAATTTTTTCATTTCATTTCATTCTTCAAATGTACCATCTGTACCATCTACGTTATAAATAAAATAGTCTTTATACAGGAGTCAGAGTTTCTAGACATGTTAAGTTATTTTGAAACTTACATAATATCTCTGGTTTCTGTGTGTCTCTTGGCGAAGGCCTCCGCCAACTGTCTCCATTGAGCTCAATCTAAGGCAACTCATGTCCATAATGGTCCCAAAGTTAAATGGATCTCATCCTCCCATCCACTTAATTGGCATCCTCTTTTGCGACTGCCATCCCTGGGGTACCAGACTGTTACCCGTTTGCTCCACTTATCCAGACTGCTTCTTACTATGTGCCCAGTCCATCTCCATCTTAATTGGTTGACTGGAGTGAGTATATTGGAACTTTTGATTTGTATCTGATATTGTTGCGTATTTTGTCTTCTAACTTCATGCCCAACATACTCCGCTCCATTGCACACTGACACTTTGAAAGCTTTTCCCTGTGAAGTTTTGTTAGGGACCAGGTCTCACAGCCATAGTTCAAATAAGGTAGGACAATGTATCGAAGGTCTTTCTTTTGAGGTGGATTCCAAACACTTTGTTCTTCACCACCTCCTTCAAAGACCAATATTTCTTCCAACCGTAGGCTATCCTCTTGTTAACCTCCTTAGTCTTGTTCGCATGGGGAGATTATTTGGGTCGTTATATGTCCTCGGGCGTCGACGACGTTGCCTGCGTTGGTGGGAGGGGCGTGTGGTGATCAACTCCCGCTCCATTAATATATGCTAAAGCTCTCTAGGACCTTTTTTTTATTAGCAAATGAAACAAACCATTTTTTGTCTTTTTCTACTGTAGGTAATATGAATATGACCACTGTAACCTTTAGCTTGCCTTGACACCACATCTGATTGTCAGTAGCTTTTATTGTTTTTTCTTTCTTTATATTATACATAAATTTTATAATAATATGTGTCAATATTTATAATTTCTTATGTAAAACTTATAATAAGGATCTTATATCAGTTGAGGCTGAAAAATACCACTGTTTCACTTATGTATTTTTATTTAGTATATATTAAATATAATTCAATAAAAATTGATTTCATTTTCAACTTTTTCCTGTTTAATACATAAGGATAGTTTACAAGCTGTCTGTTATATTGTTACATAATTTTCTTTTTCAAATAATTTTCTAATAATTAAATATATACAAGATGAATAAATAGCATAACTATAGACATTTAATATAGACTGAGGTTCAAAATGAAGTGGCCTGTTGACTCTGCTGGGTGGTTGCAGGTGACGCAAGACACAAGCCTGCCCAACAGCCTCTGCCCACTCTGCTACAAACCAGTACGCTCATACATTGACTTCAAGAACCTCTGCCACCAATCCGCTAACCACTGGAGCTCTACTGTAGAATTTCTATGCTACATACCAAGCTACAAGTTTTCCAAGAATACCTTCAAAATTACTGCAGTTTTGAATGAGGATGGCATTACGATTAATGAAGAAGTTGTAACAAGTCCAAAGAAAAGTTATACGAAATATATAAAAGAGCAGAGGCGGGAATACGGTAAAAGTATAAACTGTGCATGTCCGAATTGTGGTAAAACGTTCCAATATGCCCAACATTTGGCCAAACATTTAAAGGAGTCAACGGATTATCAACGAGCATGTCATTTGTGTGCAGAAATTATGAGTAGAGATGAGTTGGTCAATCATTTGATCAAAGTGCATGGGAGCAGACCGTATGACTGCAAGAAATGTCTAGCGATATTTCATTTGAAGAGCCATTATGCCGAGCATCTTTCTAAAGCTCATATGCCGGGTTCGTGTACATGCGGGGACTGTGGGCGCAGCTTTCAATCGGCGCGTGCATTTCACGCTCACACTCTGATTCATAACCAAAAGAACTGTCCAAATTGTAGCAAGCTGTTTCGCAACCATACTTGCTATGTTCACCATGTTAAAGGTTGCTGTAATTTAGACAAGAATCGTGAAGACACACACGTAACTAAACATAAAGTGACAGTACTAGTCGAAGGTGTGAAGAAAGCTGTCAAAGTAGGAATGCGAGGAAGCGCTGACTCTGAATGCATATGTGACTATTGTCACAAGAAGTTTGCCGGCAAGAAGTTTGTGACAGCTCACATACAGATTGTGCATTTAAAAAATACACACAGACCGTGTAGGTATTGTGGTAAATTACTTGCAGCAGCTCACATGCCGTCTCATTTAAAGAAGCACGAGCATGTGACTACGTACAAATGTGACAAGTGCGATGCAGTTTTGAAGTCGAAGTTAGGGTTTCAACAGCACATGCGTCTTCACACTGGAGAAAAGCCATATGAATGCGAGTATTGTAATGAGAAATTTTCAGCCTCATCTAGAAAATCAGAACATATACGTAAAATGCATAGAAAAGAGAACGAACTGAAGCATCCATGTGACATATGTCCTGCAAAGTTCAGGATACCATGCCAGCTAAAGAAGCATGTAGACACAGTGCATAATAGGGAAACAAAGTTTGCATGTAATATTTGTAAGGAAAATTTTCCAAGCTGCAGATCTTTACTAATGCATACAAGGAATTTTCATCACTAAAATGTATTTTTTATAGTTTTGTGGAAGAATGCTTTATGGGAACTCGTGAACTCAACCCATGTTGATGATCTGCAATAGCTTTGTGCATAAGAATGGTAAACGAAGTCAACATCATGGCAGAGGCTGGTGACCAATAGCCTAATATTGGACAAAGGCAATGTTGGCGCTAGGTAAAGAATTCTTTTCGATCTGAAGAGTGACGAAGGGACAAGGAACAGGAGAAGATTTCTGTCTTAGTCTTGAAAATCCTCCTAGTGTTGAAACCCGGTTGCAACCCAAACTTCTGCTTCAGTGAAGTGTACTATAAAAATATTTTATACAAGAGAGAGATAAGGGATTTATCACTATGTGTTATTTAGAAATAAAGAATGGCAATGGATAGAACGAAAGAAGTATAACGATCAAATACGTGCACAGCAATACTAGTTTGCTAGTGCTAGTACTTTCAATATATTATATTGAAAATGCCGTTGCCTTTCTCGAATGGCGACCGCGTACCGGAAGACACAATGTTGGTAGGCCTCCCACAAGATGGACCGATGATCTGGTCAAGATCGCCGGAATAGGTTGTATGAGGGCAGCGCAGGACCATCATCGTGGAGATCTTTGGGGGAGGCCTTTGTCCAGCAGTGGGCGTCTTCCGGCTGAAATGATGATGATATTGAAAATATTATCATTGAATCTATTATCTTAGGAATTAATCCCGATTGCTAACCTGACTTCCGTTACCGGGAACCGCTTTTTGACTGTTTCTTCACCACTGCATAAGGTTTCGTCATGGCCAGCACTTGTGTCTCAGCATTCTTGGTAGTGGTTCCATTGAGACAGATGTCATGATGCCAAGCCAGAGCTTGTGGGTATACTCTTCTTGGAAAGACCTGGTAACACGTAGTTGTTGAGAGAAGAAGAAGAGTTTCACCTCGATACATGATGTCAATAAAAGTTTCT
The DNA here is from genome assembly GCA_963693495.1 of Malacosoma neustria. NCBI lineage: Eukaryota > Metazoa > Arthropoda > Insecta > Lepidoptera > Lasiocampidae > Malacosoma > Malacosoma neustria. The sequence goes on from OY856401.1 coordinate 7,765,182, forward strand.
GAAAGACAGTTGAAGGCTGTCCATGAACGAAAGTAAAGAAACTTTTCTCCATCCTGAAGCGGAGTAAGTATACTGAACCCTGCGCCAGACGGCAGCATATTAGTGGTGTTCCTGGCGTTGCAAACATTCTTAGACAACGGTAACTGTTGGCTAATGTATAGTAGGCCGGTAGTCTGACTGTTGTCCCATAACAATAAAAAAGTAATAATAATAAAACATTTCACATACCCATTTTAAATTATTTTTTTATTATAATTCAACTACCCGCATTTTAATATAAACTAAATTTAGAAACAATGCTTTAGTGTTTTTATTTTAATACGTATTTATACTAATTCATAGAAGATTTATTTTATTATATATATTTATTTATCAGAAATTACAGACATAACAGAAACATATCTCTTTTTAGTGGTAGTATAAATAGATAAATATATTTTAGCGGAGTGTAGTCGATTATACTTTGCACATTCATGGCGTACATTGGTATATTTACACTTACTAAAAAAACGTGTGTGTGTATGTGTGTATAAAGTTGTGAGGGATATCGGTGAGCACGACCGCCATTGGCGTGCTCAAATGAAAATGCCTCTTGGTTAACTTTATATATTATTGTTTTATAAACTTAGGCAAACAAACATTGGAGTTATGTTAAAATACATGCTGCGAGAAAGGTTATCTCTGTGTATCAAAGTAAGAATAATAGTAATAGTATGGCGGGATCGGAGCACACTAGTGAGGGGTAACATTACGCCCCAAAACTAGTGATGTTCCGAGACCGGTTTATGTGCGGTCCATAGACGCCACATGTGTGTACTTAAGTACACGCGTAAGAAGTGATACTTGTTTGGCGTAACACAACAAAAATAGCTAAAGATTTCATCCCGTATGCCACAACTCTATTTGTAAAAGCTATCATAATTTAATAAAATATAAAGAACACATACCGACAATTAATTAACCTCAAATCTTTAAATGCACTTTAAAAGTGGTATTGTTAAAATAAAAGTCACTTTTATCGCGAATTTTTATAATGGCCAATAATTATAATTCACCACCATGTATAATTTAACATAGTTATATATTTATGAATAAATATGTATTTCTTTTATTTCCACTGTTATATAAAATACTAGCTGTGCCCGCGACTCCGTCCGCGTGGAATAGTGACTGGGCAGCATTTTTTGGATATATCTTTTGGATTACAAACCCTAAAATATAAATAATTGAAATATGCAGTCAGTGTTATCGAATGCAACTGTTACCCCATGCGCCTCCGGAATACGAGCGTTCGAACCTACAAAACCAGCCTAAGCTAAACCCTATTTCATATGATTGATAATATAAATCTGAGGTCCACTTAAATTGAATAACAACCTACAAAGTTCAACCTAAGCTGAACCCTATTTCATATGGTTGATGATATAAATCGGAGGTCAAGTTAAAATGGACATCTAAAATTTCCGAAACTTATCATTTTTAGCTATAACTATTTTTTTTTTTCTAAAATTAAAGAAGTTACTCCTTATTACATCAGCTATCTGCCAGTGAAAGTCCCGTCAAAATCGGTCCAGCCGTTTCAGAGATTAGCTGGAATAAACAGACAGACAGACAAAAATTGTAAAAGATGTTGTTTTGGTATATGTACCGTGTATTCGTCCGAATGCACTTAGTAAAAAGCGGTTATTTTAATATTACAAACCGACCCTTCAATTTTATTTATTTGTATAGATAAAACACGTATTGTACATGTATGAATTTTTGAGAAACTACTGTGAATAGAGTTACGAGTTTGCACGGAAACTTGACAGACAGTAATCAGCTAAGTTCACTACCTATGTCGCTTTTTGGCTGTCGGTGTGTGGGCGCATCGTAGAAACTGCTCTCGTGTCTTTTTTCCAAACGAGCCACAACAAGAGATAGAGAACGGAAGAGTCGCCAAGAGATATCGACACTAAAGTCGCAGTGGCTTGTCCTGTTTCAATAATCACCTTTATTAATCACACAAAAAGAGATTGTCTTATTGAGGCTACTTGTTTTAGGTGGAGACGGCAAAAGTGTTGCCAAATTCGATATGCCCGCGTTGTATGAAAAATTTCAAAGAATTCATACCTTTCATACAACTTTGCAAGGAATCTACGAATCAGTGGTCTAGGATTGCAGATTATCTAATGAAAGTTCATATGTCAAAAAAAGTAAAAAGTGCGTACGTTGATGTAGGAAATGATATAACACTGTACACGGATACAAAATCAGTATTATTTAAAAATAATAAAGACGTTTTCAAACAGTTTAAATTAAAAATAAACCAGCAGAAATATTACAGTAAGAGACTCGTCAAATACAAAGATACAGTGAAAAAATCAAAATTCAAATGTCCAGAATGTGATGCGTTATATAAAAATGTTGCCACATTCAATCAGCATTTGGAGAATTTGAAAATGAAGTGTTGCCAGCATTGCTATAATTTATACCATTTTGATGAGTATAAAAAACACTTAATTAAACATAACATAAAGATGTTTCCATGTGAACATTGTAAACATGTATTTGAGAGATTTGACATGCTGAAAAGACACGAGAGGAGATATCACGAGGGTCTATTAATATGTCCCGATTGTCAGAAGAGTTTTTCGTGTGAGAAGAATTTAGTAGCGCACGGTGTAAAACACAATTCGCATGTATGCGAGAAGTGTAATCGAAAATTCTCAAACAAAATATGTTTTCTAAACCACGGGAAGATTTGTGATATAAACACTATGAAATATTATATTTGTGATTACTGCAGGAGGTTCTATAACAGTCGAGGAACTCTAGTGAATCATATAAAATATAATCATACGGAAGGTAGAAGGTTCCAGTGTGACCAGTGTGGGAAAACGTTTAACAGCAAAGCACATCTTACGGAACATGGCAACACTCATGACATTGTACCAGACAGATATGTTTGCTTTTGCAAAGCGAAATTCAGCTCCCGGAAAGGATATGTTAGGCATTTTAAGAAGCATTCCGATGCAGAATTAAAATAAATATTGAAAAATATACATTTTTATTCACAATTTTTTTTATTGATGTAGAACAGCAGACAGGCTGACGGCCCTCTTAAAATTTAGCAGTTACCCTCGCCTATGGGTGTTTGCAACGCCAGTGGCATCGCGAACACGCTGCTGTCCCATAAGGGTACAGGAACTTGGGTCACTAATGCCGGAACACAACACAAGGTTATTATGGCGGCATACTTAAGACCAAAGGTGGTCGCCATCCAGACGGGCTTGGGGTCCTACCACGTAGCTAGGGTGGGTTGTTTTGTCGCCTTTTACGACAGGCCGACCCCGGCCGCAGAGGTCAGTATTCTTAATCCGCCCCTGCACGGATAAAATAAACACTATTGAGGATAGAAGATAGAAGCTTTAATCATATTTATATTTAGCTACGTGGTAGGGACCCAAGCCCGTCTGGACGGCAACCACCCTTAGTCTAAAGTATGCCGCCTTTGTTGTGTTGTATTCCGGTATTAGTGACCCATGTTCCTGTATCCCTATGGGACAGCAGCGTGTTCGCGGTGCCCCTAGCAAACATGGCGATGGTAACTGCTTACTTTTAAGCGGGCCGTCAGCCCGTCCACTATTCCACGGCAGTAATTAAAAAAACTTGTATGTGTGTACGCAGTACGCAGGTAAGAAATTATACTTTTCGCGTAACAGAACAAAATCAGCTAAATATGTATACCGCAAATCTTTGCATGTAAAAGGAAAGATGAATTGCTAAAAAGGAATTTAAAGTGTAACCAAATAAAAAGGATACATAGCAACAACTTCAAATGTATAATACATAAAATAGTTTCGTACCATCTAGATGGCAGCATTGTCGTTTTACATTGTGCAAATTATGTGAGTAGTATACTACTCAACCCCATAGAATATATTTGGAACCTCGTACAACAAAGAGTTTCAGACAAGAATGTTTTACGACTAAGGGTGATTGCCATACAGACGGGCTTGAGGCCCTACCACGTTACTAGGGTTGTTTCGCTTTTTACGAACGCCCCTGCACGGAAAAAATGTATAAGTTGTGCAGGTAGTCTTTATAATAATTGTAGAAATATTTTGTCGGCTTTTGCTCATTTTAAACGTGGCTTTTCTGTCTGACAATAAGCATTACAAAGTCAGTTCATGTCGGTCATCCACTCAAATTTGAATTTATGACAAGGCATAACTATGCCTTATAGTAAAAATAATCTATGTACTTCTCGTATGTTATTTTATAATAGCTAAATACTGGAACCTTAGAACTTTTTTATTACAACCTGTCACTTTTGTAACTCCGATACTGGCAAAATCGATGCTAGAGGCGTTGGAGCCATAACCTTAAGAACTGAACCTTAGAACTTATTAATGTAAATTAACATCTCCGTGGCGCAGTGTGTTTCGTACGTCGGATCGCCTAAACAATTGGAGAGTAAGTTCGAATCTTTAACTTTAGAGGCTTTGCAATCAATCACTCCTGAAGATTGGAAAAAGGAGGTAGATCATGTGAAGAGACTGGAAGAAGGATACTGGCGAAAAGATAGATTGATCGACAAGTTATTTATTATTAACACGGGAATTGATACTGATTCTGACGAGACATCAGACTCTGATACCGATTCCGAGTCTGATGTAGATTATATGAGTGCAGTTGAAGAGTTAAGATTTTCAAAAATGTGATGAATGATGATAATGACGAGGATTAAAAGTTAAACATTATTCAAACATTCAGGCCGACTTGCACAACCAATCACTAAACTGATTTAGCGCTAAACTTATTTAAATTGTCATTCTGTCCCTGTCAAATATGACAATTTAAATAAGTTTAGCGCTAAATCAGTTTAGTGATTGGTTGTGCAAGTCGGCCTCAGTTTTAATTAAAAAAAAAAACATCAAATTTTCTTTATAAACTTTTATTATTTAATGAGAATATTAAGTTTTGTTAATTGTACTTTTTCTTTGCTGATGACGTCACAAGGGCGTTAATTTGACAAGGTACCAACGCATTACCGATTTGCGTGGCTGTCATAATTTCTTCCAAACGCGCCAAAAGAAGTATACCTTCAAAAATAGCTATATAGTTGCTTTTATACATACGTTTTTTTGCGTAAAATTTTAATATAAAAACGTAAATGATCATTTAAGATCCGTTATGTTCTAGCGTCACAAACACGCTGCCGTGCCATAGGTGTTACAGGAACCTGGGTCACTAATTCCGGAACACAACACAAAGTTATTATGGCGGCATACTTTAGACCAAGGGTAGTCACCATCCCGATGGGCTTGGGGCCCTACCACGTAGCTGGGGTTGTTTAGTCGGCCTCGGAGATTAGCATTCTTACTCCGCCGACAAGGATTCTCAGAATGACTTGAAGAAGACAGAACGGACTTATGCATCGCGTGGTTTCAGGTCGGGGAGGATGGAACGTTGCCCGCAGTGGTCTGCCGCGGTTGCTGCCAAGACGCACTCTCTGCAGCCCGCTTCAAACAACTGTGCGCCACCTCCCACGAGAGATGGCAAGAGACCACCGATTATATAACCAAACTCGACCGCTTCGATGCTGAAAACGTCACGTGTTACGTGTTCATAGATGATAAAGTAATGTTCAAAGAAATTGGAAGAACGTCCACTATTGCTGATGCAGTGTATAGGTTGAATGCAAAAGAACAGAAACAACCATTCCGACAATTACGGAAATATAAAAAGCAGAACAGAATTCCGTGTAAGTGTCCGGACTGCGGTATGGAATTCAGTTCTCCACTTTATTTGAACATGCATTTGCGTACTACGTTGAAAGCAGCTTGCACTGTTTGCGCGAAGGTGTTACCCAAACGAAATCTCAGACAGCATTTGGCGGAGAAACACTCCCTGTACGTTATAGATTGTTCACTTTGTGGGACGATGTTCGATGATGTAGCAGAATATGAACAGCATTGTAAAGAGAAACACGTGCCAGGGAAGCCGACCTGCGGGTATTGCGGGTGCATGTTTGTCAACAAGAGGGCGTTAGCGGCGCACGCGTTCGCCCACACCCTGTTCCACTGCGTGCCCTGCGGCGCGTTGTTCGAAAATCGAAAATGTTTCAAATACCATGCAACTCAATGCAAGAATTTCAAACCAGTACAGCCGGAGGTGTATAAATGTGACCATTGTGGGATAGAGTATGATAAAAAGCCATCTCTGCGTATACATATATTGCAGAAACACCTGAACGTCCGTCCGTGCGTTTGTCAGACCTGCGGGAAGCGGACATCGACTCTCGCGCATTTGGAATCGCATCAGAGGATTCACGAGCAAGATCGGGTGATGTTCGTGTGCCACTGTGGAGCGAAGTTTCGGTCGGACGTGGGGTACAAAATGCATACACGTATACACAGCGGGGAGAAGCCGTACAAGTGTGACGCGTGTGGGGATAGATTCCTCTCGGCATCTAGACGGCGCGATCACGTCAAGCGGAGGCACAAAAACCTCCACGATTCAGACCTCCACGCTTGCGACCAGTGCACGGCGAAGTTCATACGGCCGTGGGAGCTTCGCAAACACTACCTAACACGACATTGCATTGTTAAAGATCACGTTGAGAGGAAAGTAGAAACTAACAGAAGGTACAAAACTAATTGTTAAATCTACTTCGACTGATTTTTCAATTAGGTATGAAATTAAAGACTATTCAGCTTTTTTATTATTATTGCAATCGAATTTTCTAGAAAATTTACTATTTTACTGGAAAGGGCTTTAACGTGGCGTCTTTTGTCAAGGACTTTCTGTTCGCAGTGAAATAAGTATGTTCCTTTAGTTTTTTTGAGCAAACGAGCTTTGGAATGGTGAAGCTTGATATATAATTGTTTATTAATAAAAAATATTAAATTTTCCTACCAATGTATATTGTGTTCTTGTATATATTTGCCCATAAATTATATTACCTGTTTTTAACCACACAGTGCCATCTGTCCCTAATTAATTAATAGAACGTTTGTGTTATAGGTATTAGACAGCTGATATAAACCCAGACTCGAGATGTCACTTAAGTCGACATGTACATGACATTGTATTGTTTTAAATTACAACCGGCTTTTGTACAAACTTGTCTCCATAAACGTGTAAAGCGCAGAAATCATTTGATCTTTAAAGTCTCTGTGTTTTCAGCTGTTTTAGTAGCTAAGATAACTTTGTGAGTAAATTTCGCAGATCATTGAAGAGGAGCTATGTCCAAACAGCGCGTGTGCAACTTGCGCCTGCGCAGCTCTAGCGGCGCAAGAGTTCAGGCTATCCGTCAGGAATTCCAACAAAATGTGGCTAAAGACTTTGGGCTGTTTAACAGAAATACCAAAAAATTCAACACCCGGCAAAGCTGCTTATTCACTATTGAACAAGGAAGATATGACAATACAAACAATAACAGACTACATCGGGGTGTCCCCTAAAGAAATTCTGGAGAGACTTCACAGATCGAAGAGTAAGAGGAAACCGCGCACTGACAGATCTGGACCATCCTGCCAATGTCCCGACTGCCACAAACAGTTCTTGACCCCGTATTACCTTAACATGCATCTAATTAACAGCGGGCAGAAGGAGGCCTGTCTCATATGCGGAGAGGTGGCCCTCCGCGGCGAGGGAATGAGGGAGCACATGACATCCGTGCATAAAGAGAGAGCGTTAATCTGCACGCAATGTCCGCGTGTGTTTAGGGATAGCAACGAATTGGGTGCGCACAGAAAAATGGCGCACTCTGCCAAGGCGCTTACGTGTTCGGACTGTGGAAGGACGTTTACACGACGCACGACCTTTGAGTGGCATTACCAAATGCACGCAGTGAGGACGTGTAGGTCTTGTGGGTGCCAGTTCACAAACCGGAGCTGTTACAGGGTGCACAGGTCGAACTGTGAGCCAGACGCCGTGCCCAACTTGAGTAAAGTGCATCCATCTCGCAGATCGAATATTCGAGACCCGGCGAAGTTTGAATGCGCTGACTGCGGGAAGTCGTACAACTCCAAACCCCAGCTGAAGAACCACATTCTCTGGATACACATGGACATCAGGCCTTATCAGTGTAAATGGTGCGGGAAGAGGTTCTACACACCCTCAAGGTTGGCGGAACACACGGTAGTGCACACAAGAGTGAGGAACTTCGAGTGCGATATATGCGGTGTGAAATTGGTTTCCAAAATGGCCGCGGTGTATCACAGGAGGCGGCATACGGGGGAGAAGCCGTACAACTGCCCCGACTGTGGGGAGAGCTTCATATCTGCTTCGCGGAGGTCGGAGCACGCGAAGAGGCGCCATAATAAGGGCATGAAAATACAGTGCTTGTACTGCACGTCGACATTTGTTCGAAAGCACGAGTTGAAGAAGCATGTTTTAAAGGCTCACGGCCAGGATATGCCCAGGAACGTGATTGGAGCTGCAGTGGTGTGCAATTTGTAATGAGGATGCGGCAACGTAGCGTAGGATGCCCACCGGCGAGCTGGGGGATTACTAGCTAAAAATGGCTGGCAGACTGGTTGCAACGAGCCCAAGATAGGGCTCTGTGGTCTTGGGAGAGGCCTATGGCCAGCTTTAGAGTTTGATACGCTGATTATGATGATGTGGCAGATAACGGCTCTATCAGCTAAAATTACCTGTCAGTATACCTCATTAAACAACTCTGAGGGTTCCTTTATTTTGGAGTGAGGGTGGGAGAGTGTCGAGCGGAAGTAGCTCTAATAATCACCTCTACGAGTTCCCAAGCGGTGGGATGTAAGCATTTCCTCACGAACGAAAACGAAGGCCAATTCTTTACCTGCCAGCGACCACACGAGGAGTGTGGTCTAGGAAAAGAATATACCATTATAAAATTAACACTCTTGGTAAAAGGGTCTTGTCTCAAAACAGATCTTTTCTTCCATAATTTTTAAAAGATAGACAAATATACAAGTGAATTGTTAAAATAAATTATTATTTATAATTGTTTTTTTTATTACCCAATAAAATCGTTAAAGAAAATTATCCGTTATTCTCTTTTTAAAATTGATGGTAAGAAGTTGAAAAATTGGACATACACGCTGCGACTTAGTAATTAAAACCTGACAAATAGCGCTAGTGCAGCCATTTCATATAATTATACACAAGCGTCATTTTACTATGAGCGCCTATCAAATCCCTATTTTACTGACTAATTCTTTTAAAATCCAAAATACATAGTATAATTATTTCTAGCATTCATATTTTGACTATGTAGTATCCAAGTTTAAATGGCTAAGAGTGAAATTAGTATTTTTTTTTCAAATCCGACATTATTCTACGATTGTTACGTATGAATGTAGTTAATTGATTTCTTTTATGTTTAACGAAGACATTTTCCACTGCAACTTTGGTAAAATCACGGTCAAAAGCATTAAAGCCATATAATAAAAACTTACTAATCAATAACCTGAAGTAATATACCTAAGTGGAAAAATCTATACTCATTATCACCTAACCTTCTTAGTGCCAATTAAGAACCCACATAATTGATCGGCGCATTGAAATGGACTCATAATATGACAGAGCTGTATCGATCTAATCCTCTGCCAACCATTTTGTCAAAATCTCTATAATCAACAAAAAATATAAATAAACAAATTTTTGTCACAGAGTTGTAAAATGAGAGGCAAAATAATATTACTTTGCCTTGGAATTGCATTTATTATGATATTTTCATTGTTACTGGATGTACTGTGGCCAGCAGAAAAAGATAAAGTGCTTTTAGACCTCGTCTTAGGGAAGGTGGGTGCTGGTAACGTTTCCTTCTGGCATTTGGCGTATGGGGGATTCCTTCTGGTGGAACTGACCTCAATAACGGGTGATGCCGATCTTTACGTGTTCGATGAGTTTAAGTAAGTATCCATTTAATACGTTATTTATCCGTGTAGGGGCGGAGAAAGAATACTGACCTCTGCGGCCGGGCCGGCCTGTCGTAAAAGGCGACAAAACAATCCACCCTAGCTACGTGGTAGGGCCCCAAGCCCGTCTGGATGGTGACCATCTTTGGTCTTAAGTATGCCGCCATAATAATTTGGCTTGTGTTGTGTTCCGGCATTAGTGACCTAAATTCCTGTACCTTTATGGGACAGCAGCGTGTTCGCGATGCCACTGGTATTGCAAACATCCATAGGCGATGGTAACTGCTAAAATCTAAGCGGGCCGCCAGCCTGCCTGCTGTCCGTCAGCAATAAAAAAAAATTGTAAGTGTATTTTTTTAAGGTTATTGACTCCTTCATATTAGCTGGCTACTTGGTGATATTAAACAGACTATAATTTTCGGAGGTCACGTTTAGGTAAGAATATGTATTAATTTACAAAAGAAAAGTATGTACTTTGTATATCAGTCATCTAGGACCCTTAGCGGCTTGGATCTAGGCGCCAAAGTGAAATTTTTGGTTGCAACTGGAATTTAACACTATTATGTGATAATGTTGAGGTCTTACAATTTTATTGCTTGATAAATACGAGGGTGGTCTGAAAAGTTTTCGACCTAACAAAGATACAAAACATTTTTTCAGATTTTAATTTTTCAACAGTATCTCTTGTAACTCTACACACTTCTCACAGCGATGCTCCCATCTCTGTAACCCGTTCAAATAGTACTCTGTATTTTTCTCTGCAAAATAATTGTTCACAAAAATAATTGCCTCTTCATTTGACAAAAATCCCTGTCCTTTGAGCACAATTTTTATATGAGGGAACAAAAAGAAGTCGCTTGGGGCTAGATGTGGAGAGTGAGGCGGATAGTCAAGCAGTTCAAACCGTAATTGGTGGATTATCGCCATGGTAACAATGTTGAGGTATGAGACGGAGCGTTGTTTTGGTGAAACATGGTTTACTTTTTTGCATATGTGGCAGTGTCGCAAACATCCATAGGCGACGGTAACTGCTTATTATTAAGTGGGCTATCAGCCTGTCTGCTGTACCTCAACAATAAAAAATCATCAAAATTGGATCAGAGGTTTATGTGTGAAAACATAACATTTATTTACTAGATATCGCTGTGTAAATATTAGGCTCAGCATTCTGCCAGCTTTTAAATACTGCTTCTCTTCTCCCGGCCAATGCCGTCGGAAGTTCTTGTGCATTTATGTATTCGTGCTTACCTATTTTAGGCCCTACTATGAATTAGAAGAAGCTGCCCTCAGCTCAACAACTTGTGGACTAGATGTGGTGAGCATACCAGCGGAATTCCCAAGACTTTTCGGTGAGTAATGTACCTTCTTATAGTTTTACACGCGTGGCGTAGGCAAAAAAAACATAATTACACTGCGACTGTATGCACCGGTCTACTTCCCGATCCCGCACTCTGCTTACTACACACCCGCTTACCCATATTATCAACACCCCCGCTATGAAAAGCATGCTGTGTTGTTGTCGAGTAGTGCAGCCTAACCCCCCACGGCACGGTCCACTTCAAACCGCGTTGACGCAATCGCTGCTGCCTCCCCCCCCCCCCCCCCGGTACAAAGATGCCTTGAAAGTCAAAAAGGAGCAAGATCCCCTAGTGTCCTTCCTGTGCATGGGGTCCCGTCGCAGGTGAGTATTCCTTTAATTTCCTGCTGAACCAGCAACATACTATCAAGTGATTCTTTTAACTTACTTCAGAATTAAAATAAAATTAACTTAAAGAAATGAGCTTTAGCCCATTTGAATGACAACCACCCTTGTTCTATTAATATGCAGCAATAATAACGTGGTGTGTTTCTGTACCATTATGGGGCAGCAGCGTGTTTCCTGGTACTCCAACGTCGCGAACGTCCATAGGCGATGGCAACTGCTTAGTACTAAGTGGGCCCCCAGGCTGTCTGCTGTTCCTCAGGGAAAAAAAATTCTATAATTATGCCATCATCTAAGTGTTGTATCCCGGTTGCAACCTAAACTTCCGTTTCGGTGCCCGGTGTCCGCTTTCCGACTTTTTCTACTCCACTTCGCACGATCTTCAGCATCCCTGGCAGTAGCACGCATATCACCCTTTACGACGTCAAGCCAGTACTTTTTGGAATTTTGCTCCGATTGATTAATCTAGGTTTGACGGTCAAATTCAAATTGTTGATGAAAGTTTTGGCTGGCACTGCGTTAGTGCACAGTACTCCATTATCCAAAGTCTTTTGATGTGGTCCACCTTTTTTAAATTTCAATTATTAATTTCAGGCGTCGGGGTGTTTGGCCACTGGGCCAACGGTGAATCCAAGTTCAAAATGGAAATATACCGCGATTACACTGTTGTGCTCAGCGATGAAGAATTCAAGGCATTGGAGAAGTTACACGCCAGTACTGGAGAACTGGGTAAGTAGATGTTCCATTTCTCTTTCGCCGTGTACGCCGTCCCTCATTAGTCCTTTTCTCCGTCCAGCTCAGCATTCTTCTCCAACACATCTCAAATGCTTCTAGCTCCTCCCTATCCCTTTGTGTCATCCATACAATGCAATGCTCCAGATTGTAACCATTTTTGTAACTCAACACATCCATCCCCATCTCGAGTCTAGGCTGAGCGAGGAGTCGAGGCAAGGCACGAGTGCATGCAGCTTATTTTGGGATGGCGCTGTTTTTTTTTTTATAGCCCAGAGGCCCAGCCCAGAGCCCAACAACAAGCCCAGAGGTATTACCAACGCGCTGCCCGCCTCGAAGAAATTTTATAACGCCCTTTTTGAGGAACCCCATATCGTACCGCGCTGAGAAAACCTCAGCCGGAAGCTCATTCCAAATCCTGAGAGTATGCATGAACATTCTAGAGAACCTTTTCGTATAAGAGTTTCGACGAGTGGTAAAATAAGTGTAAAATGGATACAAAAGCAGTGAAATTTGATGAATTTAACCCACAAACAGACAATTGGGACATTTATCTCGACCGTCTAAAATTTTGTTTCGAAGCAAATGGAATTGTGTTAGATACTGCTAGACGAGCTAATTTCTTCACAGTTTGTGGTTCTAGGGTGTATGAAACATTATTGGCATTAATCACTCCAAGGAAAGCTAGTGAAGTGACATTCAGTGGGATACAAACAATTTTATCAAAACATTATAGTCAAGTACCTTCCTACAAAGCTAATAAATAAAGGAATATTCATATATGACATTAGGCAAGAGGAAAAGGGACAGGATATAGCACCGTCGCCTAGACCCAATATAGCCAAACGACGTTAACAATCTGTTTTTTTTTTATTACAGAGATCTACAGAAAACAAAATATACCACCTTACAATAGAAAAGATAATAAACAGTCTTCTATGAGGTTCTTGGATGTAGTGAAAATGATATTTGAAATGGTTATGGTATAAAACATGGATATTGGGATTCTTCGCCCACAGCTGGACGTAGGCCTTCCTAAGTTTGCGCCACATATTGCCCTTGCCACCCGACCGGCAACTTTGTGTTAAATAGCTGACCCTATTTACTCTTTATTTTATGTGGAATGGATGCATAGATGATAAAAAGGGATGTTTATCCCAAATCTATTAGTCATGACCTTAGCACAAGTATGCGTAAATGTCAGCTTGCATCAAGAAGTTCCGAGTGCGTTAACGCACGAGTCGATCCGAGTTCACCCGAACTAACGCTACAGCTGAACGTGACATGTCTTAAATGTAGACCATGTATAAATGTATTGAAATTATTAAGTGGTGAATTAAATATGTTATAACTGTTCTGAAGTATCTTTTCCCTTCTTCTCATTAATTAATCCAAACTCAACTAGGCTTACTTTTCTCGAAGAAGATCGTCAAGCTTTTTTTTTTTCAATGCTGTAGGTCAGCAGACAGGCTGATAGCCCGATTAGAATTTAGTTATCGTCGCCTATAGGTGTTTGCAACGCCAGTGGCATCGCGAACACGCTGCTGTCCCATAAGAGTACAGGAACTTGGGTCACTAATGCCGGAACACAACACAAGGTTATTATAGCGGCATACTTAAGACTAAAGGTGGTCGCCATCCAGACGGGCTTGGGGCCCTACCACGTAGCTAGGGTGGGTTGTTTTGTCGCCTTTTACGACAAGCCGACCCCGGCCGCAGAGGTTAGTATTCTTTCTCCGCCCCTGCACGGATAAAATATTTTATTTATTTGGGAGTAAAGTTTCCATATATAGGATCATCCAATAGCATATGTAATAGTAATGTCATAAAATTCATAAATTAAAATTATAAAATACATTTAATAAAATAATTGAGAGATCTAAACTTAATACTTTAGTTATTTTGCATAATTCGATTATTTATAATTTATATTGTTAGAGCAAAAAACATCTACACTGGTGTAAAATTTATTATATTCAAGACATGTTTCCTATTGTTTGGTTCCTAACACGATCTGCTCTTCACTTACTGCAAGCGAGACAAATGCGGCGAGTGCAGAATTTTTAGTTATTATTAATGGTGAACGCACACTTGTCCGAGCCGAACGCGTCGAACGAATCGAAGTCAAGGAGGTCTCGCCCACATATCCGCACCAGAAGAATCGACCGCGTCGAATTAATCGTTTCTATTTCTTTTACGCCTGCAATGCAGAAATAGTACTCGCTCGTTGCTCTTATACGCAACTGATAGAATACGAGCGCATCGGTCGAGTCGACCGCATAAGCCGCGCCGAATCTGATGACGTCATCCGAATTCATGTAGGATTTCTGGGGTTCTTCCAGATTTGGACGATTCGACGCGGGCAAGTGTGCGAGGTTTCATGAGATTTCATATACATAATTCTAAAATTCGTTTCGTTCGGCTCGGACAAGTGTGCGTTCACCATAAACCGCAATATTTTATATTTACGGTGTGCGACACGATACGCAGATATCTTCCATCTCACTCACACAATGCATTTTTATATATCGTTTTAATTTAGCATATTTTATATTATATCGTTGTAACTTAGCAGCTATTCACATACCGTAATTGTAAATATATACAGCGCATTAGGCCGCGGTTCGGTCATACAGTCGTCTCCATAAGCACGCCGCCGCAACACCTCTGACACAATATACCGGGTCATCTTGCTCAGACGTGACTCGACTGGACGGCGAGTAAACAACCAGTCTCTATAACGCTGATACACCGGCCGGTACCGCCGCAACAATCTACTAAAATATTAATATAATCTATCTACGAAAATATTCATTTAAATTACATGCTGTAAAGGGCCAGCCATATTGATCTATATTAAATGCACAATGTATTTAAGGTACATAATTGGATATGGATTAATGCTGTATTGCTTAAAATTGCTTCGTAAATAAGCCATTATTTCTCGTAAAAAGTAAAGGATAAAAAATTGTTATTGTTGGTTAATTTTTTTTTATTACATCACATTACAAATCTTTGAATTTTTCGGCTTTTCTGTACTATAATATGTATGTATTATACATATAAACCTTCCTCTTGAATCACTCTATCTATTAAAACTGCATCAAAATCCGTTGCGTAGTTCTAAAGATCTAAGCATACATAGAGACAGACAGACAGAGCGACGATTTTGTTTTATACTATGTAGTTATTATGTATGAATACAGGGTATATAAGATGTCACTTCGTAATTTAGTTAATTACCCTTTTGGTGAGGTTGGCTTCAATTATTTTACTTCTCTTTTACATCTTTAGTGTTCATTCAAAGGACACACCGAGTCGGAGAACACACTGTTGCGTCGCTGACCTGACAAAAATTCTTCACAAGTCTGTATACTGGATTGGATTTCAATATAAAAACTTCGAAGAAAAAGAAAAAATACACATTTATAAATAATTTAATAAATATTACACAAACTATTCATGAAGACTTTGTAAAGCCTTTTAACATAAAAATAAAACAACAATTAACATTGGCTAAAAATGGCGAAAGAAGCTATCAAATAAAAATAACTATATAAAAAACTTATTAATTTACGCACTACTACACACTTTAAAACTAAACTGGATTTAGTCGTATTTACGTCTATCGCTAAGAAATGTAAATGAGAGATGAAAAATTTAACAATGGGTGTTTAATATGGCAATGTCACATCACTACAGGCACATGGCCTTTGCCCATCCTTAATAGATCTATGTTTTGTCTATTCCTTTTAAAGAAAATAATATATTATATGCGTGCAGGTGCGGAGAAAGAATATTAACCTCCAAGGCCGGGGTCAGTCGTAAAAGGCGACAAAACAACCCTAGCTACGCGGTAGGGCCCCAAGCCCGTCTGGATGGAGACCAACTTTGATCTTAAGTATGCCGCCATAATAACCTTTGTGTTGTGTTCCGGTATTAATGACTCAAGTTCCTGTACCCTTACGGGACAGCAGCGTGCTCATGATCCCACTGGCGTTGCAAACACTCACAGGCGACGGTAGCTGCTAAATTCTAATTGGACCGTTAGCTTGTCTGCTGTCCTACAGCAATAAATAAAATTAAAAAAATGAATCAAATTTGATTTCCAGCTTACTAATAAAATAACATTTAAATACCATGTGATCTTCTTATGTGCCAATATTTCTTCGACAGCATGTTAAATTAAATTGCCACAAATATATTCCTTTTTTATAAAAAAAAAATCTAACATTAGTTGAAACATGGCGATAGCGTGAGTCGGTCACTAGCGAGAGTACGGCTAAATCTACTGTACCTACTACCAGACGCTGGAATATGTGCACGACTGAATTATGAACCTATTGTACAATGAAATAAAAAATCAGATCCATAATTTATTTTTCCCAGGGGCCGTTCATAAAATACGTAACGCTAAAATCGGCTTTTCTTTCTGTGACCCCCCCCCCCCCCTAGAAATATTTCGTCACAAAAACTAAGAAACCTTCTAAGCATGATATATATCAAACGATAGTGTATCCAAATTTTGGCACCGCGAGTCACGCAGATGAATATGCTGCGGTGGATGTGTGGAGTGACGCGGAATGACCGCGTTAGGAACTCCCGCATTCGCGACAGCCTACATGTCATATATGTCGCTGGTATGGCCACGTTTTACGACAACCGGCTACTTGCGTAGGGTACAAATTTCTGGCCGTGCCGCCTCCGTCGGGCCCCGGCAGGAGGGGTAGACCCAAAAAGTGCTGGCTTGACGTCGTAAAGGGTGATATGCGTGCCAATGGGCTCACTACCAGGGATGCTGTAAACCGTGCGAAGTGGAGAAGAAAAAGTTGGAAAGCGGACCCCGGGCGCCGAAGCGAAAGTTTGGGCTGCAACCGGGATTTAACGCAAAGATGATGATGATAGTACCAATATTTTGAGAATTATAAATATTTATTTAATAGGTACGTAGATACTTTACTCTCTCAAGTGGTTTTTTTATTGTTTATTTAAGAAGTGATTATTTATAGAATTGGAAAAACAAATAAACCAGTTGTGACGGATCGCAACGCCGCCAGAGCCGCGCCACAGAGCTAGTGCTCATGTCGTAAAATATTGAACGGCGAACGTCACGTTGCCGTAGACCCCCGTCCCCCCTCGTCACACTCAGCAAGACCCCCTCCCCTTGTATGCGAACGTATTTTATTAACGGCCCCATAACACGTATTCAGGTCCCTTATATAACGTGTTCTCCCCATATAACGCGGGGATATCCCACATTACACAGAGTGACTTTGACAAAACCATCCAAATTTTTTTTACGCACTAAACATCATTTAAGGAACCCATTTTTGCAAAAAAAAAATTGTATGTCAAATTTTCACCATAAAATATTTCATATATGATATGATCATTTATTCATTCAATCGCACAGAATAGTGCTATGATGCAACCTTTGTACGTTAATTACCTGTCTCTGTCTCTCCCGCGTAAATGAGTAGTGCGTATTCGGTCGCCCGGTTCAATGCCGCCGTCCTCGGCCTTTTACTACGTCAGATGGAGAGGTCATTGACACTCTCGCGCCGTATTATGTAAATTGCGAGTTCTTTGAATGACTTTGTGATGCTGATTACTCAACATTTTTGTACTATGTGATACAAAACTAAAATACATGTTTCTCATAACTTTTACTAAAGATTCTTCTGTGTGAATTTGGACGGGTTTGTCAAAGTCACTCTGTATATCTGTACTTTGAAATTTATACCAATTTTACATACCGCGTTATACGGGGATGATACGATCGCATTGTAGGCTGCTCGTACAACGCGTTTTCCTATAACGCGGAATTAATCTACCGTGTTATAGGGGGATAACTGTATTTATATAACACCTTTTATTTTGAAAACAGTATTTTTAAATAAAACCCACACTAGCAACCAGCTCTAGACATTGGTCTACTGTGGTCTATTTGTTCTTTTCAACTTTCTATTAGCAACTAGGTTTACTCTACACTCTTAACAGCCATCCTTATGACGGTCTACTCGTTCTTTTCGGTCTTTTTCGAACTTTTAGCAGCAGACATCTTCGTTTTACATTCTTCATATAATCCATCTAAATCAAACGCTGCTTTTACATTGTCCTTTGAGAACAGGAATTTTTGAAGTTTCCCCGTGTGATCTGCTTGAGGTCTTCGCATCTTTTCCTGTCCATCTACAAACATTATTACTGTGGGCAGCTGCCTGCTGGTGGGGCCGTCTTGGACCCTGTATTTCGCAGCTGCGTCTGGGTATCTGGAAAGTAAATTTATTGATAAAGTTAATTCAGTCTTGGTGTAGAGGTGGACAGAGAATACTGACCCCTTATGCCGAAGACGGCCTGTCGTAAAAACAGCCGAGCTATGGTAGGGTTCCAATCCCATTAGGATGGCAAGAAGCCCTGTTTTATAAGCATCATCATCGTTAGCCGGCCACGGCTGGACGTTTGCCTCACATAGTTCACGCCACAAACCCCAGTTCCTTGTTTTTTCCCATCCAGCCCAGACCGGCAGCCTTGCGCAGGTCATCAGGCTGGAGGACTTCCTACATTTGCCGAGACGCTGCCTCCTCTCCAGGACTTACTTGCTCCTATAAGTATGCTAGCATAATAACCTTTTGTTGGGTTCAGGCATTAGTGAACCAGGTTCCAGGACCCCAAAGCGGACCGCAATTGACAGCATGTTTTTGGTGCTCCTAGCACTAAGTAAACATCTATTAAGTGGTAAGTATTACTCCACCGTACACCGAGACAAATGGTGCTCTGCTTCCCCATACATTAGTATAGTAGGATGGTGGTACATGGTACAAGTCTGACTGCAGCTAAATTTCTAACTCTTACCATCACCTTAGAAACCACTCACCTTCCGACATCAATTTTAGCAAACTTCAAGTTCTGAAGACTGTAACTTGCTGACAGTTCAGCATAAACTGGTGCAAAATTAACACAAGCTGGGTGCCACGCAGCGAACAGGCAGACCAGCCACGTTGTGGACTTGTGGTGCTTCAGCTCTTCTTCTAAGGTCTGGCTTCCTCGGAAGTATGTTAAATGCTCTGGACCGGAGTATGATGGCTCGGGGAGCAGGAGAGCAGTGAAGATCATGAGAGCACCGTAAGGAAGACCATATCTGGGAATTAAAACAACAACTATATACATATGTATAGGGATGAGACATATTTGATGAGAATAGACATCTATAATATGCATAATTATACCATAATTGCAGACAGCTGGTGATGGAAACCATGAAAACATCGTGAGGATACCAAGGTGACTGGTATATGCAACCTTTGAACAAGTGTGGTTGTGATATTGTTCATTCCCTCTGCGGGGAGGCCAAGCCCACTGATATTACATAATATATACATGCAATTGATTTTTGCCTTTTATATTTATTTATTCTTGTAGGATAGCAGACAGGCTGACTGTCCACTTAGAATTTAGTAGTCACCGTTGTCGCCTATGGATGTTTACAACGCCAGTGGCGTCGCGAACACACTGCTGTCCCATAAGGGTACAGGAACTTGGGTCACTAATGTCAGAACACAACACAAAGTTATGGCGGCATACTTAAAACCAAAGGTGGTCGCCATCCAGATGAGCTTGGGCCGTACCACGTAGCTAGGGTGGGTCATTTTGTCGCCTTTTACGACCGACCGATCCTGGCCGCAAAGGTCAGTATTCTTTATATAAATACCTTCCTATGGACATTTGCAATGCCAGAGGCATTACCAATGGTATTGAAATCAGTACCATTCTGTGCCACCGTTCTTCACTTCATGAGTACAAATGGAATTAGAATACCTTGTTTCTATTGGGGTGGTTATTATATGACATTATAATTCTGTAATAAAGACTAAATGGTGCTTTCTACCTCTAAGCTAGCAGAAGTATTCTATTTATCACATTTTCTCAACAACCCCTTCATGCTAATAACAATAAAACTTTAAAATATGGATGGGCACTGAATACCGACTCTCATGTTCATAGCTGGCCCAGAAGTCAAGGATTTTCATAGTCAAACATAAATTTAGTTTGATATAAATTACAATCCAATCTACTTAAAATAGGTGCAAGTAGTTGCCAACAACTTTGATTTAGTAAAAGTGTTTAAATGAAATGCTTTTGACTTGATTCTTCTAAACACTATTATATGTATATGCTGATATAATTTGTCCAAGACTAAATTTTGGGTACTTTAATTGGTTTACTTAAATAAAAAAATAGTCTTATATATCATGTCAGCATTTTAGGTTGCTAGGCCGTAGTTTAATAACATAAATGATTGGGCTGGTCTAAATATTTATTATTAAACAAAATTTGTCTGAAACATTTTACAATGCCCTAAATATCAGGTAAGTGACACTATCTTCTCGTAGCCACAATCATTCGGCCACAATGCCGAGATTAAGAAACGATTATCATCAATTAGCAAGTATTGGATGAAATATTAACTAATTTTAGCATGGTAGTGACAAAACAACACGTACCTTACATCAGCATAGAACCATAGTATTAAGTTAGCAATCTTCGTATAAACGAATGACGACGACAGATAATTGACCATTGTAACACTTCCCGCCTTCCTCGTTCGCAGCATCACTACAATTATCAAGAAAAAGAGTATTTCCGTTTCACGACTGTCTAGCTCGCAGTCGACGTCGGGGAACAAGAAATTACATATTACACCAGTTCTTTTGCATGTAACGTAGGATACACTCAGCAATATATTAATCCAATAGTACGGCTTTAATAGTTGCCGAAAATCGGTCTTGATAGACATGGTTTTAAGTCAGAAATTAATGTTTCAATTTCTTAGGAAAGAACCACTAAACCGAACAACCGCTTACGACTTACCGCACCTCATCCTCTACATTTCTATTTTCTACATTAGTTGGGATTTTATACACTTTATGACAATGACATTTGACAATCTTGAATGACATTAACATAAAATAAAGTAATTTTAAAATAGCGATATGCAAAATATAAAAAATAATTTAATAATTTAAATAACTTTATATGTACATTATTAAATTTAGTATGTTTATGTATTGTAACATGTATCTGTAAGAGTTTAATTTAGATTCCGTCTAACAGATGGCGCTGGGTGAAAGTTAAAACGCGCTAACGTTTGGCAAATCGAGTTGGTTAAGTACGTGAACCGTAGCTTTGTTTTGATGGTCCCAATCAAGACGTACTCGAGTGTAGTCTTTGCCCATACCGGCAATCGCTACATCAGTTCGATGCTGAGGCTGCAAAACAAGTCTTGCGCATAGCAGTCCAAGGCAAGCAAGCACCACTCTACATGCGCAACGCGGACCTACACCGCGACCTGGAAATCCTTCCTCCCGTGAAGGAGTACATGGTCTCCCTATCGCGATCCTTCTTCGGTCTCATTCCCGATCACCCCGATCCACTGGTGGTGGAGACAGTCAACTACACGTCCAACCACCGAGGCGCTGCCGCGTGTCGTCGCCCGCGAAATGTGCTCACGGACAAACCTGACCCCATCACGGACGCTAAAGCGAATGCTCGCGCGCACGCTATCCCCCCCAGTCTAGCATGGACCAGCCCGACGGAATAGGTTTAGGGACGCCTTCCGCCCCCCATAGCCTGTAGACTCACAAAGAATATATGTGTTGCGGGGGAGTTTCTTTCGCCGTTTCTTCTCCCCCATCAATAAGCACTCCGAAACGGTAGTAGATTAGAATAGGATCGGCTTTACCGGTGAAGCCGATAGTCCCCAATTTAATAATATTCTTGCCATTCGTGGCAGTTCTCTATTGTCCGCATGCAGCGGTCGAGCCGGAAACGCACCTCACAGGAGGCGCGTCTCCGAGCACGCTGCCAGGCTGCCACGGCGCTGGAATGCCTTGACGTCCGTAATCGCAATAAGCAGTACAATATACATAACAACAAAAAGCAGTTGTCGCCGCCTATGGGTGTTAGCAATGACTATAATGCAAGGTTATTATGGCGGCTTAAAGACCAGGGTGGTTACTAAACAGACGAGCTTGGGGCCCTACCACGTAGCTTGTTTTGTCGCCTTTTACGTCAGGCCGATTCCGCTTCTGCACGGAGAACATCTTTTTATAGTAAATAGTAGATAGAAACATGTAACGTCGTAACGTGTAGGTACTTCAACTTCCAGAGGATTTTTTAATCGATTGCTTGTAAAACAACTTGTCTTTTAGGACACCCTAAACATGGGACCCCTGCTTACGCTGTGACTAAGTAATCACCATCTTTTGTAGTTCTTTCTTTACATTACACAAAAGATAAAAACTAATAACGTCACTTTTTATCTGTGACTGAAATGTCTGATTATAATAATTGAATCATTGAAAATGATTTGTAATGTACGATATATTTTGATAAGAATCACAATTTCCTGTTTTTATTATGTCTGTAATTTGGAATTAAAATCTGGTATTTTCCACTTGAATACGTAGGTATATTGTTTTAAGTTCGAATTGATCATAACAATGTCACGGCAAATGTGAAAGTGGTCGCCCCAAGCCTGTATGGATGGGTTGCCTTGGTCACTCGACTGAATTCGAAAATATGGTGGTCTGGCTTAAGGAACTCTGTGAAAAACCGCTAAAAACGACGACGGACTGTCTGGCTGGACCTTAGTACCAAACTACGAATTATTTTTGATTTTAAATTATATAGCCTTGCAAAGGCGAAAAATTAACGAACATAACCTCCGGTCACCGGAGGCCATTACCACCTCCAGCGTCCTCTTCCCACCCTGCGTAGGAAGAATACTAACCCCTGCGGTCAGGGTCGGCCTGTCGTAAAAGCCGACAAAACAACCCTAGCTACCAGGTAACCCAAGTCCGGCTGGATGGCAACCACCACAGGGCTTAAGTATACCGCCTTAATATCCTTGTGTTTAGTTCCGGCATTAGTAACCCAGGTCCTTGTACTCCTTAGGGACAGCAGCGTGTTCGCGTTGTCCCTAGCGTCGCAAACATCCAATAGGCGATGGTAACTGCTTAGTATTAAGTGGGCCGTCAGACTGTCTCAGCAATAAAAACGCAACCGGGATTTAATGTAAAAAAAGGCAAAAAAACATTGACAATGGAAAACAGCTGATATATCAACCTGTTTACAAAAAACAATAGCAGCTGATGCGGTCTTATATTCTCCATCTCTTTCTTACGCGTTGTTGCAATGAAGAGTGAAAGAGAGATCAGCGGGACATCGCGTGGGAGCGGATCGCCCTACAAAAAAGTACTCGAAAAACGAGATTCGGTATATTTTTGTTGAATATTTTCATGCTAGGGTTCCCAACTTAGGAATTTCCCTCAGATTTAGGGAATCACAAATTTAGTGGGATATTTTTAGATGTATCTTTAGGGACTTTTTAACTTTTTATATTTTCCCCATTTTTTATTTCTTATTCTAAACAGTAGAATCTATGTAAGTAGAACATGTGTGGAGACGTCAATCAACTTTTGTTTAATAATTTTTATAATACCAATATTACAGATGAAATATCAAACATTTAAAACATTCATTTTATCCGTGCAGGGACGGAGAAACAATACTGACCTCTGCGGTCGGGGTTGGCCTGTCTTGAACGGCGACAAAACAACCCTAGCTAAGGTGTAGGGCCCCAAGCCTGTCTGGATGGCGACCACCTTTGGTCTTAAGTATGCCAATAATAATTCGAAATTAAGGCAAGTCTTAGTCCTATTTATTATTTTTTAATAATTTTTTTTTATTTAGGGGTTTGATGCAAACTTTAGGGGAAATATTTTCGAGAGTAGGTAACACTGCTTCACGCTTATGTCTGGTGGTATGGCTGCTTAGAGTATACATATGTATACTGAGTATACTATAGGTATGGCTGTTTATTAGTGACGACGACTTACGTGGCGTGACAGCCACAAGTGGGAACGTCTGCAGAGGTCACGAATCGTTATTCCCGTGTCTAAATGTTTATAAATAAAAGTATTATATTAGTATAACGTTTGTCGAGTACCCCCAACACAATTGTTATGGTGCTTACTGCTTAGTGGCTAGAACTAGATGGCGTTGTGTGAATTGTCACATTATATTTATTTATCACTAGGTGACCCGGCAAACGTTGTTCTGCCATATAATTAAAAAAAAACAATAAAAGGATAGTAGTAAGCCTATGTCCTTCAAGGTTCACTTTATACCGAAATTCATCAAAATTGGTTCAGCCATCGCGGACTTTTTATCGACCTTTTTAAGATATTACCGTAGTATATTAATGTGATCTATCTCGTAAGGTTTAGCCAGCGTTTGCGATTTAATCGCACAAAAACTTGTTTGTTACGACATCACATTACAAATCTTTGAATTTTTCGACTTTTCTGTACTATATTAAGTATGTATTTCACATATAAACCTTCCTCTTGAATCACTCTATCTATTAAAAGAAACCGCATCAAAATCCGTTGCGTAGTTTTAAAGATCTAAGCATATGCACAGGGACAGACAGGCACGATTATTTTTTGACTGTATCAAATGGCCACAGTAGCACAGATGAAGTTTAAAACACCTTTGATGACGCCTGAAAATACCCGATAGGCGATATCGTACTGTGGCTTCGATCAATAATAATACTGTATTTAGTAAATACTATATTTTTCGGTCCGTTTTTAAAGCGCTTATCGGAAATCTAGTATACTATTTGTGATCGAAGTACTGTGGTAGAAAACTTCAGCCGGAAGCTCATTCCACATCTGAAGAGTGCAACATGTTCTTGCGAATAGTTTCGTACAGAAGCGCCCAGATAATGGTGAGCAGGAAGATGGTACACGATGCCTTCAGGCACCATTATGACGGTAGAACACGCAGAGGCGCAGTCCCTCCGAAGGCTAAGCGTGTCCAGACTATGAGTTGCTTTTGGATGGAATCTGTAAGTTGACAGGCAGGTGCTCCATAGCATTTGTAATCTAAACTGAAATTACCGATGAAAACAATACACAATATGTACGTAGTTTTGAGCTAAAATAACAAGACTCCATTTTGTAAAGGTAACCCGGCTAAATTGAATAGGTAACAAACTAGTTCTGTACTACGTCTTTATTCTCTTTTTGTTTACAATATTGAGTTTGTTTTAATTTAGTTGTTTACATAGAATAACTATTTTATTGTTCATATAAATGGATATGGTGGTTATAAGTCTGGTAGTCATTCAGTCGATTTTTGTATTAAAAATCATCCTGTTATACAAAAGACAAGGCTTTTGCATTGATGAATACATAAATTAAGTATCTCCTGGCATGTATAACATAACCCATTATAACCTAGCGTTGCTACTTGGAGGGCGAATGGCGAATTGACCAGAGTCAGTAACTAGGATATCTCTGTGTCAATGTAATGTGACATCTTCGCCCGTAGCAGTACCCAGCAGCGGACTTGGGGCTCCAAAGCTTTGAAGCAGTCCAAGATTATTTCCGTGACTGTCTGCCTTTTTCATTGTTCTAGGACAGTAGACAGGCTGACGGCCCACTTAGAATTTAGCAGTTACCGTCGCCTATGGGTGTTTGCAACGCCAGTGCCATCGCGAACAAACTGCTGTCCCATTAGGGTACTGGAACTTGGGTCGCTAATGCCGGAACACAACACAAAGTTATTATGGCATCATACTTAAAACCTAAAGTGGTTGTTATACAGAAGGACTTGGGGCCCTACCACGTAGGTAGGGTGGGTTGTTTGTTTTGTCGCCTTTTACGACAGGCCGACCCCGGCCGCAGAAGTAGAATTCTTTTTCCACCCCTGCACGGATAATTTGATTTTAATTTTAATAGTTTGATCAAAAACATACTTATTAAAATAAAATAAAAATAAACTGAAATAGAATATAAACATATTTCTTAGCAGAAACCATAAAGTAATCTAATCAATTAAATATTTGTTAAGTTGAAATACAAGATTTCGTTTTAGGTACCCCGTGAAACAGGCCAGCTCTAATATGCGGGGGCCACAGCTGCAAATCATGGCTTTTTGTGAATAATAATATTAATTTGTAACATTATGCGCTGTATATTGACATATAACGAAATAAATTTTGATTTTAATCTCATAATATCACGATAAGTTATTAGGATTATGAAATTCGTATGTCGGCGAAACATACATCCATCTTTATTGTAATAAAATTTCAATTAAGCATGATATTATTTAAAATATATCTGATAACACAGTACTGTACTCTTCTATTTCTGGAATCTTATATTTCATCGATTTTTATTTTCATTCCTTAAAAAGCTTCCCACTCTTGCTTCCTTAAAAAAAGCGATAAGAGCAGCATACATTTGACAAGCTTATCTACAAAACAGGTGAGGTCAACAGAGCAGGAGACGATATTTTATAACAACTTTTGTATTGTTCTTGTACAGCAGACAGACGGTCCACTTACAGTTATCATCGCCTATGGACGTCTGCGACGCCAGGTGCGTCGCTAACACGCTGGGCAAGGTTATTATGGCGGCATAGCAGACGGGCTTGTAGCCCTTTATAGCCGGCCATGGGGTTAGTATTCATACTCCGTCTCTGCACGGATATATAAAAACAAAGACTAAAAAATAAAAACTATAAATGTCGTACATTCAATTTTTGAACCCGGCTGCATATTTCAATTAAGAAGGAATCTTGGACTATGTATCACTAGGATCTGTAGTTTGGTTCAGAGAAAACAGCAACCTTCTATGTCTTGAATATTTTTTTTTAACGAAACAAAGCAACATAATAGGTGAATTATTGAACTTGTAGCATGTTTTTATGGCACTTCCGACCTCGAAGAAACAAATGGCGTTTATGAATAAGCGTCAGTGGTCCATTCAGTTTATTGTGGCCGAATGATTATCGAAATAAACACCGTTAAAATCCTTAAATTTTATTTTGTATTGCTGACAAGGAACAGCGGACAGGCTGACGGCTTACATAACTAAGCAGTTACCATTACTGGGTCACTGGGCCGGAATACAACACAAAGCCGGCATACTTATAGACCAAGGGTGGTTGCCATCCAGACGGTTCGGGGCCGTATCACGTAGCTAGGGTTGTTTTGTCGTCTTTTATGACAGGCCGACCCCAGCCGCAGGGATTACTCCGCCCTGCACGATGATAAATGACAATAAATGCTTTTTTTAGCGTTGTCAGTGAGATGGATTCTCACGGACGATAAAATAATATCTGTAAGCTGTATGTTTGTAAAAAGCTTTTAACTCTAACAAAACTTACATAGGGTAAATAATTAAAAATGGGGGTTACTAGTTGGTAATGTTGGTATATAAAATACAAATACATATTTTTAATTTTGACAGCTTTCAGCAATGTCTATACAAATAAGATATAAATTATATCAAAAATTATATATTTCGTGAATTTTATAAATAATCAATATAATTTCTTTGTTTGATTTTGTGTGTTATTCAATTTGGTTGGGTTACGTTACCAACCTCCTTGTTTTCGTTCTCAATGTTTTTTTTTAATGCGACGTTGCCACACCGCACTGTTACTAGCCCCTTCAAACAGCTAGTGATGCGCTTTATAATTAATTTATTTGCTGATCAGATATATGTGTTTGAATTAGGGGTTTTGCGTTTGCTTTTAAAACTTAAGACGCTTTAATAGAGTGAGTATATTATTTATTTTGTACACCTTTTGGACAGAACAGGAAAAGGACAACATAATTTTTTATGTAATATCTATGCATTCAAAAAAGTGAAATACTCTTGTTGAAACAAACAAATTAATCTGAATCTGAGTTATTTCTAATAGTAAATTCGTATGTTTTCTTCAAAATTATTCTAACAACGCTGTAAACACTGTCGCATGGTTGAAGACCCGAATTGGTGAGATGACCGAGAGGGCAGATGAAGTTACAGAATATAATAACAACATAAAGAGAAAGTGATTAAAGGATAGTTACAATATAAAATTGTGAAAACGAAGAGAATGCAACGGCCATCTGCAATGCTGCACAATCTTATACACAGACACGACAGAATATATAATTATATAATAAATATATCGGCTTCAACACTTACCCAAAATATGGGTTCCAAAAGGTATATTTAATAAGATTGCTTTAGAGCGTGAAAGTGGATGATTAAGATTTAAAATAGCGTTACTAACGAATTAATAATGAATAATTTGCTTGCTTAGTTAATAATGAAGAGTTAATAAAAGAACGAGTCTTCGACGTTCTCCCGAGTGTTGCAATCACGGTGGCTGCGAGTTTTAGAGGCCGAAATATGGCCGACCTACGTCACGCGCAGTTAAAAACAAAATGCAGTTAAAAACTTCAAAATCTTTGTACAGGAACTTAGGTCACTAATGCCGGAACATAACACAAGGTTATTATGGCGGCATACTTAAAATATTATACATAATATTATTATTTATTAACTAATTTAAGTATTTACTAATGTATATTATTAATTTAAATATATTATTATTATAAAATTAACCTTAATGGTCTTTACCAGGGCATAAAATCTTATAAAAAAAAAACAAGCGTAATTAAGGTGAGTAAGGTGTATCATTCGAGCATTAGTGTGCCTAATGTATATTTATTTAATTTCGTGTATTTCTAATTAATTTTAGGCAAAAAATAGCTTTCTACACTTCTGCTCTGTATAAATTTTAATTGTGCCAAATTTCTTACTCCTCCGTCCGCGCAATTTTCGTAAAAAGAGGTACAAAGTTTTCACTTCACGTATTAATATATAGATAGTTGTTAGTAGGTATTATATCAACTGTTTTATTCTTACTTACCTTACTATATAAGATGCCTTTGCACACAAACTTTATTTTAAATGATAAATGCTCATATTTTGATTTATAAGAGCAATTAGTATGTTTAGTTATAATAAACATAGTAATTGGAACTATGGGAACGTTAAATATTTCCTGATCAGTTAAAAATATCGAAGAACACATTGACATCACTATCTCCCCACTGCGCAACATTAGTGCGCAGCCGCCATAACGGCTTAAATAGGCGGAGCGGCGTCGACGTCACGTAGTCGAAATCGAGAGGTGAAGCCGTGAATAATGGAGAGGTGGCGTTCATATTGTGTTACAAAAATCGATTATAACCAGAGCTAGCAGCGCGACCGCCGACATATTGTCGTGAAAGTGTAGCAGTGCAGTGTTTCGACGTGTCATCCAAGCAGATCGACAGCGATTCGAGGCCCGACGGCGGATCGCCACACCACGTTGTCACCCATTACTCATTACGAGCGACAGGCCCGAGTCTTTGGAGCGCGTCCGGAATCGAGAGCGCTGTGCGAGCAATCGCGCACCGTCGCCACGCAGTCCAACGCCAACGACAGCTAAGTGAGTGTTTTACTTTTAACTGAAATAACATCATACCGTACTCGAGGGGACGAGTGGCAGCAACGCGAGCGAATCGCGACGAAATGAACGTTCAAGGCCAGCAGGCTGGAGGGCGGCGGCGACGCGTGCGGACTCCGATGGCGGTGCTCTGCGCAAGCAGCGCGAGTGGCAGGAGGGAGCACCGAGAGCACCGCGGTACCACGCGCGAGGAGCGCTACGCCGGCAGCAAATGGGGCGCTGCGCCCTCAGCCGCCGCGCTGCCTCCACCGCCCACGCACTGGCGCCGTGACGGCCGCTGCCGCCCGGAGCCGGACCGCGCGCTTCCGCTGAAGCTGCTCCTCAACGTGACAGCCTAGAGGACTCTGCTAGTGTTAGTGCCCGCGGCGGCGGCGGGCGCGCGGGCTCCACCCGTGCCCCCGTCGTCGCCGCGATCTCGTCCTAAGTTTTTTATTTGGTAACGCAGCAAGCGTCCTCCTGCGCGCGGGGCGCCTCCCGCAAGGGTAGTGGCGCTTCGTCTCGCCCGCCGACTAAATTCCGGCGTTAGGTATTATTTTGAGAAAATTTTAGTAGTTAAGTGAAGCACCGGCGGCGCGGAGGAGGCGCCGTCGCGGCCCCCCTCGCCGTTCAAAATAATAGACAAAAACACAAAAAAAAAATAACGGCGAGCGGCCGTGGACGGCGCGTCGTCTGCGTCTCTGGGAGCATCGGTGCCGTGCTCCTCGCCGCCCTCGTAACAGCGGAGGCCGAGGCGGTCTTCGTGTTGACGGGAGCCGCGCCACCGTGCGGGTCGCCCCCGCAGAACTTGCCAAATTTGCTGAGGCTCGCGGGGCGCCCGCCGGCGGCGCTGCCTCCGTGCGCCGCCCCCTTATTTTTGCAGTGGGATAGAGCCCTCCGCCGTTGCAGAGACGTACTTCCCCACCCCCCGGTCTCGCGCGTTGCATGGATGCGGTGGTTGTTGGCAAATGGCTGATCGGGAGTGAGCGCCGCTGCCCGCAATTTCTTTTATTGTTTTCACAGTCGAACTGAAGCTCTGAATCTGTGATGGGTGTGTTATGTTGTTCAGTTGCCGCTGTGAGTTGCGCGGTGGCGGCGGCGCGGGGGGCCGGGGCAGTGTGTGGGGGTGTTATGGTGGTGAGGGTCTCGGCGCCGGCCCGGGGTTCGCTCCGCTAGTCGTATCGTTTTATTTATCTCGAGACCAATGTATTTTTATTTCATGATGTTTGGCCTCTCTCGGGCGGGAGGCGTTCAGCACACAAACGACAACCTAGTCACCTTTAAAGCATAATCTAAGTTGAAAACCACCATTTACCAGTCTTGAGTATCATCTCTGTCTATGGTCGGCGACCCGCAGCTCTTTGATACCTCGGCTGTGGCTCTTCCGCAAAAGGTTTAATCCAGGCAGGGAATATTATTTATCTCTAATTATTTCTGTAATAATGTATCCTAAACCAAAGCATATGTTTAAAATGGCTCTGATTAAATTTCAATTGTATAATAATTGGCATCTTTTAAATGTCAAGATTGCCGACCACTGATCCATCTATACTAACCTTGTCTGAAAAATAATTTACATCAGCTGAGCGATTAGTTTTTAACTTGGGACTTCAAAGTACAGCAAGCGACACCGGCTCATGTGAATCATTTATCAGTGTTATTCTCATGTTACAGGCAACATTATTGTGCCTGCAATGTCTGCTGTTTTAATTCCTAATATTCATTCAAAAGTTATCTTCATACAGATCATTTCATATTTAAAAAAGTTTTTTTTTTTTAATTTTTTGACATTTGTGGGCACAAATATCTCTTCACAGATCGAATACCTTAGTTATTAGTTTAGTATAAAAAGTATACATGGACGCAAGTGACACATTTTGTCACTCTTGTTACAATCTGTGTATTGGTGACATTTGTCACTTGTAATTGACAGTGACATACATGCCAACTGTCCCAAAATAAAAAATGTTCTTTTAAAAAATATTCAGTTTTTGTTCCAATTGAATTTCATTGTTTCATTAAACACAAGTTGTATATTTTTCTTGTGTCAGTATTAAGTATACAGGAACTGTTTATATATAAAATTGTGTGCATTATATACAGATAAGAAAATACTATATTTAAAGTTTTAAACAATTAAATATTTTATATTATCTGTGATTGGTATGACATGTGTCAAATATCAAGTTTAAAAAAAAAGATTGTTATAGCTTTGTTTAAAAAAAATTAATAAATTAGTAATGGAAGGATTTTATAATTTATTAAATTTTAGATTTCAGTAGTTAACATTGTAAAATTGAATCCTTCCTGTACTTGAATGAAATGTAGATTTGTTAGCATAGACAAAGTTTAGGGTTATTCTAAATCTTGTAAAATTACTATAAATATATTTGATGTATTTTTTTTTTAATTTATAAATCAGAGTTCTAGGAGTGTGTGCAATAGTTGGTATATTATTTTAAATTACTGATATATGAGGCATGTAGTTGTAAAACCCGCTATAGCAATATTTTTTTAAACAAATTGAACTAAACCCATGCTGAATTAGTGGCATTTGATTCGAAACTCAAAATAAATGGATAAGATATATTTATTTGCTATAACATGTTGTGTTCAAAGTTCACAGTAGGTACAATAATAACACATTTTTTTTTAAATTATACATGCAGATTTTGCAGCAACAAGTAGAAAATAAATTATAATATTGGAATATATAGAATATAGAGGCATTTGTGCAATAAAAAGTTGATAACTATGTAGATAGTTTAGAGTGTTTAATGATGTATCATCATTTTTGCCAAAAAGTTTTAGTGGGTTTTTCAACTACATGACATATTAAGACTAACGACATGCAGTTTGAATTTACATTATGTATTGATTCATTGGCATATATGTATATATAGGTTTTGTGTGACAAGGTTGTCGTGCAACGAGTTCCCCGCCACAACAGAGCTTTAACCCAATTGCGAGGGGGGCCCAACATCTGCATAGAGGTAGAAATTACAAGAAATAGACTGTTGAAGATTTTTATGATTGTAAATAGTATATTGATCTCAGGGGGGCTGCGGCGGTCGTTAGGAGCTTCTGTGATGTACAAAAAAGGAAATATTTCGAGTTTACAAGTTTTTATAATTAGTTGTAAAAGTATTTTTTAAGTAAAGATGTCGCACGATCGGCCGCAGCGCCCGTCCCTACCCCTTCCCGTCCTCTCTTCCCGTCTTCTCCCTGGACTCTTCGGAGTCCGCCAAATGGTTCTATGTTTCAAACAGGCGTGGTCAATACAGTTTTGGGCCCTTGTGGTCCGCTTTTCAGCTCAAGAAAGAAGATTAGAAGAAATAAAAACTATTATCGTCATTTCTAGAAGAAGTTGTGAAGAGATATTTACTCCACGAGGGGATTAGGGATCTTACCCATAACTACGTGACCCGTTCAGGGGTTGGGTGTGTAAAAACAGGTCACGTGTATAGCTACTTTCCATTCCTGTTTCCTTCCCTTTTCCAGGACTTAGAGTCCGCCAAATGGTTCTATGTTTCAAACAGGCAAGGTCTATACAGTGAAACTTACTAATTTTATTTTCAGTTCGAAGAAGTATTTTTGACAGGGTCGTCAGCAATTACCGTCGATGGACTGCGGCGCTAAGGGCAACGCCAACACGCTGCTATCCGCACAGGGAACTGGAACGTGGGTCGCTAATGCCGGAATACAACAAGGTTATTATGGCGGTGAACTCCTAGGTCAGGGGTGGTTGCCCAGACGGGCGTGGGCCTTACCACCTTCATCATCATTAGCTTGGCTTGGCGCAATAATTTCGGCAGTGTTTTTTAGGCCGCTTGCCTGTCTTCTGGACTCTAGCTATAAAAAAATAAGTACTGAAACAATTGAAACTGCGCCATCTAGTCCCAAAATCGGTAGCATAGCATTTGTGTATGGGTACTAGACAACTGATATACTCAGATGCGAGATGGGAATCGAACTCGTGCAGGCAAGCGCACCGAGGTGTTAGCCGCTACCCCACGGAATTCGGTAAGATTATTAATTTTTTTTTTATTGCTATAGAACAGCAGACAGGCTGACGGCCCGCTTAGGATTTAGCAGTTACCGTCGCCTATAGGTGTATGCAACGCCAGTGGCATCGCGAACACGCTGCTGTCCCATAAGGGTACACGAACTTGGGTCACTAATGCCGGAACACAACACAAGGTTATTATGGCGGCATACTTAAGACCAAAGGTGGTCGCCATCCAGACGGGCTTGAGGCCCTACCACGTAGAAAATGTCCTTTATTGGTAAGTTCGAATCCGGGTCAGGTCGATTCCTTGCGTAACTTCAAATTGCCAAACATGAAGTAACGGCCAATAAGTATTTTATTGGGTGTATGTGGTGAGCTCTGTAAATCATTAGCATCCAAAGCTTGATGACTCTGCTGCCACTGTTCACATTTAATAGGTCTTTACCTATGAAACTGCCGTTCTGCAGTACTGGCCATTTCAAATCAAAATCATTTTTGTTTGGCTAAGAATTCTAATTTCAAATTCATTTTATTTTAAAAACATGAAATTCTTTTTCCAAAAGTAGTCATTTTTTTATTGATTACTGTACTGTTACATTTTCATCGCATATTAATATTTTTCGTCATCACAGATACGTTAAAAATTCGAGTAATTATGGAATATGAGTACCGTCGTGGCAGCAACGCGGCACAAGCGGCACGCAACGTCAACGACGTTTACGGAGCTAACACTACAAACCAACACCACCTGTTATGGTTTGCTCGCTTCCGTTCTGGGAATTTCGACCTGAAAAATGAACCTCGCGGTCGTCCGAGACTGGTCGACAATGACGAATTAAAGGCGATTGTGGAAGCTGATGATATGCTATCTACGGCTGAAATAGCAGCAGCTGAGCATTACTGCAGATGTGTACTTGTGAAGAATACTACACAATGATACACACATAATACACAATGATGGAGAAGCTGGCACATCTCCAACCAGCGTTGGTCAATCGCTCGTCTCCGCTGCTCCTGCACGACAACGCGCGACCTCATACTGCACAGCAGACGGTTTCCAAGTTGCAAGAACTGGGGTTAGAAGTTCTCTGTCATCCGCCCTACTCACCAGACCTTGCGCCTACAGACTACTACTTTTTCCAGAATTCGGATAACTTCTTAACAAGAAAAAATTCAATACCCGAGAGGCAGTACAAAATGCGTTTGAAGAATTTGTTGCCTCCCGTCGAGCTGATTTCTTTAAGAAGGGCATCAATAAACTGCCACTGCGTTGGCAAAGATGGATTGATTGCACGGGTGATTACTTCGATTAATACAAATAAAAATACATGAAAAAAATTCGTTTAAATTTTTTCATACAAAATGGCAACTTCATAGGTAAAGTCCTAATACAATAATTTTAATATTTAGAAATTGTTAGTAATGTAGTAAGTAATTAAAATGAAATGGGACTGACATAATATTTTTTTATCAATAGCCACTAAATAAATTAGATAATAAAAAAAGCTTGATGAGGCTTAATATTTTTAACGGCCATTTTAGAACAGTGACATTAATTTTCTCGTCAGTAATTTTTTTATTCTTATATTTTTTTATTCTTATTTTTTTTATTCGAATGATTTTTGACTTTTTAGTTTGATTAGCGATAAGTGTGTTTTTTTAAACTACATTTGTTATCAATTCCCAATCGGTAAATATTTTTATTAATTTAACGCCATCTTCCGACAGAAGGAAGGACTATGGGACAAAATTATTAAATTTGTGTATTGTCAAATAATTGTCATCAGGTCTTGACAATTGTGCATAATTTTGAATATTTTGATCGTTCAGTGGGTAAAAGTCGAGTTGAAAATTCCGTGCGTGGTAATTGTTCTTCTTCCTGCCCTTATCCCAAATTCTGTGGGGTCGGCACAACACGTCCTGTCCTTCCACTCTATTAGCCGTCATCTGAACATTCACACCTTTTAACCATGTCATCTTTTCTTTCCATCTTTTCTTTGGTCTACCTCTCCTATCCTCCTTGATACTTGACGCTCCTCTCTTCGCATTAAAATATTATAACTTCTAATGTGTTACGAGTATGACAATTTTGATTTCTGCTTTTGTTTTAAGTTTTATTGCGCTCTAATACTTAGCATGTTGAGTCATTTGGAGTATTGACTGCACAAGGAAAAGCAATTTTTATGACGTCATGCCTAAGCATGAACAGGAAAAATAATATTAGTGAAAAAAAAATGCGTGCTTACAAAGTACGAGTACACATGTCGGAAGTGAAACTTCTTGCAAACTAATTTAGTGAACTCTAGTCAGCCATGAATCGGCGCCTTACATTTCTATAATCCAAGTTTAATAAAGGGACTGCGCTTCGAACGGAAATGTTTGGTATATTAAAAATAAATCTCGTTTATACAATATTTATACTAATCTAAAGCTTTAGATTTCCGAGACTTAGAGGGAGGGCAAAAGGAAGATATGTTAGTAATTTAATGAATTTAATTGTCATTAAAATATTAAGTGTCGAAAATTAATACAAATTATAAATTTAATTTTAATTTATTTCATCGATATCTACATTATTTGATGCGATTTCTATTGGTATTGTTGTGACTAAAGCATTATGATAATATTATGTAAAATATGCAATATAAGTTCGTGCTCCCGCCTCTCGCTCCATCTCTCCCTCTCCTTCGACAAAAACGTTTCACTTCAAAAGGTTGAACCTTAGAATAATTATTCTAAGGGTTGAACCTATATCTATATATAGAATGGTTGAAACGACGACACGCGCTATTGCAATTTGGTGAGGGCATGAAGATTGAAGCGACATGTATGTGTTAGGAGTTGAAAGCAAAATGTATGAAGAGTTATTAAAAGTAACCTACGCCTAATTCGGTTACGATTTTGGGCTAGGAATAATCGCTTAACCACATTCTTCCTCCAGCCCTTATCCCACATTATATGGGGTCGGCACAACATGTTACATGTTGTAATATTTGTGGCTTAGTTTTTACAACCGGCCGCCTGCCTGACGTCAACCCCTTTTTGGGGAAAAATCTGTCATCCTTTTTATTTAAGTTATTTTTCTCGTTTCACATTGAAAGTAGGACACGATATTTCGTTGTTAATCGTTTAATATATCCTCAAGCATAACCACCAATCTGGTTCTTAGTGAATTTGTCCCGTTGTCCCAGATACAGTATCCGTCGTCAAAGTTTCAATTATAATTTATTTTCAATTTTTTAGTTTGATTAATTATAAAATAAGGGCGTGTTTAATTTATTTGTGGTCAATTCGGGGACATCCATTAATTACGTGAGCTCAGAATGGGGGGGGGGGTCCAATGAAATCTCACCAAATCTCATTTAAACCGAGGGGGAGATAATCGAAAATCTCAGGTCACCTTCAAAAAATATAAAATATTACAGATATTAAAAAATATGTTTTTATCTGTTTTTTTACTTTGTATTTTATTTAATTTAAATTAATTAATTATAGTATACCTGAACGGTTTATTTTCCCGAATAGTAAAAATAAATTTTAGTTTAAAATATTTTTTGCGCCAATCTCACGTAAGGGGAGGGGGGGGGGGGGAGTCTAAACTGATCGAAAAATAGCTCACGTAATTAATGGATAATCCCCTTCTCAGTCAGTAATTGTTAATTTAATACGATCTTTTGGCAGTGTTATATTAAACTGCAGGTGGCGTTTCAGCAGAATTTTGATTTCTTTGATTGTTTTTTGAAAGGGGTGAAAATCATGATCAAAGATTCCGTTACATAGATACATACCAAGCTAGTAAAAGCGTGTTAAAAATAGCTCATTTCTAGTTCTAGCCTATAACAACTCTCTTACCCAGCAAAGTGTATGGGTACGAAACGACTACTAGAGCCCTGTTAGTAGTACACACGACCGGATCGTGTTGGGATTCAAAAACCTTGCAATAAAAAAATATTCTACAAGCAGGGTTTCCCTAAATTTAGGGGTGAACAGATTAAGAAACAATTGTGACGTCTGGCAGATATATTGTAAATGGGTAGGTGGGCACTTTGAGATTTCAACAAAGCATCATTGTTGTTGTTGATTGGTGGAGAAGACATGTGAAGTGTTCAAATAGTTGTGTTATCATTTATTTTAAAAATTTGATTATACGTCATTTTTGGCAATAAATGTTTCTTTCTAGCCACTCGTATTGGGTTCGTATTTGGTTTGATATGATGGTGTTGACTCCGATGTTTAGAATAATTAAATTTTACTGAGGTTGTATGAAATAAGCCGCCATGCGCCTGCGCATGGGCCACGTGGTCCCGGTTTCAGGACAAGGCAATCCAATTTTTTTACTGCCTAGGAACAGCAGATCGGCTGAAGCCCATTTTTACGACGCTAGGGGCACCCCAAACACGCTGCTGTCTTATAAGACGGGTCCCTAATGCCGGACACTATGGTTATTATGACGACATATTTGAGACCAGGGGTGATTGCCATTCGACAGGCATGAATCCCTACTATACTACGGACGCCGAGCAGGAAGAATTTCGTACAATGACCTCTTTACCTGCTGACAGTGGTCACAAACATTTTTGTATTAAGTGCGGTTTACATAAAATGTTTGAAGGAGAAAAAATTTTACTAAATTATTAAATAAATTGTTATTATAATAAATTATTTATTTAGGTTTTATATTATAATTAAAGTTTTGTCGTTTGAAGAAAAAAAACACAACTAGAACCTTAAAGTACTTTTTATTGTTTTTCAAAGTATTCACCACGTAGCTTAATACACTTTTCCATTCGCTCAAACCAGTTATTATAACATTTATTCCACTCTAAAGTGGGGGTGTTAAAAATGGCTGACTCGAAAGCGTCGACTGCTTGTTCACCGGACTGGAACCTTTGACCACGAAGACATTTCTTAATTTTAGGAAGTAAAGAAATCGTTAGGGCTTAGGTCAGGACTGTATGGAGGCTGGTTAAGAATTTCTACTTTTTCCTGCTTCATATTTTAACGTTCACCCCCCCGCGACGCCCAATATATAATAATATATAAGCGTATATGTACCGATGTACATATATTTACGAGGAGATTCGATTAGTAACGACGAGTCGAAATAATAATTTTAATTAAGAATTACTTATTTAATAGCTTCAATAGAAGTGTGATAAAATGAGCAGTCACAGATATAAAATCCTGTTTGTTGAGTAAATTGTATATTTCCGTATAAAATAGAAATAATTAATTAATTTCTACCACTCACCGAACACGACGGACGACGGTTTCTGGTGATACTCTGGCCGGAGATCGCCTTTACGGCTAGGACAATCGCCTTTTACGACAAGCGGACAAGCAACCCCGGCCGTTAAATTCTTACTCCACTCCTGCATAGAGAATCTTCAGGGTGTAAAATATGGTCTAAAATTTAACTCTTATTGCTGTGGAACACCAGGATGACGGTATAGTATAGTCAGCAGTTACCGTCGCTTATGGATGATTGCGACGTCAGAACACCTGGCATCTGCGTACAACTGGAACCGGGTCACCTATGCCGGCACAACATGCTTATTATGGGCGCTGATTTGGAGCTCCACCTAGCTAGGTAACAGGTATGCATTTCTTCACGATATTCTCTTTTTCCATATACATCACACCTCTACGAGTATATGGTCGGATGCTATCGTTATGGCTCATTTTCATTGGTCGTTAGAGCCCGCATGCGGGGTACGTGAGATTTCTGTTCAAGCATGCCATAGGACCAGCATGCG
This sequence comes from Malacosoma neustria, assembly GCA_963693495.1. Taxonomy (NCBI): domain Eukaryota; kingdom Metazoa; phylum Arthropoda; class Insecta; order Lepidoptera; family Lasiocampidae; genus Malacosoma; species Malacosoma neustria. The sequence goes on from OY856401.1 coordinate 7,804,608, forward strand.
ATAGCCGTTTTCATTAGTCGATAGGGCCCGCTTGCGGATTGTTGGATATTCTGCTTCTTTAAAGAATAAGAGATTTTGGATGCGAAATTTACTTAAAAGTAGAAAGTTGCACGGTACTTTTTTCCCTAAAAAAAAGGAGAATTCCCTAAAAGTGGAAACACTGGTATAATATGAGAAGGGCCGGGAGTCCCCGCATTCGGGGTATCGACCGATTTATCGACTAGTGAAAATGCGCCTTTAGTTTGAATGATAGTTTTTGTTGGATAAATTAATTACAAAAAAAAACCTCATTTACGAACGGAAAAATTTATAGTACCACGCGTGGGATATACCCGCATCTGTTGGAGATCCATTCTAATCTAGGCTAGTGGAGTTAAGTTAGTTACTTATCTAGCATGTTAAATGCAAAATAAATAAAAAGAGATCAATAATTTGGATAAATTCATCTTTATGATTGGATTAATTTTTTTAAGTAATTAATAAAAGGAAGCATTTTTTCAGTTTTTAAATCGTTGAGTATATCCGTGCAGGGGCTGAGAAAGAATACTAACCTCTGCGGCCGGGGTCGGCCTGTCGTAGCAAATAACATAACAACCCACCCTAGCTACGTGGTAATAACCCTGTGTTGTGTTCCGGCATTAGTGACCCACCTGTTAAAAGTCCTAAAACTCGTGGGACGTAATTTATGGATGGCCCCCATGGTAGGTATATGTGTGAAACGGCTTCAAATTGTTAGCAGTCTCAAAATAAGAAAAACAGCCACACGACGCCAAAAAAGAGGTAGATTTTGGAAATAAAAAAAAACGCATCTTAATGGATTTTTAAATAAATAGTCGGAAAATGTAAACATTGAGTTTTATTAAAATCCAATCTTGCTACATCTCAAACATCAGAGTACGGCTGGCTATCTTTTTTAGATCTCTGTAAGCACTTTCTTTTCTTTTTTAAGTTCTCTGGCTGACGGCTTAATTAATATATTAAGCAGTTACCGTAGTCTATGGATGTTAGCCACGTTAAGGGCTCAGCACTGCTGTCTGCACTGGAACCTTAGTCACATGGTTATTATGCCAGCATCCAAACATGCTTGAAGCCCTACCACGTAGCTAGAGTTTGCCGTCTTTTACGTCAGACTGCCCCCCTGCACGGACGAAGTACGCACTCTTCGCCTAAAGTACCTCAAGTCAGAAATGAAGCCAGATAAAATTTAGGTGGACCTCAGTTGTGAACACTAGTGGTAGTTTCGACGCTATCGACACTAGGTTTCGCTTCTCGGGCGCCATTTTGTGCGTTTGACTTCTTCACCTGGTCGCAGTTCAACTTGGCCGTCATGATGATGTTGATGATGTCCATCTGCATCTTGCTACACACGTCGGCCGGCAGTTGCCTCATCAGGCAGTGAATATAGTTGATAAAACTCGACAACTCCGACACGGGCTCCGTCCGCCTCTTGCGCATCTCTAGGTTGCAGGGCTTCTCGTCGCTGTACGGCTTCTCGTCCTCTAGATACAAGATTTCGGTGACCGTCTCCTTCGCCTGCTCCGCTGAATTCTCCAGGACGTCCTCGTAATCTGAGTGATGGGAGGAGCTCGCGTAATTGCTCTCTTCTCCCGTTGCAAGCTCCTGCAAATAATTGTAACCATAGAATATTTCTGTTAGGGGCCGTTCGAGTATTAGTATGTAATGTGCTCCCCACGCCTATCAGGCATCGCAACGCTTACCTGAAACCTCTCCCTAAATATTACGTAACACCCAAGTGCTCGTTTTTACCTATCCTATACCTTTAAACGAGCAATTCTTGTATATATATACTTATATAATTGGAATCTCGGAATCGGCTCCAACAATTTTCATGAAATTTAGTATGGGGGGGGTTTCGGGGGCGATAAATCGATCTAGCTAGGAATCATTTCTAGAAAATGTCATTTTATTCGCTTTTTTTTATTGGAAGTAAATAATAAAAATGTGACTCTTCCTGACATCTATCGGCGAATAATAATACTATTTTTTTTAAATTGCTTTAACGACACAACACTAAAGCTATTCCAGCAGATGGCGTCGTTAAGTAACAAGAAGTCAATGAGTGTTTGCTTTGAGGTTAGACTAAGAAAATCAATTGTTAATTTTCAAAAAACACAATTTATAAAAAAAAATACCGTGCAAAGCTCGGTCATCCGGATATTGTACTTAACGTCGGCTTAATTATCAGAATGCGTCACTCCATTTGGATAAACATTACAGGAGCAAGTGAAACTTTGTTTTTGCTATGCACGGATATTATTTTACTAACAAATTAGCTTCAATATAACAAAATAGACTCCACTTTATAGTTAAATTAAAATGTCATATTTCGTGGAATTACGCATTCTGACGTTATAGCATACAATACAGACGAGGGATTCCCCGCAAGTAAAAAACGAAGAAGGGTTGCTAGTTTGGGAAATATTAATACCTTAGTATTTTATTTTAATAAAACAATGTTATATGTAACACGTTTGAACTCCCCCCCCCCCCTCTCGTCTCTGTAACGCATCGTAACGTTGCACAACCCCGCCACCCCTCAAAATTCCTTTCGTAATACTTGAATTTTCCACTTTCATTCGATGTTTATTTCCGAGCCGAAAGAAGACTGCATTATTATTTCAGTTGAGAAATTTAACATTATTATGTACTAATAATTGTTTCATAGTTATTATATTACAAATTTCCACGACGAAAAATGTCGTCATACCCATTGCATTACTGCTTCGTGTATGACGAAATATTTCGTCATACCCAGTTAATAGGTTAAATGACATACAGCCAATGTGTGACAAGCACCAACCTGTTTCCGCCTCCTCCACACGCGCGGGTGGAAGCCCCTGATGTGGTCGTGCATGCGGTCCCCGGCGGGCACGCGCCGCGGGCAGTGCAGGCACCGCGCCTTCCCGCCCGCGGTCTTCGAGAAGTGCTGCCATATATCGGACCACTCCGGCCCCTCCTCCGCCTCGTGGGGCAAGTCCTTCGACACCTTTAATAGCGTTGACTCCATTCCAAGCGAAGTGTTCTCACCTAAAAAATACTTGTTGGATATTCTCGGGCGGATTTCTTACGGAAACTGCAGCATGAATCCGGTGCCACTCGTGTTCCAAACACCCGTAGGCGACGGTAACTGCTTACAATTAATTATCCGTGCAGGGGTAGAAAAAATACTGACCTCTGCGACCCGAGCTACGGGGTACAACCCCAAGCCGGTCTGGATGGTGACCACCTTTGGTCTTTAGTGTTCCTGTATCCTTATAGGACAGCGGCGTGTTCGCGATGCCACGGGCGTTGCGACGGTAACTGCTAAACCCTAAGCGGGCCGTCTGCTCTCATACAGGAATAAAAAATATAAGTATATAACCTGTCTACAGAATTTACTACATCTTTGGCTTAATGGCTAATACAATGTTAAACAACTGGGTCATGGGTTTAGTTCCCATCTGGCGTTTGTTAATGTATAATAATTATGTATTTATTCACCAAAAGAAATGTATACAAGTAGTATATTAGTTTTCTAGTACCTGTAACACGAGTATTCTGTTGTTAATTTGGAATTAGATATAAAATAATTAAGGAAAACACACTTTTATAGTTATCGCTTTAAGCTTAAGATAAGGCCGCCCTTTGTTCAACAATTATTGTACCTAGTTTTTAAGAACATAGTTTTAATTTGGTGAACAATAAAGTGTTTTCATTCATTCATTCATTCATTCAAACTAAAAAGTAAAAAAATAATTCCTAACATAAGAATAAAATGACTGAGGAGGAAATTAATGTCACTGTTCTAAAAGCGTGGGGTGCTTTGTACGATATTTCTAAACTATCAGCATTTCCTATGAAATTAATAAAAAAAAAATTAACATTTCCCATATTCAATTGCTAAATGTTTTTATTAATTGGCAGAAGGAAAAGAAAGCATTAATCCAGATGACCCTGATAAGGTAAGATAGGGCCTCAAGCCTCTCTTCGCATGATATGGCCGTACCAGGCTAGCCTATTAGGGACCGTCCATTAATCACGTGATGTTTTTTTTAAATGTTTAACCCCCCCTCCCCTCCCCCTATATCACGTGTATTTTTTAGTACCTACAAAGGATCTTAATTTTAAGTATCATCTAATTTTATTATAGAAAATTAAAGACTACAATAATGTTTAGAGGTAGACAGAAAGGTTGCAGGTTGTTTTTGACTGACATAAAAATAATGAAAGAAATGCAAAAAACTTTTTTATACTTGAACAATGAACATAATTTAATGTACAGTATCCTCGGACTACGGATTAGCAAGACTTTCTTCAACACCAATAACTGGATAAGCATCTTGCAAGTCAGTTGTTGGCACAGTGCTAAATACGATTTTGTACGCGTTTGACGAAAAAATAAATACACGTGGTATATTATTACAACCCTTGTGATATTTCGTGATTTTTTATGGATCCCCCCCCCCCCCCTTTCGAGCCTGACGTGATTAATGGACAGCCCCTTACTTTTCAGCTTCTCCCTCACTGGTGCTACTTTTTATTTCTTAAATACTAATTTTATCCATTTTTGTAACACCACTCATCCATCTCAGGACCGATCATCGTGGAGATCTTTGGGGGAGGCCTTTGTCCAGCAGTGGGCGTCTTCCGGCTGAAATGATGACTCATCCATCTCAATTTTCTTATCTCAACACAAGGTTATTATGGCAATATATTTAATGCCAAGGGCGGGTGCCGTCCAGACGGGCTCTGAGCCCAACCAACTTGCAAAAATCAGACTCATTTATAAGAAATATTAGACTTTAAACATTAGTGTTTACATGGAGTATTGATAGTTCAGGGCTAGTGCATCTTCTCTACACAAGTTGTTTCTAGATGAATGTTGTGCTATGTCTCTTTTACATCTAAAGTTTGTATTTCATGTTTATATAAATAAAATAAGCATGAAAAATAGAATTGAGTTAGAGATGTGATTATCATCATCATCATCTCAGCGATGAATCCCGGTTGCAGCCCAAACTCTCGCTTCGGCGCCCGGGGTCCGCTTTCCGACTTTTTCTTCTCCACTTCGCACGGTCTTCAGCATCCCTGGTAGTGAGACCATTGGCACGCATATCACCCTTTACGACGTCAAGCCAGCACTTTTTGGGTCTACCCCTCCTGCCGGGGCCCGGCGGAAGCGGCATGGCCAGACATTTGTTTCCCACGTAAGCATCCGGTTGCCGTAAAACGTGGCCGTACCAACGGAGCCGACACTCTTGTAATTTATCCGCAATGTCACGGACATGAAGACTGCCGCGAATGAGATGTGATTAATTGTAGTATTTTTATAAGCATGCTTTTTTTTATCAAACATTATAATAAGCAGGTATAAAAGTTTTTGACATTGTTGACTACTTTTATAAATATCTGCTAATATTATTTGCCTACTAGATAGTATATTAACTGTTTTTACAAATCTATATATTTATAAATTATTTAAAAATGTAAAAACAATCATCTTTGTAATGTGTGTTTTTTTTATTATTGCTGTAGGACAGCCGACAGGCTGACGGCCCACTTAGAATTTAGCAGTTACCGTCGCCTATGGGTGTTTGCAACGCCAGTGGCATCACGGAACTTGGGTCACTAACACAACACAAAGTTATTATGGCGGCATACTTAAAACCAAAGATGGGTTGTTTTGTCGTCTTCTACGTCGGGCCGACCCCGCCCGCAAAGGCAGTATTCTTTCTTCGCCCCTGTACCGATAAAATTATTATCTCTCTGTCATGCTCTTGCAACTAGAAGTCGTAAAAGAAGACAAAACAATCCTAGATAAGTAAGGCTTTAAGATCTGTATAGCAACCAAACCTAATTCCCAAATATGCTGTTATTAATAATTCTTACCCGAGCGACTCAAAGAAGCTCTCGGCATAAAATCATTATAAACGTTTTCGTGTTTCAATTTTAAATGTTGTTTCAAATTTGTTATTGTTGTTTTATACGAAATATTTTTTCTACAAATTTGACACTCCGCGATTTTTTCATCATAATTCTTCACAAAGTAATCCCAATTTATATTCAACACACACACAACACAAACCTATATAATTTCGAGGTTTAATTTTCTATATAAATGTCACAAAAGCGTTTTTGTTAGCTTTTTTCGAAAAGCAGACTTTTTAATTCCGTTTACGATAACCTAGAGATGCAAAACGCGTTTAGTTATCAAGTAACGGGTACATCACTCGAAGTAACCAAATGTTACTCAGGAATACATTATTTCGTCACTCGCACGCATTTATCATACGATGGTATCAGTTTGTTTCATTGTGCGAACCTACGAACTGATTCAGTTAAAGAATACAGTGCTGTGTGAAGTTCGATTTTGTGATTTTATTTAATGCTGACGGCCCACTGGTAAGCAGTCACCGTCGCTTAGAGATGGCGACGCTAGGGGCACCGCAGATACGATGGTCCCATAGGGACACTGGAATCTGGGCCAGTAATGCCGAAACACAAGTTATTATGGCAGCATACTTATAGGAGAGGTAGACCAAAGAAAAGATGGATGGAATGCGTGAAAAGGATGATATGGTGAACAAGGCTGTGAATGTAGAAATGACAGCAGGTGAAGGACAACAGAATATGTTATTCCGACCCCCATAGAATGTGGGATAAGGACAGGAAGAAGAAGAGACTTAGACCAAGAGTGGTTGCCATCCAGACGGGGGCCCGATGTTTGCTACGCTAGGGGCACCGCGAAGACGCTGCTGTCCCATAAGGCCAGTACCCTTATGGGTCACTAGCTTGGGGCACTAATTCCGAAAAACAACACAAGGTTATTATGGCGGCATACTTATAGATCCAGTGTGGTTGCCATCCAGATGGACTTGGGGCCTTACCATGTAGGCCGACCTCGGCCGCAGGGGTTAGTATTTTTATTCTACCAAAAAACGAACATCATATTGTATGTGAATTGATTCAATACGGTGCTTCACGTTATTATCGAAAATAACGAGTATTATCAAATTGGTATTTTCATTAAAGAACATTTTTGAAACTTATGAAACTGACAAACGCTTTCTCAGAAGAGACAAAAAACTGTGTGTGTCAGCTCCGACGCACCACTGGAGTTTACTACATAAGTACGATTGTCTAAACATACGCAAAAAGAGTTTATTTAACTGAAAAAAGATTAATACCATATGAAAGGGTAAATTAACAAATTAATGAAAATAATATACATATATAAAAATATACATATATAAAAACTATTATTGTATTGATTATATAAAATTAGAAAATCGTTTCTTAAGGAGTAAACTCCAAATATTATACCAATAAGACGACACAAGGTCGTTCGAGGGTGCGTCGCGCGTCATCTTGATACAAAAAGTTTTAAAACAGTTTTAAGTTCAACCTAATTACAACTATGGCACCTAGTAATAAAGTCACAAATCTCTAAAACATTATCTAATACTTACGATCATTCGTCATATAAAATGAGAAAAGCAATAAATTACTCTTGTCACTTACAAATGAAAAGACATATGTTAAACAACATTTAATGTGAAATCAACCTTAAGTTGTAACAAATAAAGTAATTTTTGCCTTGCGCACCAAAAACGTAACGAGGTCATTCATCAGTAGATTTTACTCTCACATTTTTCTCATACCGGGCGCCTTAAATATGAAAATCGATTCTTAAGGAGTAAACTCCAATAAAATCCAAATGATAATTTGTAATAGCGCCATATACCACAATAATTGTAAGATTATGGTTATGAACATCTACAATCACTTACGAAGCGTTTTAAGAGAGCTGCCATTACGTTGCGTTGGTACAAAAACTTTGGGGACTGCCGATAGAAGCGAAAACTAAGTAACTTGTGAATTGTATCGTCAAGCTATTAGATTATTATTTTCGAATTATTTTCGGTTTATAGAGAAGTGTTTATGACCAATTTTTGGTCATTAACACTTCTTTACAAACCGAAAATTGTTCACCCCAAAAGTGCTCAACGCACCTAAAGAAGTTTTCACTTCAAAAACTCAACTGTATTTCATTGTAATAAAGTCGCAATTCGAATAGATAATTATGTATAAATAATGCAATGCAATCATTTAAAATTTACATTATAAAATAAACCATATGTCATTATTAATAATAAGCTTGGTATTTCTGGAGCAAAACTCCCTCCGTCTTACCCATTTTCGATCAGGTCACGTGTCCTGACGCGAGTTAAACATTATTTACCCATCACAAAAAAGTGCACAACGCCACTAAAGAACTTCAAAAACTCAACTGTATTTCATTGTAATAAAGTCGCAATTCGAATAGATATGTATGAGTCTCTCCTTTCTCTCTCTCCTCAATCGGTCTCTCATTACTGAGAATCGTGACTCCGTTTGATTCCGTCAACTAGTTGTCTCTATCGATCCCGTTCTATAGCTTGGTGGAGTGCGTCGCCGACAGGTGTAGTATGTATGAGTAATGCAATGCAATCATTCTAGATTTACGTTATAGAATAAACCTTAAGCCATTATTAAAAAGGTTGGTATTACTGGAGCACAAATAGCTCATGGAAAGCGTTCGGTGAAGATGACGCGAGTTCCATGATTTTTGTTCACCCAAAAAGTGCTCAACGCGCCTAAAGAAATTTCACTTCAACTAATTGAAAAATTGCCTCATTCATAATTATTTTTATGGAATCAATTTTTAATTAATATAGTATTGAAGACAATATTGCATGCCCAATGTCGGTAAAACGTGTGGTGATTTTTATTTTGACAACTTATGTAGGTACCATGTTGGACGCATAAATACATAAGGTAGATCTTTTGAACGCTCACTAGTGAAGCGAGTAAAACGAATGCATAAAGTAATAACAGTCTTTATTATTCCCTATCTCAGGTAACTGGTATTTAATCACTACTGTCACAGTTCCCGACGGTTTTTTTACTCGTCGCCCGCGCTTCGTTAACTTGCATTATGAAATCCAATTGCAACTTCCTTGACACATCTTTTGGCAATTCCCGTAGAAGGCTGACCAGGTACTGGCTGAAATACTGCAACGACTCGTCGGGGGTGGACGCGCCCTTCACGTTGTCGTAGATATTCAAGTTGTCCTCGCTCTCGGAGTCGCTGTGAATTTTCAAACTGTTCTGTTTCCGCTTTTGAAATGTTTTGCTTTTACTTTTGCGCATTCTTTTCTTATTGCGCACGGGTGACGTATACTCCTCGAGGAATATCGCATTTTCCTCCTGAAATTATAAATGTGACAAATATAATTATATATAATCACTAGTTGTGCCCGCGACTCCGTCCGCGTGGAATAGTGACTTTGGGCAGCATTTTTCGTGGATATACCTTATGGTTTATTTTGGATTACAAACCCTATAAACCCTAAAATATAAATAAATGAAATTACGCCATGGCCTCCGGAATACGTACGTTCGAACCTACAAAGTCCAGCCTAAGCCTAACCCTATTTCATATGATTGATGACAAAATCTGAGGTTAACTTAAATTGGAAATTCAACCTACAATGGCCAGCCTAAGTTGAAGCCTATTTCATATGATTGATGATATAAATCTGAGGTCAACTTAAATTGGAACATAAAATTTCTGAAACTTATCATTTTTACCAGAAACTATTTTTTTTTTCTAAAATAAAAATAACCTAAGTTACTCCTTATTACATCAGCTATCTGCCAGTGAAAGTTCCGTCAAAATCGGTGCAGCCATCTCAGAGATTAGCCGGAACAAACAGACAGACAGAGACAGACAAAAATTGTAAAAAATGCTGTTTTGGTATATGTACCGTGTATACGTCCAATTGCACTTAGTAAAAAGTGGTTATTTTAATATTACAAACAGACCCTCCAATTTTATTCATTTGTATAGATTTATTTAAGAGCTAACGTTCTTGTCGGTGCAGCATCTTCCAGCCCCCTCTACAAAGTGCCTTTTTCATTGCTGGGGAACAGCAGTAGGCTAACAGTTTACGATGATATATAGGCGCCGCGAACACGCTCCTGTCCCATAGGGGTACAGAAACCTGCAGCGGAGAAAGAATACTAACCTCTGCGGCCGGGGTCGGCCTGTCGTAAAAGCCGACAAAACAACCCATCCTACTTACGTGGTAGGGCCCCAAGCCCGTCTGGATGGCGACCACCTTTGGTCTTAAGTATGTCGCCATAATAACTTTGTGTTGTGTTCCGGCATTAGTGACCCAAGCTCCTGTACCCTTATGAGACAGCAGCGTGTTCACGATACCACTGGCGTTGCAAACACTCATAGGCGACGGTAACTGCTAAATTCTAAGCGTCCTAAAGCAATAAACAAAAATGCAGACAAATAGCCGCGTGACAACAAAAAGTGCGTGCATACCAAGTAACAAGTAAAAGCTAAATGAATATAGCTCGAAAAAAAATTTTGAATATAGCTTTTATTTAGATATTTCAATTTAATGCATACTATATAATATTATAAAGACGTAGTTTGTGTGTTTGTGACGTTGTAGGGGGTAATCTCTGGATCTACTGAACTGATTTTGAAAATTCTTTTTGTGTTGGAAAACTCATTTATTGAGGAATGTTATAGGCTATTTATAACATCACGAAATCAAACATAAAGTAAACTATGGGGAATCCCCACAAGTCAAAATAGACGGTGTTGCCAGCAGTCGCTACAAAATATCATTCAAAGAAAGGGGGATTCCCCGAATTTGTCACAGAACAAGTAATGAAATTTTCCTTGCTCTTTTCAATCGGTCTTAAATTCAAATATTTGTACATATTATTTACTGTGCAATTTTACAGGCCCCTAAAAGTGCCGGCCGGTGCGGGCTGACCCCACTACGCTACGCCACTGCTGTGCCTCCCCCCCTCCCCTCCCCCTTCTCTATGGAGGTCAGGTCACGTATTATGGATACGTTCCCATGTAACTGTACTTGTATTATTTACCTCTGCATTATCATCATCGCCGAGGCGAAACATTTCTCCGGCATCAGAAACCTTACTCTTAATCCAGGCCTACGAATAAAAAAAAATTATATAGACATAACTAGATGAGTCAACGTTGATCTGTCATGTAAATTAAATTAAATTTTTAATAGGATTTCTGCAAAACCCGTCGTTAGTGAGCATTATGAGCAAATGAGTAACTAAAGTTGAAGGGACAGGTCTATGAGACCATCATTAGGCTGTGAAATGTGGCCGGTGTTAGAGCAACACAAGCGGGGACTGCGTGTCACGGAGATGAATATGCTGCGGTGGATGTGTGGAGTGAAGCGGAAGGACCGTGTCCCGCATTCGTGGCAGTCTTCATGTCAGTGACATTGCGGATAAACTGCAGGAGTGTCGGCTCCGTTGGTACGGCCACATTTTACGGCAATCGGATGATTAGAAACAAATGTCTGGCCATGCCGCCTCCGCCGGGCCCCGGCAGGAGGCCTAAAAAACTAAAACTATCAATGTTACGATATCGATGTATTTATTATGGAGTATCAATATATTATGTCCAAAAATTATCGATAGAAAACATCGATACTTTAGAAAAAAAACATCGATAGACCCAAAAAGTGCTGACATGACGTCGTAAAGGGTGATGCGTGCCAATGGGCTCACTACCAGGGATGTTGAAGACCGTGCGAAGTGGAGTAGAAAAAGTTGGAAAGCGGACCCCGGGCACCGAAACGCAAGTTTGGGTTGCAACCGGGATGAACGCTGAGATGATGATGAGTAACTACGAGGGCGGTCCGATAAGTACTTAGCCTCACCGCCCGATAGCACAACTATCGAAAGAGCAATTTTTTATTGCGTAGTACATTCTCGTAGACAGCTACTGTAAAAATTTCTGCTGAATCGAACGCGTAGTTTTGTTTTGACCACGTGTGCAAGCGAGCGTGCCCGCAGATTTGAGTTTTTTTTATAGCTTGAGTTCAGCAGATAGGCAAACGGCTCACCCTGGCAGGTAGTCACCGTCGCCTAGTCGGACGTTTGCAACATCAGAAGATGTGATCTACATCGACTTCCTGGAGAAGGGTAAAACGGTCACAGGGCTCTACTATGCCGAATTGTTGGGCCGATTCGACGCCGAATTGCAGAAAATACGGTCCTGTTTGGCGTAGAAAAAAAGACGTGTGGCACTCGGGGACTGCCGCGGTAAAGCATTTTAATCAACTTATGCAATTATAATTTTTTATTTATGCAGTAATTTTTTTTTCTAAAGTATCGATGTTTTCTATTGATAATTTTTGAACAAGATATATCGATACTCGATAATAAAAAACTAAAACTATCGATGTTACGATATCGATGTTTTTATTATCGAGTATTGATAATCTTGTCCAAAAATTATCGATAGAAAGCATCGATACTTTAGAAAAAAAACATCGATAGTTGAAATATCGATAGATATCGCCCATCCCTACCACACTCACCGCACGTGCGCCCAGTAAATATACATGTATACATAGGTGTACATTCAAAAAGTGTAACTTGAATTAATATCAAAGAAAAAACTTGAATTAATTAATATCAAAGAAAATAAATACTGCATAAATAAAAAAAAAATTATAATTGCATAAGCTGATTAAAATGTTTTTCAATATCGCCCATCCCTACGTACAGTCGTACCATATATATATATACACGTTAAGCGAATGCTCGGCCGACCTACATGGTAGGCGGAGTGAGGGGTGTTAGGTTTTATTTTCGTTACGGAATTTCTTGATACGGTCGCCGCGCTCAAAACCAGCGATAAAAGCTATGCAATAGCTTAAAAAGTGTTCTTCTATCGTGACAGCGCATCGGCTCACCTCCGCCGTCGCCGTGGCCAAATTGATAGAATTAGGCCTGAAGGGTTGGGGGGCCTGCCCCATTAACTTTTTTTTGTTTCCAAATTTGAAATAGTCACTCGCTGGGCAGAATTTTGAGTCGAACGAGGAGGTTATCGCCGCCACGGAAGCCCACTTTGCAGACCTTCAGAAAACGTATTTTTAGACAGGTTAAAAAAACTTGGAGCATCGCTGGGTCGTGTATCGAACTCAAAGGAGATTATATTGAGAAATAAATCGCCACTTTTCCAAAATTTTTGTTTTTCATTTGTAGGCTATGTACTTATCGGACCACCCTCGTATGCTAAATTACGAGTCAATCGGGTGTTTAGATTTTAATGTTTTTTTTTCAATATGGCGGGCTTGTAAAAAAAGGAGTGCTTTTTTCTCTATTATTTTCAACGTTGGGAATTTCAGATCCACGAAGAGGGTGGAATCGTGTCAACCAGGGATGCATTTTTTTTTGAGTTACCACTTTGCGGACCTTGTACTATTTTCAATTTAGACTTTTTTGTACTCTTTAAACGTGAATAAATTAAAAATCCTATTGTGAAAATCTTTAGATTTTTTTTATTTACAACGTTTTAAAATGCACCTGAAATTTGGCCCTCTAGACTATAATAGAATACCCCCCTAAGAAATATAAAAAAATCTTACATTCTTAGAATTTGACGTTTCAATGAAATGTTTCTCCTTTAAATGTTGAACAATATTAATTTCTTCTTCGTACGAGATCGCCATTTTACATAACTTGCACTCGGCCATCTTGTCCGCGACTGAAGTGACGTAAAAGTGACTCCAGCATTTTGTTAATTTGTTTTTTGATTTATTTCTGGAATAAATACGATTGAGCGTATTTTGGTGTAGGAGTGGAAATAACGTACGCACACACACACACACACACAGAGGGAGAGACGTGCGTTATGGTCTAAGATCCGGGATTAGAAAATATACCCTAATCTGTTAATTAGATGAAACAATTTTTTATAGGCTGATATCAATATTGTGAATTTATTAAAACCACCTCTGCCACCATAAGTCTGTTCCTTCTCATGTTAATTACATGTAGTGAGCTGAAATCGTCAGTATTTTATATAATGTACCTTACTATAGTTGGCACCCACCGCTATGATTGCTACACTTACCTGCAGCCAGGTGAGGAAAGGGAGATAAATGTAGCTTATTTCCCTCGCATGTTAATTACAAAATCCAAGTGCAATAATAAACGGCGTCGAATTTTAAACATAATAATGTTTGGCTATCTTATAAAAACCTTTTTTTTTGTCGGGGAAAAACCTCTCTTGACGGGTTCCCCCGGCCCGGTGGGACCGAGGGATATGTGGGACTCCGGGAAAGATGTTTGGCCATCCGACTACCCACTAAAAAACCCCGCTGTTCTCCTATCGCCTACGCCCGGGCCCACGGATATATGGCCTGCCGATCTCGTGGCCCGAACCGACGCCGGCCCGCCCTTTGTCTTGAGGCGGGCCCCTTCTAAAGTGTTGGCGCCAGGGGGTCAGGATTTCATCCCCCCGGCGCTCTCCTAAGAACTCTAGGAGTTGAGGGGGGCCGCGGAACAGCACGCAGCCCTTACCCTCGCGGCAATGGTGCGGCCAAAGATAACTAATAAAAATTTACGGTGGCTATGAGGGCTCACTGTTAATTATTATTAATTGCAGCAGACTTATGATGGCAGAGGTTGTTTTCATAATATTTATATCAGCCTATAAAAAATTGTTTCATCTAATTGATGAAACAGATGACGGTATATATTTCTTATAAGTACCGGATCTTAGACTAATAGCAGTTCAAGCACGGAGCTCGTCAGTTTGTGTTCAGTGTCGGGAATGGAACTTCAACAACACAAATGCACAACCACTTACCACCGGGGGCTATTCGATAACCGATTATGGCTGTAAGAGGCACTGGCACGGACTACTTTCGATTGCGCTAGTTACGTTTCTTGAAATATTGGAATAGAACAACGGAAAACGACGCGACGCGTGCGCACCGTAAATTTTGAATGGACGAATCGAGAGCTGGCAGCCTCCTCGTAGAATAGGGGTGGCAATCCATTTGCTTAGAACGATTAACTCGATACTAGGAAATATTCGCGGTAAATTGATTGTGCTAAATACGTCACATTTTGTAAGTGATAAAGACCAGACTCAAAGCAATCGACTCACTCAGAATCTGTATTGTCCTCTACATCTGTCTTCCCATCAATGACCTGTACATCAATATGTTTCTGCTTGATGTGCTCGTGTAAGCTCTCATCATTGTCGCACTCCACTTTGTCGCCGCATATGTTGCATTTGACAGAATCGTTCTCTGATTTAGCAAAATACATCCAAATGGCGCGTAACTTTGGCGAATTGTCCCTAAAACAAGTATTTTATATCTAGTTTATCATTATTTCCGAAATAATGTCTTCTATTAAAGTAAAGCATATGATAAAAAATATATATCTTTGAATAAATTTCAATTATGTATTATCCATATTTGGCTGTTTTGGAACGCAACTAATGCTTAATAGTATCTTAAGATTAATAAGAAAAATATTTTAAATTATAAATTCGATATTAAAGAAGACACCGCTTCTTTAGACCTACTCAATATCACGTCCTAACCAGCATTGAACCAAAAAATTCTAAACCAGTTCGCAAATTATGGATATGTTTGTCTCTTTTTGGTGTCGTTTTTTTTATTTCATCAAATTTTCAGAACACAACACAAAGAAGTTGCACTTCGAAATTCATAAGGGGGCGTTCAACATTTAGGTCACGCAATGTTTTAAATGTAACGCGCCGTAACGTATTACTGCACCCCTCTCAAAAGTTAGGTACACAACACCTAAGTAACTATTTTTACCTAAAACTCACATTTATGTTGCTTGGGAGGTATTTTCCCTATACCTTATCCGTTTTAACAAAAAATGAAATGTAAACAAATCGTAAAAAGGGTTTTTTGGATGTCGATTTTACAATAATCAACGTGATATAAAAATTATTTGTAATAACTAACTTACATTATAAAGAAACTAAAAAGACAATGTTTCCAAAAATCTTACTGGTTTTATATGCTGGTAATTATAAGTGTAGGTACTATTCAACGTACTATTGTCGATTGGAAGGAGTGTTTTATTATTACCATCGGATTATACCCGCCATGTTGTTTTTATTCTAGCTTTGTTTGAGAAACATTGGTTTGTTTGTTTACATTTTATTTTTTGGTAAAGTGGGATAGAGTATAGTTATTATTTAATTTTGTTAAAAAAAAAACAATATCACGTAACGTGCTGCTCGAACCCTCTTCCCGCCCTTCAACGCATCATAATGACAACAAGAGCCCCTGCCCCCAAACTGCGTAACGTAAAACTTGGACGCCCCGTAAATAGAAAGGAATGCGAGGAGCGGATACTGTAACAGTGAAATCGTAAGAGGTGCCATGACTTACGGGCTAACTTTGAGGTATTCCTGCAACATCAGATTCGACTTATGCTTCCTGTCCAAGTGCTTCTTTAGGTTGCTGACGCTGGAGTAGTAGGAGAAGTCATGGTTGCAGAACGAGCAGCGAGCGAGTCTTTGCTCTTTGTCCCTCAACGTGAAGAATTTCCAAACAGCGCTCCTCCTTATGTTCCTGCCGCTGATTGCCACCCAGTTGTTACATTGTGTTCAAATACATATACGCAAGGGAAAAATGGTCTACAACTATACTATAGAAGTTGGTTAAAGGATTACATTCTTGGAAAGTTTTAAGAAACTGTGTTTTCTTGCCGCGGAGAAGTGGGGCAAGCGTAGGAGAGAGGAAGTCTCTTCTACCGCTGTTTCATGATGAAAGCAACGCGGACAAAGTCGCGACAATAGTACCGTTGCCTATGGGTGTTTGCACCGCCAGTGGCATCGCGAACACGCTGCTGTCCCGTAAGGGTACAGGAACTTGGGTCACTAATGCCGGAACCCAACACGAACCTTATCTTTCGCGTCATCCTACGTTTGTAGAAAACAATTATTTTAGTTTGTGATGTAAATAAATAAATACATACCGTCAATTAACCTCAAATTCTACAAATGTACCTATTCAAAGTAATATGTAAAAACCACTTTTATGACTTATAATCTAAACTGATGTTTTTATATATTTGTGTTTTTATTTGGTCACCTAGGAACGTATCCCCAATAATCCCATATAAATTACCATTCCATATTCACGGTTTCCGTATTCGCAGCATATTTACGGAATGTATACCCCGCGATTATAGAGTTTTTACTGTATAGTTTGTGAACGAATATTACCAATTCTAGGCCTTTTTAACTACACTCGAAAAGCTCAAGAACATTGTTTCGTTCGTTCGTTAGCCATTTATTGTCAGCCATTGGGGCGTTTTACTTACTTAAATTCTTGCTTGCCATCATCGGACTCGGCATCGGTGAGGTCGTCTGCGAGCGGACCCAGCTTGTGCGCTTCCTTCAGGTGCTCCACCATTTTGTAGTTGTCATTTTGAATAGGTTCCGAGCAAATATTGCATTTGGAAACATCAGCAGTAGAAGAGTCTCTTGTGAAATTCGAATGCAACGAATCATTATTTGGTCTCGACCTAAAATTTATTTAAAATATTGTACCGACAATCTTCTTGCTTCCCTTATATGGGGTCCATTATATGGGGTCGGCACTCTGTTCGTCGTCATCCCAACATTCACACCCTTTTTCGCTACACTATCATCATTTTTTAGCCCACTTCTCCTCCTGTATCCATCCATCCATTCTCATTTCTGTATTTTTCTATAGTGACATGACATTCCTCCCTTGGCATTACATGGCCAAACTACGCTAGTTACTTTTAAGTTTTTAATTTAATTGAACCCTCAATATCATACTAATATTATAAATGTGAAAGTTACTCGTGTCTGTTACGTTTTCACGCCTAAACCCCTAAACTACTAATGTTGATGAATTTCGGTATAGAGATAGATTGGACCTCTAAGGTCCAAGGAAAGACCTTAGCTACTTTATGTCGTGAAAATGAATCGTGAAGGGGGTGAAATAGGGGTGAACGTAATTAAGTTCTATTTATTTTTTAAATTTATGGTAGAACGTTTGCCGAATCGGATGTTTATAAATTTATTGACAGTCTTTAATAACATACGGCTGTAATAAACAAGTTGTTCCTCTGAAACAGATATGTTCGAGCTCAAAATAAGGACCATTTTCATATTTTTATCCGTGCAGGGGCGGAGAAAGAATACTTACCTCTGTGGCCGGGGTCGGCCTGTCGTAAGAGGCAACGAAACAACCCACCTTTGGTCTTAAGTATGCCGCCATAATAACCTTGTGTTGTGTTCCATCCATGGCATTAGAGACGCAAGTTCTTGTACCCTTATGGGATAGCAGCCTCTGCACAACTGTTGTAAAAACAACAAAAAATTGTTAACTTAAAAAAAACTAAGCAATTAAGAGTAACCAGTCAGTGCCAGTATTACAATGAGAAAATCTAGAGGTCTCGCGTCCGAACCCCGGGTACCGAAGACGAAGGAGAAGATCGTGAGGAAATGTGCAAGTCGCGATCACCGCCAATCCGCCTTCGACAAGCGCGGTTAAGCCCAGCAGTGGGACGCCAAGGGCTGTTATTATTTACCAAGCAATTCCACAATAATATTCTGAAATAATACAACTATACCTTATCCGTTTTACTAAAAAATAAAATGTAAACAAATCGTAAAAAGGGTTTTTTGGATGTAGATTTTACAATAATCAACGTTATATAAAAATTATCATAGCAACTTTTAATTATTCATTAGAAATATCTCCTATATTCTTATTTTTTATATTACTATTCCTTACTTTTAGAGAAAAAAAAACATAAAATAATTTTTTTTTTACAATTATGAATGATAAATATAATGCGTATAAAATTTACATATTTACAACATTAATTGTAATAACTAACTTACATTGTAAAGCAATTAAAAAGACAATGTTTCCAAATCTCTTACTGGTTTTATATGCTGGTAAATATACTGTTCAACGTACTATTGTCGATTGAAAAGAGTGTTTTTTTATTACGGTCGGATTATACCCGTCATGTTGTTTTATTCTAGCTTTGATTGAGAAACATTGGTTTGTTTGTTTACATTTTATTTTTTGATAAAGTGGATAGGGTATAATTTCCATACGCAAATTGATAGTTCTTAGCATTAATAGTGGGAACTCACTTAACTCTGGGCGTGTCCTCTTCGTCTTCAGTGTCGGCGTCGATGATCTGTATGTCTGCGTGTTTGGCTTTCAAATGGTCGAACAAACTCTGCTCACTCGCATAGTCCACCATTTCAATGCATATGTTGCATTTCACCGTGTCTCCACTCGTGCGAGTGAAGTATTCCCATATTGTACATACATTCTCCTCTTTCCTATTGTCAAGTTATTCATCAAGTTTCTTGTTGATGTGAAATATGTATAGCAGCGGATCAGATCGACTGTCAACGTGGCTTACGCGTCGCCACGGCAAATTTTTTTTAAGCTATTGCATAGCTTTTATCGCGGGCTTTGAGCGCGGCGACCGAATCAAGGAATTCCGTAACGAAAATAAAACCTAACACCCCGCACTCTGCCTACCATATAGCTCGGCCGAGCGTTCGCTTAACGTGTATGTATACGGTACGACTGTACGTAGGGATGGGCGATATTGAAAAACATTTTAATCAACTTATGCAATTATAATTATTTATTTATTTTTTATTTATGCAGTAATTATTTTCTTTGATATTAATTCAAGTTTTTTCTTTGATATTAATTCAAGTTACACTTTTTGAATGTACACCTATGTGTACCTACATGTATATTTACGGGGCGCACGTGCGGTGAGTGTGGTAGGGATGGGCGATATCTATCGATATTTCAACTATCGATGCTTTTTTTCTAAAGTACCGATGTTTTCTATCGATATTTATTGGACAAGATATATCGATACTCGATAATAAAAACATCGATATCGTAACATCGATAGTTTTAGTTTTTTATTATCGTGTATCAATATATCTTTTTTCTCACGCTCAAAAAGTGTAACTTGAATTAATATCAAAGAAAAAAATAATTACTGCATAAATAAAAAAGAAATAAATAATTATAAGTAATTGCATAAGTTGATTAAAATGCTATGCAATAGCTTTACCGCGGCAATTCCCGAGTGCCACAATAGGTTTTTATTTTATTGCTGTGGGACAGCAGACAGACTGACGGGACGGCCCACTTAGAATTTAGCAGTTACCGTCGCCTATGGGTGTTTGCAACGCCAGTGGCATCGCGAACACGCTGCTGACCCATAAGGCCAGTACCCTTATGGGTCACTAATGCCGGAACACAAGGTTATTATGGCGGCATACTTAAGACCAAAGGTGGTCGCCATCCAGACGGGCTTGGGGCCCTACCACGTAGCTGGGGTGGGTTGTTTTGTCGCCTTTTACGACAGGCCGACCCCAGCCGCAGAGGTCAGTAGGTATTCTTGCTCCGCCTCTGCACGGAAAAGGCACCAAAATTATAAATCAAAATATTGTGTTCATTCACCAAGCATCATCTGATCTCAAAGTTTTTTATAGATTACTTTTATTTTGCAAATAAATACGTGTTACATACAAACAAACATACTCGCGACGAGAGTTGACCCATAAACCCCGCCTGCTTTGAGTATGTAACGTGCCATATAACATTAATTATAACGATTAAAAAAACCTATTCAAATTTAATAATATCGGAACCAACCAACTTAAACTTCAAAAATAGGTTAACCGTTAAACGGAATCGAGTATTTTTATAGGAAAATTTATTAACATATCAAGTTTTAATATTAAAAATCGAGTAACAAGTACAATAGTGACAAGTCTCTGGGATTCAATACTCACTGTTCACACTCCATGGCGTCTTCGCTTTTTATAGTATACCCGTGTCTGGATAAATGTTTCCTTAAATTCGATATCGAAGTATTATAAGACAGTATTTTGGAGCAAAGAGAGCACTTCGCCAGCCTCTTCTTCAGGTCCACCGGAGAGAACATATTCCATAGAGGACTTTTATAATGACGTCTAAAATAAATATTACACAAATTTAACACATTTGTCTTTTAAAATAACTAATAAATATTGTATGGATCGGAATACTGTATAATCGGGTGAGAGCAGTGCCGGATTAAGCAAGCGGAGGGCCCGTAGCAAATCTTTTCTAAGGACCCCGCACCTGGGAGCAAGTGTGCTTCCATACCTCAAACTATAGCACCAACGTAAAAACTACATCACCGATGCACTTGTCGCCGATGGCTCAAGCGAGCTCCTGGGACGTGACTTCATCAAGTAGCCATCACCTGATTCGGCGATGGAAGCGCTTAACACGTTTGTCTTTGGGCATCACGCAGAGGTCCATAACATGAAGACGGTGTTGTGCAGTGACAGTCTCGCCGGATATGATCTTGCAGTTGGCTACTTTGTTGATGTGGTGTCTCCAGTCTACAGGAGAATTTGAGTCTGTCCGCTGCCCGATAATTATCGGACCGACTCAACTTCTTCACATTTATACGAGCGACTTTTTGTAACATGTGCTTTTATCGTATGAAATTCTGGTTTATTTTCGCCAAGGAAATAATGGGGGTTACCGATTGTATGACATAGATTGTGTTATTAGGAAAATATGTAACGTTTCACCTTTTTGTGACATCAAATAAATTCAATATATTATGTTACCACGTGTTAATAAGTTTCATTTAAAAGTTACGCTCAGGCCGAGATGAGCGGGTTTAAATATGCGGGGCCCCCTTTTGCGCGGGGCCTGTGGCAATTGCTACTCTTGCTATGTGGCTAATCCGGCACTGGGTGAGAGGAGTTACGAAAATTGATAAAATTAGAAATGAATATATCAGGGCAAATTTGAACGCAGCGCCCAGTGATTGAGAAGCTGGAAAGTAGTAGACTGGCCTGGTATTGCCATAAGCCATATGCGAAGAGCAGAATATCGTGTACAAAGAAAATCTAGTAATGAGAGTAGATGGATACAAAACGTGAGGAGAACATGTGAACGTGTTGTGCCCCCTCCAAATGGTTTCAGATAAGATGAAAAACATGTATTTTGAAATACGTATTTGTAACGAAATCATTGATGAAAGAGACGTTGCGTTTCAAGAATTATTATATGCCTTTGTAGCAAAGTGAATATTTTATATCTGTAGTAAAGAGGAGATCCTCTATCCCGTTTCCCGTCACGGCATATGAGTCGGTCCAGACTTCAGCTGTCTGTACTCCAATTCTCAAATTTTTATCCACGCAGGAGCGGAGAAAAAATACTATTCTCTGCGGCCGGGGTCGGCCTGTCGTAAAAGGCCCAAGCCCGTCTAGATGGCGATCACCTTTGATCTTACGTATGCCACCATAATAACCTTGTGCTGTGTTCCGGCATTAAAGACCCAAGTTCCTGTACCCTTATGGGACAGCAGCGTGTTTGCAATGCCACTGGCGTTGCAAACACCCATAGGCGACGGTAACTGCTAAAAAAATGTATATTTCACAATTCTATACAAACATAAATTCATATGAATGATTTCTGGTGTAAGTGTAATCATTGCATTAATTGTAAATTATTACACATTATCTTGTAAAAACACACAATTTAATTTTCAATATATTCGTAATCTACGCAAATGTATACACGAGCTCGGTCACAATCATCAGTGTCAGTAAATACTGCAATTAGTTACGAATGAATTTAACAATTTTTTTATTAATGTTATTAATATAAATTACTTAAACAGTTTTTATGCTTGCATACGTACACACACACACACACACACTCGCGCACGTTCAAACTTTCTTACATACACCGCACGCGCACATAATCACTCACATTGTAAAATACATATATAATATTAATTTTTACAGAAATAGTTTATTAAAAATTGGAGAGGAAATTCGCCCCAGAGATACAGTTAGATCTAGTTCTGAAGCAAGTGGAATCAATTATTTTATCTACTTTTAGTTATTTTATATAAGTTTGTAGTATTTAAGTTTCACACTTTAATGTATGGTGCAATGTGTGACGGTACCAAGCTGATAGAACTATTCTTATACTTAAGCGATACTATAAGATTAAGGAAAACGTTGTTGTTGTTGGACAGGCTTCATAGTAGGCAGAAATCTTTAAGAATGTCTTCTCTGTTTACTCACATATTCTACAATTTTAATCTGTCAACAGCTCTCGTGCTTAAATGACTGGGTGCTTGTTGATGTAAGACATAGCGTAGTATCGGGAAGGTGAATAGGCAGTATAGTAACTTTGTGCAAAGGATGGGACAACGATTCTGCAAATCTAAAGCTTGGTTGAGGTCTAAGTCGTATTAGATGTAAATGTGTGGTTAACAACTTTTGACGTTGGATAATGTAGTCATTATCTATATAGTTTTCCTCAATCAAATAATCATGTTTATACACTGTAAAAGAATTTTACTGTGGCGCGTAATTTTTTCTATGGAGAGGTGACGAAATTTGAAATATAGTTAAGGGATTGTATTTGGCGAGGAATATAAGGAATGAGATCAGAATTCATAGGGGACTCTGAGTCGGGACGCCGGGAAGAGCGGATCAGAGAAATCGCGTTTCGAAGAGAGTAATAACAGCCGGGGACAAACTCCTGGCTTCGCGTCGCACGATATTTGTTTCTATATAGAGAATTGATTATGGTGGTTTGCATTGTGTTGGATCTGAATGTGGCCAGTTCTGATCTTTCATGACGTGGATTGCTTAGTCTATTTTCTATCCCGCGATTCGCGATATTTTAAAATAACGTGGAAATTCGACATAGGGAATTATTAGAGTCAGTGTTGTTTCTTATTCCGCGATTTAATTTAATAATAATTCACGGGTGTGCCTAGCCCTTTGTTTGTTATTTTCTCGAACTAGGGCCCAGTCGAGTCAGTGTTGTCTTAGGTTAGCCATTACGCGAGTAAGTCTAGATGTTTCAATTATTTTGTGTAATTCCGTAATAGGGTTTAGCTTAGAGTCAGTGAATGAGGCTCAGTCCAAAACGGAGCTTTTGGACTGCCAAGTAAGTCGTATAGGTTTAACAATTTATCAAATTCTTATAATTACATATAATGAAACTTCAACCTTATACAAGTGTAAGTCGCAAATAATATATCCCGTTTAACTATTTTTATGTACTATATATATTTATATTATATTCAATATAATTATAAATCATTACACATCACACAATCACATATCACACACAGAATATATATCAGTTTCGACACTAAATTAGGTTAAGATATTAATTTAGAACATAAGGAAAATCAACTGACCTAATTATATTTGCATGGGGTATGCGCTACCTGATTGGCTTCGTTATATTTATACATAAGAACTCAGGCTTAGACATTGAGTAAATGCTGACTTTAGTAGTCGTAAAGGGCTCTACGTGCCTATGGACTTGCCGTCAGGGATGTCGCGGGGTTGCGAAGGGGAGAAGGCTTCATTATATTTATACATAAGAACTCAGGCTTAGACATTGAGTAAATGCTGACTTTAGTAGTCGTAAAGGGCTCTACGTGCCTATGGACTTGCCGTCAGGGATGTCGCGGGGTTGCGAAGGGGAGAAGGCTTCATTATATTTATACATAAGAACTCAGGCTTAGACATTGAGTAAATGCTGACTTTAGTAGTCGTAAAGGGCTCTACGTGCCTATGGACTTGCCGTCAGGGATGTCGCGGGGTTGCGAAGGGGAGAAGGCTTCATTATATTTATACATAAGAACCCAGGCTTAGACATTGAGTAAATGCTGACTTTAGTAGTCGTAAAGGGCTCTACGTGCCTATGGACTTGCCGTCAGGGATGTCGCGGGGTTGCGAAGGGGAGAAGGCTTCATTATATTTATACATAAGAACCCAGGCTTAGACATTGAGTAAATGCTGACTTTAGTAGTCGTAAAGGGCTCTACGTGCCTATGGACTTGCCGTCAGGGATGTCGCGGGGTTGCGAAGGGGAGAAGGCTTCATTATATTTATACATAAGAACCCAGGCTTAGACATTGAGTAAATGCTGACTTTAGTAGTCGTAAAGGGCTCTACGTGCCTATGGACTTGCCGTCAGGGATGTCGCGGGGTTGCGAAGGGGAGAAGGCTTCATTATATTTATACATAAGAACCCAGGCTTAGACATTGAGTAAATGCTGACTTTAGTAGTCGTAAAGGGCTCTACGTGCCTATGGACTTGCCGTCAGGGATGTCGCGGGGTTGCGAAGGGGAGAAGGCTTCATTATATTTATACATAAGAACCCAGGCTTAGACATTGAGTAAATGCTGACTTTAGTAGTCGTAAAGGGCTCTACGTGCCTATGGACTTGCCGTCAGGGATGTCGCGGGGTTGCGAAGGGGAGAAGGCTTCATTATATTTATACATAAGAACCCAGGCTTAGACATTGAGTAAATGCTGACTTTAGTAGTCGTAAAGGGCTCTACGTGCCTATGGACTTGCCGTCAGGGATGTCGCGGGGTTGCGAAGGGGAGAAGGCTTCATTATATTTATACATAAGAACTCAGGCTTAGACATTGAGTAAATGCTGACTTTAGTAGTCGTAAAGGGCTCTACGTGCCTATGGACTTGCCGTCAGGGATGTCGCGGGGTTGCGAAGGGGAGAAGGCTTCATTATATTTATACATAAGAACCCAGGCTTAGACATTGAGTAAATGCTGACTTTAGTAGTCGTAAAGGGCTCTACGTGCCTATGGACTTGCCGTCAGGGATGTCGCGGGGTTGCGAAGGGGAGAAGGCTTCATTATATTTATACATAAGAACCCAGGCTTAGACATTGAGTAAATGCTGACTTTAGTAGTCGTAAAGGGCTCTACGTGCCTATGGACTTGCCGTCAGGGATGTCGCGGGGTTGCGAAGGGGAGAAGGCTTCATTATATTGATACATAAGAACCCAGGCTTAGACATTGAGTAAATGCTGACTTTAGTAGTCGTAAAGGGCTCTACGTGCCTATGGACTTGCCGTCAGGGATGTCGCGGGGTTGCGAAGGGGAGAAGGCTTCATTATATTTATACATAAGAACCCAGGCTTAGACATTGAGTAAATGCTGACTTTAGTAGTCGTAAAGGGCTCTACGTGCCTATGGACTTGCCGTCAGGGATGTCGCGGGGTTGCGAAGGGGAGAAGGCTTCATTATATTGATACATAAGAACCCAGGCTTAGACATTGAGTAAATGCTGACTTTAGTAGTCGTAAAGGGCTCTACGTGCCTATGGACTTGCCGTCAGGGATGTCGCGGGGTTGCGAAGGGGAGAAGGCTTCATTATATTTATACATAAGAACCCAGGCTTAGACATTGAGTAAATGCTGACTTTAGTAGTCGTAAAGGGCTCTACGTGCCTATGGACTTGCCGTCAGGGATGTCGCGGGGTTGCGAAGGGGAGAAGGCTTCATTATATTGATACATAAGAACCCAGGCTTAGACATCGAGTAAATGCTGACCTTAGTAGTCGTAAAGGGCACTACGAGCCTATGGACTTGCCGTCAGGGATGTCAAGGATCATGCGAAGGGGAAAAGAAAGGTTGGAAAGTGGACCCTGGGCATCAAAGGCTGATCTTAGTAGTCGTAAAGGGTGATATGCTTGCCTATGGACTTGCCGTCAGGGATGTTGGGGATCGCGCGAAGTGGACCCTGAACTCCGGAACGAGAGTTTGGGTTGCAACCGGGATTTAACGCTAAAATTGTGATGATGTTATTTTATGGAATTTAGAAACTTGTAAGGTTTCTTGAACACTTGTGGTTGAACCAGAACTAATTAAGGAGTAGTTGGCTTTCAAGTTGAAGACCGAATGGTACCACGTTGAGGACCGACTGGTATATCTCGTCTATCACTTAACAGTGCGTTATGCTTGTCTGGAATGTAACCAGGAGGTGTAGACTACGAGACTGAGACGTTCCAAACCAAACGTTGACTCCCCACTCTTCGTCTTAGCGTTAGAGTATTACTATGCTGACGATGAACGGACGAGTGCGGTTATGGTTCAGCAATCTCAATGTCTGTGGTCTGCATACTTGGCTATATTCTAATACGAGTGCACAAATGGGTACAAATTTTATACCGATAAGCATGCATAATAATATAGAATCGCTTCGTGCGTGATATTCTTCAACTCATTTAACTAATGCAGTATTTACTCGCTATTTTAAGTGTCAATCCTATAATCCTATTCCTCTCCTATCTCCGTAAAACTGTACTGAAGTTAGTGCACGTTTTACCCTAGTGAAGTAATAAAAGAAAGTAGCTTTGATTTGCCGGCTGCTGTTGCCACTTGGGTTGCACAATTATTCTTCTGGTATAAGTTTATAAAGTGAGAATAGAGGAATTAAATTTATCACTCAACTCATATTTCTCATAGCGATATTGCATTGACGATCATCATTATTATGGATAAGGCGGTTCTGCCTGTTATATAACTACATACCTATAACTAGAATTATTACATCGATAAAAGGGATTGCTAGATCTGTGAGAGGTGTGAGTACGTGGCCTATAAGGCCGAACATACTATACTATCCACAATGCCATCAATGTGCTGACTCGATGTAAGTGCTTGAGCCGACCTGTGTCTTCTCTTCGACATGATGCAAGATGCTTTTCCTTGCTATACTTTAATGAGTTGGCCAGGTCCTTTTGCTCGCCATTCGATAGGCATAGGCGTATCGCCCATGGTAAATGTGGTCTTCAATCTCCAACGTATAAGCGCTGCTCACAGCTTCGGCAATTTCTCGCGCCACATTATATAATTCACTTATTCCTCTTTTCCCCAAGAAAATATACTGAGAAGTTGTATTGTGGGACACTAAATATAGAAGGTTAGTGTCGTATTTTCGCGGGGCTTTGAGGTGGTGGGTGACTTCACCGGGCAACATATTTTGTTGTAGAGCTTCGGTTTTACAATGAAATATTCCCGATTCGCGGTCGTGGTTAGGTTAGCACTATTTGTAAAGCTACTAGAGTTACTTTAGGCTAAGGTTTATTATAAGTAACTGACTAATAACTTACTCACACTATACTCGTTACATAACACCTTACAATAATTACATTTTACTCACCTTATATTTTCTTTAATATTTATCGACCTATATGAATATTATAAGTATGTTTATTATTATTCCATTTTCCGTTAAGCCCCATAGAAATAAGTACATAGATGTATTCCAACATATACAGCTTACGATATCTCAAATCACCGGTTAATAAAAGAATCTAGGTTTACTACTTTGGGAAAACACAACGTAGGTGTCCTAGCCGTAAAGGCGTTCTCCGGCCAGAGCATCACCAGAAACCGTCGTGTTCGGTGAGTGATAGAAATTAATTAATTTATTATTTATATTTTATACACAAGTGTGTAATTTTCTCATCAAACAGGATTTTATATCTGTGACTGCTCATTTTATCACACTTCTATTGAAACTATTAAATACGTAATTCTTAACTAAAATTATTAGTTCGATCCGTCGTTACTAATCGAATCTCCTCTTAAATATATGTACATCGGTACATATACGGATTATATTATATATATATATTAAGTGACGTAGGGGGTGAACGTTACAAATGAAAGCAATAAAATTAAAAAAAGTCCTAGGGCTACATTTTTACCAATAATGTCCAGATGCAAGTAAACATTACTTGTAACTTAAATGTATCATTTTTAACAGATTTTTGTCATTATAAAGGCACTTAAAATAAAGTTTCAAGTTACGCGCATTAATTTTCAATAAAATTTCTATCCCTTGTGGCGCCTCACTCGCCACCTGATTTGTAACACTAATAAAATTTAAGAATTGTATACTTTCTTATATATTCTTCTTTCTAGATATATGTATACTTTTAGATATTTTCGAGAAGTCATGATATGTCAATACAAATGTAATATTATTGGAGTCTTTCACTAAATTATTTTATATAATTAGATACGTTTTGTAATTATTAATTAGTTATCACACAATAACATGATACACGCCATCATTAAAAATAGTGAGCCAGTGAAATATACGTGTTTGATTAAATCTCTCGCTTAGAGAATCTACCCCATAGGAGGTCCGGTTAATCCTCCAAACCCTAATGATAATGTTTTTTATTGGTGTAGAGCAGCAGTCAGCAGACGGGCTACGGTCCACTTTGAATTTAGCAATGTTTGCAACGCCAAAGGTATCGTAATACGCAGCTATCCGCGTAGGCCTAGTGGTACTAGTAGAACCTAGTCACTATGGAACACAACACAAGGTATTATGGTGGCATATTTAAAAACCCCTGGTTGCCGTCCAGACGGGATTGGAGCGCTATCACCTAGCAAATTAAACAGCCGGGACTACACGGATTACATATATCATCATCTAGTTTATGCCAGTATCAAATAAAGTAGCAATTAGCATTCCAACATTTGAATCTATATCATAGTGTTGTTCATAACCTATAAACAATGCAATTACACTCGTAATAATATAAAACAGTAAAGTTATATATAGAGAGACTACATAGTACAAAAGTCAGCAATCTAGTGTTCACCTAATAACAGTGTACAAATAAATACCTATTATGAACATGTCTTTGAGTATTATTTACCTCTTATCCATATTTTAGATCACAGTTACAACCGTTCCACTATTATTGACGTGAATGGCGGGCGTATCTAGTGTTGCCAGTTAGACTGTACCAAAAACTACCAATGATAGTATTTTATTAAATTATATTAAACATTTCAATATAATTATTTCATATAAAACATTATTTAAATAAAAAGAAAACAATAACTGTTAACCAAGTTTATATTGCAGGAATGGTGTTTCTGATAATTGAAACATTTTAGGGATATTTTGATATGCATTACAGAGTGTTATGAAAAACTCAGCTAGCATCTTTCCATTTTCCCCATATTTTAAGAAGTTTCTCTAAGAAGTTTTTTCTCAGTATCTGTATTCACATACTGATATAATACGCAGAATATCAAAAATATTAAGATACATTATATTGTCAAACAATCTTGAGCCTTTATTTATTTAAAACGGTACACCAACAGCACACATAAAATTCAATGTATATAAAATTTACAATAACAAAGTTTACAATTTACAATACAGTTTACAGTTTAAAATTTACAATAACAAACAAATTTACCAAAATTATAAATGATGTTATTGTGGCAACACTAAAGGCCCTTAGAGGAGTATCCTGCACATTATGTTTAACAAAATATACGTAATGAAATATTATTTAACATACATTTATTTCAATAACACCAATACTTACTACCGAATTAGTAATAAATTTATTGGCTATTGAACAAATTCGTTGCTTAGCGTCCACACTCCGTCTCTCTCTGACACTCTTAATAGCAATGAGGTAGACAGAGATAGCTAGACACGAGTTGCGTCGTTTGGAGCTAGTAAATGGTATCGAGTAGGCTAGCTAAGGATCGTTAGTAACACATGTTTTACATACTGTGAATACTGTCGAGTACAAGGCGAGTTTAGGCGAGGTATTGTGTTGATACTGGCAGGGCTGGTCGGTTAATTAGGGGAAAGACAAATCATGTTTTCTGTGAATCAAATTTGTAAAAAAGTAGTAATTTTTTTAAACTACCAAGGGTTTCAACTATAACTATATTTTGCCTTTTTGTACGTTATTTTGCATTTTCCCAATGAAAATTAGACCCGAATTCGGGTATTCCGTGCTTTATTCGATCTGGAATCTTCTACTCCTTGTGCAGGGGGAGGTTGGAGTATCATTACCATAATGAAGGGCTGAATGGGAGGGATTCTCATCCCGCGGAGATGCGAATGTTGAAATGGACGTGGAGTTAGGGGACATCCATTAATTACGTGAGCTATGTTTCGATCAGTTTAGACTCCCCCCCCCCCTTAGGTGAGATTTGCCTGGACCTCTCCTTCCCCTTACGTGAGATTGGCGCTAAAAATATTTTAAACTAAAATTTATTTTTACTATTCGGGAAAATAATAAACCGTCCAGGTATACTATAATTAATTAATTTAAATTAAATAAAATACAAAGTAAAAAAACAGATAAAAACATATTTTTTTATGTCTGTAATATTTTATATTTTTTGAAGGTGACGTGAGATTTTCGATTATCCCCCCCTCGGTTTAAATGAGATTTGGTGAGATTTCATTGGAGCTAATCAAAGCGAGTAGGTATGTTTCATTCAATGTGTAGTGAAGTGAAATTTGTAATAAATAATACTGCTATTTATTCCCACAATATGTATTTGTGTCATTATGAACTACAAAAAGTTTATAATAACAGCCCATAGCGTCCCACGGCTGGGCTGGTCTCCCCGGTATACCGCCACTCTTGCCCAAGGTCATATTGGTACACAGGATTCGTCACGATTTTTTCTTCACCATTGGTACATGGCAATTACAATATTTTTTTTCTCTCAAAATACATTTTTTGAATAAATCTTATGGTTTATTTTGGATTACAATATTTTTTTTCTCTCAAAATACATTTTTTGAATAAATCTTATGGTTTATTTTGGATTACAATACCCTAAAATGTAATTAAATGAAATATGCTAACAGTCAGTGTTATCGAATGCAACTGTTACGCCATGCACCTCCGGAATACGTTCGTTCGAACCTACAGTCATGATTGATGATATAAATCCGAGGTCAACTTAAATTGGAAACCCTAAATTTCCGAAAATGATAATTTTTAACTTAAACTATTTTTTTCTAAAATAAAAATAGCCTAAATTACTCCTTGATACATCAGCTATTTGTCAGTGAAAGTCCCGTCAAAATCGGTCCAGCCATTTCAGAGATTAGCCGGAACAAACAGACAGACAGACAAAAATTTTAAAAAATGTTGTTTTGGTATAATGTACCGTGTATACATTCAAATGCACTTGTAGGTACAAAGCGGTTATTTCAATATTACAAACAGACACTCCAATTTTGTTTAGATGTATAGATTAATGCGCCTTGTTGATGATCACTTCAAGGTAGCCGTTACTACTTATCATGAGAGAGAGCCAACAACTTTATACTGGTCAAGGCTTTTTAAACATGTAAATATTAATGAAATGTTTTTACAAGCGTATAAAAAACGCATTAGAATTTCCAGGTAGGTTCTGCGTTCAAGATGCATTAAATTAGGATGGCGCCACAATAGCAACAGTGACCATTTTAGAGGAAAGCGCCAAAAATTATTATAGTGGAGTATTTTCAATTCGGAAGATGTAGAGAGCGCACCAGTGACCTGTGCATTTAGGTGTTCAAAATAGTAATGTCCTGACGGGGCTCCTCCGGCGCGCTGTCACGAGCGTATCGTTCGCCGGGCAGGAGCGCCCCCCTAACCTATAACCTAACCTCTTTTCGTTGTGAGGCAGAAACACTTGTCCACATTACCTTAAGGAACGATTTCCTCGTCTTCCCACTTCCCTTTCCAAGTACCGGTCAATATGTTGTCCTTTTTCCTTTTGTTTCAAAGGAAAGTAATTCTATTGATATTTATACTTTGTTTTGCATTTATTTTACACTAGCCGATCACGCCCGCTCCGCTGGGCGATCCTAAAATCCTAGAAAGTATCCTATGTTATATATCTCCAAGTACCTCCAAGAATATGTGTACAAAGTTTCATGATGATCGGTTAAGTAGTTTTCGCGTGAAAGCGTAACAAACAAACTTACTTTCACATTTATAATATTAGTATGAAGTATGATAAAAGGGCCTTCCTAACCTAACCTAAAAGGGCCTTTTTTTTTTTTTTTTACGGGGTGGGGAAATCCTCATGGACTACCTCCGCCTGGGGAAAGGCGGAGGGGCATGCCGGACTCCTACCGGCTAAAACCACCACCCCGGTGTCTCCTCACACGTGCGCGCGGGGCCGCGGGAATCCAGATTCTTCCGCAGCCCCACACTAGTGCTGGCCCGGTCTGTCCGGGCCTCGTCTCCTGCACGGGGTAGTGAGGTGTTTAACTACCCCGTGCATCGCCTCAGAGGCGCACGCCGACACCCGCGCGCGCCCTCACCTCGGGTCAATCGAATAGGGGGCGGGAACTTCCCCAAGTCCCTCGCCCCTGGACCTATTTATGGGGGCCGGAAAAGGGCGTTGTCCGCCCTTCTTCTTCGCCCGGTGCGCCTTCTGCGGCCGGGGAAGGGAGTCGAGATCTCCCTCTCCCGTTCCGCAGTTTCCTTCTGCGACATCACGTCCTCGCAGAAGGACACCACTGCGTCCCACGACTCTGCGCTACCGACCATCCTCCGCACTACGGCCGGCAGAACCTAAAAGGGCCTGAACTAACATTCATAACATACATACAAGGTAATAGTAAACCATTGTTAGCTAAAAGCCGATTGATAGGCTAGCGGTCGCTAAAGTATTAATCCGCGCACTCCATAGTACGTATCGTAAGCTGAAGACGCCTGCACACTCTTCTTTTCATAAACATTCTTTCACAGTGCAAGCTGGCCAACTTTGGAATGCTTTGCCTCTCGATGTTAGTTTATTTAAATTGATTATAATAATTGTATGTATTTATGCCGGAGGGGATATGCTCGCCCTTGCGCCTACCACCCGAGCGAGCTGGCCTTGAAACCCTTAAGTTTTTTTTATTGCTGAGAGGAACAGCAGACAGGCTGACGGCCCACTTAGAATGTAGCAGTTACCGTCGCGAACACGCTACTGTCCTATATTACGGCAGGAACTTGGGTCATTAATGCCGGAACAACACAAGGTTATTATGGCGGCATACTTAAGACCAAGCATAGGCGCCATCCAGCCGTCTTGAAGCCCTACCACGTAACCCGGCCGCAGAGGTCAGCATTCTTTCTCCGCCCCTGGACGGATAAAAACAATAAAAAAAATTCAACTTCTTTCTTCTACCCTTTAAACATATAACTAGTGAATAATAACCATTTATAACTCGGAATATAAATTATTATTGTTACTACAAAGTCACGATGACGCATCTAAAGGAAATCCTCGCATATTGTACGCGTTTGAAACGGATGACTGTTGACTGTTGCCAACGTTCAAATACACATAACACATCGTGTATACACGTCACAATGATACGTATCTTTGATGATTCACACATTTTGTTCAATAAAATTCAATAAAAACAGTTTAATTATGTTAAATGGTTGCCCATCTATGCTGACGATATTGCGCTTGCGGATGCAGTTTTTATCTGTGCAGGGGCGGAGAAATAATATTAACCTCTGCGGCCGGGATCGGCCTGTCGTAAAATCCGACAAAACAATGGGTTGTTTTGTCAGATGGGCTAGGGCTGGGCTAGGGTGGGCCCTAGCTACGTGGTAGGGCCCCAAGCCCGTCTGGATGGCGACCACCTTTGCTCTTAAGTATGCCGCCATATTAACCTTGTGTTGTGTTCCGGCATTAGTGACCCAAGTTCCCAAGTTCCTGTACCCTTATGGGACAGCAGCGTGTTCGCGATGCCACTGGCGTTGCAAACACCCATAGGCGACGGTAACTGCTAAATTCTAAGCGGGCCGTCAGCCTGTCTGCTGTCCTACAGCAATTAAAAAAATGGCTATTAGAATTGGCATAGGCTACTTTATGTCGCGAAAATGAAACTTGATGGGGGTGGAAAAGGGGTGAACGTAATTAGGTTATGTTTTTTTTTTAAATTTATATGGCAGAACGTTTGCCAGGTCTGCTAGTATTATCATGTAATGTCGTGTCGAAATACGACAGTCATAACTTCATAAGTGGAGGGACGGTTCAAACTGCTTTCTAAAAAACCCGACGTAACAGCGGCCATCTTGTGACGTAATCGATGCGTCAACAATGAGCGCCACTGACGCGTGCGGATTGTGACGTTGTATAAGTTATTAATTATGCAGTGTCAGTAAACAGTAAAACACTCGTAGACCAATCTAAAAGGGTTCAAATCCCATGATGGAGTTTACCGCTTTGGCATTATTTCTCCCATCAATCAATATTCCCTAACAAAGCTGAGGGGCTGAAGGGAAACTGAATATTGTTTTGAAAAAAAAAACAGTAATCTCGTTGGTCGCGACAATGGCACGTCCTTACGCACGTAAGAAGTGATACTTGTTTGGCGACTTTGGCGTAACAGGACAAGAATAGCTAAAGATTTCATTTTTTTTTTTTTTTTATTGCTGTAGGACAGCAGACAGGCTGACGGCCCGCTTAGAATTTAGCAGTTACCATCGCCTATGGATGTTTACAACACCAGTGGCATCGCGAACACGCTGCTGTCCCATAAAGGTTTCATCCCGTATGCCACCACACTTAGTTTGTAAAGGGAATGACAACACACCGACAATTATCCTTAAATCAATGATAGTCCCTATGGGACAGCAGCGTGTTTGCCCCTGGCGCGGCGTCTCATACATCTATAGGCGGCATAAGACCAAATGTGGGTTGTTTTGTCGCTTTTTACATCAGGCCGACCCCGGCCGCAGAGGTCAGTATTCTTTCTCCGCCCCTGCGCGGATAGAAATAAAACTAATCACTACTAGTACTAAATAGAATCACTTTCGAAACAAAATAGAGATGATATCATACAAACGATTCCGAAAATATTTTTGAAGCCGAAAATATACTTTTATTTTCGTATAAGACTTGTTTACTCATAACAACTCGGAATTAGCTTATGGCGTGTGGCACGATTCCAAGTATATTTGCGGACGCCGCTTTAACGAGTTTATAAGGCATTCCTTAACAATTCGGCGGTGGTCTGTAACCGTCTGTAACAAACAAGTGCCGCAGCTTGCGTCCGGCGTCAGCTGACTCTGGACTGATTTTCGTTTCTCGCATAAATATGGATGAACCGACAATTTTGAGAGTTCTTGTCGAAGAGGAGGATGATGATGATTTCGTTGTACAAATGTTATTAAAACAGGAGAAGAAAAAGGCGTCACGACTTTTTCGTGAAGAGAGAGGTCGAGGGTTGTTTTAATACGTTCATAAAAAAGTCTTGCTGTTTGTAAATTTCACCATCTTCTATGAAAAAAATTAATCTTAATGATTGGATGTTACTTTTTTAAATAATAAATAAAAGGAAGAATTCCGATGGCACTATCGGTAGTTTTAAAAAATATCGATTACTATCGATAGTGAGGAGTTGAGGACCACTACTGAGCACTGCAGAGGCGATAGGCGGCGTACACCGTACACCGTACAATTACAATACAATCTCTGGACGGGGCGCACGACGCTCGGCGTACGTCGGACGCGACCTAACCTATTCGGAGCTACGGCGTTTGTTACAGGCAACAGGTTAATGGAAGGTACACTATTATATTCTTAATGGAAACTATTGCGCGATGTAAAACGACAATACTAGATGGCAGTAGTATCAAATGGTACGTAACCATTTCAAGTGCATCTACAGGTTAATTAATAGTCGGTGTGTATTCTTTTTATTTTATTAATTTATCATTCCTATTACAAACAAGGTGTTTACGCCAAGTATTAAATAGCGGATGTGTTATAAGATCTCCCAATCACCGCCACAAAGCTTTCAAAAATCAGTCTGCAATGTACAAAATCAACAATACTGCTTACACTGTGGAATAAATGCCAGCTACATTTATTCCAGTAATATACATATATGTATATGTTAAAATGTACATTAGACAGAAAAGCTGTATTTTCTCCGTGCAGAGGCGGAGAAAGAACACCAGTAGGGCCCCAAGCCTGTCTGGATAGCAACCACCCTTGGTCTATAAGTATGCTGCCATAATTATAGCCTTCTGTTCCGGCATTAGTCACTAAGCTTCCTGTGCCCCTACGGTAACTGCTTACTATTACGTGGGCCGTCAGCCTGTCTGCAATAAAAAAATATATATATTCTTAGAGGACTTGTCAGCTGAGAGGGCGAGGACATAGACTGGCTGCGATGGCGTAACAGGTAGAAGGGACGACGTTGCGTAAGCGGCGCGGCGCGCTGCCACGAGCCACGACCCCCCATGACCTACTCGAGGGCTCGGGGCTCGGATGCGACGGCCGTGTCTTACGAACTCTAGTTGTTTTCGTGCTTCGTGATTTTGTGTTATATCGTTTAATTAATAATTACATGTTGATAATTATATAGGTCGTTTTGTATTTTCTTTTAAAATTAAATAAACTTTTGGTCTTTAAGAATATATATCACTACGTTTCTAATAAATAAAATTGTTTACTTACTTTTGATAATCCAGGTGTTCATATTCCGCCCATAACAGCATGCTTTCGGGACACATGCGCGCTGAAGCGCGGTCGGTTCACTACTAAAACTATCCTCGCGCGCCACTTTCGATAATGCGGGTATTCCGATTTATTTTTTGATCGTTTACTTTTTTATCGAATTTTATATAAAATGTATTTTGTTTATAACAATAACATTTATAAGATATTCAAGAAAGTAAATAATTTCGGTATATAATTTCTTTTAGAAAATATAATTTTCACCATTTTATTTTTGAAGCGATAACTTCTTATGGAGGGTAAACCGCTTCGTTGCGTAACGCGTTACGGCGCCGGTCTGTCTGGCTTCCCTTTCTCTCACACACAAACCATCAGCAGGCAAGCTCCTTCTCTCTCACTCTAACCCACAGCAAATTGCTACTTTATTACAATGAAATAAAGTTGTTTTTTCTTCTTTATAAAAAAGAATCTACATTAGGGAATAATTGAATTTAATATAATTTTGAAACAGGTTTTGGAAATTTTTGGAAATTCGTAAACTTTATTTATTTAAATAATTTCAATATTAAATAGTTCAACTTAGCTTAGTTTATCACTTCTGTCGGGCGTCCCGGGACGCACACGTTTTTTTTATGTTGAACGTATCGGCTGAAGCTAAATTAAGCTGAATTAAAATGTAATTCAATAATGTTTACGAAAATTTAATGGTGTTAGTATAAAACTATACGTGACAGGGTTTGAAGATTCGTAAAGTACTTGATCCTAAATTTGTCAATAACACACACAAACACAAACAAACACACGAGGGCAGTTATCAAGGCAAAAGCTTCGCAAGCAAACGGAATTAAATATTTTTAAGAAAAAGTAATAGTATACTTAACATGTACATAGCGTCATTTGGTACCCATTAAGCAGCATAGCGCTTGTGTTATGGGTACTTGCCAACTGAAACACTTTTATTTATAAACTTATGTAAATAAATACATTATATACAAACGCACAGTCTCGGGACAAGAATCGTGTCACGTGCCGTGAATATATCTTTATAACTTCATTTGTTCCATTAACCTCCGTAATGGCTGGACGGATTTTGACGAGATTTTCACTAGTGATACATAAGTTTAAAAAGACCAGACTCCAAGTGTGTTTCGTGCGCCCTGCTCATCTCTACGCGAGGAAGATGGAGCTCGTCACTAACTCGACACATTCCGAGGCCTCAGCACGTGGGCATACCAGCAACGTGCGTCCCCCAGCATAGAGAAGGGGACGTATGCTCAAAAAAAAAGGTGCACCTGGTACCTAGTGAATCCAATCATTTGCCATGATAGCATGTGTTATACAGTGGACCAGTTACCTGTGGGCCGCTGCTCGTCGAGGCTCTGATACTCCCGATAGTGGGCCGGGTGCCTTCTGCGCAGGTGTTGCTTCAAGTTGTTGGTGGTGCTCTTGAAGGACAGCATGCTGCCGCAGATCAGGCATCGGCCCATCCCGTTGTCCCACTTCTCGAAGTACTTCCACAGTAGACTGGTATTCTTCCGCACCTTGGCTGCGTGGATTAACAACACTGAGTACTACTGCCATCTACCGTGAACCTTTATCCGTGCAGGAGCGGAGAAAGAATACTGACCTCTGCGCCGAGGTCTTAATTATGCCGCCATAATAACTTTGAGTTGTGTTTCGGCATCAATGACCCAAGTTCCGTGATGCTACTGGCTTTGCAAACACCCATAGGCGACGGTAACTGCACTCTAAGCGGGCCGTTAGCCTGTGCTTTCCTACAGCAATAAAAAAAAACATTCCCTCCCCATTATATGGCCCTGTATCTCTTCATAATAATAGTGTGTTCCAGCACAAGTAACCCAGATTCCTGTATGCCTATGTCCCTATGGGACAGCAGCTTGTTCACGGTGTCCCTTGCGTCGCAAATTTATGATTATAATGCTGCATTATTTGAGTGAAACTTCTATTCTGTGCAGTATTTTGTGTTCGAATGATCAGGAAATATGACGAGCACACATAATTTCTGCTCGTGTGTCGTGTACATTATGTATTTCCGACATTCGAGGAGCTCCTTTCGAGAAGTTTCCTCAGCCGCATTCTCAAATACTTTGTAGCCAAATGTTTTGGAACCCAAGCAAGTCAGTGAGTTTATCGACGTTCAATTCGCCACTTGCGCTGACAGAGCCTTTTTTTAAAGACGTTTCAACACTAATGAGAACCATGTAGGGAGTTAGTTGACGGCCCACCTAGTACCAAGCAGTCACCGACACGCTACTGT
The DNA here is from genome assembly GCA_963693495.1 of Malacosoma neustria. Lineage (NCBI taxonomy): Eukaryota > Metazoa > Arthropoda > Insecta > Lepidoptera > Lasiocampidae > Malacosoma > Malacosoma neustria. The sequence continues at coordinate 7,843,921 of OY856401.1, forward strand.
CTGCGAGGAGGTTAATTAGAGACCAGGGGTGGATGGCATCCCGCCTGTGTAGAGCCCTACCACCTAGCTAGGGGTTTTCCGCTGAATAACAGCAAACAGGCTGACGGCCCGCTTAAAAGTTAGCAATTACCGTTGCCTAAGGATGTTAGCGACGCTAGTTCAATAGGGGTACAGTAACCTGGTTTACTAATGCCGGAACACAACACAAGGTTATTGTGGCGGCATACTTATAAACGGGCTTGGGGTCCTACCACGTATCTAGGGTTGTTTTGTCGCCTTTTACGACCGACCGATCCAGGCCGTAGGAGTTAGCATTCATACTCCGCGCCCATGAACGTAAAAAAATTGTTTAGACAAGTTTGTTCTTCTCATTTATATATATATATATATATATATATATATATATATATATATATATATATATATATATATATATATATATATATATATATATATATATATATATATATATATATATATATATATATATATATATATATATATATATGGATATACCTAGTCAGGTCATAAATTCTGTCACATGTTTAATGTAAAATAATTGTAACAAGTTTATTAATTATGTAACCATTCATATACCAAAATGAACTTAACAAAACCTAGATTCTTATGACATTAAAGTTTATTCAAAATGACCTCCGTGATTTTGAATACAAGCCTTCAATCTGCGCGGCCAGTTGTCTATCGCAGCACGAACGAGGTCCATGTCAATATCGGCGGCTGCCTTAATCAAGGATGTCTTGAGTGACTCCAAATTGGGATGAGGCTTTGAGCACGCCTTTTCCTCCAAGTGTTGCCATATCTTGTAATCTAACGGATTCAAATCTGGACTGGAGGAGGGCCAGTCTTCGTGCCGGATGAAGTCGATTTCACGCGCCGCCAGCCAGTCTTGTGTGCTCTTCGCTCTATGAGCTGGCGCCGAATCTTGTTGGAATACCCAGTGCCTGTTATTGAACATGGTATGAGAAACAGGTTCCACAAGGTTCGTCAGGACTGTATTTTGATACACAACAGCATTCGTTTTTACACCTTTCTCACAAAAATGTACCTCTGTTAAGCCCCAACAAGAAACTCCCAACCATACCATGAGCGAGGATGGAAAATGACCTCGTTGGACACGCGGAATACGGTTGCTCGCTTCTTCACTACTGTGTGCGTACACCTTATCATTTTGTTTGTTGTAGCTCTCTTCTACGGTAAACATTTTTTCATCCGAAAAAAGAATTTCCCGATATTTTTTTCCCGCGTACCGCTTCAACAAAGCGCGGCATCTCTTCAGTCTCAGGTCCATTAGACGAGCATTCAAACGATGTCCTGTTTTTCTTCGATATGCCCGAAGCCCTAAGTCTTCATTTAACACCCTTTTCACCGTGGTTCTGCTTAACCCCATCTGAAGGGCCAACAGTTTCTGCTTACGTTTGGGATTTCTTTGAATTCGTGCCTTCACAGCTTTTATCACTGCTGGAGTCCTAACAGACCGAGGGCGACCACTTCTTGACCTGTCATCTACACTAGAGTCTTCATTGTATCGTTTGATGGTACGATAAACGAATCTTTTGGTAATATTCAAATTTTTCAGTATGTTAAAAATTTGAATTGGCGCGTAACCGCAACGATGCAACGCAATAACTGCAACACGGTCTTCTTTAAGCGTCCACTCCACATTTAAAAATGAGTAAAATTCTAAAAGTTATACATTTTTATTTTCATGAACAATTCGAAATTCTAATTCAATAAACTTTTTTGTGGCCAGCATTCTAAAAGAAAAGTTTTTACTGTGTGACAATACTTATGACCTGACTAGGTATATATATATATATATATATATATATATATATATATATATATATATATATATATATATATATATATATATATATATATATATATATATATATATATATACCTAGTCAGGTCATAAGTATTGTCACACAGTAAAAACTTTTCTTTTAGAATGCTGGCCACAAAAAAGTTTATTTTTCTCTATCATCCGCAACTTCGATCGACTTCCCATTGGGATGGCAAATACCCCTCGGTCCCCTGGTGATGGTGTGCATAAGGGAGTTTGGTCGGCATGGGTGGAAGTGGGTGGTTGTGGGTGGCAAAAATGTGAAATTATATATATCTCTGTCCTTGTCTAACTAATGTAAATAAACTTCTGTAAAATTCTGAAAATTTCGGGAATGATCAAGAAAGATCCAGAATGTGTGCAACTGATGTAATCAATCTAGAAAGTTCTAAAACTTTCTAGAATGATCTAGAAAGTTCCAAAATGTGTGAATTAATGAAATTGATCCGAAATGGTCTAGAAAATTCTTAAAATTTCTGAAATGATTTAGGAAGTTCCAAATGTGTGCAATTGATAAAATTGATCCGAAATGGTCTAGAAAATTCTAAAAATTTCTGAAATGATCTAGAAAGTTCTAAAATGGTTTTAATAGTTGTAATCGATCTAGAATGTTTTAGAAAGCTTCTGTAAAGATCTAGAAAGTTCCAAAATGTGTGCAATTGATAAAATTGATCCGAAATGGTCTAGAAAATTCTCAAAATTTCTGAAATGATCTAGAAAGTTCCAAAATGAATGCAATTGTTGTAATCGGACTAGAATATAAAATAAGTATTTACCACGGGTGGTCAGCAAAGGGAGCGAGGGGGTTAAATTGTCAAAAACAGGTCACGTGATATATTATATGTATATGTTAATATAATACGTTGGCTAAAGATGAATGTGTTGACGCAGTTCAGTTTAGTTGAGCGCGATTTGACCAGCCGTCAACCCGCTGCGCCGCGCGCTGCGCGCTGCGCTGGCAAGATGTTATGGCGCGCGGTCTGGCAACGTCGCATCGCCTTTCGCCTTTCACTTCTTCATAATAATACCACATGAGTATACCTAAATGTACGTTTATTTATTTACTCATGTGATAATACTATGTACACTACACTAACTAGTCTACTCCACTAGTTAGATAGGTGGCTAAGGTGGCGCCTTGCGTCAAATATTATAACAATAACGGTCCAAAACGTCCCACTGTTGGGCGCCGGCCTCTTAGTGGGGGTGGAGAGACATTAGACAAGAGACTCCCGCCTGGCTTCTCCAAGGCGGGTTGACGGGTTACATATGTTTTCCTTCATCTAAATATATACATACAAGCGAAATTATTTGGCTGTGGACCCGTGGTTGGCCTGTCCTAAGGGGCCGTTCATAAAATACGTAACGCTAAGATCAGCTATTTTTTACCAACCATATTGTCACGCTGTCATTTTCTGTGACCCCCCTAGAAATATTTGGTCATAAAAACTAAGACCCCTCCCCTGATTTTGAGAATTAAAAATATTTCTTTAGTTATTATAATGAAATTTAAATAAATCAATAAATATCTTTTGTAATGAACATATAAATAATACATAAAGGTATTTCAATTAATCAGAAGTCCAAGGATTTTTCGTTGATTATTATCCGGTTAGCACTTTACAATATTATGTGTTAAATAATTTTTGATAGAGTTCACCTCCTATCGATGTCATTGTTTTCTAATATACACAGGGTTCTTTTGTCGTCATTTACAACGGGCTGACCACGGCCGCAGGGGTTTGTATTCCAACTCCACCCCTGCACGGAGGGAAAATTAAATATTCTCCTATTCCTCAGTAATAAAAGACAAGAGTGCTCACGCTTAAATCCGATCCCGGGATAGTCCCGCTTGGGGGGGTCCTCGTCGCTGTGCGCCTCCAGGTTGCGCTCCAAGTACACGTCGAAGTGGTCCGGGTGGGCCTTGGACAGGTGGATGGCCAGCTCCGCGCACCCGTCCACGTAGGAGCCGCGCTGCTCGCAGAACTTGCACCTGTGCGAACATCGTTCTCTCGTTTAACTCTTTTCTTTGGATATTATCCATACTAATAGCTATATTTTTTTATTAGTGGGACACGCTGACGGCCTATTAACAATTTAACAGTTACCGTCACTTAAGGGTGTTTGCAACGCCAGTGGCATCGCGAGCATGCTGCTGTCACATTCGGGTACAAGAACTTGGGTAACAAAGGACACAAATGCCGGCCGGAACACAACTTACACAACCCAAGGTTATTATGGCGACATACTTAAGACCAAGGGTGGTCGCCACCCAGACGGGCTTGGGGCAGTTGGGGCCCCACCACGTAGCTGGGGTGGGTTGTTTTGTCGCCCCCTCACCGCTATTTATAAATAAAAAGATAGAGGTCTGCAGTTGTTACCGGAAGCGGCCACTACGGAGCAAGAGCTCCCCTTTTTGATTTTGGTCAAGGCCGGGGGCAGCGGTTGACTGTATGCGCGGTTCGAAGTGGACTGTGCCGCGGGGGGACGCGCTTCTCTTGGTAAGGGATGGATAATATAGTAAGCGGGGCGTAGAAACAGTGCGAGAGCGTACCTTGAAGAAGGACAGAGGGTACTTTTTTTTAATTCATATGGCGGAACAATGTTTGCCGGTTCAACTAGTTTTAAATATGCATGCACATTAGGCGACAAAAGATGCCTGTTCGGTGCATGCGTGGCAGGATTCGAACCCACAGCTTCTAGATTGGTTTCGGACCGTGACACTACTTGGTGATCCTGGCCATATGATTGTCAAATTGTACACAAAGGTTAAGTGACCGTGTAACGTACGTTAAAGAAGAAGAAATAGAAAGAACAATGCCATCTTACTTGGCGACTTTATCCGCCTTGTCCACCACCTCGAAGAAGTCCCATATGGCTTCGTTCGAGGGTCTGGACCTCTTGAGGGCGTTCTGCACCTCCAATTCGCGCGGGTGCTCGGTGAAAAGGTGGGCCACGAGGCTGTCTTCGCCCTCCCCCTCGCTGAAGGACTTCTTACACACGGTGCACCTCATCGATTCCTCCTCATCTTCGTACTTGTCGAAGTAGTCGCCAAGGTCGATCGTTTGCTGATCAAGGCTGCACTCTGTTCACAAGTTTATTGCTAAGGGACAGCAGACAGGCTGACGACCTACTTGATAGTAAGCAGTTACCGTAGCCTATGGATGTTTGCGACGCCAGGGGCATCCAACTGTCGTCCGATTAGGGAGCGTCCAAGTATTATGTTCGGCCATCCCACTACCCACTAAAAACCCCGCTGTTCCCCTATGGCCTACGCCCGGGCCCACGGATATGTGGCCTGCCGATCTCACCGGCCCACCCTTTGCGTCGTCGGCGGGAGGGGAGCGTGGTGGCCGACTCCCGCTCCCGGTCCGCCGCCTCCTTTGCAAACATGACTGCTTCGCAAAAGAAAGCGATGGTCGTCCATCTAGGATCGCTCCCGACCATGGATAGAACTGAAGATTTCTGTTTATTTTTTCTTTTTTGTCCTAACAAACTTCTACTATACTAATCATATATTTAATTACGGCCTTTTCCTGACTTGTCCTTGTCCTTTTGAATTTTGCGAAGGTAATAAAATTTCAATTTTCCATTAGAAATTATGAGAAAAAAAAGTTTTAAAAATGCGTGAGAGAATATCATCTCTACGCGACCGTTCTGAAGGGTTAATAAAAAAAAACATGTTACGTAACGCGTAGTACAAAACCCCCCCACCTCCCGCCCCTGTAACAGATCGTAACGTTTTACTACACCCCAAAAATTCGTTACGTAATACTTGGACCCTCCCTTAGTGGTAATGGAACCTGGGTCACTTATGCCGGAACAACACAAGGTTATTAGGGGGGCAAATTCAATAACCAGGTGGTTGCTATCCAAGCAGCCTTGGAGGCGTATCATCTAGCAGAATTAGATTCATCTTCACCTTCTCGCTAGTGTTCAGCTCTAGCATGTATCATCTCTGACCTTCAGCTAGCATTCGCAGTAAACCATAAATGGGACGAACGCATTGCAGGTAGAAGACCATTAGACCTGCGCTCTGCCTAGTCTATGGATGTTGAGCATAGCAGTTTCAACTTTCTTTTTATTGCTGTAGGACAGCAGACAGGCTGACGGCCCGCTTAGAATAGCTAGAAGATTTTTTTAAATCGGACTACTCTATAAAAAGTTATGCGTGGTGACTGGCCATATATATAAAAAAGAAAAGAAGTATACACGTCGAATTGATAACCTCCTCCGTTTTTCGTCGGTTAAAAAAGGAATAAAATAAACGAATCGGTCACACAAATATAATTCAACCAGATCATTGTCTATTAATAAACAAAACTCAACTGTATTTCAGTGTTATAAAGTCGCAATTCGAATACATATGTTTACAGTGTAGCAATGCAATCATTTAAAAATTACAATTAAGAACACTTCAATAATCCCTAAGCCATTATTAATAAGTAAGCCATTATAATCCATGCTAAAGAAGTTAAACAAACGCGCATGTGCCACTTCAAGAGTCATGATTGAAGACCTCACCTTGCTCATCGTCGGTGTCAGCACCGCCAGGCTGGAGCGCAAGGCCGTCGGCCGCCAGCATCTGCCGGTAGAGGCGCGGGTGGCAGTTCTTCAGGTGCACCTTCAAGTTGCCCACGGTGGATTGGAAGCCGTACGTCCTCTTGCAGGTGGTGCATTTCGCCTGCTTGAAGTCAATGTACTCGAAATACTTGGTCACGGAGCCCTTGTTGTACCAGCGCGCTGGAAGAGAGTGTGTTTCTAATTAATGAACCAACGGCGGAAGAGTAACTTCAATAAAGTAGAATAATGACGAAGATTATAGGAAATACTGTATACTACAAGAAGTTCTTTCTCATCCTCTCGCAGGCTAAATCCTATTTATGAATATGCTTGTCTCTTTTTGATGTCGATTTTTGTTTCATCGAATTTTCAAATGAGAACTAGTTTCGCATCAATAAACCCACCGGAACCGTATTATTTGTCTCTTTTTTTCGTTCAACGTCGAAGTTAGGGACCGTTCAAATATTACGTAACGCAATTTTTGACACCCTCCCCAATTTTGTGAAAAGTTTGCATTGCAAATTTTGAGAAAAACAAAAACTTTTAAAGAAATACGTAAGATAATCTCCACTTGACCGTTCTGAAGGGTTTAAAAAAACAATGTTACGTACTACGTAGTTCAAACGCGGCTCTTCGACTCTTAAGTTACGGCTCTTCCGGGAAAGTCCCGGTACAGAATATTATTACATATTATTATTGTCTGTAATTATTTCCGTTTTAGTATATAACTTAAACGTAACAGATTAGCGTGTTTTGGCCATGTAATGCCATGAACTAGGAAAATGATAGAAACGAGAGTACAGGAGGAGAGGTGGACCAAAGTTGAGATGGATTGCGTGATGGCGGCTCCACATTAGTGTCGTGCAGCTCCGTAATCAGGCGTGAACGTGAATGTGGATGATTTTCGCGTGGTTCTAGCGCGTTCACGCCTGTTCCCCGATCAGAGTCAGTATTTTGTCCCGCGACAAAGGGTTCGCGCCCCCTTCGAATTCACGGCCCCGTTTTTTATTTTTTATAATTTTCTTCTTCTTATTATTATATTTCTTATTCTTCTTTCTTATAACTTTCTTGTTTTAGACGTCTACATAGTGATATGTTGCCACAGGAAAGAAAGTTATTGCAGCAGCAGCTTCTACGTCCATTTCGCGGCGGGTTCCACGAACAGTTGTGAGTATCCCGTGAATGTGGAGGTCACTACTTGCGCCGTGAATTGGCGCGTGAATCCACGGCACTAATGTGGAGCCGCCGTAAAAGATATTGCGAAATGTTGAGATGACTAACAGAGGAGAGTGGCAGAAGAGAACGTGTTGTCCCGACCCCATATAATGTGGGATAAGGACAGGAAGTAGAAATAATAATGTCTCCTACTAAAGCAAAGCATAGGAATTTGCCGACCACTGCCCTACGCGTAACGCGTACGCAACGTATTAGCGGTGCCCTTGGCGTAGCAAACATTGGCTTTCGAAGGACAGTTTTCAATTGTCACAGTTACTACTCGTACAACAATAACCATAGTACATAAAATTAAGAAAAAAAAGATTGTCTATTACTAATAAAAGCTAATAAACATAAAACCTCCTTGGCATACATTTAAAGTTTGAGCCGCAAACAAATTATCGGACGCGGTTTATAGACGCGACTTAAGAGCTACTTGAATAATAAATTAAAAATAAGCATAACATATAGTGATAAGGGGCATAAGTTGCTGCCGTTAACTTGAGTTTAAAGTACTTAGAAGAATAATCTAGATGAGCGCGTCTAAAACCACTATTATTTATTGAAATGAACTGAAAAGTCCTTAGCACCAAAAAGAGACAAACATATTCTGAATTAAGATTTAGCCTGCGAGAGAAAGAGATATAATACAAGTATTCAGTGTTTCGCAGCTTTTATATATGAAATTTATATAAGTAAAATGATAGCGGTCTGCAGTTATGCGCGCATCATGGCAAAATAGATTTCAATTCAATTTTCTAAGTTTTATTTCTTAAACACCCTTATCTAAAAAAATATTGCTGTATCTTCATTTAATATAAAGTTATGAGTTTTAAGAAACAACAATTTGATGTGTGTTTTCTTGCCGCGGAGAAGTGGGGCAAGCGGTTTAGCGCGCACGCGTACAAAATCGCGGGTAACAGCTAGTTTAATATATTTTTTGAAGTTTCACTTCTGCCGTGTGCGAGTTGTTTTATTGAGTGACTTTTTTTAATAAACATTAAATGTAATAATAATGTTATTTTATGTAAATACAAGTCAAAAATAAGATCATTCAATTTATAATGAATAAAATAAAGTTGCCGCAACCGATTATTTGTATTCGACTTTATAGACGAAATAACAATGGCTTAATGTGTTATGAGGAAATATTCATTTACGAGCAAATAATATTATTATTCAGTAAAGTTTAGGGAGGTCGGACAGCGACATCTACACAATGTACCTACACTATTACAATATTCAAGACAGAACCAGAGATGCAACAGTAAACTCTTATAATTCATGTAACATAATGTTACAATAATACACGCTTCGTATTAACTTGACCTGTACGTATGTAACGAAATATTGGACTCGATTTTCACCCACATGAACGATCAAAAAAATTCAAAATTTTGCACACTTGTCAAGACCTGACCTGATGACAATACACAAAATTGATAATTTTGTCTCATAGGTCCCTAACAGGACTGACGCTTTCTTGTCCTTTCTCCTCCTCTTTCTGTCGGAAGATGGCGTATAATTAATAAAAAAAAAACATGCGGAGCAGTCTTTGGGGACTGCCGATAGAAGTGAAAACTAAGTAACTTGTGAATTGTTTATTAAATTATTATTTTCGGTTTATAAAGAAGTGTTTATGATCAAGGATTAAAGTTTCAATTGGTCATTAACACTTCACTTCTTTACAAACCGAAAATTGTTAACCCAAAAAGTGCTCAACGCGCTTAGAGAAGTTTTCACTTCAAAAACTCAACTGTATTTCATTGTAATAAAGTCACAATTCGAATAGATATGTATAAATAAGTAATTAATGCAATGCCATCATTTAAAAGTTACATTAAGTAACTTAAATCTTAGTGAATATTTATAAGGTTGGTATTACTGGAGCAAAACTCCATCTTACGCCTTACGAATTCTTACGATCGGGACACGTGACCTAACGGGAGTTTCACATTCAAAAACATGGTTTTATAAGCTTAGAATAATTACACGTACCTATGTATAATTATTATAACATGCATAACATGTATAAGTGAATCAAATTAATAAGTTAAATTATTTTATATTAAAAAAAAAAAACAAAAAAAAACACGCTTTTATAGTAAAAAATAATTCGTAACTTAAGAATAAAATTACCTACTGACGAGTGAAGTGACGAAAAACTTAATGTCCTGTTTTAAAAGCGTGGGCTCATGGGCTGCTTTAAACGATATTTTTAACTAACGATTGATATCGAACACCCGCGTGGGGTGCTTTTTAGAACAGTGACATTAATTTTGTTGTTGTATTTTTACAATAACTTTCATTAAGAACGCCTATTCTTTTTTTTTTATTCACATGGAATCAAATACCATGTAACATACCTAGACATTTTATGTGGTTTGAAGCTGTTCGTCTCAGAGGTAACAGCGACAACGGACGAAGGCATTCCGACCCCATGGCAGCGAGGTCGGTCAGTCGCCGCAGCGCGCTCGAAGACGACTTCTCCTCGACCGCTGCATGGGGAGCGAGCGAGAGCAAGCCACGAGACTAGAAATTTAAGGGGTCATGTCGACTTCACCGGTGAAGCCGATCCTATTCTAATCTACCCTTTCAGAATGTGTATAGCTGGGGCAGAAGAAACCGCGAAAGAAAATCCACGCAACACACCTATTCTACGAGTAGTTTGTGTATTCAGGGAAGGGGGAGACTGTAAAATTGAGATTTAACCGAATTTTGTAAGGGAGAGCTAAGATTTATTTCAACTAATTATGAGCTAGAGAGGTATCTGCATTCAAGCGCAGCGGAATGCAGGACCAAGAGCATTCCAAGACGCTCGGCACTGCCAATTTCCTATTTAGAAGCCCTCGTGACGTACTTGTCGAATGTGAATTGTGCACGGACCCCGTAAAAGTCGGCGACTCGGCAACAGTGGCACTGGCACCCTGCACACTCAAACCGACACTCGGATGTTGCTTACTCAAGAAGAAACCAATAAAAGTGTCGCTTGAGGATATATTAGGTGATTGACAACGAAATTACGTGCCCTACTTTCAAAGTGAAACGAGAAAAATAATTTAAATAAAAAGGATGACAGATCTTTTCCCAAAAAGAGGTTAACGTCAGGCAGGCAGCCGATTGTAAAAACTAAGTCACAACTATTACAACATGTAACATGTTGTGCCGACCCCCATCCCCATATAATGTGGGATAAGGGTGGGAGGAAGGAGAGGTGAAATAAGGTTTTCAAATAATCTTGATACAGAGGGGCAATTTTGTTTTTGAGTTCTGTCTAAACAACCAACAAACAATAAACATTTAAACAAGTCGCTGTCAAACGAGATCCGTAATATTTATAGCATTAACCCAACCCGTCCGTACAGATCGATAAACAAGCGACGTTGCCGATCTTACACAACAACGCCATAACGATATATTGTCTACGTAACCGACGTTTCTCCTACAACTCAATTTAAACTCTTTTCCTAACACATATAATCGAAAATCGTATAAAATTATCAACATAATAAGACTATTTCGAATTGAAGTTTTTTCTTAACCACGTATTTAAAAATTAATGGTAACGACCAATTACCCAACAAGTCAATTTGAAACTTATTCATTATGAAATAAAGACTAAATTCTAACACACATAACTGCGTTTTATGACGTTTCATAACTGATGTCAAATGTAAACAAAGTAAAGAATTTAATAAATTTTGAACTTTAACTTTATTTTAGATAAGGTAGTTTATAAAAATATATAATTTTAATAACAAAATAATGGCGTGATAGTCCCGTGAAGAAAATCACGTAGACCAGAATGGTATTTTATGTTTACATCGGCCATTTTGTTATTTACGGTCCCTTATTGGTAAGGTCACTACAACGTTAAATTTAACGTGTTATATTTAACTAGCATACTATAATATACAGATTTAATCATCTTTCAAACGTTAGCAACCGCATTGTAAGCATTAAAATGGCGAAAGTTCAAAATTAAACCCACTTATTATAAGGGTTTCCTCGTAAACTGTATTTCAGATGTACCTAGTTACAAACTGAAATTAATTGTAAGAATCTTGTATGACATTGTAAGTACGCTTAGCACCATCTATCGGTTGATAATACAAAACACAAGTACAGTTACATAAATCCATACATATTATATTTATTGTAATTTTTAAAAGGCAATACGTTTTATACTTTTCTAGCTATTTTCACATTCATCTAATAAATATAATAAAAAGAGGACCAGTGCACTTTTTAAGTGAGTCGTAAAAGGCTATAAATTTAAAACAATCATATGGAATTCTTCCTTTCGTATATGACTATACTTCGCTTATATTCACACTTCCGCTGATATATTCATTTTTAATTTTAGTATTTTAATTTTAGCATTCGTATCTGTGCATGTAACATCCTTCGTCCCGTTAGTGGACCAGTATTCAATCCGTACAATATCCGGTTATTGATGACGCCACCGCACCGTATTGATCCCTTGATATCCCTATGACTAAGACCCACATGGACATGAGCTGCACGAGAAAGAATGCCAACTGGGGCTTCGGGCACTACAGGAACACTAGGGTGGTTTTAGTTATACCAGCGACGTGCGTCCCCCTTGGCAACTGTGGGGGGCGCACTGGCGCATTGCACGGGATCCCCTCGCTACCCCTCCGCGAGCCCTCAAGTAGTATTTCCTCAAAGTATTTCCATCACAAGAACAAAAAACGGGTAATTGCGACACGCTAAATTAGTTCGTAAAACAATCTACTTTAGGAAATAAAACCGACTGGTGAACTGCATACTTTAAATTCATTGCCCAGGGTCCGTTCGTATATCATCTGATACAAAGCGACCTCTACTTATGAAATTGTTATTATTATATATGATAACTGATCGAATCTCTCCCATTAGCACAGCTAGCAAAACTAGTTGTTATGTTAACACTGTTATTTGTAAACGATACACGGTATTTTCTTAATGCTGAGGAACAGCTGACATCTTTCTTATTAATAAACAGTTGCTGTCGCCTACCTATTTACCAGGTACTGGAGTCTGGATCATTAATGCCGGAATACTACACAGTGGTTGCCATCGAGACGGGCTAGGTATCCTACCACGTACATAAGGTTGTTTTGTCGCAAGCTGAGCTTTGCGTTTGTGTGAGGGCTCATAGATAGTGTAAGTGTGATGTTGGCCTCGAGCGCAACGCGTCCTTTATTTGGTTTAAACCGGTTTAGACTGCTTTTTGGCAATCGGCTTCAGGCACGGTGCGTCCCCCGCGTGACGTTACTTCACCTCTTGTACTGGTAGCAGCGTGACTTGTTTAATTCTTAATATTTTGTTTTTATGTTCGATTAATTAGTGAAATGGCTGCCAACGCAAATAAACGAAAAATACCAAAACCTTTAAATAGCCAATTAAAAGAAATTTTGTGTAATTTAAATACATAGTTATCTTAAAAACATGTCAAGTGTCCATACATCAGCCCCAACGAGAATTCCGCAGTCCACTGTCAAGAGTTTTATTGGAAGGTAGACGCCTTTTGGAAGACGAATGTATATTTAAATCGCCGAAAAAGACCAGATGTCAACCCAAATATCATTCATTATCATTGACGATTTCGATAAAGCGGTAATCTGAAGAGCTAGACAAAGAGGTGCCAACTATGAGGCGAACACATGAAAACTTGAAGACAGAGATTGGTCATTGCATAAAGAAGTGTATCTTTTAGAATTTAAATGGAAAAGGACAGAAGATAATAGAAAAATTCTAATGGAAAAACATGAGACGTGTTATCTACGTATAAATTTTTGATTAAAATTTCCGAATATCGTTTTCAAGCCCGGCCAGTCGTTTATACCGACGATAATTCAGGCAGCACGTCTGGTATGAAGAAATCAATTTCTAAAGGAAATCGTTTAATAATAGCTCATGTCGACAGAGAGGACGGTTTCATACCAAATGCACTGCTGATGTTGCAAGCAAATCAAAAAGTGGTGATTACCATAATAATATGAATGCAGAAAACTAAACGACATGATTACAAAAGCAATTAATTCCAATTTTTAAATAATTATAATTTATTTTAAGTTTTTTGTCTGACTGTACTTTTGGTAATCACACAAATACAAAGCTCAGTTTTTGTTTCGTGGACTATAACTGTCTGATACGTACCGATGTCGGTTGGCATTTTCTCGATCAGTTGAAAATAGACGGGGTCCGCTGCGTGCCTATCAGCGACGTACTTTTCATACTCTCTAGGATGCGTCCGTAAGTGTAATTTCAGGCAGCTTATATTGTAACTAAACTTAATTGTCCTCTCGCACAGCTGGCATTCAGCGATGCGCTCGTTGTCCGGCGACTTCTTGAAGTACTCCCATATCTGAGTATCCTTTGTAGGGACTAATCCCTTCAGCAGCTGGCCGCTCTCGTCCGTGTGAGAAACGTATAAATGCGAGAGCAACGCAGTCTCCTCAGCATCCGCGAAGGTCTTCTCACACAGCGTACAAATTACTTCGTTATTTTCACCATCAACATCTTTTCTCTCGAAGTAATCTTTAAAATTTATCGTTTTGCTCATTGTAACTTATATTGATAACGGCTTAATAACTATTTATGCAGTTATTATTATCACCAACGCAAACGTAACCCGTTTAATGAAAACAAAATGGTCGGATATGTCATTTTGACGTTGACAGTTACCATTCATTTTAATGAGATCTTATGGCCTGGTAACGAGACTTTTAAGCCGTCTTATTTTCGGACAAGTTTTCACTTTTTTCCACTTTATCACGTGTATTTTCCACTTGTTCACTGATTTTTATTTTTGTATTTAAATCGTTCCCACAGGATGTTTAACATATTTATATAAATCACTGTAATTTTTTGTTTTTGAGCAAATTACACAAGTGGCGGTAGGAGGAATCATTGATAGGGATGTAATATTTTTAAAAATATCGATATACATTGACTAACTTGATATTGTTAAGTCGGTCTAGTAGGCTGATTTTAAAAGCATATAGATATCCAACGTAATTTTAATTGTAAGAAACGTTTAGCGATTGTGTTTACAGATTAATTTTTTTTAAATATAGATATTTATTTAACTAAGTCTTCTTCTTCCCTCTGCACTTATCCCACATTAATGGGGTCTGCACAACATGATCTCTTCTTCCACTCTCCTCTGTTAGCAGTCATCCCAACATTTACACTCTTTTTTTGCCATATAATCTTTTACGCAATCCATTCATCTTTTTTTGGTCTACCTCTACTCCTGTATCCATCCACTCTTATTTCTATCATTTTCCTTGTTATATGGCATTCTTTCCTGCACTTTACATGGCCAAACCACGCTTGTTTATTAATTTTATGTTTTTCAATAACTGGCGCTACTTTCACACTTCTCATCTCTAATTTCATCATTTCTAATTTTATACATTTTCATAACTCTACACACCCATCTCAACATTCTTATCTGCGCAGCATGCACCCTTTCGTCCCTCCCCTTTGTGGCCCAGCATTTCGATACATACAATACGACAGGCATTATTACGGACTTACAAATTTTATCTTTAAGTCTAAACGGCACTTGTGAATCGCAAATTGTTCCTGAGACTAGTCGCGATTCCATCCATCCTGGATTCACACTATTTTTCACATCTCGGCCTATTTTACCGTCGTTCTGGATTAACGATCCACGGTGTCGGAAGTTGGCAGAGACACGCCTCCTATAGTAATTGGGGTAAAGTCGGATATTCCACCAAAGTCGCAAAATAGATGTTCAGTTTTGGTTCCACTTATCTTCAACCCAACATCTTCCAATTTCTCCTGTCATTTAGCCAATCTGCTCTGAACCTCGTGAGCATTTTCTCCAACCAGTACAATGTCATCGCCAAAGAGCAAACACCAAGGTGCCTCCTCCTGTATTCCTGATGTTACTGCATCTACCACCAGGAGGAACAGATAAGGGCTAAGAGCTAATCCTTGGTGTAAGCCCACCGCAACATTGAACTTGCCTCTTACGCCAGATAGGGACCGGACGGTTTACTTGCCTTATCATACATCACACGAATAAGATGCAAGTACATCATAGGCACTCCTTTTGCTTTGATAGCCCACCACAAAACCTTTAAACCCGATCACAGCCTTTTCGAGGTCAAAGAATACCATGTGCAGGTTCATATGTGCACCTCTGTATTTCTCGCACAATTGGCGAAGTGCGAATATGGTATCCGTAGTCCCTCGCTCGGGCATGAAGCCAAATTGAACTAAGTCGATATTGATATGTCAGTCTAGTAGGCTCATATTTTATCAAAATTTTTTAAAAGCTTATAGAAATCCAATGTAATTTTAGTTATAATTATCAAACGTTTAGCGATTACGTTTAGGCATGCAAAATTTTTAAAAATATCAGTATATTGACGTATCTGTGATATCGATAAATATCGATATTATTTGGTATTTACTAGTTTTCCGATGTATAGACAAGACAATTTATGAAAAATTACCATTTAGTTTAGACTTGGCTTAAGGGTCTCGTTACCAGGCCATAATAAATATGTTTAGATTTACTGATTTAGATTAGACCAATTTAGACACTTGATCAACTTGATTAACTTGAATTCGCTGGATGTTGATTGAAGAAAATAAGGTTCATGTCGGCTACTCATTAGAGAATAGAGAAAGTGCAAATGCTATTTATTTGGTACCTATATTGAATCTTGCGAAGTGTGCAGGTGCAGCGTTGTGGCCTCACGACGAGCTCACCCCATATACCCAAGCTCATCATTTAAGACTTAGCGAGGTGCCTAGAGAGCATTGCATTTGTTATAACAAAATGTGTACACAATGACACCTAGTGACACCCGACAGAAAGATAGTGAGAGACGTGTATATAACATTGGTAAGTATTTTGCAGAATGGTGCAAAGTTACCATCTTCAGAAAATAACCACCACAAAACTAATAAAAACAGATACATACCAGGGTGGAATATGCATGTCTGTGACGCTCACAGGCTCTGCCTGCTATAAACCTGGATATTTAATGGTAAGCCAAGTTGTGGTGTATTGTTTAAAATATGTGTGACACAAACAAAAACTAAAAAGAAATTAAAATATTTTCAAAAAAATCAAATTAAAATGGATTTATTAGCACAGTCACTATGCAAAGGATTTTAGCTATTTTTGGAAATTGACAAACGTAACACTGACTTGAGTCATTCTGTGAGCGTGATGGGACATCACGAACCAAGCCACATTGCTAATGAATTTAAAAAGTATTATAGCGTTGAGCCTTTAACTGTTCACCAAAGTTCCGTTACTGTGGCTGTCGAGGCAAGAGAGAATCTGAACAAGACTATTTTTACTGTTAAAAAAGTTGCATCGATTATTCGTAACATGACCAAAGGGAAATATCCTGGCCATAACAGCCTCATTATTGAGCACCTAAAGTACGCTGGTATTCATCTACCACGAGTACTGGCATTGTTGTTAAATCTTTTTATTAGTCATAGTTATTTACCAGACAATGTTTACTAAGGTAGTACCAATTGTGAAAAACAAAACAGGATGCTTTTGGAACATTTACTTTATCCGTGCAGGGGCGGAGAAAGAATACCTCTGCGGCCAGGGTCAGCCTGTCGTAAGAGGCGACTAAACAACCCACCCTAGCTTAGCTGCTACTTAGTAGCAGGGCTCGAAGCCCATCTGGATGGCGACCACCTTGGGTCTTAAGTTTGCCGCCATAATAACCTTGTGTTGTGCTCCGGCATTTGTGACACGTACCCTTTGTGACCCGTACCCTTATGGGACAGCAGCATGTTCGCGATGCCACTGGCGTTGCGAACACCCATAGGACGGTGAGTGCTAAATTCTAAGCGCGCCGTCAACCTGTCTACTGTCCCATAAAAAAAAATTACAGGCCCATATCCTTAGTTACGGTCATTGCGAAGGTTTTGGGCAGCCTGCTTGATAGACATTTAAGGTCACATGATGCACAATTTGGATTTAAGCCTGGGTTGTCTACAGAAACTGCCATTTTAACAAACTCTTCAATATTATACAGCCAGAAAGATGTCAGTATATGCTTGTTTCTTGGACCTTTCTAAAGTGTTCGATCTTGTAAACTAAGATACAATGTGGCAAAAATTGGAAAGAGTCTCGACTTTATCTCCAACGATTATATCAATTCTTGGTATATTAATTTTTTTAATTGTAGGTCTGCAGACAGGCTGAAGGCCCACTTAGAATTTAGCAGTTACCGTCGCCTATGGGTTGTTGCAATGTCAGTGGCATCGCGAACATGCTGCTGTCCCATAAGGGTACAGGAACTTGGGTCACTAATGCCGGAACACAACACAAAGTTATTATGGCGGCATCACAGATCATATCTATGATCTGTGGGCGGCATACTTAAGACTAAACGTAGCTAGTGTGGGTTGTTTCGACGCCTTTTACGAAAGGCCGACTCCGGCCGCAGAGGTTAGTACTCTTTCTCCGCCTATGCACAGATAAAAATTTATTAGAAAAATTGAGCAAAGTGGGTTGACTCCTTTTCAGACACTTATCCTTGAAATGGGGGTTGAGACAGGGGGATTAATTCACCTCGCCTGTTTATCTTTTATATGCATCAGCTGACAGTTGAGCCAGCAGTACTCATGTTGAATGCCATATACTAGATAGGCTCATCCTAGTTTACACCACCACTACTACACCAAACTCCTGAAAACTTATGGGACAGCAGCGTGTTCGCGATGCCACTGGCGTTTCAAACACCCTTATGCGACGGTAACTGCTAAATTCTAAGTGGGCCGTCAGCCTGTCTGCTGCAGCAATAAAACAAGAAGTAGAAAGGTGTCCAGTTTATTTTCTCCAAGGGTCATGCGTGGAAATGTCAGTTATGGACACGACTGCCATGAAGCGGTTACGCTTCAGAGCTTTAAATAACGTTGGTTGGGAGTCTAGACAGACCCGAACGCTACCAAAAGACTACATTTCATTTCTCAGTATGGCCAGTGCATCTGTCTCCATGCTAAGGATGAACTGGGGTAGAAGATGGAATTTCAATGAATCCACATCTGTGTCATGAATTTTTTTTGATGAAGCTAAAGCTGTTGTTGTCTCCCCGTGGGAGCGTGGTCGATCAGCCGTGGCAGCGTGCTCGGTCACGCGCCTCCTGTGAGGTGCGTTTCCGGCTTGACCGCTGCATGGGGACAGTTGAGAACAGCCACGAATGGCAAGAATACTATTTATTTGGGGACTATCGACTTACCCGGTGAAGCCGATCCTATTCTAATCTACTTTTTCGGAGTGCTTATAGCTGAGGGAGAAGAAATGGCGAAAGAAACTCCCCCGCAACACATTTATTCTATAATCATGTCATGTGTGATTGTGACTCTATAGGCTATGGGGGGTGGAAGGCATTCCTAAACCTATTTCGTCGGGCTGGTCCATTCCGGACTGGAGGGGATAGCGTTCGCGAGAGCATTCGCTTCAGCGTCCTAGAGATGGTGTCACGTCTATCCGTGAGCACGTTTCGCGGGCGGCGACGCGCGTGCGTTGCTCGACGATTGGGCGTATAGTTGACCGACTCCACCACCAGCGGATTGGGGTAGTGGGGAGCGAGACCGAAGAAGGATCGCGAAAGGGAGACCATGTACTCCTTCACGGGAAGGAGCTCCAGGTCGCGGTGTAGGTCCGCATTGCGCATGTAAGGTGGCGCTTGGACTGCCATGCGCAAGAACTTATTTTGCAGCCTCTACATCGAACTGATGTAGTATTTGCCGGCATGGGCGAAGGCTACACTCGAGTACGTCATGGTCGGTCGGACTGTGTCATGAATTCTAAACAGCTTCGGTTCAGATAGCATCTCCATTCGTCAAACGTTAGCGGGTTTTAATTTTCGTCCACTGCCATCTGTTGAACAGAATCCGAACTAAGCCGGTTCGGCTTATGTTACAGTACTTATTAAAAATTAGCTGACCTGGAAAACTGTTCTGCCATATAAATTAAAACAGTAGCCTATGTCCTCCAAGGTCCAATCTTTCTCTATACTGAATTCCATCAAAATTAGTTCAGCGGTTTAAGCGCGAAAACGTAAAAGATAGACTGACTCACATTTATGTTAGTATGGATAGTGCTGCCATCTATAAAATTATTTAGAAAACATCTCATCTCAATAACTGTTGAACCTGTGAAGACGTCGCGTCGCGTCTTTCGCGCGTATTAGCCAACATTATTGATTCTAACAATAGTATCAAACTGAGAGTGTGTAGGAAATGTGGTGCGCAGATTTTCGAGAGCATTCTAACACGCGCGTATTATAAAAATGGATCGTGACAACTTTAACACGGACCGGTTCATAGACGAAGTGGAGAAACGGATTGCGTTGTGGGACGTGCAGTGTTCCGAATACGCCAGTAGAACTATCAAAAGAAAGTGTTGGCAGGAGATAGTTGACGTGTTCTCTCAACCTGGGGATACAAATTATAAAAGGAAATGTTTAGGTATATGAAATCAATAAAGAATTATATAGGCTTGTGGCGCGGTGCGGTGCGGTGTGGCAACGTCGCATCGTGCTCAGCTGCCGTTTATATTGTCACGCGCGTATTTACCGCATCGACGCTCCGGCTCCGTGGCGATAGTGGCGTGGCGAAACGTCACAACGCCTGCGCGGCCGCGGTCACACCGGCTCGATTCTCAACTCTCAACCCTGAAGCCTATGTGTTGTGTTTATATAAACAAATTAAGAGAAAAAAATAAATAGAATGAGATTATAAAGGTTCAATGGAATCCAAAAAGTAAGTAGCCTAGACGAAAATTCCGCATCGAATAGTCGCAGTCCCGCTCCGATAAGTTCAGTAATTTTATTACTAGTGGTCGCTCAGGGGTCGAAATTCGACCATAATTCATTGAAGGTTTAAACTTGAACTTCATTAGGGTACTTTTGTCAAAGGTTATATAATCCAAGGTTTCATTATAGCTACTCGGTTAATTTATCATTTTTCTGCATCAGTTCGAACAGCATCACTTTAAAACTTCAAAATGTTTCACATTGCAAAACCTGCTTTATAAATCCGTTCCGTAACTATATATTCATTCGCATTTTGTAAACAAATAGGCAAGAGTAAACCAATTCAGGTTACCACACCATTGTCTTTATGCTCGAGCAAGATGTATTTCATAAATTATAAATATGTAACTACTTAGGCAAATAAAAACAACTCCAAAGTTTCATTCCTTGTTATTGTCAAACTAGCTGTGCCCGCGACTCCGTCATAAATATCTTATAGTTTATTTTTGATTACAAACCCTATACTTAAACCCTAAAATATAAATAAATGAAATATGCAAACCGCTAGTATTATCGTATGCAACTACGCCATGCGCCTCCGGAATAAGTGCGTTCGTACTTACATAGTCCAACTAAGCTGAACCCTATTTCATATGATTGATGATATAAATCTGAGGTCAACTTAAATTGGAATATACAATTTCCAAAATTTATCATTTTTAACAAAAAAACTATTTTTTTTTTCTAAAATAAAAATAGCCTAAGTTACTCCTTGTTACATCAGCTATCTGCCAGTGAAAGTCCCGCCAAAATCGGTGCAGCCATTTCAGAGAATAGCCGGAACAAACAGACAGACAGACAAAAATTGTAAAAAAATGTTGTTTTGGTATATGTACCGTGTATACGTCTGAATGCACTTAGTAAAAAGCGGTTATTTTAATATTACAAACAGACCCTCCAGTTTTATTTATTTGTTTATGTTTATAATATTTATTGCATTAAAATTAATTTAATTGTATATTTTTTGTGTTTCAATATAATAAAACAATTTGAGATGATAATATTATAATTGCAAATTAATGAATTCTTAAAGACCAGGAGTTTATTTAATTTTAAAGAAAATACAAAACGACCTATGTAATTATCAACATGTAATTATTAATTAAATTAAACGATATAACACAAAATCACGAAACACGAAAACGACTAGAGTTCGTAAGACACATCCGTCGCATCCGAGCCCTCGAGCAAGAAGGGTGGGTCGTGGCAGCGAGCCGCGCCGGTTACGCAACGTCGTCCCTTCTAAACTCCGGACGCCGAGCAGGAAGAATTTCGGCCATTGACCTGTTATTATCTGTCTCTGTCATTCCCGCGTAGATACAATGCCGTTTTGCTCGCATAGAGCAATGACCACCGTCGGTCATTGCTATGCTCTGTGCGAGCAAAGCGGAGCGGCAGAGACAGATAATAACAGGTCAGTGGCCGAAATTCTGGCGTCCGGAGTATACCTGCTACGCCATCGCAGCCTGGCGATGTCCTCACCTTCTCAGCTGAAAAATCCTCTAAGAGAATATATTACATACTACCACTAAAACTTTATGAGACACAATGTAGTCCTAAAAGAATACTCATCAAACACTCACTCAAAATGCTCAGCATTGTGCTGATCATTTGATGGTTGAGACAGCGCCGCAGCGCTGTTCTGCTCTTCTCGTCTAAAGACGATAAGAGCAGGAAGGCGATTGATCACAAAATATATTATTTGCACCTGAGTTTGAATTGTATTCAGTAGTTGATAAGGGGACATCCATTAATTACGTGAGCTCAGAATGGGGGGGGGGGGGGTCCAATGAAATCTCACCAAATCTCATTTAAACCGAAGGGGGGGGGGGATAGTCGAAAATCTCACCTCATCTTCAAACAATATAAACTATTACAGATAGGTATTAAAAAATTACTTTGAATTTTATTTAATTTAAATAAATTAACTATAGTATACCGGTCAACGGTTTATTATTTTCCCGAATAGTAAAAATAAATTTAGTTTAAAATATTTTTAGCGCCAATCTCACGTAAGGGGAGGGGGGTCCAGGCAAATCTCACCTGGGGGGGGGGGGGGGGGGGGGCTAAACTGATCGAAAAATAGCTCACGTAACTAATGGATGTCCCCTAATCAATTATACCACTAGATGACGCTTGTAGCAATATTAGCTCACGCAAATGTTTCCCAATGACGCACTGTAAACCTAAGCCTTTAATAATAATAAACTGTTGCTCGCAAGAAAGGGTTACATTTCATCACCACCATTTAGGGTTGTGCCGCCATCTGGTTGGGCCTCCATTCCGCAACCTCATCCACTCTACGCAGTCGTCAGAGACGCAATGGAGGCAGATTAAATCACGATGCACAGCAGCACCGATGTCATCAACCAATGAGGACCACGATGCTCAGCCATGAGGGAACGACTACAGAGAGAGATTTGGGATTGAGAGTTCTAACAATATAAAACTTATTAACAAAAAAATTAAACCGGCGAAAAAACTGAAAAGCCAAAAATAATAAACCTTCTTTTTATTAGCCTTAATAACTAAGTTCTTAAACTAATGTACATAAGTATACCTAAGCAATTTTGAGCAATTACTATATGCTTGAATAAATCAATTCTGTCAAAAGTTATGCGTGGTCATAGATACATATAATCAGTGAGTGAACAATCTCAATCATGCTCTGTTATCGTACCCTTAGGGTTGGATTTTTTTCTCGAATTTATATTGGACTACCTTCGAGGTATACCCTTTCCAATAAAAAAGAATTTTTAAAATCGGACTACTCTGTAAAAAGTTAAGCGTGGTCGGTCATACATAAAAAAAGAACAAGAATTGAGAACCTCCTTCATTTTTTTGGCGGTTAAAAACATATTATAACTATTCGGTGTATGTTACAAATGAGCTCGTCTGTAATTACGCCATCATTAAAATGTTTTCCCATTTTTCAGGAATATCCCTGCAAAAACGGTGGAAAGGACTCCGAGACACATTCGTGAGAGAAGTGAAGAGACTGAAGAGCACTAACTCGGACATCGGACCTCTCACCAAAAGCTCGTTCGCATACTTCAACCGCCTGCTTTTTCTGGAACATTCCATCCGCAATCGCAACGAAGACTCGGCCGAACAATCATCCGAAGACGACTCGAAACACTCCAGGACGAAAAGAAACAAACGTGGCCCGAAAAGAATTAAATTACTAAATGAATTAGACAGCGATAAACTTTTCTGCCTGTCCTTGCACAAGGAGTTGCGCAAAGTCCCCGAAACGGACAGGTTGCGGACGAAACTAGAATTAATGAACATCATATTGAGGGGGCAACGCGCGAGTGGGTGCGAAGCAGCGCCCTCTGTTGTCCCTCCTAAGGCGTGTTACGGTAAAAGGTGCGTTTCCCATGTACAAAGATCGCCGTCGCCTAATTCTGAGGCGGAAAAAGATATAAAATTGTTTCAAGACTAAATGACATTGATTTGAAATAAACATCTTCTTCTTGGTCGAACTCTTCATTGCTGAAGGTCGTGTCCTTGTAAGCTGATTTCACTTCGTCCAATCCGAATCCATTCCGCTACTCGAATAGCGGTTGCTATTGGTAGTCCAGTGAGGGCGGTTACTTGGTCACACCACGGGGTCGCATTCCTTCCACCTTGCCCGTCACGGTTACCTTTCCAAGTTATCCGACTGTGGCTGTGGTCGGGCAACGTGACTAAATTACACAAGAATCCTCCGATAACAGATTGTTGAGAGCCCGCCTTTAATGCGTATTAATATTGAAAATTATAGTTTAAAACATTTTATTGTAAAAAAATGGGGTGCTTGCTGTCAATTGTTATTTTGAAAATATCTTAAATGGCACCCGCCCCGCGCACACGCTTTTTTACAAAAAATTCATTTTTTGTTAATCCCACTATCCTTATTTTAAATTTATTGAAAATTATTTTTTACCTTTTAGTTTGATTTTTTATAAAAGCGTGCTTATTAGTTATTTTTTAAACTAAAATTTATTTTTAACTTTTTAGTTTCATTAACTATAAAATAAAAGCGTGATAATATAATTTATTTGTTGTCAATATCCAATCGGTAAATATTTTTCTTAATTTAACGCCATCTTCCGGTTATGTTATTATTAATTTAACGCCATCTTCAGGCAATGTTATTAATTATGCTCCAGATAGCGTTTCGGCAGAATTTTAATTTCATTGTTCAAAATAAGTAAAAATCGAGTCGAATTCCGAAAAATTCCATTACATACAGGTCAAGTTAATATAAAACATATAAAAAAGAAGATAAATTCACCGTCACGCGATTTTCCTAGGCAGTCACCCATCCAAATACTGACCGCGCCCGACGCTCCTTCACTTTTGTGATTGGACGAGAACCGAAAATTCATTAATCCTGAGGATCCTGGTAAGGATAATGATACAAACTATAAAGATTATTGCATTGTCATCGGCCCTCGATATATTTACAAAGTTTGAACAAAACCTGGCCGTTTAAAGTGGGTCAAAATCGCCCCCAAAGGAGTCGGTTACAAACAAATAATTACAAACATACATACAAGTGAAGCAAAAGCGTTTAAAAATCCTTGAATCTCTAAACTATCATCATTCGTCGTCAGCCGTCCGTTGTCGAGTACTGGAGCCAGGCCTCCCCAAGTTTGCGCCAAAAGTCGCGGTCTCTGGCTTTTTCCACGCAGTTCCGACCCGTTTGCTCCAACGCCCATCGGTCCTGAGTCCCGACCCGAGACAAACGTGATCGGCCCGTTGCCACTTCGGCTTGCACATTTGCGAGCTATATCGGTTACTTTGGTTCTCTTACGGATTTCCTCGTTTCGAAATGTGCCTGTGGCATAGCACTATGGAATCAACAACAGGCCAAAAAGGTTGTACCTGCTATGACCACACTGGCACTGAAAAATATTATATTTTCTTGTCATTATCTGCCAAATAATTTTCAACCAGAATGAGAGCAATTGAGTTCAATAGGCCAGGCCTATTTACATACAGTAAATGCTTCCCCATAAGACATAAGACATAAGAGCTTTCACTAAGTTAGATATGTTATATAAGTGGAACCACTCCTGGCAACAAAGGGAGAGTCCTATTGCGCGACATTATTACTCCTTACAACCTGAAATAAAAACTTCTAAACCTTGGTTTTCCCGTTTTAAACGATTAACCAAGAAAGTGACTTCTACAATTATACAATTACGCTTGGGACATTCCTGTTCCCCCGTTTCTTTTGGCAAAAATAAGAATTAAAGATCACTCTGTGTGAATGTGGATTAGAGGAAGGAACTATTGAACATATTTTCTTTAATTGCCCAAAAATTTCTTATCCTATTTATGATCTATTACCCTCACATATCCCTCGTCCCATTAATGTTAACTTTTTATTATTAACTTTAGTTCATTCCAAACATGTTTTGATTTTAAGTAAATTTTGGAGGTTACTCCCTATGAATCAATTTTCATATATAAGGCGCCCGGTATGAGACAAATGTGAGAGTAAAATCTACTAATGAATGACCTCGTTACGTTTTTGGTGCGCAAGACAAAAATTACTTTATTT
The DNA here is from genome assembly GCA_963693495.1 of Malacosoma neustria. Classification (NCBI taxonomy): domain Eukaryota; kingdom Metazoa; phylum Arthropoda; class Insecta; order Lepidoptera; family Lasiocampidae; genus Malacosoma; species Malacosoma neustria. Next base: position 7,869,962 of record OY856401.1, read on the forward strand.
GTTACAACTTAAGGTTGATTTCACATTAAATGTTGTTTAACATATGTCTTTTCATTTGTAAGTGACAAGAGTAATTTATTGCTTTGCTCATTTTATATGACGAATGATCGTAAGTATTAGATAATGTTTTGGAGATTTGTGACTGACGGAAGTCATATTGTTTAGCGGCTGCACCGGATGTGACGGCTGCCATTGGCGGAAGTCGTATTATTTGGCGGCTGCACCGGATGTAACGGCAGCCATATTATTTAACAGCTGCGAGGGACGGCGTCTGGAGGGGCGCTAGTGGAACGTGCACCGAGTTCGCCCCGCCTTCGCCTTTATAAGGAGCCGCGCTGTTGAGCCGGCACGCATTTCAAACGAATGCGTCTTGGTGCACGGACCACTGTCTCTCGACAGTCAGTACTGCCCAGTTATTGGACATGGAACGTTGTCTCAGGCAATTAGTACTGTCTTTATTGCCGTGGGTGCGTGGAACCCTGTCTCTGACAGGCAGTACTGCCCGGTTGCTGGACGTAGAACGTTGTCTGACAATTAGTACTGTCCCTATTGCGGTGGGTGCGTGGAACCCTGTCTCTGACAGTCAGTACAGACCTAGGTGACCGCCCTCATTGTCACATGACTAGTTATTTTTAATTAAATGTATTTCATTTCTGTAATTCTATATTTCTAGATCTAACTGATTGTTCGAATGAAATAAATTTGTATATTGCCATATCTGAGTTGTCAACTATTTATTTGTACTGTCCTCGGGATCACAGATAGCTTTCGAACCGATCACCGCGTTTGACCCCCCCCCCCTTTTTTTCGCCATTAAATCTATCACTTTTATATTCCACTCAGACATTGGCAAAATCAATGCCAAGGGCGTTGGAGCCACACCTTCAAAAACTGAACTGAAAGAATACTTATCTCTGCGGTCGGGGTCGGCCTGTCGTTAAAGGCGACCAAACAGCCCAACCTAGCTACGTGATGCCGTCATAATAACTTTGTGTTGTGTTCAGGCATTAGTGACCCAAGTTCCTGTACCCTTATGGGACAGCAGCGTGTTCGCGATGCCACTGGTATTGCAAACACCCATAGGTGACGATAACTTCTAAATTCTAAGCGGGCCATCAGTCTGTCTGCTGTCCTACAGCATTAAAAAAATTGGCTATTATACCTAGTCAGGTCATAAATTCTGTCACATGTTTAATGTAAAATAATTGTAACAAGTTTATTCATTATGTAACCATTTATATACCAAAATGAACTTAACAAAACATAGATTCTTATGACATTAAAGTTTATTCAAAATGACCTCCGTGATTTTGAATACAAGCCTTCAATCTGCGCGGCCAGTCCTCTATCGCAGCACGAACGAGGTCCATGTCAATATCGGCGGCTGCCTTAATCAAGGATGTCTTGAGTGACTCCAAATTGGGATGAGGCTTTGAACACGCCTTTTCCTCCAAGTGTTGCCATATCTTGTAATCTAACGGATTCAAATCTGGACTGGAGGAGGGCCAGTCTTCGTGCCGGATGAAGTCGATTTCACGCGCCGCCAGCCAGTCTTGTGTGCTCTTCGCTCTATGAGCTGGCGCCGAATCTTGTTGGAATACCCAGTGCCTGTTATTGAACATGGTATGAGAAACAGGTTCCACAAGGTTCGTCAGGACTGTATTTTGATACACAACAGCATTCGTTTTTACACCTTTCTCACAAAAATGTACCTCTGTTAAGCCCCAATAAGAAACTCCCAACCATACCATGAGCGAGGATGGAAAATGACCTCGTTGGACACGCGGAATACGGTTGCTCGCTTCTTCACTACTGTGTGCGTACACCTTATCATTTTGTTTGTTGTAGCTCTCTTCTACGGTAAACATTTTTTCATCCGAAAAAAGAATTTCCCGATATTTTTTTGCCGCGTACCGCTTCAACAAAGCGCGGCATCTCTTCAGTCTCAGGTCCATTAGACGAGCATTCAAACGATGTCCTGTTTTTCTTCGATATGCCCGAAGCCCTAAGTCTTCATTTAACACCCTTTTCACCGTGGTTCTGCTTAACCCCATCTGAAGGGCCAACAGTTTCTGCTTACGTTTGGGATTTCTTTGAATTCGTGCCTTCACAGCTTTTATCACTGCTGGAGTCCTAACAGACCGAGGGCGACCACTTCTTGACCTGTCATCTACACTAGAGTCTTCATTGTATCGTTTGATGGTACGATATAAATGAATCTTTTGGTTATATTCAAATTTTTCAGTATGTTAAAAATTTTAATTGGCGCGTAACCGCAACGATGCAACGCAATAACTGCAACACGGTCTTCTTTAAGTGTCCACTCTATATTTAAAAAATGAGTAAAATTCTAAAAGTATACATTTTTATTTTCATGAACAATTCGAGATTCGAATTCATAAACTTTTTTGTGGCCAGCATTCTAAAAGAAAAGTTTTTACTGTGTGACAATACTTATGACCTGACTAGGTATATGATTTAGTAAAATGTATTCGTTAATATAATGATAGTCAAGAATCCTTGTTTCATTGATTTAGCAACCAGTTGACGGTAAGCAGTACCTCACATGTCCATAAGAGAGACACCCAACATAGCCCAGTTGCGCTCCAAAATCTCCAGTTTGGCTACCCTTTTAAAACTCAGAGCCTGAGAGTCCAATTCCAATTCAATTCCATTTATTCATGCTTATATATAACAATACATTATACATAGACCCTTTTGAGGTATAGCATATATACATTGTCAATTTTTACTTCTAAAACATATTTCACAATTAGCACTTATTTTTCGGAATACAATTTATTGAATATATAATCATTTCTACGTCAGTCATTAGTTACATTATCAAAATTGTCATTAAAATAATCATCAATTGTATAATAAGTCTTATTAATTAAAGATATATTTAACTTCATTTTGAAGGCATTCAAAGACTGAGCCGACTTTATATAAGTTGGAAGATGGTTATATATTCTAATGGCCATACCAAAAATACTCTTGCTGAATTTAGTAGTCTGACATGTAGCACTGCATAATTTTGTGTTGTGTCGAATGCCTTTTAAAGTTGAAAAGCTATTTATATTTTTCCTAACAAATATTGCCGCTTCATAAATATACATTGAAGGAAATGTTAATATTCTGAGATTAAGGAAATGTGGTTTACACGTATCTTTTGCTTGAAGTCCACATATGGAACGAACGCATTTCTTTTGGGCTTTAAACACACTTTCTCTATTTGCAGAGTTTCCCCAATAGAGTACACCATATCTAAGTGTGGAACCCGCAAAAGCATGATATGCACTGAGTAATACGTGTATACTTGCGACTTTTCTAAGCATATATAACGCATATGCGAATTGGTTCAGCCTAATACAAATTTGATCAGAATGTGATCTCCATGTCATATTTGAGTCTATATTTATACCAAGAAACATTGTGGTTTCCACCTGATTAATATATGTTCCCTTATAGTTTATTGCTAACGGAATACATTTACAATTTTTATTTTTAAAAGTCATACAACACGTTTTTTCTAGATTTATTTTAAGTTTATTTATATTTAGCCAATTAATTATGTCACTTAAAGTTTTATTTATTTCATTTTCGTAGTCAATATTTACATTATTTCTTATTAGAGCAGTACTATCGTCAGCAAACAACACTATTGGGTAGTCTATTGATAACGGCATGTCGTTAATGTAAACCAGGAATAAAAAAGGACCCAGTACACTCCCCTGTGGCACACCACCATTTATTGTTCTTTCATCTGATTTATACTTTTTTAAAGTTTTTGTGTTTGGGCAAAATTTAGTAATTTCTGTTTGCTGTTTTCTACATAGCAAATATGATTTTAATAATTCTAGTACTTTTCCTCGTACCCCATATATGTCTAACTTTTTGAGCAACAAATCGTGATTTACATAGTCAAACGCTTTAGACATGTCCATATAAAGAGCCGCAATTTGCTTTTTTTTGTCAAGAGCTGTTAGCACTTCGTATAAAAACTTATGTAAAGCATCATTTACAGACTTTCCTTTTTGAAAACCAAACTGATTTTGATTTATAATTTTATTGGATTCAAAATAATCGTTAAGATTGTTATATATTACTCGTTCAAAAATTTTTGCAAACACCGGGATTAACGCAATGGGTCTATAGAAGGTAACATCTTCTCTATTTTCTTTTTTAAATACTGGTTTGATGATAGAGAGCTTAAGTGACTCAGGAAAGACTCCAGTTTCAATACATTTATTGACAATGTGGCTAAGAACAGGTGCTATAACTGTAGATACAGACTTTATAATTTTTGTACTAATACCATCGTGACCTGTACTTTCTTTATTCTTTAAATTTTTAATTATTTCTGTTATGTCTTGTGGAAGTGTTGGTTTCACGAAACACGAATTAGATTTATTGTATGTCATAATTTTAGAATAATTAATTATGTTACTGTCAGTACATGTTACAATATCAGCGAAGTAATTATTAAATATTTGAGTAATTTTAAAAGGGTCAGTAACTATTTCGTTACCATACCTAATTTTATCTATTTCTACAGGCGGTTCATTTTTTGTATATTTATTTATAATTTGCCAAACAGCTTTAGTCTTATTACAAGCTTTTTGAATATAATAATTATTTTGTGCCTTTTGTGTTTGTTTTAAGACCTTTTTGTACCTTTTAGAGTATTCGTTAAGTTTCATTTTATCATTGATATTACCCTGAGTTTGTAGAGTATTGAGTCAGGGCCTGGATGACTGCACCGTTGCTGAAAAGGTTGTGGTCGCGATCTCGCAAGCTACCAACTGCCCCGAGGAGAAGATCCGCTCCTTCGGGATACGTGCCGGGTCGGATGATCTCAGGACAACCATGGTGGCCTGCCCGATGGTGGTGGCCAGGAAGGTGTCCAGCACCAAACCATACCATACCAATCATACCAGTGACGTGCGTCCTCCTTGTCAACTGTGGGGGGCGTTCAGGTGCATTGCATGGGAATCCTACACTACCTCGTTGATAATCCAGGGGACGGGGTATGTCCACCTCTTACAAAAAAAAAAGGTTAGGGTAAGTTAGGTTCCCTTCAGGAGCTAATTTTAAGTGTCTTCAATTATATTTTTAATGTTTTATATCTGTTTGTATGTTGTAGTCCTAAATAAATATATTTTTTTTTCTTTCTTTCTTTCTTTCTTTCTGTGGTGACCTTGAGAGATTTGTCATACGACCCGGCTAACGCCCGGCGCTCGCAGGTACCCGGGTCTGTGAGTGATAAATTGATTACCGACGGACGCACAGGGGTAGGCGACCAGGTCCCTGTTGCTGATAATATTACTGGAAGCAGTCATAAAAAAATATTGACGGAGGGCCCCGTGGACCGTCTTCCCTTAGGAAACATCCACGCGACCCTGCTCTGGTGGGAGGTGGGTCAGTGGATCTGTCCTCAGATGAGGAAGGCCTGCTGGCCCCGAAGTTGCCGACCACGAGGAGAGGTCGGTAGGCTTCGAGAGGGGTGAGTGCTTCACGGCCGCGGAGGGACGCACAGGGTAGGTTCGTGCGCTCCAACACTCCGGCGGCCAGAGAAGCAGAGAGTGACATGGGAGTCACTACCGAGGACTCTGGTGGCGAGAGTTGTGTCTCGCTAGGAAGCGCAAAGGCTGAGCTCAACGCCACCAGAAGAGAGCAATGCAAAGCCGTCGCGGCCGACGAATTGTCGGAAATGGCCCGACGCGCACGTGAGCGACGCGCTGCTCTAGCGGCGGAAGGGGGGGAACCATCTGCGGTGGACCTCTAAGCCAGCTTGCCTTGGACGGGGTGGACTTAGTCCTGAAGGTTGCCACCAAATCCGGCAGCCTAAAGGGCACGTTCACTCGCGGTCTAAAGGAAGCTGCCGCGGATATTAAGGAGGTGGTTGGCATCCTCCTCAACAGGACGGCCTCAGACGAGGTCGCGAAGTTGCAGGAGGAAAACAGTCGTCTCCGAAATGATTTGGAGGACCTCCGGCGCCAAGTCGCTGCGCCGAGCAAGCAGCAGCAGCGACGTACGTCCCCTGATGCCGCATCGGTAGTGGCCCTGGCTCCCGCACCGAGACCAGCAAGCACTAAAACCGACGACGAGGTCAACCTCGTCGTCGGTTTTAGTGCTTGCTGGCGCTCAAGCGCATTGTCCGGCTCTGCATGCTCCAGTGCGGGAGCATGGTCAATGCTCGTATGGAGGCGATTTCTCGGCGCCTCCCTGCGGAAATCCTCCGTCCGCCCCTAGCGGCCGATACACGGCGGAGGGCTGAGGGCCCGCCGAGACCTACGCCTCAGAAGGGGAAGCCCGCGAAGGGTGTTAAAAAGCCCGTAGAGGGAGCCGCATCGAGTGATCAGCCCACGACTGCTGGGTCTAAGGGTGAGACCTGGGCGACAGTCGTGAGCCGCAAGAAGGCCCGCAAAGCCGCCAAGACGGCCTTAGCAACAGCGCGCGCCCCCGGCCGAGCCGCAAAGGCGGTTGCGCAGCCTGCGCGGCGGGCTGCCAAAGGCGGTCGCAAAGGACTTAGGACCGGTGGTACGTGCTCCGCGTTCCGAGGCTGTGACGCTCACGCTACAGCCCGGAGCTGCGGAGCGTGGCGTAACGTACCAATCTGGCCACCAAGATGAGGGAGGTCCTCAACCCTGAGGACGGCCGGGTCTCCAGGCCAATGAAAACCGCAGAGATGCGGATTGCTGGTCTGGACGACTCCGTGACCTCTGAGGAGATGGTGGCAGCCGTTGCCTGAAGCGGAGAGTGTCCGCCGGACAAGGTGCGGGCCGGTGATATAAGCACCGACGCCACCGGACTCGGCGTGGTCTGGGTTCGGTGCCCTATAACGTCGGCGAAGAAGATGGCCTTAAGCGGCAGATTGCTGGTTGGCTGGGTTGCGGCGAGGGTGAAACTCCTGCAGCCCTGGGCTTTGCGGTGCTTCCGGTGCCTGGAGAAGAGGCACGTCCGGGCAAAGTGCACCGCTGAGGTTGACCGTAGTGACCTTTGGTATCGCTGCGGTCAGCCCGGCCACAAGGCAGCCCAGTGTTCCGCGGCGCTCAACTGCAGCTTATATTCGGCTGTAGGGAAGCCAGCGGGACATAAAGTGGGCGGCGGGGCATGTGGCGCGCCTGCCAGCAAGGCCAAGAAGAAGAAGAAGAGGAGCTCTAAACCTCGCCACCCCCGCAGGCTAGTAGCTCCGTGGCCGACTCCCGGCCCAGGACCGTTGCCGAGGGAATGGAATGTCAATAATGGCACAATTCCATTTCCTCCAGGGCAACATCAGTCACTGTGCCAGAGTTCAGGATCTTTTACTCCAGGGCATGGCAGAGTGGTCGATCCACGTGGCTGTGGTCGCCGAGCCGTATTTCATCCCCGCCCGTGACGACTGGCTGGGGTACGCTGACGGTTTGGTGGCCATTATTGGCGAGACTCTGATTGACCCGTCTCGTGGCCGCGGCTGGGTTGCTGCGGTCTCGGACGGTATCATCATTGTGGGGGCGTATTTCTCCCCCAACAAGAGCCTCGCCGACTTTGAGGGTTTCCTTGTCGAGTTGGGCGTCGTCGTAGGCCGCTATCACCCTCGTCCCGTTCTGGTGCTCGGAGATCTCAACGCCAAGTCATCGGCGTGGGGATCTCCGGTCTTTGACCCTCGGGGCGAGATGCTGGAAGAGTGGGCGGTGACGACTGGTCTGGTCGTCCTGAATCGGGGTTCGGAATACACGTGCGTGCGGGGCGGGTCGATAGTGGACGTCTCGTTCGCTAGCCCCTCCGTCGATAGCCGAGTCCGCGAATGGCGTGTCGCCGTGAAGGTGGAGACGCTGTCGAACCATCGCTATATCTGGTTCGACGTCTCTGCCCAGACCGCGAGCGGCCGCCATCCAACAGCCCCGATTAATGACGGCCCGCGTTGGGCGCTTAAGCGCATCGACAAGGAACTCTAGGAAGCTGCCTTAGTTCAGTCCTGGATTTGGGAGTCGACGACGGACGGCCCCATCGACGTCGAAGCGGTGGCGCTGTGGTTTCGCGGGGCGATGACGCAGATCTGCGACGCGTCCATGCCCCGTGTCCGCAAACAGTCCGCAAGGTGCCAGGTGTACTGGTGGACTGAAAAGATCGCGCCGTTGCGCGTTGAGTGCGTTGCGGCTCGCCGCCAGTACACGCGATACCGGAGACGACGTCGACGGGATTCCGTCGAGGAAGACTCTGTCGCTGGCCATCGGCGACTCTAAGTCGCGTGCCAGGGAGGAGCTGCTGGGGTTCCTAGATCGGGATTCGTGGGGGCGCCCCTACCGTTGGGTACGGGGTAAGTTGCGTCCCTGGGCGCCTCCACTGGTACAAAGTATGCAACTCCAGTTGCTAGAGGCGGTGGTATCGGCCCTCTTCCCTGAGCGAGCGGGACACGTTCCCCCGGTGAAGGCTTCGCCCTCAGCCAAAGAATCTCCAGAAGAGGAGAGCACCGATGTACCCGAGGTGACGCTGCTTTTGGGTTAGGTTAGGTTAGGTTAGGTTAGGTTAGGTTAGGTTAGGTTGTACGGTCGATGGCGCTATACGCCGCGCCAGTGTGGGCGGACGCCCTGACGGCCCGCAACGTCGCCGCGCTTCGAAGGCCGCAGCGCGCGATGGCCGTCAGGATCATAAGGGGATACCGTACGATCTCCTTTGAGGCAGCGAGCCTCCTAGCCGGATCCCCGCCCTGGGACCTCGACGCAAGGCTCCTCGCGTCACTCTATTGGTGGCGCGCGGAGGCGGTCGAGCGGGGCGAGCGCCTGGTGCCGCGACAGATTGAGGCACGCAGGGCAGAGCTCCGCCAGGTCCTAGTGGCGGAGTGGCAGACGCGCTTAGCGCAACCCACGGCGGGGCACGCCGCTGTAGCGGCGGTAAGGCCCATTCTAGAGGAGTGGCTCAATAGGAGCCACGGCGCCCTCAGCTTCCGGCTGACACAGGTGCTTACCGGACACGGGTGTTTCGGGAAATACCTGTGTCGCATAGGCCGGGAGCCGACGTCCCAGTGCCACCATTGTGTTGATTGCCGCGACGATACGGCGCTGCATACGTTGGCGGAGTGCCCAGCTTGGGCCGAGCAGCGCCGAGACTTGGTCGCGGCCGTAGGAGCTGCGGGAATCCTCTCGCTTCCGGCTGTTGTGTCTACTATGGTCGGGAGCGAGTCAGGGTGGAGTGCCGTCGCCACCTTCTGCGAGGCCGTGATGCTCGCAAAGGAGGCGGCGGAAAGGGAGAGAGAGACTGCCTCCTCTCTCCCCTCCCGCAGCAGACGCACTGGGCGCCGTAGGGTGGCCGACTTCCGGCCACCGTAGGGCGCGGCCTGCGGACGGCAGACTCGGGGCGTCTTGTCGTCCGATCAGCGGCAGGCCTCGAGGCGGCGGCGTCTTGTTCCGCGCGCGCCTCATAGTGGAGTCCTGCGGCCGGGGTGACGGCCGCAGTGGGTGACGGGGCCCGCCTGACCATCTGGCGGGCCAATACCCGTCGGGGGGTGGCGACGAATGCTTCGGCGATACCCGCCCCTCCGACACACGGGTACATGAGGAACACGGGTTGGTTTTTAGTCAGTAAGAGTTTGACAGTCCCCTTCGCCCTTCCCCGAGGGCGGAGGGCCTCCATGAGGATTTTCCAACCCGATACCAAAAAAAAAAAAAAAAAAAAAAAAAAAAAAAGGTTAGGTTAGGTTAGGTTAGGTTTTTTTTTTTTTTTTTTTTTTTTTTTTTTTTTTTTTTATTTACAAACTACGGACTCTAGGTTCCGTACCCATTATTGTTTTTTGATTGTTTTTTCGTGTCGTTTTTTCTTTTGGTGACACGTATTTTCTTTTGAGGTGTTAAATTTTCGAGGACATGTGTTGCTTAAAAATAGATGACAGTTGACGGTGTTTTTTGTGCATATTGTGTTGGTGTTACATTATTTTAATGTGCATTGTGTGCTCTGTTTGTTATTGTGTTGCATCGTTTTTGTGTAGTGTAGTGATTGTTAAGTATGTAGATATGTGTGAACATGAGTGTACCTGTCTCCACAAACTTTTGGTTTTCCTTTTTTTGATATATATTTATGTATGTATATATACTTTTTTTTTTTTTTTTTTTTTTTTTTTTTTTTTTTTTGTGCTGTATGTGTTATATGTATTGTGCTCTTTTTTTTTTTTTTTTTTTTTTTTTTTTTGTGGAGGTGTGTACTGCATGTCTTACATACTACTTATGTACTAGTTTACATTGCGTGCTGTATATTATTTACCGAGTGCTTATTACTAACTATGCACAGTTGCCACCTTCCCCTTTCGGGGATGGTCGCGACTTGTTTACAATTTGCGGCATAGGTGTTTTGTTGCCACAGTTGCGTCGCCAACTGATTGCATATTACAGCAGCTGGTAAATTGATGCCTTATGTTTGTGTGTTGCTTTTGTGTGTATGTTGTGTGTTTATGTTTGTGTGTGTGAACTATATAAGTTTGTTTTGTTGTTCTGTGTGTATTTGTTTTTGCGTTTTGGTGAGTGATGTGCTGTTTTTGAGTGTTCGTGTAAGTGTGTGTGTTATGTGATGGGGTGGGGGGAAATGTCCCTCATGATACTCTCCGCGACCGTCTTATCCCTAATACGCATCGCCATTTTTAGGTTGTAGTCCCTTATCACGTCTATCGTGGCTTTCTGCGCCTTGAGGATGAGGTTGGCGACTGCATCCTCTTCGCAGATGACAGTGTAATACGTACATCTGCCCGTATGGCGCGAGATAGCCACGACAGCGTGAGGTATGCTGCTGTATAGGTGGATTTTTTGTGGATTGGACCTCACAATCACCACGGTCTCGTATGTTAGACCCTGAGCTTCATGTATCGTTTGAACGCACGACCCTTCGGCCCCACCACAGCCCTTTTCTATCAGGCTCGCCTTTTCTGACTGCGTATGAGTCAGATAAAGGGTATTGGTGAGGTCTGTCGGTATGCATTCTCCCGAGTACGACTTCAGCTCAAGGGAGCGAGACTGTTTTTTGGACGAGTATATGCCACTGTATACGTCACACATGGCATACGCTACGTCTTGTGGATTCCTGTGGGTGCACAGCAGCTCTCGGGTGATCTTCGCCGAGTGCGTTGGGCGATGGTATAACATTGGGAACAGGTCGCCCCTATCAATGAAGGGCATTTGGTTTATATCTCCCATAAGAGTGACGTTGTTAGCTCCAGCCAGGCGCGTCGCCATGACTATTGAGCCAAAATGGCTCATTAGTGCTTCGTCGACTATGAGTCGTTCTGGCTTGAAGGTGGATTTCAAGCCGTTGACCAAGAACGACGCCATAGTGCGCACTCTCGCCTTCGCGTCGTCGCCTAGCTGGGGCCTTAGTTTTTCCCTGATCTCGTCTGCGGATTTTCGTGTGGCTGTGATGACCATGTCCTCATTAATGTTGAAGGCACGGAGCATCTCTGTGGTCTTTCCGCAGCCGGGAACGCCGTTGATCCATGTGATGTTGGGGACGGTCCATTCGTCGAGGGGTCTGCCCCCGACAGAAACATCGGTCAGGGCTTTCGCCTTGTCCAATATTCTGTCGTCCAGCAGAATCCTCGTGGACTTCATCACCACCACCACAGGGTCTTGTGGAGGGGTTAGGAATTTGAGTGGAGTAGCCTCTTTCCCCGTTCCTTCCTCGTCACGGGCCACCAGACCACCGGTCATGTTGTAGGCTGCCATGTATTCCCCCGCCATCTCCCCCGCTAACACGGTGGAGGTGGCGTTGTCGTACACGGCTGCCTCTGCTTCCTCGAGTCTTTTGTTGAGCACGTTTGCAATCCCTAGCTTGTAGGCGTCTAAGATGGATTTGCCCGCCCGTTTGCTTAGGACTAGATTCGCTTTGCAAACTGCTAAGAACTCGAGGAATGCGTTGACCCAGTGGTCTTTGGGGTCCTTCGGATCCAACAGGGTCGGAGGTTCCACTATCCCCTTGTCGGCCTGGAACCTCACTTGGGGAGATATGGGAGGTGTGGGGGGTGTGGGGGGTGGGGATTGGGATGGGGTGGGTTTTAAAAGTAGGTGGGGGAGAAGGGGACCTCCTCCGATGATGTGCGACAGAACTTCTGCCGCTAGGGAGTGTTTTTTGGGGATGGGTTTTTTGTGCTTCTGTTTTGCTTCTTGCCATTTTTTGGTCATGTCCCTTTGGAGGCGCTCGGAACCGCTTAGGCCGTCCTGAGTTGGTAACGGACGGCCTCGGTGGTCGATGGGGTGGGTCACGTCGGCCCCCGGTCGGTAGGGTTTAAGAAAACTGAGGTTTTGTCCTCTGTTCTCGTAAACCACTACCTCGTGGAACTCTGAGGCGCATATAGCTCCCCAGAAGTCCCGGGTCTCGCCGACTTCGTAACCCACTGCCATGACGTCCAAGCTGATCCTCCTTGGGACGTGTGAAGACTCCGAACTGGTTTTGGTGAGGGCTAGCAGGATTTTGCTGGCTTTGGCGAACTGACTGGTTTCGTCGTCGCAGTCGTCGCCTCTGTCGAGCAGCAGGATCAGCTTATCGCTTTCCCTGACTACTCGGCATTCTACGCCAGCCACCAGAGCGGGCGCCAGTGAGTTGTAAATTCGGCGCCGCATGATGTTCCTGGTTGTGCTGCCCTTCAGTAATTTGGCCAGTCCGGGAGAGATGGTGACGTTGCTGGGCCCTTGGGCATTACAGAAGCATATCCCCAGTTTCTCCGTGTTGTTGTCCATGAATAGTGACACCCCCCGCAGTTTTAAGCCCGGAGTTCCTACTTCGCCATGGCGGTGCAATTCAATGCAATTTGCCACGGCCGGGTGAGGTGTTGGGCTACTTGATGTTGACTGCTGAGGGTTTGTAATGTTACCACTTATTGTGATTCTCTCGGACGGTTTGTCCAAGGTACTGTTTCTTTTGAAGACTACGCTCATGAGGTGGTTAATGAACGTAAGGAGGTGTTTTCTGGACTCTGCGTTGGCTAAGATGATGTGTAGCCGATCCTTGGCTAATTTTTCGCCAATTAGGATCTCGCAGTCCACTCTCCTCGCCTCGAAACGTGGGCACTGCAGGATGAGGTGCCATACTGATTCTACGACGTTGGGGTCACACTCACAACCGGGGCTGTCTTTCAACTTGAACCGGTGTAAGTATTCCGCCATCGCTCCGTGTCCCGTCAAAATTTGCACGTGGTAGGGTGTCAGTCTTTCCGCCCTCACCATGCGGTACGCTTGTACCACATTGGGGAGGAAGGTCTTCGTGACGGACCCAGTGCTGGAGGAATCGTACCTGTCTTGCCATATGCGGACAGATTCCTCTCTGATCTTACGTTTGACGTAGGATACGGGTAGCTTGTCGTAGTCATATGTCCCCTCATCCCGCAGCGCCGCCTGCTTAGCCAGTTCGTCGGCTCGCTCGTTTCCGGCGGTACCCTTGTGGGCCCGGATCCAGAACAGACGCACTCTTCTCCCCTCTGCACTGATCTCTTTGAGGCCCTCTTGGATGGATTTCACGAGTGGGTGATACGGCTTGGGGTTGGACAGCAGCTCTAGTGAAGATCTTGAGTCACTCAAGATATTCACAACTGGGTCGCTGCTGTTCTTTGCCATCGTCACCGCCTCGAGGAGGGCGAAGAGTTCCGATTGGAATACCGTGCACGAGGGGTGCAGACTGAAGGTGGAGTTCCTGGTTTCCTTTTCCTGTTCCCACCATGTGAGGGCGGCTCCTACCTTGCCCTCATATTTGCTGCCGTCCGTATAAATATACGGACCGGCGAGTTGGTGAGTTTCTCTGGCATCGGAATCCAGGTTCTCAAGGAGCTCAAACTCGGGTGTTATGAGTTCTACTGGGTGGGATAGTTCGTAGAAACTTACCCTTTGCTCCATTACACCTTCGGGTGGTATGTAGTCTGCTATGATCCCTTTTTTGGACTTGAAGAGAAGCGCCGCTTCCCTGACCCTAAGATCCACCGGGAGTGTTCCCGAGAGGACTGCTGCAGATGTGAGCGATACCGTTCTGTACGCTTTGCAGATCTTTATGGCAAAGCAACGGTGGAGTGTGTCCAGACGGTCTCGGACCGTCTGGAGCTCCGTCGCTTGATGCCATGCGCTCGCCGCGTACAGGACGATCGGCTCAACGACCGAAACGTATATCGTCCTGATTATTTCGCCATTTAATCCCCATGTCACCTTTGCCGCTCGCGCCAGCTGCTTGTAAATGTCCGCGGACTTTTTACAGACAGCTGATACGTGCGGGATGAAGGTGAGGTTACGGTCGATGGTGAGGCCGAGGATCTTCATCTCGGAGACTAGTTTTAGTCTGCTCCCTGACATGTGGAAGTTTGGTTGGTCATACTTGAGCTTCTTCGTCAAAAGCATCACGTTGGTCTTGTGAGCAGCGAAGTTTAGCTTGTTCTGACCACCCCATTCCTCCACCGTCGCTAGGGCCGAGTTTACTGGAATTTCCAGGGCCGAGACCTTTGTGGCTGAGAAAACCAGGACGACATCGTCCGCGAATGCTTGACAGTGAACTCCCAAGCCAGTTAGTATGTGGAGCAGCGGATCCAAAATGATGTTCCAGAACGTTGGGCCTCCGATGGAGCCTTGGACACATCCTTTTGTTGTCGATCTCTCGCTGCTCGCTCTGGCATAGTTGACCACGACCTTACGGTCGGTAAGATAGGAGTTCACAGTGTCAAACAGGTTCGCTGGACACCTCCTAACTATTAATTGGTTTTGAAGGGCAGGCCACCACGCGTTGTCGAAGGCACCCTCTATATCCAGTGAGACTATGACTACGGCCTTTCTCTGTTCGAGCTCGGACCGTACGTGTCCCACAAGGTGACAGAGGGCGTCCTCGGTGCTGCGCTGCGGCATGAAACCATATTGGGCTGGATGGAGTGTGGGAAGAATGTAGTACTGTATACGTCCCACTAGTAGTTTCTCTACTATCTTGCCGAGAACGGGGAGTAGGCCAATGGGTCTGTAGGACTTCGGATGGGTGTAGTCCTCTTTCCCTGGTTTCCGCAGGATGATGACGTGCGCTACTTTCCACTGTGCGGGGAAGTGTTTCAGCGACAAGCATTTGTTTGCTATCGCTAGAAACACTCCACCGTCAGCTTCTATCGCGCACCGGCAAATGTCGGATGTAAGTCCGTCTGGGCCGGGGGCCTTCTTTGGATTTTGTGCTTTGAGCACCACATCCAGTTCGGCCTTCCGGAACGGCGGGTCGTTTTCCGACAGGTTTGCTTCCTGCAGGGCTTTATCCTTGACCTTCTCCCTAAGGAGGCTGTGTGATGGTTTGTCTGTCGATACAGAGTCTTCAGGATAGAACGTGTTGGCCAGAAGGTTTGCCGAGTTTTCGGGACTCAGTGTGGTCCCGTCGGCGCTCCGCAAGAGCATGTCTTCTTGTCTTCTGGCTGTTCTCCTTATTACCCTGTATATACCATCCCACAGACTCTCTTTCTCCTGTGTGGTACAGAACTCCTTCCAGCTCGTGGTTTGTGCTGCCAAGACGGCCTGAACGTAGTCTTCTTTGGATTGTTTGTAATCTTGGTAGACGGAGGGCTTACGATGGGGGGCCGCGTTTTTGATTCGGCGCTTTTTGCGCAGGACCTCCGCTTTCCGCTCTTGTAGAGCAGCGGTCCACCATGGCGGCTTGGTCTTCCCCTTGTAGGTGCCTATTTTCCTTATCGTGCTGGTGTTATTGCACGATTCCTGGATTGTTTGTGTGTAGGCACCCACTACGGCATCCAACTCCTCTCCGGACGTTACACCTTCTACGAGGTCCGTGGTGATGTTAGCCGCTGAAAGGCGGGCGCGGAAGAGTGACGCGAACTCGGACCAGTCGGCTGACGCTACGTTGTACTTGCGCGTTGTCACCGTGCCGAGAGGTTTCAGCTCGGTTGACAGGCGCAGCCCAAACGTTATGGCGTTGTGGTCTGATGTTATCAGGTCGCGATTCACCCTCCACGCCTCCACCCTATCTAGCAGCGGCGTACTACAGGTTGTGATGTCAACTATGCTGGTGCACAGTTGATTTCTCCTGTAGACCTCGAAAGTCGGCGTGTCTCCTTCATTGAGGATATGGAGATCTTGGCCGTTGATGAAGTCGACGCAAGCTCGTCCACGGCGGTCTTCGGTCTCGCAACCCCACCAGTGGCTCCAGGCGTTGACGTCGCCCCCTATTATGAGGTTGCCCGTATTAAGGCCAACCACAGCTGCTGTGAGTGAAATGATATTGTTTTCAATATCATTATCTCCCTCGAAGTAAACCGAGATGGCTCCAAACTTCAGGTTACCTGCTACCAGTAATACCGCTGCTTCCGTTTCCGTGACGAGTTGGGGGTCGTGGATGACCTCCAGGTAGTCACGGAATACCAGCACAGCGGCCTTCACCGGTTTTTGGCGATTGAGAGTGCACTGGATGATTTTAGTGCCGGGGTACTCGGACATGCAGCCAGTCCTGCCCACGTATGGTTCTTGGACTAGTGCGATGTCTATTCCCCTCTCGCTCGCAACTTGCAGGAGTTCCTGGGTGGCTGTTTTGGAGCGCTGTAGATTAGCCTGTATGAATTGCAGGCTCAACTTTCTCGGTCCGCCTCGAGGCGTGTTGGGCTGGGTATCGGTGCCCTTAGCAGCTGTAGTTGACCCGAGACCGCGCTATAATGTCCCACCTTTGGCGCTCGGGGCAGTCAGAGTGATGGGCATGATGTTCTACCCATTTAGGAGTGTTTGATTTGCTCCCCGCCAATTTGCAGTTTCTGCACGTGGGGGGGAGTCCCTCCTTCCTCTTCCTGCACTCCTCCCAGAAGTGCTTCCCACTGCAGTAACTGCAGTAGGAATCACTCTCCGGGCAGCGCGCACGAGTGTGTCCGTACCCCAGACATTTCACGCACTGGGTGAGGGGGGACTGGTCACTGACCGTCCTCTTCTGTAGGCCTATGTAGACCGTTCCCTCTTCCGTGAAGCGCTTGTGTACCGGGGCAGACACCTCGAGGATGACGTGATTCTGGTGGGGGTTGCGGGTCTTCTTCCGGGACCTCACGCGGATGTGGATGGCCGACGGGTTCAATGTTTTGAGGAGGTGGTTGTTCTGCCTAAGCAGCTGCTCCTCAATTTCGCCGTCCGTGTGGTAGGCCAGCACATCCTTTACGATGATGAGTGGTAGCGACGTCTTCGCCACCTCCGCTTTGAGTGTATTATTGGTTTTGATCCTGTCCTTCACGAGTTTTAGATCTGCGCTCGAGCCGCAACTGAGGACAACCTTTTGGTTGCGCGCGGTCCTCACCCTTTCGACTCTCGCCCCAGTTGTTTTCGGGTCGAGGGTCTTCCGAAGATCTTCAATCACCTTCTCGCCGGTCTTTTGAGGATCCGTCGAGGAGATGATCAAAGTATGGTTCGGTCGGAGGACCGGCTTCTTTTTGGCCGCTTCGGCGTACGTTGTTTTGTCCGCCGGTGCTGACGCTGGAACGGGGACGGTGGCTCGGGAGAGTTCTTCCGCCAGGCTGACGGTTGGCGGCTCCAGCTGGCGTTTCTGCTGGGTTTCTCTCATCTCCCGGAGTTCCGACCCCACCGCTTCCAGCCTTTCAGCTATCGGCTGAAGGTGTTCCTCGAACGCGACTCTGGACTCGTGTTGGACAGGTGTGGTGTTGCTGGTGACTTGGTGGTGTATTGCGTTCAATACACCACTCATGGTACTTATAGAGCTCCCCAAGGGTTCCAATGTTGGGAGGACGTTTGTTAATTGGGTTTGGGACTGTTCGGCTTGCTCCTGTAGAGCCTGGAGCCTGGTTATTATGGAGTCCGATGACACAGCTATGGACTCGATGGATTTCTTCAGTCCATTCACATCTCGCCTCATCTCGTCTATTTGGCGGGAGACGGTGTCCACTCCCTGCTGGAGTTTCTCTACCGCCGCGCTTTTTGCGCTCCCTCCCTCCATGGTCTTGGTGGGGGAGGATGTTAGATTGAGGAGAGTAGTTTGCGTCTGTGTCATCTGCTTCTCTATGCCCTTAACAATCTCCGTTATGACCGAGATTTTGGCATATGGCTCCATGGTCTCGTAGCCCAGCCAGTCCCTCACCGACTTCGTCGACTCTATGCCGGACTTTATGTCCTGACGGGCCAAGGCAAGCTCGCTCGATAGGGAGGCAGTCACCCTGGTAAGTGTCTCCGTGTGGGCACGCTCCACACGGACCAACTCCTGGGCATGCCTCGACCTCTCCTTCTCGAGATTAAATTTGTGCCTTGACCTTGAGTCTGACAACGCCAGACAGGTCTCATACATTACTTGGAGCGACTCCAGTACAGTGGACTTGAGCTCCGTTTTCATGTTTCCGGACCTCTCCAGCGCCTCCTTTCCCTTGAGGAGCATCTCGTTCGCGAGTTTATTGGACATGTCCATCTCCACACCAGATCGTTTGGTGGAGCTCAAAGGGACCATACTCAGCCGTCTGGCTGGCCCGTCCTCTACGGACACGTCCGATTCCTCGCCATCCGAATTTATGTTCCGGGGGGGGATCTCCTCCGCGGACCACTCCTGCACCCGCCTGAGTACCGCGGGTGATGGGCCCTCATGGCCACTGGAGTCGTCGCTCGCTAAAGACCCCGCCGCGGACCCGAGCTGTGTGGTTTTGGTGAGGACCTCCTTACGAAGAGATCGGGAGGAGGCCCTGCTCGGTTGGTTTTGGCGGCTTGACGAAATTTTGGATGTTTGGGACATTTTGTGTGGGTTGAGGATTAAACTGAGAGAAATTTAGAGGGAGGAGGGGAGGACAGAAAAAAAAAAAAAAAAAAAAAAAAAAAAAAAGGCAAATAGCGGGGCCGGTGCTCGTTCCGACGCTGATTCCAGCAGTGGAAACCCCGACTCCGTACGACCAATACTTTCAGAGATAATCCGGTCTAAAGTTTTCCAAGATGGCGCCTATGACGTCAGCCCAGAAAACAAACTCGGATATCTCCGGAAATACCGGTCCGATTTGCCTGGGAGAGGTTTTGTTGGGAAGGGGAGGACTTACTGAGTGGGAGGGGTGCAAAAATAGGGGTGGGTTTTTTTTGGGGGGGGGCAAGTGGCGGAGCCGGTTCTCGTTTCGATGCTGATGCCAGCAGTCGAAACCCCGTCTCCGTACGACAAGTACTTTCGGAGATAACCCGGTTTTTAGTTTTCCAAGATGGCGACTGTGACGTCACCCCCTAAAAAACAAACACGGATATCTCCGGAAATACCGGTCCGATTTGCCCGGGAGTAGGTTTATTGGGATCGGGAGGACTTACTGAGGGGGTGGGGGGTAAAAAATAGGGGTGGTTTTTTGGGGGGTGGTTTTTAGTGGGGGGAGGTGGAAAGTGTCGTGTGTGTGTTTGGGTTGAAAACCCCGTCCAGATAGGACCAGTATTAGCCGAGATATTAACAATTTAATAAAAACAAAATGGCGCCCAAAAAATTTCAATTTTTCTAACTCGGCTATTTATGGGCCAAAATTCACCGTTTTTGGGCTCAAACGGTGCGTAATCTAATTTGGAAGACAATGGGGGGGGGTTTAAAATTAATTTAATAAATAATTTAAATTTTATTTAATAAAAACACAAATTTATTTTTTAAAATTAAAATATTAAATTTAAAAAAATTCTAAAAGTGGGGGGGGGTGCTACTGGTCCTATTTGTAATTATGTGATGTCGTGTGTTAGTGTGGATTTTTGTTATCTATTTTTAATTGTCAATTTTGTGATTTTTTGTTTTTTATTTTTGTTTTCACCCGGAGTGAAAAATTCCAAAATAATTTGAGGTGAGGGTGTTATGCGGACTGGCGCGCAACTGCGGCAACAACTTTTCCGCTCGTACGGTAAAACTAGCCTTATATCTAACACTTACAAAATAAAAATTTTACAAGGTTACAGCTAGTTATCTATACTACCTAAAATTATTCTGGAACTTCTGGGGAGGTCCACGCGATGGGGCTGAGTTGATCCCACGCTGACGGCCTCGCAGGGTCAATATTGGCGAAGTGGGCCAAAAGGTCAAACTTGTTTTTTTGCCTTTTTCTCGCTCGATATGAGCGGGATCACTTCGCCAAGTATTGAGAAGTTGTTGAGTCCAGGTGAAGGATGTCGATGGTGTAATAAAAAGATGGGGTTACCGATCGCTTTTCGGAGATAATCGTCCCGGAAGTTTTCGAAGTTTTCGAAAAACCCGGTTTTTGGCGATTATCTCGGCGGACTTTAACCCGATCCTTCTAAATGATGTGTCCTCGTTCTTGCCTCGTTACGGCGCGTCTGATGATATGCCGCGCAGCAATCTGTGTGGTCCGGCTGTGAAGTTGGTCACCACGTGGTTTTTGTTTTTTTGGTCCTGGTTCCTCGGACTTCAGGATCTGGGAAGGCAGACTTAGTGTGTGTTGTAGAGGGCGTTGAGGCGCTCCTGGCTGCACTTCGCGAAGTTGGTGTCACTCGATCCGATTTCGAGGAAATCGACTTTGAAGAAACCAAAAACCACTTTTTTGCACTTCACTCCTCACACCGATGTCGGATTTCTGCGCGGAGGGTACGGTCACCTAGAGCTCGCGTTCCCGCGTCAGATGGTATATTACACGGTTTGATACGGTCAAAAAAACCTATTTTTAAGAATTTTCGAACGCGGAGCTCCTTGTTTTAACGTGTTGTCGCGTCGAGGTGCGCGGGGTGACTGGGTTAGGTTAGGTTAGGTTAGGTTTTTTTTTTTTTTTTTTTTTTTTTTTGGAATAAATGAGACAATCTACGGACTCTGGGTTCCGTACCTTGCTACTTGTTTTGTGTTTTCGTGCTGTATTTTTATTCTTTCTGTTTTTTGCACGCTTTTTCTTTTGTTGGGTTTTACTTTATTATTACTAGGACATGTTTTCTAATTAAATACTAATATAATGCTAGAGTAGTGCTAGGGTGTGTTGTGTAGATGTAGTTGTTTATGTGCCTGTATGTACTGGTCTCTTCATCAAGGTTTTTTTTTTTTTTTTTTTTTTTTTTTTTTTTTTTTTTTTTTTTTTTTTTTTTTTTTTTGATAGAGTGGCGCGTCGGAGTCCGTAGAGTAAGTGGGCAATCAAAGATGGCATTTGATTTTTGTGCGGAGCCAGATGACCGTCGTAGGCTACCCGTTCCTCCTTGGAGAGATGGGTCGGTGGTACCACCCCGTTCAGCCTCGTCCGCAAAGGCTTACCACCTAGTGGTTAGGTTAGGTTAGGTTAGGTTAGGTTAGGTTAGGTTAGGTTAGGTTTTTTTTTTTTTTTTTTTTTTTTTATTAATTGGGCTCTTTGTTTTATCTAGCGTGGCTAGAAATTTATTTGGTCTTTTTTATTCTTCTTCCGGCTATTTTTTCCGCTTTTGCTTTTTTGTTGCCCGCGGCAGTTGTTTTCCGGGTCATTCTTTCTTTTCTTTTATTTCCTTATCTAATTTACATTTGACTTAATATATAATATACATCATTTATCGCCTTTTTCCATTTTTTGTACAATTAACTTAAAACTATTTATTTTCTTATTCTTCTTGCTTCTGTTTGTTGTCTTGATTTTGTCCTTCCTTTATTGTTTGTGCTTTAATTTTTCCTTATAATTTTTTGTTTCGTTTTTACTTTTTTATTAATAATACATCTCTCTTTTTGTATTTATTTTCTTTCATTCTTTTAACTTGTTTTTATTATAAGTATTATTCTCTGTCTTAATTTTGAATTTTTTTTTTTTTATTTTTTTTTTCTTGTTTTATCTAAGTCTTAGTTCTATTACAATTTTATTTTATAGTTAATTATACATTGTATTTACATAAGCCAGAAGGTGCCCTAATCGATTATCCTTTTATATCTAGTTTACAAATTTTATTTTATATTTATTACGTGCTTACAATTTTACTGTTTTAATGACTTCTGCTCTTATTGCGTTTTTGTAGAATTTTCATTGTTTTCATGCAAAACCGCTCCAGGTGCGGCCTGGTTTTCTTATTCGCCATTAGCTCACTAATTGTCATGTCGGTGAGCTTGGCCCCTGTTGCAATTTCCAGGTCGCACCTGTCGCGGTCATGCACAGAGCATTCAATCAGCACGTGCTTAACAGTCTCATCGGCTTGGCCACACACGCAGGTAGGATTTCCCGTCAGTTTAAATCTATGGAGGTAAGCGGCGAACCCACCGTGTCCGGTGAGCACTTGCGCCCACTCTGTCTTCCATTCTAGACTCCTCAGGACCTTATAAGCCCGCGATGCATCAGGGAAGAACATTTTGGTCACCTCTGCCGTCTGTCCGCTGGTGTACCTACCATTCCACCGCTGGATTACCTCCAGGCGCAATCGCCTGCGCACGTATGACACCGGACACCTGTCGTAGGCCGGAGCACTCCTAGTCTGCCTGGCCGCCTGCCTCGCCAACTCGTCGGCGCGCTCATTGCCGGGGATTCCCACATGAGCCCGGACCCAAAAGAGCCTAAGGGTGCTTCCACTCCCCTCTATCTCCGCAATATTCTGACGAATATGGGTAGCGAGGGGATGGCGCGTGTCCGGGTTCCTGACCAAATCCAGTGAGGACCTCGAATCACTGAGCACAGCCGCCTCTTGCAGCTTTGCTCGGATAACCAGGTCCGTGGCCTGGCTGATCGCGAGCAACTCCGCCTGGAAGACTGTGCACAGTGGCTCGAGCCGCATCCGTTTGGTCCTGATCTCGGCCCCACACCGCCAGTAGGTATATGCCGCCCCGACCCCATCATCTGACTTACTCCCGTCGGTGTAAATCAGATGATCGGGTAGCTGTAGTCGAGCCACAGTCTCAGGCTGCATATCTTCCAGACATTCATAGTGAATGTCCGGTTCCTTGGCGGGGTGGGGAGCCTCCCAAAAGGCAACACGCTCCTCCAGCTCTCTTCGGTCCAGCTCAGGAATGGGACGTCCCCTTTTGCACTCATACAGCCGAGCCACCTCCCAGATCCGAAGATCCAGCGGGAGGAGACCCGACAATATCAGTGCCGCGTTGAGCGACACCGTACGGTGGCATTTGGCGATCTTCTGTGCAAACCCCCTCTGCACAACGCTGAGGGCCTTCTGCACAGAGATCTTCTCAGCGGCCTTGGCCCAGGAGCTTGCACCGTACATAATGATGGGCTCTATCACCGCGACGTATATGGTGCGGATGATCTCCGGACACAGCCCCCACTCGACTTTAGCCATCGCCGACAACCGCCTGTAGAGGTTCGTCGCCTTTCGGCAGACGAACCTCACATGACTGTTGAATGTCAGCTTGTTGTCGACGATGACGCCCAGGATCTTAAGTTCGGGCTCCATCGCGATGCTCTGCCCACCCATGTGCACGAGTGGAGTGTCGTACTTGAGCTTGCGAGTGACCAGCATTGCTTTGGTCTTCTCAGCGCTAAAGTTGAGCTTGTTCCGCTCACCCCACTCCCGCACACAGGCTAACGCGGCATTGGCATCGCGCTGGATGTCGGTGGCGCTGTGCCCCGAGAATACCAGCACCACGTCGTCGGCGAACGCCTGCACGTGCACGCCCAGCCCCTCCAGAGTGTCCAGCAGAGGGTCCAGCAGCAGATTCCAGTACAGGGGCCCTCCGATGGACCCCTGCACACATCCCTTGGTGGTCCGCTTCCTGCTTTCTTCTCCCGCATAATGCACCACTACGCTACGGTCACTGAGGTAGTCCTCTACCAGTCTGCGCAGGTTGACGGGTACTCCTTTTTCTTGTAAACGGCACTGGTTAGGTTAGGTTAGGTTTTTTTTTTTTTTTTTTTTTCATATTTCTGGGCTGCTTTTCTACTGGCGTAACCAGTAACTTTCGCCAATCATTCTTTTGGGGACTGTGCTTTTTTCGGCTTTCTTAATTTTTTTGCCCTGCCGTACTCTTTTTCCCTTGGCTTCTTTTAATCTTTGATTTTAGTACTTTTTCTTTATTAACTCCTTATCACTATTACATTTATTCTTATATTAATCGTATAGTTCTTATTTTTATATATTACTTATTTATTTTCTTATATCATACAATTTATCTTATTATTTTTATTTTATTTTGCTTGCTTGTCTTCATTGAATGCCAATTTTCTTTAAGGGACTTCTCTTTTCCGGCTTCCTTTTTTCTTTTTTTTTTTTCTTATATGTTTCTTCTATCTTCTTTTCATGGTATGTGATGTCTTATTTTTATTTTAACAATTGTCTTACTTATTTCAATACAATTTATCCTATATTTATGTTACATTTATTTTATTTTATTTTCATTCTAATTTTTCGCAGCTCCAAACCTGTTAATCAGTTTCTTTCCTTTTAATTATAATTTTACAATATTTTCCATTTTATATCTACATTTATCTTGTTTTATTTCTATTTATTGCAGCCCTGACTACCTTGAGGCAGAACCGCTCCAGGTGCGGCCTGGAGTGCTTGTTCCCCATTAACTCAGCTATATTATTCTCCATGAGTTTTGTGCCTACCGCATTCTCCAGGTCACACCTGTCCCGGTCGTGCCTCATACATTCTAGGAGCAGGTGCTGCACGGTTTCAGACGCTTGGCCACACACGCAAACAGGATTATCCTTTAACTTAAATCTATGGAGGTACGCAGAGAACCCCCCGTGTCCGGTCAGAATCTGCGCCCATTCCGTAGTCTTATCGATGCTCCTGAGGACCTTGTACGCTCGCGACGCATCCGGGAAGAACATGCGCGTGACCTCCGCTGTGACTCCACCAGCGTACCGCTGCTGCCATTTTTGGACCGCCTCGGTCCTCAGCCTCCTTTTGACATATGATACCGGACACCTATCGTAGGCCGGAGCACTCCTAGTCTGCCTGGCCGCT
Organism: Malacosoma neustria; assembly: GCA_963693495.1. Taxonomy (NCBI): domain Eukaryota; kingdom Metazoa; phylum Arthropoda; class Insecta; order Lepidoptera; family Lasiocampidae; genus Malacosoma; species Malacosoma neustria. Next base: position 7,894,729 of record OY856401.1, read on the forward strand.
TGCCTCGCCAACTCGTCGGCGCGCTCGTTGCCGGGGATTCCTACGTGAGCGCGGACCCAAAAGAGCCTGAGTGTATTGCCACTCCCCTCAATCTCCGCTATATTCTCGCGAATATGGGTAGCGAGGGGATGGCGCGTGTCCGGGTTCCTGACCAAATCCAGTGAGGACCTCGAATCACTGAGCACAGCCGCCCTTTGCAGCTTTGCTCGGATAGCCAGATCCGTGGCCTGGCTAATCGCGAGCAACTCCGCCTGGAAGACTGTGCACAGTGGCTCGAGCCGCATCCGTTTGGTCCTGATCTCGGCCCCACACCGCCAGTAGGTATATGCAGCCCCAACCCCATCATCTGACTTACTCCCATCGGTGTAAATCAGATGATTGGGCATCTGTAGCCGGGCCACAGTCTCAGGCTGCATATCTTCCAGACATTCATAGTGAATGTCCGGTTCCTCGGCGGGGTGGGGAGCCTCCCAAAAGGCAACACGCTCCTCCAGCTCTCTTCGGTCCAGCTCAGGAATGGGACGACCCCTTTTGCACTCATACAGCCGAGCGGCCTCCCAGATCCGAAGATCCAACGGGAGGAGACCCGACAATATCAGTGCCGCATTGAGCGACACCGTACGGTGGCATTTGGCGATCTTCTGTGCAAACCCCCTCTGCACAACGCTGAGGGCCTTCTGCACAGAGATCTTTTCAGCAGCCTTGGCCCAGGAGCTTGCACCGTACATGATAATGGGCTCTATCACCGCGACGTATATGGTGCGGATAATCTCCGGACACAGCCCCCACTCGACTTTAGCCATCGTCGACAACCGCCTGTAGAGGTTCGTCGCCTTTCGACAGACGAACCTCACATGACTGTTGAATGTCAGCTTGTTGTCGACGATGACGCCCAGGATCTTAAGTTCGGGCTCCATCGCGATGCTCTGCCCGCCCATGTGCACGAGTGGAGTGTCGTACTTGAGCTTGCGAGTGACCAGCATTGCTTTGGTCTTCTCAGCGCTGAAGTTGAGCTTGTTCCGCTCACCCCACTCCCGCACACAGGCTAACGCGGCATTGGCATCGCGCTGGATGTCGGTGGCGCTGTGCCCCGAGAATACCAGCACCACGTCGTCGGCGAACGCCTGCACGTGCACGCCCAGCCCCTCCAAGGCGTCCAGTAAAGGGTCCAGGAGGAGGTTCCAAAACAGCGGCCCCCCGATGGAGCCCTGGACGCAGCCTTTGGTCGTCGCCTTCCGCGCAGTTCTCCCGGCATACTGCACTGTCACGGTTCGGTCCCTCAGGTAGTCATCGACCAGGCGCCGCAAGTTCACAGGGCATCCCTTCTCAATCAAACGGCACTTTATAGCTGGCCACCAGGCGTTGTCAAACGCCCCCTCGATGTCGAGAGAGACCAGTAGGGCGGTCTCCTTCCTGTGTAGGATGCCTCTGACGTGCTGCATAAGGTCATACAGCGCGTCCTCCGTGCTACGTTGGGGTGTGAAGCCATACTGCCTACCATTAGACTTGGGCAAGATGTACCAGCGTAGTCTTCGCACCAGCATCTTTTCCAATATCTTGCCCAGGATGGAAAGGAGTCCAATGGGGCGATATGACTTCGCGCGGCTGTAGTCCTCCCTCGAGGGCTTCCTCAGCACCACGACAGATGCCTCCTTCCACGGCGCTGGGAAGCACGCCAGGTCAAGACACCGGTTTGCGATGCTCCGGAAGAGCTCTATTTCAGCGACAATGGCCGAAGCACATATGTCGCTAGTGAATCCATCGGGCCCCGGTGCCTTTTTGGGGTTAAAGCTACCCAGGGTCCTTCGCAATTCCCCGCTGGTGAAGTGCGGGTCTACGCGGTCTTCCGGGAGCTGCACACTGGCCAGTTCCGCCCGGCTTCTGATGACCGCGTGGATCTCATCATCCTTACTGGTATCATCGTCCGGGAAGAACGTCCGGGCCAGGAGCTCCACCGATTGTTCCGGACCTAGGGTTACTCCCCCCTCCACGATCAGATGGTCTTCGTGGCGGCCTGACGCCCTTCTCAACACTCTGTAGATTCCGTCCCACATGGATTCCCGCTCGTGCATAGAGCAGAAGGCCTTCCAGCTTTCTGTTTGGGCGTTCACAACCCTACGCTCGTACTCAGCTTTAGCGACCAGGTAGTCGTCGACAACATACTGACGCCGTCTGGGCGCTGCGCACCGAATCCTACGACGCTTGGTATTGACCTCGCGCCGCAGTTCCTCCAGTTCGCCGTTCCACCAGGGAAAGCCCTTGCGCGGTTTGGGAGGTTTCGCCGCAGGGATCACCTTGAGGCTCGCGGCCTCAATACAGGCGAGGTAATCCCTTACTATCTCTTCCAAGGCGTTTCGATCCCGCAGAGCACCCACCCGCTCAGGTGTTAAATCGCGCGATGAGTACTCTTCCCTGACTACCCTGGTGAAACGATCCCAGTCGACATCTTTGGTGTTGAAGCGCCGAGTCGTCCGCCTGGTGGTCCCTCCAGTGGGCCTTTCCAGACTCAGGCCTACACGTATTGCCCTGTGATCTGAGCTAGTCACTGAGTCGTCCACCTTCCAACTTTGGACACTTCTTAATAATCCGGGGGTGCAGACAGTCACGTCGACGTGACTGGTAAATCTTCTACCACCCCGGATCGTGTCGAAGGTCGGGACGACTCCCCTATTCAATACGTGCAGGTCCGAGTCGTCGAAGAATCCCCTCAGAGTTTCCCCCCGAGCGTCCTCCTCGACGCTTCCCCACCATGGGCTCCAAGCGTTAAAATCCCCACCCACGAGGACCCTGTTCGTGTCGACCCGGTCCAGCAGTCCCCGCAACTGCATCAGGTACGGTTCAATGGGCTCACTGCCCTCCAGGTACGCCGAAACCACTACCAGTGTCCACCTGCCAGTTTTGAGGGTTACGGCCACAATGTTCTCGGTGACAATTCGAGAGTCCATTAGGACCTCGATCTTGTCGTCGAGAACCATGACCGCAGCCTTAACCGGCTTGGATCTGGCAGTCTCTTTTTGGAATACCCGGACGGCAGGGAGACCAGCGACACGTCCTTCCGCTCCTACGTAAGGCTCCTGGACCAGGGCCACACCAACACCCCTCTCGTGGGCCGTCATGACCAACTCCTGTGTCGCTAACCTTTTCCGTTGGAGGTTTGCCTGGTATACTACAAAGCGCTCCTCACATGCATCACCATCCGTTGTCATCGCCGCGGTGCCCTCAGCAATACGCTACCGAGGCGCGCGCTATCCCCTCCCACCTTTGGCGGATTGGGCACTCCTCACCGAACGCAGTGTGACCCGTGTCCCGAAGTCCAGCCCGGTCGCAGTTCCTGCACACAGGCGGTTCTCCGGCGTCCTTGCGCGGGCATTTTGCCCGCACGTGTGGTCCTCCGCAATGGCTACAGAGATCTTCCGCCTCTTTGCACGACCTGCGCCCGTGGCCGAACCCTAGGCAGCGGGTACACTGCGTCAATGGCGACTGGTCCTCGGCCACCAGACCCTGTATGTCGATATAGATGGTCTCCGCCTCGGTGAGCCTTCTCCAGACTTGAGGGGAGACCTGAAGTACCACGTGTGCCTGGTGAGGGTTGCGCGCTTTCCTACGGTAAACTTCCTTTACCCTAAAGTGCTTTCCATCCATGCTGGACCACAGGCGTTTATTTTGGGTCTTAAGAGACTGGATGATGTCCGCCTCGGTGTTGTAGGCGAACAGATTCCTTATAAGCACTCTAGGGTCCCTACATGCTGCGGGCTCAGCCTTTAGATCTTCCCTATTTCTAATTTTGTCCTCAATCTTAGCGATTTCATCCCTGTTTCCGCAGCTGATGACAATCTTTCCATCCTTCACCTTTCTTATCCTGCTTACCTGGATGCCTGTTTTCCTCGCGTCAAGCACTTCTCTGACCTTCTCAATGACGTTTTCACTAGTGTCCTTGTCGATGGTGGAGGACACTATAAATGAGTGGTTGGGTGCCATTCGGTTTGGAGGAGTCGCCGTCTTCCTTGGAACTTTTGCCGTTTCGGCGTATGATACGCCCGGTACTTTAAAGTCCACCATGGCTTTACCGGTCTCCTCGATGGCTTTTTCCGTATCTGCCACCTTTTTTCCTACTTCTCCAACTTTCTCCTCTATTACTTCCATCTTTCCTTTTGTTTCCTCTGTATTTCTTAGTACTTCTTCCACCCTGTGTCCGCTTTCCTCCATTTTCCTGATTGTCTCCTCCACCATTTTCCCTGTCTTATCCGTTATTGTCTTGATTTCCTTTACGTCCTCTGTCAGGCTCTCAAGCTTCTTGACATTACCGCACAGTGCACGCCCCGGAGGATATTCATCAAACCGGTCCATAATGTCCTGGGAGATCATCTTACGGATGGTTTCCGTATTTGTGATGACCTCCCTAATAAGTCCTGTCATGTCATTTAAGGCCAGTCTCTCTGTCAGCGTCTCCACTTTCCTCGTCATTTCCTCTGCCTTCTCTTTCAACTCCTTTTCTCTCTGGCCTTGCGTCCGTTCCAACTGGATCTCCAGTTCCTGAAGACGCTCGTTCTGACGGAGAACCGTCTCGTATAGCCCCATGAGGCTAGCCAAGACGGTCTCCTTAATCGAGGTCTTCAGGTTCCCGGAGAGTTCCAGCTGGACCTTCGCCGCCTGGTATAGTTTGTTTGCAGAGGCTGTAACTGTCAGGCGTTCTCCGGGGGTCGCTGCTTGTCTATTGGTCAGTTCGAAGAGCTCACTTTCCGGCACCTCCTTGGTTTTTTCCTTGGTCTCTCTCCTTGCTACGTGTGTGACCACCACGTTCTTAACATTTTTAGCAATTGTTGCCATGTTATTTTTTAAACAATATATTATAAAACCTAACCTAGTTTAAAATATTTATGCCACCAATAGGGGTGGCGGTCAAAATGACAAAATAAATACTTATTAAAATCCAAATTCAAAAATACAATAAAATTAGTCTTATAATTAAATTAAAATATTTTGGTCCCAATAGGGGACTGTCACACACAATATACGACACACTTATAACTAATTTTAAAGTCCCCAATAGGGGGGACAATCACAGATAAATAAAATATACAGTTAAGAATGTGCCCCAATAAGGTACACAGTCAATATTTACAATTTTGGTACTTAAAACTAAGTAAAACTTATAAACTATAACGTCCCCAATAGGGAGACGGTCTGGTCAATAGACCTTAAAACTAGACAACAATAATACTTATTTCTATGACCCTTAAACTAGTTTGCTACGCTCTAACCACTAACTTAATATTTTATTTTTAATTTTCAGGTCCAGGGGAGGAGAGAGGAAGGCGCCGGGAGCTGACGAGCAGGGCAGGAGGATTCGCCGCGTCGCTCCGAGTTCACCGACACCAAGTATGCCAAAAACAAAATAAAAACCAAGGAAATACAGGTAGGTAGAATTTAGGGTGGGAGGTAGGGGGGAGGGGAGGATGTAGTTCGGTAGGTCTTGGTAAGCCGAGTAACCCGACACCAAACTCGAATATCCTACGTGCAGGATTGAGGGAGATACAAGGCCCGAAGTTTTCCGACTTAAGGTCAAAATAAAACTTCGCGACTTTCAAATCGTTGTATCTTCCCCAATATACCCCGCACAGGCTCGAGAACGAGCTCAAAACTCTCGCCCCGGCAAGCTCCACCGAATGAGTTGGAAAACGGGATGAAAAAATGTACAAATTAGAAACACCTGAAAACGGACCGAGTAGGTACCCCTGGGTCTGAGGGCCTCTCCCAAAGAAGTCCGAGCTTCGTAGGACGGATATAACCGAAGTTATGGGAACTTTTAATTTTACAAGATGGCCGCCGCCGAAACTTTGGCCTTGAATTTCTCCTCGACCGGTGGTCCGATCCGGCCCGTATCTGGGTTCTTTTAGAAGCTCCTGGCCTGATCTAGGTCCCTGTACACTTAGTTTAAAGAAAATATTTTTGACCTGTTTTATTGCTGTATCCGGTAGAGAATATCCTGACAACACCCTACGTCGAAACCCCGACTCTCTGCGCCTAAAAATGGCCGAGATATATCACTTTCAAATTTTCCAAAATGGCGGCCGAAATGTCAGAGTTCGGCGAGTTTCGCCGTAACTCGGGTTCTGTTTACCCTAGCGGAGCCGGGTTTTCGACCAAGGTACTGATTTCCACCTTGTACACACGATGGTGGGGGTAGCTCGTCACAAAATTTTTTGACGTTGTTTACACGCAGGTCTGTTGCAGACACTGTTGCCAGTACCAGCAGTCCAAACCTCACCGTTCTAAGTTAAGTATTCTCCGAGATATCTAACTTTAAAGAAATCCAAGATGGCGGTCAAAAGATGGCAATTTGTTATTTCTCGGTCCCTATTGGACCAAATTTGGCCGTTCTTGGGCTCGGATGATAGGTCTCGGTGAGCCTCGTCCGCCAGCGACCTCTCCGGATTTCTGCCTCTTATGTCTATACTTATATTTACAAAAAATCACCAAAAATAGAATAATTCCTGAACCTCTACTCAAATTTTTCCAAAAATTTACAAATGTACAATTTAAACTTTAATTTAATTTACTAGCTATTAATTTTGATATCACTTAATATTAAAAACTCTAAAAATCTCGAAAACTTCTAAAAAATTAATTTTTTAATTTTTATCCAAAAATTTTCCCTATGACCTATAATATGTTTTTATACCGACGCGTAGAACAGGTTAGCGCGCACAAGATGGCACTTTCAGATCCCACGCGTCAGCGGCAGTTCAGGAGCTATTCAAAGTCAAAAATATTTTTTCTAATTAAAATTAACTTAAAAGTACTTAACTTAAAATTTTTCCGGCGCCGGTTTCGGACTGCACGTAGAGTAGTCTTCAACTGATCCCAACCCCAGTCTGATTGCTCCAAGATCCAGGGAGCAATTTTGAGGTTAGGAAGTTGTTTTTTTGCTGATTACTCCGTGCACTGTGATCCAATTGGAGATTTTCGGGTGCCGGAAGATACCTCTCGCGTAGCCGCTCTTTACTGCACTCCAAGAATTTGGTGTCGTCGCTCGTTTTCTTAATAAAAACCGGAATTAAACTTTTACTCCAAAAATTTTGTCACTTTATAATTTTTTACCCACTTCGGTTTGCCAAATCTTAAGGTTTTTTCTGGCCAATCCCCTTAGGTTTTGGCCCTCTACCTTGACGTAATTTTTTAATTTTGGTATATTAAAATTTGAAGAAAATGGCACCACGTTTTTTCTATTTTTCCCCAATAACTTTTGCTTTAGAGCTCACACAAAGCCACCGGACACTTAGGTTTGTTGGGGCAACGATTCTGAAGGGGACCACAGTTGAAAAACTGTGGGTCGTCGATCGCGTTCACAAGTTATTTGGGGACAAAGTTCCAATTTTTGGTTTTTGCACTAAAACTTTTTTCCCTTGTGTCCAATCACTTTTCTGATGACACAGGCGGATGCGCTTCGTTAATGCGCACACGATGACACTTTGCACTTGGCTCTAACTGTCGGAAAACTAATTTTTTCGATTTTTCTGCCGCGGAGCGAGATAAAAATCGACTGACCGGGACGACGGTCGGAGCGTAACTGGGTTAGGTTAGGTTAGGTTAGGTTAGGTTAGGTTAGGTTAGGTTAGGTTAGGTTAGGTTAGGTTAGGTTAGGTTAGGTTAGGTTAGGTTAGGTTAGGTTAGGTTAGGTTAGGTTAGGTTAGGTTAGGTTAGGTTAGGTTAGGTTAGGTTAGGTTTCCCTCAGGGGCGCTCCTCTGTCCGAGGAGTGCACGGGTGTGCGTACCCGAGGTGCCCGAGTATCCGTCGCCTCACTCCCTCTCCCGTCCGAGGCGACGGAGTCCTACCTTTCTTCCCGTCTACTTCCCACATCCTTCCCAACTTCGCTCTCTGTTCGTGGCGCGGTCCCCGGGGGGATGGTTTCGAATACTGGTTGAGGTCCCGGGTTCTGTCCCGTGCCCTGATTTGGTATTCGAAACCATTCCCATTCCGACTGCGCCTGCACAGAGAGTGATCCTGGGGCGGGAACAGCATCTCCGCTGTCGGTCGGTCTTGCTGGGCAGGCTACGTCGCGAGGCGACTCCCTAGGTTCTGTCCCGGGGTGTCGTCTGGCGTTCGTACCCACGCCTGACTGACACGCGGCGGAAATGCGAGTCCCGCCGTCCGGAATCCCCCAGCTTTGGGGGCTGGAGCTGGGGGACCTATAACAGCCCTCCCGAAGCTCAAGGTCCCGTGGCGCGCCGATGGGCTGCATGGCCGGGGGGTAAACCCGGTCCCGAGCGCCACACCCAAATAGCGTAAATGATGAGTTCGAATAGTGAAAAAGTATTACCCCAGGGGGGTACCACCCGAAAGGGTGGAGAATCCCCCCCTGTGCCTTCGGGTGCAGGCAAGGGCCCGTCGTATTCTGGGGGGGCCCACATTAGTCGAAGTCAGGCACCAAAAGTGGTGCTGGAGAGGTTGCCCGAGCAGGGCGAAGTACCAACTAAGAGAAAGGGAAGAAAGGGTTCGAGTACTGTCACGAAGCACCCTGAAAATATTGAGAAAGAGGGGGAGTCTAGAACTCCCAGTCAGACGTTACGGCCCGTCGAGGAGACTAGTGACGTCGAAGAGTGGCGTGACGTTGAGTCGGCCGGGCCGTCTGGGGAGTCGGTGAAGAGGGGAAGAGGCAGGCCCCCCACCACCGGCGAGTATGTTGGTCTGGCGAAAGCCAAGAGATCGGCCAACGAAGCCGAGCGGGAGAGAATGGAGCTCGACTTCGAACAAGGTGTGATCGACAAAATGAAGAACCTTGTCGATCTAAGGGTCAACAGGAGGCCGTTGTTAACGGCCAAAGACCCTTTTGAGAAAATGTCGGCCTCCAGGGACTTGATGGATATCATCTTCGAGTCCATGAATGTAGTGGCACACGTGGCCAAAACATCAAAGGGCCTTAAGGGCACTTTTATGAAGGCCCTTAAAGATTCGGCGGAAGCTGCGACCGAAGCGGCCAAGGAACTCTGCGGCCGAACGGCGACAGACGAGATCGCGTCGCTAGAGGCCAAGAATCTTCGGTTGCAGCTGGAGATGAATGTTGTGCGTGAGGAGCTGAAGATAGCTCTTGGTGCTCCTCCGGATGATGTCGAAGATCCCTCAATCGAGACCATCATCATGAAAGGGACGGAAACGCGTATCAAAAACATGGTCGAGTCCATCACGACTCAGATGACGACAGTGATGGATTCCCGCCTCGCGGCCTTTGAGGCGCGTCTGGAGGCTGCAGCAACACCAGCAGCCCCTCAGCGGTCTAACTCCCCCCGTAGAGCCGAGCTCCGGGAGGACAGGAATTTTCCGCCCCTGCCTGTCCCTTCATCCAAAAGGGCAGGCAAGGGGAAGGCGGCAAAAACTGCCGCCGCTACCGAGAGGTCCGCTCCCGCCACTGCCACGGTGGCCGCGGTGAGCGGCCAGGAAGATGGTCCGGAGCCCGGTGACCGAGAGGAGTGGGTTACCGTGGCCAAAAAGCCGAAGAAGGCGAAGGGGGATCAGGCCAAGAGTCAAGGCAGACCCCCACAAAAACAGAGAGCACAGGCCAAGGGGCAACCCAAGGCCCACCCCAAGGCCCAGAAAGGGCCAACAGAGAGGGCACCGTCAAAACCAAAGGCGCCGCCCACCAAGAAGAAGGCGAGGCGAGTTCGCCCTCCAAGGACATCGGTAGTGGTCCTCACCCTCCGGCCAGGTGCGGCAGAGAAGGGGGTGAGACTATGCGACCTGGCATTGGAGGCAAAAGAAAAGATTCGCCTCGCAGACATCGGCATAAAAGGCGGTGTCAAAATGAAGACGGCCCGCACCGGCGCCCGGATGCTCTTGGTTCCGGGTGGTGCGGCTAGCGGGCCCTTGGCGGATGTCCTCGCCGAACGGATGCGCTCGGTGTTGGACGAGACGGTGGTAAGAGTCTCCAGACCCATCAAGACCCAGAGCGTAAGGGTGACGGGCCTGGATGACTGCACCGCCGCCCACGAGGTGGTGGCTGCGATCTCGCAGGCCACCAACTGTCCAGAGGAGAAAATCCGCTCCTTCGGGATACGTGCCGGACCGGACGGGCTCGGCACTACCGTGGTGGCCTGCCCGACGGCGGCCGCAAGAAAGTTGTCCGGCACTAAACTATTGGTGGGGTGGGCCTCAGCCCAAGTGAGGGCCCTGCCCGCACGCGCCCTCCGATGTTTTAAGTGCCTCGAGCTGGGCCACGTGGCGGCCCGATGCTCATCAAAGGTCGACCGCAGCGAGGTGTGCTTCCGCTGCGGTCGGGCCGGCCACCAGGCCGCTACCTGCAAAGCCTCCGCTCCGCACTGTTGCCTGTGCGAGGGGGCGGGCAGGACGGCCGAGCACCGGCTCGGAGGAGGCGCCTGCGGGTCTCGCCCCCAAAAACAAGGGGGCAAGCCCAAGACGCCTGCGGCGGCTTCTGCGCCGCCGCAAGAGCAAGAACTGGGGGAGGGTGAGACGGCACCAGCTCCATCGGAGCAAGCCCCCTCCCACCAGGGCCAGCGACGGCGGGGAAGAGTGAAAACCCCGTCGACGCAGGCCAAGGCCACGCGGCCTGACGGCTAGGGGAGCCGTAGGTCAGCGGGCCGGAAGAGGGGCGCGACGTATTCCGCGCGCTCCTCTCACCTCTGTGAGAGGCCAGAGGCGGCCGGGGTCAGATCCACACACCCCGGCCGACACACAAGAGAGGCCGGCCGTCGTCACCATGGCCGGCCCAGCCCGCCCGGGCGGGAGGCGCAAGCGAAAGCATATCCCACCCGCTCGGGCACCGGGCAGAAGAGGAACACTGGGGTGGTTTTTAGTGGGTATACCAGCGACGTGCGTCCTCCTTGTCAACTGTGGGGGGCGCACGGGCGCATTGCACGGGAGTCCTACACTACCTCGTCGCCAATCCCCAGGCGGCGGGGTGTGCGTCAAGCATTTTCCACCTCATACCAAAAAAAAAAAAAAAAAAAGGTTAGGTTAGGTTAGGTTAGGTTAGGTTAGGTTAGGTTAGGTTAGGTTAGGTTAGGTTAGGTTAGGTTAGGTTAGGTTAGGTTAGGTTTAGGTTGCCCTCAGGGGCGCTCCTCTGTCCGAGGAGTGCACGGGTGTGCGTACCCGAGGTGCCCGAGTATCCGTCGCCTCACTCCCTCTCCCGTCCGAGGCGACGGAGTCCTACCTTTCTTCCCGTCTACTTCCCACATCCTTCCCAACTTCGCTCTCTGTTCGTGGCGCGGTCCCCGGTGGGTTGGTTTCGAATACTGGTTGGGGTCCCGGGTTCTGTCCCGTGCCCTGATTTGGTATTCGAAACCATTCCCATTTCGACTGCGCCTGCACAGAGAGTGATCCTGGGGCGGGAACAGCATCTCCGCTGTCGGTCGGTCTTGCTGGGCAGGCTACGTCGCGAGGCGACTCCCTAGGTTCTGTCCCGGGGTGTCGTCTGGCGTTCGTACCCACGCCTGACTGACACGCGGCGGAAATGCGAGTCCCGCCGTCCGGAATCCCCCAGCTTTGGGGGCTGGAGCTGGGGGACCCATAACAGCCCTCCCGAAGCTCAAGGTCCCGTGGCGCGCCGATGGGCTGCATGGCCGGGGGGTAAACCCGGTCCCGAGCGCCACACCCAAAAAGCGAAAATAATGAGTTCGATCAGTGAAAAAGTATTACCCCAGGGGGGTACCGCCCGAAAGGGTGGAGAATCCCCCCCTGTGCCTTCGGGTGCAGGCAAGGGCCCGTCGTATTCTGGGGGGGCCCACATTAGTCGAAGTCAGGCACCAAAAGTGGTGCTGGAGAGGTTGCCCGAGAAGGGCGAAGTACCATCGAAGAGGAAGGGAAGAAGGGGTTCGAGTACTGCCACGAAGCACCCTGAAAATGTTGAGAAGGAGGGGGAGTCTAGAACTCCCAGTCAGACGTTACAGCCCGTCGAGGAAACTAGTGACGTCGAAGAGTGGCGTGACGTTGAGTCGGCCGGGCCGTCTGGGGAGTCGGTGAAGAGGGGAAGAGGCAGGCCCCCCACCACCGGCGAGTATGTTGGTCTGGCGAAAGCCAAGAGATCGGCCAACGAAGCTGAGCGGGAGAGAATGGAGCTCGACTTCGAACAAGGTGTGATCGACAAAATGAAGAACCTTGTCGATCTAAGGGTCAACAGGAGGCCGTTGTTAACGGCCAAAGACCCTTTTGAGAAAATGTCGGCCTCCAGGGACTTGATGGATATAATCTTCGAGTCCATGAATGTAGTGGCACACGTGGCCAAAACATCAAAGGGCCTTAAGGGCACTTTTATGAAGGCCCTTAAAGATTCGGCGGAAGCTGCGACCGAAGCGGCCAAGGAACTCTGCGGCCGAACGGCGACAGACGAGATCGCGTCGCTAGAGGCCAAGAATCTTCGGTTGCAGCTGGAGATGAATGTTGTGCGTGAGGAGCTGAAGATAGCTCTTGGTGCTCCTCCGGATGATGTCGAAGATCCCTCAATCGAGACCATCATCATGAAAGGGACGGAAACGCGCATCAAAAACATGGTCGAGTCCATCACGGCTCAGATGACGACAGTGATGGATTCCCGCCTCGCGGCCTTTGAGGCGCGTCTGGAGGCTGCAGCAACACCAGCAGCCCCTCAGCGGTCTAACTCCCCCCGTAGAGCCGAGCTCCGGGAGGACAGGAATTTTCCGCCCCTACCTGTCCCTCCATCCAAAAGGGCAGGCAAGGGGAAGGCGGCAAAAACTACCGCCGCTACCGAGAGGTCCGTTCCCGCCACTGCCACGGTGGCCGCGGTGAGCGGCCAGGAAGATGGTCCGGAGCCCGTTGACCGAGAGGAGTGGGTTACCGTGGCCAAAAAGCCGAAGAAGGCGAAGGGGGATCAGGCCAAGAGTCAAGGCAGACCCCCACAAAAGCAGAGAGCACAGGCCAAGGGGCAACCCAAGGCCCACCCCAAGGCCCAGAAAGGGCCAACAGAGAGGGCACCGTCAAAACCAAAGGCGCCGCCCACCAAGAAGAAGGCGAGGCGAGTTCGCCCTCCAAGGACATCGGTAGTGGTCCTCACCCTCCGGCCAGGTGCGGCAGAGAAGGGGGTGAGACTATGCGACCTGGCATTGGAGGCAAAAGAAAAGATTCGCCTCGCAGACATCGGCATAAAAGGCGGTGTCAAAATGAAGACGGCCCGCACCGGCGCCCGGATGCTCTTGGTTCCGGGTGGTGCGGCTAGCGGGCCATTGGCGGATGTCCTCGCCGAACGGATGCGCTCGGTGTTGGACGAGACGGTGGTAAGAGTCTCCAGACCCATCAAGACCCAGAGCGTAAGGGTGACGGGCCTGGATGACTGCACCGCCGCCCACGAGGTGGTGGCTGCGATCTCGCAGGCCACCAACTGTCCAGAGGAGAAAATCCGCTCCTTCGGGATACGTGCCGGACCAGACGGGCTCGGCACTACCGTGGTGGCCTGCCCAACGGCGGCCGCAAGAAAGTTGTCCGGCACTAAATTATTGGTGGGGTGGGCCTCAGCCCAAGTGAGGGCTCTGCCCGCACGCGCCCTCCGTTGTTTCAAGTGCCTCGAGCTGGGCCACGTGGCGGCCCGATGCTCATCAAAGGTCGACCGCAGCGAGGTGTGCTTCCGCTGCGGTCGGGCCGGCCACCAGGCCGCTACCTGCACCGCCTCCGCTCCACACTGTTGCCTGTGCGAGGGGGCGGGCAGGACGGCCGAGCACCGGCTCGGAGGAGGCGCCTGCGGGTCTCGCCCCCAAAAGCAAGGGGGCAAGCCCAAGACGCCTGCGGCGGCTTCTGCGCCGCCGCAAGAGCAAGAACTGGGGGAGGGTGAGGCGGCACCAGCTCCATCGGAGCAAGCCCCCTCCCACCAGGGCCAGCGACGGCGGGGAAGAGTGAAAACCCCGTCGACGCAGGCCAAGGCCACGCGGCCTGACGGCTAGGGGAGCCGTAGGTCAGCGGGCCGGAAGGGGGGCGCGACGTGTTCCGCGCGCTCCTCTCACCTCTGTGAGAGGCCAGAGGCGGCCGGGGTCAGATCCACACACCCCGGCCGACACACAAGAGAGGCCGGCCGTCGTCACCATGGCCGGCCCAGCCCGCTCGGGCGGGAGGCGCAAGCGAAAGCATATCCCACCCGCTCGGGCACCGGGCAGAAGAGGAACACTGGGGTGGTTTTTAGTGGGTATACCAGCGACGTGCGTCCTCCTTGTCAACTGTGGGGGGCGCACGGGCGCATTGCACGGGAGTCCTACACTACCTCGTCGCCAATCCCCAGGCGGCGGGGTGTGCGTCAAGCATTTTCCACCTCATACCAAAAAAAAAAAAAGGTTAGGTTTAGGTTTCCCTCAGGGGCGCTCCTCTGTCCGAGGAGTGCACGGGTGTGCGTACCCGAGGTGCCTGAGTATCCGTCGCTTCACTCCCTCTCCCGTCCGAGGCGACGGAGTCCTACCTTTCTTCCCGTCTACTTCCCACATCCTTCCCAACTTCGCTCTCTGTTCGTGGCGCGGTCCCCGGTGGGTTGGTTTCGAATACTGGTTGGGGTCCCGGGTTCTGTCCCGTGCCCTGATTTGGTATTCGAAACCATTCCCATTTCGACTGCGCCTGCACAGAGAGTGATCCTGGGGCGGGAACAGCATCTCCGCTGTCGGTCGGTCTTGCTGGGCAGGCTACGTCGCGAGGCGACTCCCTAGGTTCTGTCCCGGGGTGTCGTCTGGCGTTCGTACCCACGCCTGACTGACACGCGGCGGAAATGCGAGTCCCGCCGTCCGGAATCCCCCAGCTTTGGGGGCTGGAGCTGGGGGACCTATAACAGCCCTCCCGAAGCTCAAGGTCCCGTGGCGCGCCGATGGGCTGCATGGCCGGGGGGTAAACCCGGTCCCGAGCGCCACACCGAAAAAGCGTAAATGATGAGTTCGAACAGTGAAAAAGTATTACCCCAGGGGGGTACCACCCGAAAGGGTGGAGAATCCCCCCCTGTGCCTTCGGGTGCAGGCAAGGGCCCGTCGTATTCTGGGGGGGCCCACATTATTCGAAGTCAGGCACCAAAAGTGGTGCTGGAGAGGTTGCCCGAGAAGGGCGAAGAACCATCGAAGAGAAAGGGAAGAAGGGGTTCGAGTACAGCCACGAAACACCCTGAAAATGTTGAGAAGGAGGGGGAGTCTAGAACTCCCAGTCAGACGTTACGGCCCGTCGAGGAGACTAGTGACGTCGAAGAGTGGCGTGACGTTGAGTCGGCCGGGCCGTCTGGGGAGTCGGTGAAGAGGGGAAGAGGCAGGCCTCCCACCACCGGCGAGTATGTTGGTCTGGCGAAAGCCAAGAGATCGGCCAACGAAGCCGAGCGGGAAAGAATGGAGCTCGACTTCGAACAAGGTGTGATCGACAAAATGAAGAACCTTGTCGATCTAAGGGTCAACAGGAGGCCGTTGTTAACGGCCAAAGACCCCTATGAGAAAATGTCGGCCTCCAGGGACTTGATGGATATCATCTTCGAGTCCATGAATGTAGTGGCACACGTGGCCAAAACATCAAAGGGCCTTAAGGGCACTTTTATGAAGGCCCTTAAAGATTCGGCGGAAGCTGCGACCGAAGCGGCCAGGGAACTCTGCGGCCGAACGGCGACAGACGAGATCGCGTCGCTAGAGGCCAAAAATCATCGGTTGCAGTTGGAGATCAATCTTGTGCGTGAGGAGCTGAAGGTAGCTCTTGGTGCTCCTCCGGATGATGTCGAAGATCCCTCAGTCGAGACCATCATCATGAAAGGGACGGAAACGCGTATCAAAAACATGGTCGAGTCCATCACGGGTCAGATGACGACAGTGATGGATTCCCGCCTCGCGGCCTTTGAGGCGCGTCTGGAGGCTGCAGCAACACCAGCAGCCCCTCAGCGGTCTAACTCCCCCCGTAGAGCCGAGCTCCGGGAGGACAGGAATTTTCCGCCCCTGCCTGTCCCTCCATCCAAAAGGGCAGGCAAGGGGAAGGCGGCAAAAACTGCCGCCGCTACCGAGAGGTCCGCTCCCGCCACTGCCACGGTGGCCGCGGTGAGCGGCCAGGAAGATGGTCCGGAGCCCGGTGACCGAGAGGAATGGGTGACCGTGGCCAAAAAGCCGAAGAAGGCGAAGGGGGATCAGGCCAAGAGTCAAGGCAGACCCCCACAAAAGCAGAGAGCACAGGCCAAGGGGCAACCCAAGGCCCACCCCAAGGCCCAGAAAGGGCCAACAGAGAGGGCACCGTCAAAACCAAAGGCGCCGCCCACCAAGAAGAAGGCGAGGCGAGTTCGCCCTCCAAGGACATCGGTAGTGGTCCTCACCCTCCGGCCAGGTGCGGCAGAGAAGGGGGTGAGACTATGCGACCTGGCATTGGAGGCAAAAGAAAAGATTCGCCTCGCAGACATCGGCATAAAAGGCGGTGTCAAAATGAAGACGGCCCGCACCGGCGCCCGGATGCTCTTGGTTCCGGGTGGTGCGGCTAGCGGGCCCTTGGCGGATGTCCTCGCCGAACGGATGCGCTCGGTGTTGGACGAGACGGTGGTAAGAGTCTCCAGACCCATCAAGACCCAGAGCGTAAGGGTGACGGGCCTGGATGACTGCACCGCCGCCCACGAGGTGGTGGCTGCGATCTCGCAGGCCACCAACTGTCCAGAGGAGAAAATCCGCTCCTTCGGGATACGTGCCGGACCAGACGGGCTCGGCACTACCGTGGTGGCCTGCCCGACGGCGGCCGCAAGAAAGTTGTCCGGCACTAAATTATTGGTGGGGTGGGCCTCAGCCCAAGTGAGGGCCCTGCCCGCACGCGCCCTCCGATGTTTCAAGTGCCTCGAGCTGGGCCACGTGGCGGCCCGATGCTCATCAAAGGTCGACCGCAGCGAGGTGTGCTTCCGCTGCGGTCGGGCCGGCCACCAGGCCGCTACCTGCAAAGCCTCCGCTCCGCACTGTTGCCTGTGCGAGGGGGCGGGCAGGACGGCCGAGCACCGGCTCGGAGGAGGCGCCTGCGGGTCTCGCCCCCAAAAACAAGGGGGCAAGCCCAAGACGCCTGCGGCGGCTTCTGCGCCGCCGCAAGAGCAAGAACTGGGGGAGGGTGAGGCGGCACCAGCTCCATCGGAGCAAGCCCCCTCCCACCAGGGCCAGCGACGGCGGGGAAGAGTGAAATCCCCGTCGACGCAGGCCAAGGCCACGCGGCCTGACGGCTAGGGGAGCCGTAGGTCAGCGGGCCGGAAGAGGGGCGCGACGTGTTCCGCGCGCTCCTCTCACCTCTGTGAGAGGCCAGAGGCGGCCGGGGTCAGATCCACACACCCCGGCCGACACACAAGAGAGGCCGGCCGTCGTCACCATGGCCGGCCCAGCCCGCTCGGGCGGGAGGCGCAAGCGAAAGCATATCCCACCCGCTCGGGCACCGGGCAGAAGAGGAACACTGGGGTGGTTTTTAGTGGGTATACCAGCGACGTGCGTCCTCCTTGTCAACTGTGGGGGGCGCACGGGCGCATTGCACGGGAGTCCTACACTACCTCGTCGCCAATCCCCAGGCGGCGGGGTGTGCGTCAAGCATTTTCCACCTCATACCAAAAAAAAAAAAAAAGGTTAGGTTTAGGTTAGGTTAGGTTGCCCTCAGGGGCGCTCCTCTGTCCGAGGAGTGCACGGGTGTGCGTACCCGAGGTGCCCGAGTATCCGTCGCCTCACTCCCTCTCCCGTCCGAGGCGACGGAGTCCTACCTTTCTTCCCGTCTACTTCCCACATCCTTCCCAACTTCGCTCTCTGTTCGTGGCGCGGTCCCCGGTGGGTTGGTTTCGAATACTGGTTGGGGTCCCGGGTTCTGTCCCGTGCCCTGATTTGGTATTCGAAACCATTCCCATTTCGACTGCGCCTGCACAGAGAGTGATCCTGGGGCGGGAACAGCATCTCCGCTGTCGGTCGGTCTTGCTGGGCAGGCTACGTCGCGAGGCGACTCCCTAGGTTCTGTCCCGGGGTGTCGTCTGGCGTTCGTACCCACGCCTGACTGACACGCGGCGGAAATGCGAGTCCCGCCGTCCGGAATCCCCCAGCTTTGGGGGCTGGAGCTGGGGGACCCATAACAGCCCTCCCGAAGCTCAAGGTCCCGTGGCGCGCCGATGGGCTGCATGGCCGGGGGGTAAACCCGGTCTCGAGCGCCACAACCCTAAGTTGAAATGATGAGTTCACATAATGAAAAAGTACTACCCCAGGGGGGTACCGCCCGAAAGGGTGGAGAATCCCCCCCTGCGCCTTCGGGTGCAGGCAAGGGCCTACCGTATTCTGGGGGGGCCCACATTATGCGAGGTCAGGCACCGAAAGTGGTGCTGGAGAGGTTGCCCGAGAAGGGCGAAGAACCATCAAAGAGAAAGGGAAGAAGGGGTTCGAGTACTGCCACGAAGCACCCTGAAAATGTTGAGAAGGAGGGGGAGTCTAGAACTCCCAGTCAGACGTTACGGCCCGTCGAGGAGACTAGTGACGTCGAGGAGTGGCGTGACGTTGAGTCAGCCGGGCCGTCTGGGGAGTCGGTGAAGAGGGGAAGAGGCAGGCCCCCCACCACCGGCGAGTATGTTGGTCTGGCGAAAGCCAAGAGATCGGCCAACGAAGCCGAGCGGGAAAGAATGGAGCTCGACTTCGAACAAGGTGTGATCGACAAAATGAAGAACCTTGTCGATCTAAGGGTCAACAGGAGGCCGTTGTTAACGGCCAAAGACCCTTTTGAGAAAATGTCGGCCTCCAGGGACTTGATGGATATCATCTTCGAGTCCATGAATGTAGTGGCACACGTGGCCAAAACATCAAAGGGCCTTAAGGGCACTTTTATGAAGGCCCTTAAAGATTCGGCGGAAGCTGCGACCGAAGCGGCCAAGGAACTCTGCGGCCGAACGGCGACAGACGAGATCGCGTCGCTAGAGGCCAAGAATCTTCGGTTGCAGTTGGAGATGAATGTTGTGCGTGAGGAGCTGAAGATAGCTCTTGGTGCTCCTCCGGATGATGTCGAAGATCCCTCAATCGAGACCATCATCATGAAAGGGACGGAAACGCGCATCAAAAACATGGTCGAGTCCATCACGGCTCAGATGACGACAGTGATGGATTCCCGCCTCGCGGCCTTTGAGGCGCGTCTGGAGGCTGCAGCAACACCAGCAGCCCCTCAGCGGTCTAACTCCCCCCGTAGAGCCGAGCTCCGGGAGGACAGGAATTTTCCGCCCCTACCTGTCCCTCCATCCAAAAGGGCAGGCAAGGGAAAGACGGCAAAAACTGCCGCCGCTACCGAGAGGTCCGTTCCCGCCACTGCCACGGTGGCCCCGGTGAGCGGCCAGGAAGATGGTCCGGAGCCCGGTGACCGAGAGGAGTGGATCACCGTGGCCAAAAAGCCGAAGAAGGCGAAGGGGGATCAGGCCAAGAGTCAAGGCAGACCCCCACAAAAGCAGAGAGCACAGGCCAAGGGGCAACCCAAGGCCCACCCCAAGGCCCAGAAAGGGCCAACAGAGAGGGCACCGTCAAAACCAAAGGCGCCGCCCACCAAGAAGAAGGCGAGGCGAGTTCGCCCTCCAAGGACATCGGTAGTGGTCCTCACTCTCCGGCCAGGTGCGGCAGAGAAGGGGGTGAGACTATGCGACCTGGCATTGGAGGCAAAAGAAAAGATTCGCCTCGCAGACATCGGCATAAAAGGCGGTGTCAAAATGAAGACGGCCCGCACCGGCGCCCGGATGCTCTTGGTTCCGGGTGGTGCGGCTAGCGGGCCCTTGGCGGATGTCCTCGCCGAACGGATGCGCTCGGTGTTGGACGAGACGGTGGTAAGAGTCTCCAGACCCATCAAGACCCAGAGCGTAAGGGTGACGGGCCTGGATGACTGCACCGCCGCCCACGAGGTGGTGGCTGCGATCTCGCAGGCCACCAACTGTCCAGAGGAGAAAATCCGCTCCTTCGGGATACGTGCCGGACCAGACGGGCTCGGCACTACCGTGGTGGCCTGCCCGACGGCGGCCGCAAGAAAGTTGTCCGGCACTAAATTATTGGTGGGGTGGGCCTCAGCCCAAGTGAGGGCCCTGCCCGCACGCGCCCTCCGATGTTTCAAGTGCCTCGAGCTGGGCCACGTGGCGGCCCGATGCTCATCAAAGGTCGACCGCAGCGAGGTGTGCTTCCGCTGCGGTCGGGCCGGCCACCAGGCCGCTACCTGCAAAGCCTCCGCTCCGCACTGTTGCCTGTGCGAGGGGGCGGGCAGGACGGCCGAGCACCGGCTCGGAGGAGGCGCCTGCGGGTCTCGCCCCCAAAAACAAGGGGGCAAGCCCAAGACGCCTGCGGCGGCTTCTGCGCCGCCGCAAGAGCAAGAACTGGGAGAGGGTGAGGCGGCACCAGCTCCATCGGAGCAAGCCCCCTCCCACCAGGGCCAGCGACGGCGGGGAAGAGTGAAAACCCCGTCGACGCAGGCCAAGGCCACGCGGCCTGACGGCTAGGGGAGCCGTAGGTCAGCGGGCCGGAAGAGGGGCGCGACGTGTTCCGCGCGCTCCTCTCACCTCTGTGAGAGGCCAGAGGCGGCCGGGGTCAGATCCACACACCCCGGCCGACACACAAGAGAGGCCGGCCGTCGCCACCATGGCCGGCCCAGCCCGCCCGGGCGGGAGGCGCAAGCGAAAGCATATCCCACCCGCTCGGGCACCGGGCAGAAGAGGAACACTGGGGTGGTTTTTAGTGGGTATACCAGCGACGTGCGTCCTCCTTGTCAACTGTGGGGGGCGCACGGGCGCATTGCACGGGAGTCCTACACTACCTCGTCGCCAATCCCCAGGCGGCGGGGTGTGCGTCAAGCATTTTCCACCTCATACCAAAAAAAAAAAAAAAAAAAAAAGGTTAGGTTAGGTTAGGTTAGGTTAGGTTAGGTTAGGTTAGGTTAGGTTAGGTTAGGTTAGGTTAGGTTAGGTTAGGTTAGGTTAGGTTAGGTTGCCCTCAGGGGCGCTCCTCTGTCCGAGGAGTGCACGGGTGTGCGTACCCGAGGTGCCCGAGTATCCGTCGCCTCACTCCCTCTCCCGTCCGAGGCGACGGAGTCCTACCTTTCTTCCCGTCTACTTCCCACATCCTTCCCAACTTCGCTCTCTGTTCGTGGCGCGGTCCCCGGTGGGTTGGTTTCGAATACTGGTTGGGGTCCCGGGTTCTGTCCCGTACCCTGATTTGGTATTCGAAACCATTCCCATTTCGACTGCGCCTGCACAGAGAGTGATCCTGGGGCGGGAACAGCATCTCCGCTGTCGGTCGGTCTTGCTGGGCAGGCTACGTCGCGAGGCGACTCCCTAGGTTCTGTCCCGGGGTGTCGTCTGGCGTTCGTACCCACGCCTGACTGACACGCGGCGGAAATGCGAGTCCCGCCGTCCGGAATCCCCCAGCTTTGGGGGCTGGAGCTGGGGGACCCATAACAGCCCTCCCGAAGCTCAAGGTCCCGTGGCGCGCCGATGGGCTGCATGGCCGGGGGGTAAACCCGGTCCCGAGCGCCACATCCAAAAAGCGAAAATAATGAGTTCGATCAGTGAAAAAGTATTACCCCAGGGGGGTACCGCCCGAAAGGGTGGAGAATCCCCCCCTGTGCCTTCGGGTGCAGGCAAGGGCCCGTCGTATTCTGGGGGGGCCCACATTAGTCGAAGTCAGGCACCAAAAGTGGTGCTGGAGAGGTTGCCCGAGAAGGGCGAAGTACCATCGAAGAGGAAGGGAAGAAGGGGTTCGAGTACTGCCACGAAGCACCCTGAAAATGTTGAGAAGGAGGGGGAGTCTAGAACTCCCAGTCAGACGTTACAGCCCGTCGAGGAAACTAGTGACGTCGAAGAGTGGCGTGACGTTGAGTCGGCCGGGCCGTCTGGGGAGTCGGTGAAGAGGGGAAGAGGCAGGCCCCCCACCACCGGCGAGTATGTTGGTCTGGCGAAAGCCAAGAGATCGGCCAACGAAGCTGAGCGGGAGAGAATGGAGCTCGACTTCGAACAAGGTGTGATCGACAAAATGAAGAACCTTGTCGATCTAAGGGTCAACAGGAGGCCGTTGTTAACGGCCAAAGACCCTTTTGAGAAAATGTCGGCCTCCAGGGACTTGATGGATATAATCTTCGAGTCCATGAATGTAGTGGCACACGTGGCCAAAACATCAAAGGGCCTTAAGGGCACTTTTATGAAGGCCCTTAAAGATTCGGCGGAAGCTGCGACCGAAGCGGCCAAGGAACTCTGCGGCCGAACGGCGACAGACGAGATCGCGTCGCTAGAGGCCAAGAATCTTCGGTTGCAGTTGGAGATGAATGTTGTGCGTGAGGAGCTGAAGATAGCTCTTGGTGCTCCTCCGGATGATGTCGAAGATCCCTCAATCGAGACCATCATCATGAAAGGGACGGAAACGCGCATCAAAAACATGGTCGAGTCCATCACGGCTCAGATGACGACAGTGATGGATTCCCGCCTCGCGGCCTTTGAGGCGCGTCTGGAGGCTGCAGCAACACCAGCAGCCCCTCAGCGGTCTAACTCCCCCCGTAGAGCCGAGCTCCGGGAGGACAGGAATTTTCCGCCCCTGCCTGTCCCTCCATCCAAAAGGGCAGGCAAGGGAAAGACGGCAAAAACTGCCGCCGCTACCGAGAGGTCCGTTCCCGCCACTGCCACGGTGGCCCCGGTGAGCGGCCAGGAAGATGGTCCGGAGCCCGGTGACCGAGAGGAGTGGGTCACCGTGGCCAAAAAGCCGAAGAAGGCGAAGGGGGATCAGGCCAAGAGTCAAGGCAGACCCCCACAAAAACAGAGAGCACAGGCCAAGGGGCAACCCAAGGCCCACCCCAAGGCCCAGAAAGGGCCAACAGAGAGGGCACCGTCAAAACCAAAGGCGCCGCCCACCAAGAAGAAGGCGAGGCGAGTTCGCCCTCCAAGGACATCGGTAGTGGTCCTCACTCTCCGGCCAGGTGCGGCAGAGAAGGGGGTGAGACTATGCGACCTGGCATTGGAGGCAAAAGAAAAGATTCGCCTCGCAGACATCGGCATAAAAGGCGGTGTCAAAATGAAGACGGCCCGCACCGGCGCCCGGATGCTCTTGGTTCCGGGTGGTGCGGCTAGCGGGCCCTTGGCGGATGTCCTCGCCGAACGGATGCGCTCGGTGTTGGACGAGACGGTGGTAAGAGTCTCCAGACCCATCAAGACCCAGAGCGTAAGGGTGACGGGCCTGGATGACTGCACCGCCGCCCACGAGGTGGTGGCTGCGATCTCGCAGGCCACCAACTGTCCAGAGGAGAAAATCCGCTCCTTCGGGATACGTGCCGGACCAGACGGGCTCGGCACTACCGTGGTGGCCTGCCCGACGGCGGCCGCAAGAAAGTTGTCCGGCACTAAATTATTGGTGGGGTGGGCCTCAGCCCAAGTGAGGGCCCTGCCCGCACGCGCCCTCCGATGTTTTAAGTGCCTCGAGCTGGGCCACGTGGCGGCCCGATGCTCATCAAAGGTCGACCGCAGCGAGGTGTGCTTCCGCTGCGGTCGGGCCGGCCACCAGGCCGCTACCTGCAAAGCCTCCGCTCCGCACTGTTGCCTGTGCGAGGGGGCGGGCAGGACGGCCGAGCACCGGCTCGGAGGAGGCGCCTGCGGGTCTCGCCCCCAAAAACAAGGGGGCAAGCCCAAGACGCCTGCGGCGGCTTCTGCGCCGCCGCAAGAGCAAGAACTGGGGGAGAGTGAGGCGGCACCAGCTCCATCGGAGCAAGCCCCCTCCCACCAGGGCCAGCGACGGCGGGGAAGAGTGAAATCCCCGTCGACGCAGGCCAAGGCCACGCGGCCTGACGGCTAGGGGAGCCGTAGGTCAGCGGGCCGGAAGGGGGGCGCGACGTGTTCCGCGCGCTCCTCTCACCTCTGTGAGAGGCCAGAGGCGGCCGGGGTCAGATCCACACACCCCGGCCGACACACAAGAGAGGCCGGCCGTCGTCACCATGGCCGGCCCAGCCCGCTCGGGCGGGAGGCGCAAGCGAAAGCATATCCCACCCGCTCGGGCACCGGGCAGAAGAGGAACACTGGGGTGGTTTTTAGTGGGTATACCAGCGACGTGCGTCCTCCTTGTCAACTGTGGGGGGCGCACGGGCGCATTGCACGGGAGTCCTACACTACCTCGTCGCCAATCCCCAGGCGGCGGGGTGTGCGTCAAGCATTTTCCACCTCATACCAAAAAAAAAAAAAAAAGGTTAGGTTAGGTTAGGTTGCCCTCAGGGGCGCTCCTCTGTCCGAGGAGTGCACGGGTGTGCGTACCCGAGGTGCCCGAGTATCCGTCGCCTCACTCCCTCTCCCGTCCGAGGCGACGGAGTCCTACCTTTCTTCCCGTCTACTTCCCACATCCTTCCCAACTTCGCTCTCTGTTCGTGGCGCGGTCCCCGGTGGGATGGTTTCGAATACTGGTTGGGGTCCCGGGTTCTGTCCCGTGCCCTGATTTGGTATTCGAAACCATTCCCATTTCGACTGCGCCTGCACAGAGAGTGATCCTGGGGCGGGAACAGCATCTCCGCTGTCGGTCGGTCTTGCTGGGCAGGCTACGTCGCGAGGCGACTCCCTAGGTTCTGTCCCGGGGTGTCGTCTGGCGTTCGTACCCACGCCTGACTGACACGCGGCGGAAATGCGAGTCCCGCCGTCCGGAATCCCCCAGCTTTGGGGGCTGGAGCTGGGGGACCTATAACAGCCCTCCCGAAGCTCAAGGTCCCGTGGCGCGCCGATGGGCTGAATGGCCGGGGGGTAAACCCGGTCCCGAGCGCCACACCCAAATAGCGTAAATGATGAGTTCGAATAGTGAAAAAGTATTACCCCAGGGGGGTACCACTCGAAAGGGTGGAGAATCCCCCCCTGTGCCTTCGGGTGCAGGCAAGGGCCCGTCGTATTCTGGGGGGGCCCACATTAGTCGAAGTCAGGCACCGAAAGTGGTGCTGGAGAGGTTGCCCGAGAAGGGCGAAGTTCCATCAAAAAGAGCAGGAAGAAGGGGTTCGAGTACTGCCACGAAGCACCCTGAAAATGTCGAGAAGGAGGGGGAGTCTAGAACTCCCAGTCAGACGTTACGGCCCGTCGAGGAGACTAGTGACGTCGAAGAGTGGCGTGAAGTTGAGTCGGCCAGGCCGTCTGGGGAGTCGGTGAAGAGGGGAAGAGGCAGGCCCCCCACCACCGGCGAGTATGTTGGTCTGGCGAAAGCCAAGAGATCGGCCAACGAAGCCGAGCGGGAAAGAATGGAGCTCGACTTCGAACAAGGTGTGATCGACAAAATGAAGAACCTTGTCGATCTAAGGGTCAACAGGAGGCCGTTGTTAACGGCCAAAGACCCTTTTGAGAAAATGTCGGCCTCCAGGGACTTGATGGATATAATCTTCGAGTCCATGAATGTAGTGGCACACGTGGCCAAAACATCAAAGGGCCTTAAGGGCACTTTTATGAAGGCCCTTAAAGATTCGGCGGAAGCTGCGACCGAAGCGGCCAAGGAACTCTGCGGCCGAACGGCGACAGACGAGATCGCGTCGCTAGAGGCCAAGAATCTTCGGTTGCAGCTGGAGATGAATGTTGTGCGTGAGGAGCTGAAGATAGCTCTTGGTGCTCCTCCGGATGATGTCGAAGATCCCTCAATCGAGACCATCATCATGAAAGGGACGGAAACGCGCATCAAAAACATGGTCGAGTCCATCACGGCTCAGATGACGACAGTGATGGATTCCCGCCTCGCGGCCTTTGAGGCGCGTCTGGAGGCTGCAGCAACACCAGCAGCCCCTCAGCGGTCTAACTCCCCCCGTAGAGCCGAGCTCCGGGAGGACAGGAATTTTCCGCCCCTGCCTGTCCCTCCATCCAAAAGGGCAGGCAAGGGGAAGGCGGCAAAAACTGCCGCCGCTACCGAGAGGTCCGCTCCCGCCACTGCCACGGTGGCCACGGTGAGCGGCCAGGAAGATGGTCCGGAGCCCGGTGACCGAGAGGAATGGGTTACCGTGGCCAAAAAGCCGAAGAAGGCGAAGGGGGATCAGGCCAAGAGTCAAGGCAGACCCCCACAAAAACAGAGAGCACAGGCCAAGGGGCAACCCAAGGCCCACCCAAAAGCCCAGAAAGGGCCAACAGAGAGGGCACCGCCGAAACCTAAGGCGCCGCCCACCAAGAAGAAGGCGAGACGAGTCCGCCCTCCAAGGACCTCGGTAGTGGTCCTCACACTCCGGCCAGGTGCGGCAGAGAAGGGGGTGAGACTATGCGACCTGGCATTGGAGGCAAAAGAAAAGATTCGCCTCGCAGACATCGGCATAAAAGGCGGTGTCAAAATGAAGACGGCCCGCACCGGCGCCCGGATGCTCTTGGTTCCGGGTGGTGCGGCTAGCGGGCCCTTGGCGGATGTCCTCGCCGAACGGATGCGCTCGGTGTTGGACGAGACGGTGGTAAGAGTCTCCAGACCCATCAAGACCCAGAGCGTAAGGGTGACGGGCCTGGATGACTGCACCGCCGCCCACGAGGTGGTGGCTGCGATCTCGCAGGCCACCAACTGTCCAGAGGAGAAAATCCGCTCCTTCGGGATACGTGCCGGACCAGACGGGCTCGGCACTACCGTGGTGGCCTGCCCGACGGCGGCCGCAAGAAAGTTGTCCGGCACTAAATTATTGGTGGGGTGGGCCTCAGCCCAAGTGAGGGCGCTGCCCGCACGCGCCCTCCGATGTTTCAAGTGCCTCGAGCTGGGCCACGTGGCGGCCCGATGCTCATCAAAGGTCGACCGCAGCGAGGTGTGCTTCCGCTGCGGTCGGGCCGGCCACCAGGCCGCTACCTGCACCGCCTCCGCTCCGCACTGTTGCCTGTGCGAGGGGGCGGGCAAGACGGCCGAGCACCGGCTCGGAGGAGGCGCCTGCGGGTCTCGCCCCCAAAAGCAAGGGGGCAAGCCCAAGACGCCTGCGGCGGCTTCTGCGCCGCCGCAAGAGCAAGAACTGGGGGAGGGTGAGGCGGCACCAGCTCCATCGGAGCAAGCCCCCTCCCACCAGGGCCAGCGAAGGCGGGGAAGAGTGAAAACCCCGTCGACGCAGGCCAAGGCCACGCGGCCTGACGGCTAGGGGAGCCGTAGGTCAGCGGGCCGGAAGAGGGGCGCGACGTGTTCCGCGCGCTCCTCTCACCTCTGTGAGAGGCCAGAGGCGGCCGGGGTCAGATCCACACACCCCGGCCGACACACAAGAGAGGCCGGCCGTCGTCACCATGGCCGGCCCAGCCCGCCCGGGCGGGAGGCGCAAGCGAAAGCATATCCCACCCGCTCGGGCACCGGGCAGAAGAGGAACACTGGGGTGGTTTTTAGTGGGTATACCAGCGACGTGCGTCCTCCTTGTCAACTGTGGGGGGCGCACGGGCGCATTGCACGGGAGTCCTACACTACCTCGTCACCAATCCCCAGGTGGCGGGGTGTGCGTCAAGCATTTTCCACCTCATACCAAAAAAAAAAAAAAAAAAAGGTTAGGTTAGGTTGCCCTCAGGGGCGCTCCTCTGTCCGAGGAGTGCACGGGTGTGCGTACCCGAGGTGCCCGAGCATCCGTCGCCTCACTCCCTCTCCCGTCCGAGGCGACGGAGTCCTACCTTTCTTCCCGTCTACTTCCCACATCCTTCCCAACTTCGCTCTCTGTTCGTGGCGCGGTCCCCGGGGGGATGGTTTCGAATACTGGTTGGGGTCCCGGGTTCTGTCCCGTGCCCTGATTTGGTATTCGAAACCATTCCCATTCCGACTGCGCCTGCACAGAGAGTGATCCTGGGGCGGGAACAGCATCTCCGCTGTCGGTCGGTCTTGCTGGGCAGGCTACGTCGCGAGGCGACTCCCTAGGTTCTGTCCCGGGGTGTCGTCTGGCGTTCGTACCCACGCCTGACTGACACGCGGCGGAAATGCGAGTCCCGCCGTCCGGAATCCCCCAGCTTTGGGGGCTGGAGCTGGGGGACCTATAACAGCCCTCCCGAAGCTCAAGGTCCCGTGGCGCGCCGATGGGCTGCATGGCCGGGGGGTAAACCCGGTCCCGAGCGCCACACCCAAATAGCGTAAATGATGAGTTCGAATAGTGAAAAAGTATTACCCCAGGGGGGTACCACCCGAAAGGGTGGAGAATCCCCCCCTGTGCCTTCGGGTGCAGGCAAGGGCCCGTCGTATTCTGGGGGGGCCCACATTAGTCGAAGTCAGGCACCAAAAGTGGTGCTGGAGAGGTTGCCCGAGCAGGGCGAAGTACCAACTAAGAGAAAGGGAAGAAAGGGTTCGAGTACTGTCACGAAGCACCCTGAAAATATTGAGAAAGAGGGGGAGTCTAGAACTCCCAGTCAGACGTTACGGCCCGTCGAGGAGACTAGTGACGTCGAAGAGTGGCGTGACGTTGAGTCGGCCGGGCCGTCTGGGGAGTCGGTGAAGAGGGGAAGAGGCAGGCCCCCCACCACCGGCGAGTATGTTGGTCTGGCGAAAGCCAAGAGATCGGCCAACGAAGCCGAGCGGGAGAGAATGGAGCTCGACTTCGAACAAGGTGTGATCGACAAAATGAAGAACCTTGTCGATCTAAGGGTCAACAGGAGGCCGTTGTTAACGGCCAAAGACCCTTTTGAGAAAATGTCGGCCTCCAGGGACTTGATGGATATAATCTTCGAGTCCATGAATGTAGTGGCACACGTGGCCAAAACATCAAAGGGCCTTAAGGGCACTTTTATGAAGGCCCTTAAAGATTCGGCGGAAGCTGCGACCGAAGCGGCCAAGGAACTCTGCGGCCGAACGGCGACAGACGAGATCGCGTCGCTAGAGGCCAAGAATCTTCGGTTGCAGCTGGAGATGAATGTTGTGCGTGAGGAGCTGAAGATAGCTCTTGGTGCTCCTCCGGATGATGTCGAAGATCCCTCAATCGAGACCATCATCATGAAAGGGACGGAAACGCGCATCAAAAACATGGTCGAGTCCATCACGGCTCAGATGACGACAGTGATGGATTCCCGCCTCGCGGCCTTTGAGGCGCGTCTGGAGGCTGCCGCAACACCAGCAGCCCCTCAGCGGTCTAACTCCCCCCGTAGAGCCGAGCTCCGGGAGGACAGGAATTTTCCGCCCCTGCCTGTCCCTCCATCCAAAAGGGCAGGCAAGGGGAAGGCGGCAAAAACTGCCGCCGCTACCGAGAGGTCCGCTCCCGCCACTGCCACGGTGGCCGCGGTGAGCGGCCAGGAAGATGGTCCGGAGCCCGGTGACCGAGAGGAATGGGTGACCGTGGCCAAAAAGCCGAAGAAGGCGAAGGGGGATCAGGCCAAGAGTCAAGGCAGACCCCCACAAAAGCAGAGAGCACAGGCCAAGGGGCAACCCAAGGCCCACCCCAAGGCCCAGAAAGGGCCAACAGAGAGGGCACCGTCAAAACCAAAGGCGCCGCCCACCAAGAAGAAGGCGAGGCGAGTTCGCCCTCCAAGGACATCGGTAGTGGTCCTCACCCTCCGGCCAGGTGCGGCAGAGAAGGGGGTGAGACTATGCGACCTGGCATTGGAGGCAAAAGAAAAGATTCGCCTCGCAGACATCGGCATAAAAGGCGGTGTCAAAATGAAGACGGCCCGCACCGGCGCCCGGATGCTCTTGGTTCCGGGTGGTGCGGCTAGCGGGCCCTTGGCGGATGTCCTCGCCGAACGGATGCGCTCGGTGTTGGACGAGACGGTGGTAAGAGTCTCCAGACCCATCAAGACCCAGAGCGTAAGGGTGACGGGCCTGGATGACTGCACCGCCGCCCACGAGGTGGTGGCTGCGATCTCGCAGGCCACCAACTGTCCAGAGGAGAAAATCCGCTCCTTCGGGATACGTGCCGGACCAGACGGGCTCGGCACTACCGTGGTGGCCTGCCCGACGGCGGCCGCAAGAAAGTTGTCCGGCACTAAATTATTGGTGGGGTGGGCCTCAGCCCAAGTGAGGGCCCTGCCCGCACGCGCCCTCCGATGTTTCAAGTGCCTCGAGCTGGGCCACGTGGCGGCCCGATGCTCATCAAAGGTCGACCGCAGCGAGGTGTGCTTCCGCTGCGGTCGGGCCGGCCACCAGGCCGCTACCTGCAAAGCCTCCGCTCCGCACTGTTGCCTGTGCGAGGGGGCGGGCAGGACGGCCGAGCACCGGCTCGGAGGAGGCGCCTGCGGGTCTCGCCCCCAAAAACAAGGGGGCAAGCCCAAGACGCCTGCGGCGGCTTCTGCGCCGCCGCAAGAGCAAGAACTGGGGGAGGGTGAGGCGGCACCAGCTCCATCGGAGCAAGCCCCCTCCCACCAGGGCCAGCGACGGCGGGGAAGAGTGAAAACCCCGTCGACGCAGGCCAAGGCCACGCGGCCTGACGGCTAGGGGAGCCGTAGGTCAGCGGGCCGGAAGAGGGGCGCGACGTGTTCCGCGCGCTCCTCTCACCTCTGTGAGAGGCCAGAGGCGGCCGGGGTCAGATCCACACACCCCGGCCGACACACAAGAGAGGCCGGCCGTCGTCACCATGGCCGGCCCAGCCCGCTCGGGCGGGAGGCGCAAGCGAAAGCATATCCCACCCGCTCGGGCACCGGGCAGAAGAGGAACACTGGGGTGGTTTTTAGTGGGTATACCAGCGACGTGCGTCCTCCTTGTCAACTGTGGGGGGCGCACGGGCGCATTGCACGGGAGTCCTACACTACCTCGTCGCCAATCCCCAGGCGGCGGGGTGTGCGTCAAGCATTTTCCACCTCATACCAAAAAAAAAACAAAAAAAAAAAAAAAAGGTTAGGTTAGGTTAGGTTAGGTTAGGTTAGGTTAGGTTAGGTTAGGTTAGGTTAGGTTAGGTTAGGTTAGGTTAGGTTAGGTTAGGTTAGGTTAGGTTAGGTTAGGTTAGGTTAGGTTAGGTTAGGTTAGGTTAGGTTAGGTTAGGTTAGGTTAGGTTAGGTTAGGTTAGGTTAGGTTAGGTTAGGTTAGGTTAGGTTAGGTTAGGTTAGGTTAGGTTAGGTTAGGTTAGGTTAGGTTAGGTTAGGTTAGGTTAGGTTAGGTTAGGTTAGGTTAGGTTAGGTTAGGTTAGGTTAGGTTAGGTTAGGTTAGGTTAGGTTAGGTTAGGTTAGGTTAGGTTAGGTTAGGTTAGGTTAGGTTAGGTTAGGTTAGGTTAGGTTAGGTTAGGTTAGGTTAGGTTAGGTTAGGTTAGGTTAGGTTAGGTTAGGTTAGGTTAGGTTAGGTTAGGTTAGGTTAGGTTAGGTTAGGTTAGGTTAGGTTAGGTTAGGTTAGGTTAGGTTAGGTTAGGTTAGGTTAGGTTAGGTTAGGTTAGGTTAGGTTAGGTTAGGTTAGGTTAGGTTAGGTTAGGTTAGGTTAGGTTAGGTTAGGTTAGGTTAGGTTAGGTTAGGTTAGGTTAGGTTAGGTTAGGTTAGGTTAGGTTAGGTTAGGTTAGGTTAGGTTAGGTTAGGTTAGGTTAGGTTAGGTTAGGTTAGGTTAGGTTAGGTTAGGTTAGGTTAGGTTAGGTTAGGTTAGGTTAGGTTAGGTTAGGTTAGGTTAGGTTAGGTTAGGTTAGGTTAGGTTAGGTTAGGTTAGGTTAGGTTAGGTTAGGTTAGGTTAGGTTAGGTTAGGTTAGGTTAGGTTAGGTTAGGTTAGGTTAGGTTAGGTTAGGTTAGGTTAGGTTAGGTTAGGTTAGGTTAGGTTAGGTTAGGTTAGGTTAGGTTAGGTTAGGTTAGGTTAGGTTAGGTTAGGTTAGGTTAGGTTAGGTTAGGTTAGGTTAGGTTAGGTTAGGTTAGGTTAGGTTAGGTTAGGTTAGGTTAGGTTAGGTTAGGTTAGGTTAGGTTAGGTTAGGTTAGGTTAGGTTAGGTTAGGTTAGGTTAGGTTAGGTTAGGTTAGGTTAGGTTAGGTTAGGTTAGGTTAGGTTAGGTTAGGTTAGGTTAGGTTAGGTTAGGTTAGGTTAGGTTAGGTTAGGTTAGGTTAGGTTAGGTTAGGTTAGGTTAGGTTAGGTTAGGTTAGGTTAGGTTAGGTTAGGTTAGGTTAGGTTAGGTTAGGTTAGGTTAGGTTAGGTTAGGTTAGGTTAGGTTAGGTTAGGTTAGGTTAGGTTAGGTTAGGTTAGGTTAGGTTAGGTTAGGTTAGGTTAGGTTAGGTTAGGTTAGGTTAGGTTAGGTTAGGTTAGGTTAGGTTAGGTTAGGTTAGGTTAGGTTAGGTTAGGTTAGGTTAGGTTAGGTTAGGTTAGGTTAGGTTAGGTTAGGTTAGGTTAGGTTAGGTTAGGTTAGGTTAGGTTAGGTTAGGTTAGGTTAGGTTAGGTTAGGTTAGGTTAGGTTAGGTTAGGTTAGGTTAGGTTAGGTTAGGTTAGGTTAGGTTAGGTTAGGTTAGGTTAGGTTAGGTTAGGTTAGGTTAGGTTAGGTTAGGTTAGGTTAGGTTAGGTTAGGTTAGGTTAGGTTAGGTTAGGTTAGGTTAGGTTAGGTTAGGTTAGGTTAGGTTAGGTTAGGTTAGGTTAGGTTAGGTTAGGTTAGGTTAGGTTAGGTTAGGTTAGGTTAGGTTAGGTTAGGTTAGGTTAGGTTAGGTTAGGTTAGGTTAGGTTAGGTTAGGTTAGGTTAGGTTAGGTTAGGTTAGGTTAGGTTAGGTTAGGTTAGGTTAGGTTAGGTTAGGTTAGGTTAGGTTAGGTTAGGTTAGGTTAGGTTAGGTTAGGTTAGGTTAGGTTAGGTTAGGTTAGGTTAGGTTAGGTTAGGTTAGGTTAGGTTAGGTTAGGTTAGGTTAGGTTAGGTTAGGTTAGGTTAGGTTAGGTTAGGTTAGGTTAGGTTAGGTTAGGTTAGGTTAGGTTAGGTTAGGTTAGGTTAGGTTAGGTTAGGTTAGGTTAGGTTAGGTTAGGTTAGGTTAGGTTAGGTTAGGTTAGGTTAGGTTAGGTTAGGTTAGGTTAGGTTAGGTTAGGTTAGGTTAGGTTAGGTTAGGTTAGGTTAGGTTAGGTTAGGTTAGGTTAGGTTAGGTTAGGTTAGGTTAGGTTAGGTTAGGTTAGGTTAGGTTAGGTTAGGTTAGGTTAGGTTAGGTTAGGTTAGGTTAGGTTAGGTTAGGTTAGGTTAGGTTAGGTTAGGTTAGGTTAGGTTAGGTTAGGTTAGGTTAGGTTAGGTTAGGTTAGGTTAGGTTAGGTTAGGTTAGGTTAGGTTAGGTTAGGTTAGGTTAGGTTAGGTTAGGTTAGGTTAGGTTAGGTTAGGTTAGGTTAGGTTAGGTTAGGTTAGGTTAGGTTAGGTTAGGTTAGGTTAGGTTAGGTTAGGTTAGGTTAGGTTAGGTTAGGTTAGGTTAGGTTAGGTTAGGTTAGGTTAGGTTAGGTTAGGTTAGGTTAGGTTAGGTTAGGTTA